>CM035844.1:240351336-241562029 GCA_020510985.1 Pholidichthys leucotaenia
CCAGGAGACTCACAGCACTGTGGACATTGAGAGCCATTGGAGAAAAGAGTGGGATGGCTGCATTTTTTTTAGCCACAAATCCAGTAGCAGTGGGGGGGTGGCTGTACTTTTCTCTAGGGGTTGTGTGCCTGTCTCTTATGAGGTAGAAGAGGTGGTGAGAGGTCATTTCCTCTTATTAAAGGTACAGTTTGAAAACGTGAACTTCGTTTTTATAAACGTGTATGTGCCAACACAGAGAGCAGAGAGGATCAGGGTCTTTGACGTGCTTTCGGATACGGTTAAGTCCTGTGATCCAAATAGTTTTTTATTTCTGGGGGGTGATTTTAACTGTACATTAAACCACAGACTAGACAGGAACCATCAGGAGCCTCACCCTGCTTCTGCCAATAGGCTGAGAGAACTGGTGAAAACACATGAAATGGCCGATGTGTGGAGATCACATCATGGGGACCAGAGGCAGTACACCTGGAGCCATGTCAAAGATAACCTTTTATCTATGGCTAGGTTAGACCGTTTTTATGGTTTTAAACATCAAATGAGTGTTTTTAAAAATAGTTGTATCTGTCCTGTTGGTTTCACTGATCACTGCCTGCTGTTTTGTTCTGTGTTTATTGAAAATGTAAAGTGTAAGAGTGCTTTTTGGCATTTTAACAATACACTTTTAAATGATGTGTTTTTTAAAGAGGTTTTTCATGATGTTTGGAAGTCACACAGGGAACAAAAACCCTCTTTTAGTTCTTTCCAATTGTGGTGGGATTTTGGTAAGCCCCAGATAAAACAACTCTGCCAACAGTACACTCAAAATGTCACTCGTAGCTTGACCCAATCCTTGAAAGTTCTGGAGACTGAGGTGGTAGAACTAGAGGAGTTGCTCAGTTCTACAGGAAAACAGGAGCACTTAGAGGCTCTCAAGTCAAAAAGGTCAGCCTTGGCTAGCTTGCTAGGGGTCACCGCACAGGGTGCTCTGGTCCGCTCACGCTACATGGATGTAGCTCTGATGGACTCGCCCTCCCAGTACTTTTTTGGACTGGAGGGGAAAAATGGACAGAGAAAGCTCATTCACTCCTTGTTGGGCGATGACGGGAGAACAATCTCCACAGCAGCAGAGATCAGGAAACACGCTGCTAGCTTTTACAGTGAATTGTTTAGAGCAGAGTGGAGGGAGGACACGTCACTGGGCCAGGTTTTCCTTGATGGTCTTCCAGTGCTCTCAGAGGACCTTGTTGCCGGCTTGGATGCTCCACTGTCTCTGTCTGAGCTGCATGCGGCGCTAATGAGCCTCCAGAATGGAAAATCACCAGGCATAGATGGTCTCTCTGTGGACTTTTTTAAGGAATTCTGGCCCCTGCTTGGTCCAGACCTGCTGGAGGTTCTCCAAGATAGCTTGGAAAGGGGGACCCTACCCACGACCTGCAGGAGGGCCATCATCACACTGTTGCCGAAAAAGGGGGACCTCCAGAGCCTAAAGAACTGGAGGCCAGTCTCTCTGCTCTGCACAGACTACAAGATTCTCTCAAAAGCTCTGGCCCGAAGACTGAGAAAGGTGATGAGCGAGCTCATTCATGTAGACCAGACTTACTGTGTGCCTGGCAGGCTGATTAGTGACAATGTCACTTTAATTCGGGATATTTTGGAGGTCTCTGGTTCATTGGCGGTAGAAACTGGTTTGATTTCAATTGACCAGGAAAAGGCGTTTGATCGGGTTGAACACCAATATTTATGGACAGTTTTAACAGCTTTTGGGTTCAGCCCAGGCTTCATAGCCAGGATACGGGTCTTGTACAGTGACATTGAGAGTGTGCTGAAGATAAATGGGGGCCTGTCTGCCCCTTTAAAAGTCCAGAGGGGGGTTCGGCAGGGCTGCCCTCTCTCAGGGATGCTGTACTCCCTCGCCATAGAGCCTTTGCTTCACTGCCTGAGAAGGGATCTATCAGGAGTTACTTTTCCTGGCTGCGACACCACGTTCAAGCTGTCGGCCTATGCAGATGATGTAGTCATTCTGCTAAACAAGCAGAGTGACATTGACGTTCTGGTTAGGAGTGTCAATCTTTTTGGCCAACTTTCCTCTGCAAAGATAAACTGGGGAAAAAGCGAGGCTCTGATGGTGGGGGAGAAACTAGAAAATCAGCTTACGCTGCCGGGTGGGTTGATTTGGAAAAAAGGAGGTTTTAAGTATCTTGGTGTCTTTATTGGAAATCAGCAGTTTGAGCAAAAAAATTGGGATGGGGTCATAGAGAAGATTAACGGGAGACTAAACAAGTGGAAGTGGCTAATGTCAAGAATATCTTTTAGAGGAAGAGTGCTCATTTTAAATAATCTTGTTTCCTCATCCCTGTGGCACCGCCTCATGTGCATGGACCCCCCTGCTGGTTTGTTGTCCAAAATTCAGTCTGTTTTGGTGGACTTTTTTTGGCGGGGTGGACTCCACTGGGTTCCTCAAGCCCTGTTATTTCTTCCCAAAGAGGAGGGGGGGCAAGGAGTGATTCATTTAGCTAGTAGAGGTGCTGCTTTTAGACTGACTTTCATACAGAGACTGCTGACGGGCCCCCAGGACCTGGTATGGAGGCCTTTGGCCTGTGTTATTTTACAGAGAGTCCTTGGGCTTGGGCTAGACCTCCCTGTGTTTTTAATGGATTTTAAGAACTCTAATGCACTGTCTTTACCCAGTTTTTACCGCAGTCTCTTTTCAGTGTGGACTCTTTTTAAAAAACAAAAAGGGCCATGCGATTCCCTCTACTGGTTGTTGAGGGAGCCGCTGGTTTTTGGTGGTCGCCTTGGTGTCCTGCCGGGAGTTGGAAGGACCTTCCTTGATAGGCTGTGTTCCAGGAACATTCTCACTCTGAAGCAAGTGGTGGAACTGGCTGGTCCTGGCCTCAACAACGCCTCAGCTTTAGCAGCTCATCTTGGTGTCAGGTCGAATCGTTTCATCGATGGTCTTCTTGCACACTGGAAACAGGAGCTTCATGGACTTGAGCACTCCCTACTCTTGGACTTTAGCAATGGCACGCTGCAGCCAGAAAGCACTGACCCCTTTCCCTCTCTCACGCTCTATATGGACTTTGACGTCGCTCCTTGCTCCTTACTGGCATTCTGTGCTCCCACTGGTGTGGACTTTGGAGGAGCCAGTGGTAAGGCACTCTACAGACTGGTGGTGATGGCACTCAACAAGGACCGATTGAACACCTGTGTGGACACTCCTTGGAGAGCCTATTTTAAACTAGGAAAAGGGCATCGGCCTGCCTGGAGGGCTCTTTACAAAGCCCCTCTCCCTAAGAGGCATGGAGACTTACAGTGGAGGGTCCTGCATGGTATTATAGCTGTCAATGCTTTTGTTTCTGTGATTAACAGCAGTGTCAGTGATCAGTGTGTTTTTTGTTCCTCTAGGGAGACTGTTTTTCATTGTTTTATTGAATGTCAGCGCCTGAGTGGCCTCTTTGAACTTCTCACAAAACTTTTTCATATTTTTAAGGAAGTTTTCTCTAAGCAGGTTTTCATTTGTGGTTTTATGTACAATCATCGTTTTAAGCAGAAGTGTCAACTACTGAACTTTTGTTTAGGACAGGCAAAGTTGGCTATCTATGTAAGCCGGAGAAGAAAACTTGAAAATGTTGAGAATGATGTTGATGTCAAAATTTTATTTGTGAGGCTACTTAAAGCCAGAATCAGGCTGGACTTTCAGTTTTTTATGGGGAATGGGGATGTGGAAGGTTTCAGGACCCTCTGGTCCCTGGAGAATGTCCTCTGTTCAGTTCATGATGGACAGCTTTTTTTGGGGCGTTTTTTGGGGGATTAATTTTCTGTGTAACATAGCATGATATAGAAATTGTATTGACTGATGGACAAGTGTGTTTATTAAAGATCTTTTAAAAATCAAAATCTCTCTCTCTCTCTCTCTCTCTCTCTCTCTCTCTCTCTCTCTCTCTGACACAGACACACATGGCATCATGGCCTAAATAACACCAGGTATCAAAGGATGACAGTGATCAACAATTACAGTCTAATAATGACAGCAGAACACGAAGTTATATCAGTCCCGTATTCCTGATTCAAACAATTCACAACAGCAGCAACTAGAAAAGCAAGTAGAGAGCACATACCTCCACCAAGGCTTCTTCCATCCATCATGGATGACCTCTAAAATGTAATGGGTTTGTGTGTAGGCTATGAGCCAGTTCTGGTTAAAATTGCATCAAAGTCTATCCAGTAGTTTTGGAGGATTCTTGCTAACACACTGTGAGAAGAGCCTTAGCGGAGGTATGTGTTCTCCAATCATCACCGAAATGTAATGGGTTCCTATCTAGCCCAAGGACGACCTCTGGTGAAAATTTCATCCAAATCCATCCAGTAGTTTTTGTGGAGTCGTGCTGCACAAATACAAACAAGGTCCTTGGTGGAGGTATGCACTCCCAGATCATCACAAAAATTAAATGGGTTCATCCTTGGCCGAAGGGCTACCTCTGGTGAAAATCTCATCAAAATCCATACAGTATTTTTTGTGTAATCAGAATCAGATTTATTGCCATTGTTCATGTAGTACACAAACTAGGAATTTGTCTCGGTGCAATGCTGCAACATTAAACATGATAAGATAAAAGAATAAAAAACTATACATGCAATAAGTGTAGAATAAGAATGAGTAATACTAGTCAAAGCAGTTTTTAAATATATTAGCGAGCAGCAGATATTGTGGAGTACCACATAGTGCAGTCGGTAGTGCAAAAGAAAACAGTGATAATTGTCATGAGACCGGTTGAGCTGCTGTACGTAGTGCACGAGAGTCAATAAGTCACTTAGTGTTCAGCAGTCTGATGGCAGAGGGGAAGAAGCTGTTCATGTGCCGGGAGGTTTTAGTCTGAAAGGACCGAAGTCTTCTACCTGAGGGGAGGGGGGCAACAGTACGTGACCAGGGTGTGAAGGATCGGCTATGATCCGGCCTGCACGCCTCCGGGTCCTGGAGATGTACAGGTCCTGGAGAGATGGGAGCTTGCAGCCGATCACCTTCTCAGCAGTGCGCACGACGCGCTGCAGCCTTAGTCTGTCCCTGGCAGTGGCTCCTGCGTACCACACGGTTATGGAAGTGGTGAGGATGGACTCGATGATGGCTGTGTAGAACTGCACTAACATCTTGGTGGGTAGCTTGAGCTTCCTCAGCTGCTGCAGGAAGAACATCCTCTGCTGGGCCTTTTTGATGAGGGAGCTGAGGGTCGGCTCCCATTTGAGGTCCTGGGTGATGGTGGTGCCCAAGAAGCGGAAGGAATCTGCAGTGGTGATGGGAGAGCCTGTGAGGGTGAGGGGGGGCAGAGGGGTTGTGACTTTCCTGAAGTCCACAATCATCTCCACTGTCTTCAGAGCGTTCAGCTGCAGGATGTTGTTGCACCAGGACGCCAGCTGGGCCACCTCTCTCCTGTAGACGGACTCGTCGCCGTTGGAGATGAGCCCAATGAAGGTGGTGTCGTCTACAAACTTGATCAGCTTAACAGACTGGTGGCTGGAGGTGCAGGAGTTGGTATAAAGGGAGAAGAGTAGGGGGGAAAGTTCACAGCCCTGGGGTGATCCGGTGCTGATGCTGACAGAGTCTGAGACAGTCTTCCCCAGCCGCACATGCTGCCTCCAGTCCTTCAGGAAGTCGGTGGTCCACCTGCAGAGGGAGTCAGGCACACCGAGCAGGGACAGCTTGTCCTGGAGCAGAGCGGGGCGGATGGTGTTGAATGCAGAGCTGAAGTCCACAAACAGGATTCTGGCGTAGGTTCCCGGGGAGTCCAGGTGCTGCAGGATGGAGTGGAGGGCCAGGTTGACTGCGTCGTCCACAGACCTGTTGGCTCGGTAGGCAAACTGCAGTGGGTCCAGGAGGGGAGTGGTGATGGACTTGAGGTGGGGCAGGACCAGGCGCTCAAAGGACTTCATGACTACAGAGGTGAGTGCTACAGGTCTGTAGTCATTAAGTCCAGTGATCCGTGGCTTCTTGGGGACAGGGATGATGGTGGAGGATTTGAGGCAGGTCGGCACGTGGCATAGCTTAAGGGAGGTGTTAAAAATGTCTGTAAAGACAGGAGCCAGCTCTTTCGCACAGTGTCTCAGGGTGGAGGGAGACACGCTGTCCGGACCGGGGGCCTTGCGCGGGTTCAGTCTGGAGAATTGTCTGTGCACATCCTGCTCGCTGATGACAAGGGCAGGGGGGGAGGAGGGGGGGACCGCTTTTGATGAAGTAGGGACCGAGGAGGCAGTGGAGCTGGGGGGAGGGGGGGAGTTGGACACAGCTGACGAGGTGTCAAAACGGGCGTAATGTTGGGACAGTCTTTGACAAAGGGCTTTGTCATCCTGACCTTTAGAAGCCTGAGGCCGATAGTTGGTGATTTGCCTCAGTCCTCTCCACACAGAAGCCGAGTCGTTAGCAGTGAACTGCTGCTGGAGTCTCTCAGAATACACAGATTTAGCTCTCCTCAGCTCTCTGTTAAACCGATATTTAACCTCCCTGTAGCAGTCCCTGTCTCCACTTTTCAACGCTGCTTCCTTCTCCTTCCTGATCTGTCTGAGCTTAGCAGTGAACCAGGGCTTATCATTAGAGTAACTCACCCTGGTGCACGATGGAAGAATGCTCTCCTCACAAAAGTGGATATATGAGTTCACGTGTCCGTGTACTCATCCAGATCATGCGTGGCTCCTTTAAACATGCCCCAGTCAGTTATTTCCATGCACGTTTCCAGCTTCTCCTCAGCTTCACTGGTCCATTTCTTCGTAGTGGTCACAACAGGTTTAGTGAGCTTCAGTCTCTGTCTGTATGTGGGAATGAGGTGGACCATCACGTGATCAGATAGTCCGAGCGTAGCGCGGGGAACAGCGCGATACGCGTCCTTCACTGTAGTGTAACAGTGATCCAGCGTGTTTTTTCCTCTGGTTGGGCATTTAATAAACTGTTTGTATCGGGGGAGATCGTGGCTCAGATTACACTGGTTAAAATCGCCAACCACAATAACCAGAGAGTCCGGGAAAGTCTGCTCCGTATGTTGGATGTGATCCGCGAGCGCGCGCTGAGCCTCGCGCGTGTCCGCGTCGGGCGGGACGTAGACAGCGGCCAGGATGAATGAGGCAAACTCCCACGGGGAATAAAATGGCTTGCAGTTGATGAATAAAAATTCCAGAGCGGGAGAACAGTGTTGGGAAATCACCATTACATCAGAGCACCAGCTGCTGTTGATGTAAAAGCAGACTCCTCCTCCCGAGGACTTACCGGAGAGCTCTGTGACGCGATCAGCACGAAACAGCTGAAATCCCTCTAGGTGAAGCGCGCTGTCCGGTATATTCCCCCTGAGCCAGGTCTCAGAGAAACAGAGAGCAGACGAGGAAGCGAGGTCCTTAAATTGCATCAGCAGTCTCAATTCATCTACCTTGTTTGAGAGAGAGTTGGCATTGGAGAGAAATATGCCAGGCAAAGGCGTGCACGTGCCTCTCCTGCGGAGCCGGACGGGAGCGCCCGCTCGCCTACCTCTTTTTCGCCGTCTCACTTTTTGAGCTAAACAGTGAATCAGATCGGCGGCAGGAGCTAAAAAAACTGGGAGTAGGTCCGTGGGAGTGAAAGTCCTGATATTTAGTAGCTCTTCACGGGTGTAAGAGCAGGCAGACACACAATTGACGAACAAAAACAAATAAAGAAAAGCGCAGCGAAGCACCATGGCGAACACTGTGGGCGCCATCTTGGACCAAGATGGCGCCTGCTAATAAACAGAAAAATCCTGCTAATAAACAGAAAAAAACCCCCACCCCGATCACATGACCTCCTTGGTGGAGGTAATTAAAAACCTCCACAGGTGACTGGAAAGAAAATAGCATGTCTTACCTTTTTTTTAGAAGTGCTTTCTTCTGGCCTTCTTTAATGAAAAAGCCTTCATTATGTCCTTTAAGTCCAGCTCAGGAATGACATCATACTCTATGGACATCAGTGTGAGGTTCCACAGTCTGTTTCAGCAGCAGGCTTGATCTAGTCTACTTTTACCAAGCTCCCAGTCTGCTGTCCCACGCACAGCTGTCTGATGGAAGCAATGATGGCCTGACATCAGACCTGGTTTTTCTTGTGCTGGTCTCCAACTCTCAGCTTGCCTTCTCCGCTGGTCTGCTCTCTTACGGCAGGATCTGGTGGTCTTCTCCTCCAGGTGAGGGCTTTAATGGTACACCTGTCTCCTCGGGGCAGTAATCAGCAGCTCCACCTCCACTTGTTGCTCCAGCTTAGAAAAATCCTTTATTCTTCAGGATTTTTTGAGCAATTCATTTTCCATAAGCTCTTTTCCTTTCAATTACTTTAGAAGCGCCACTCATAAACTTTTTTCCAGACTTTTTGATCGAGCTAATTACTTCTTACCTCTCACTGGCACTTGCATAGTCACATGTCAAAACAATTCCTCTGATAGGCTATTTTTACATGGTACCCACGTGAGTCACATGTAAATTGGACCAATCAGCAGCTAGTCACACAAGAATATCAAGTGATGGACATAGAATTTGACCAATTAACAGCAATGTGATCTTTTTTATTGGCTCATGATAGGCCCCTGATCTTTGTAGGCCCCTGGGCTTCAGCCCAGCCGAGCCCGTTCATTAAGGCAGCCTGGCGGCGCAGTGGAAGAGTGGTTAGCACTGCGGCAGCACAGCAACTCACCCTTGGCCGGGGGATCCTGAGTTCGATCCCAGCCCCCGACCAACAGTGATCTGTGTGGAGTTTGCATGTTCTCCCCGTGTCTGTGTGGGTTTACTCCAGGATTTCTCCGGTTTCCTCCCACATGCCAAAAACATGCAAGTTAGGTTAATTGGCATCAAAACTGGGGATTCTAAATTGTCCTTAGGTATGACTGTGAGAGTGAATGGTTGTCTGTCTCTCTGTGTTGGCCCTGCAATGGACTGGTGATATGTCCAGGGTGTACCCTGCCTCTCGCCCAAAGATGCTGGGATAGGCTCCAGCCCCCCCCCCCCCGCGACCCGAAAAGGATTAAGCGGAAGAAGATGAATGAATGAATGAATTGAGTTGAATTGAATGACGTGGTCTTACCAGTCTATGTATACCAGTATTTGCAAGTCCTCTGGAGAAAGATCACAAGGAAACTAACAACAAATTAATCACAGCACACTGTTTTGGATCGTTCTTAGAACAATCCAACAGACTCTCATGAATTGTATATCAAGGATTCAGTGTACCCCGCCCCGTATGGGGTTACTGGGGCCCCACCCTGGAGCCAGGCCTGGGGGAGGGGCTCGAAGGCTAGCGTCTGGTGGCCGGGTTTCCACCCATGGGACCCGGCCGGGCTCAGCCCGAAGGAGTTACATGGGTCCGCCCTCCAGTGGGCTCACCACCTGCAGGAGGGATCATGGGGGTCCGGTGCTATGTGGATCAGGTGGTGGTCAAAGGCGGAGACCTTGGCGGACTGATCCCAAGCTTTCTAAACTGGCTTTTGGTACGTGGAATGTCACCTCTCTGGTGGGGAAGGAGCCTGAGCTGGTGTACGAGGTTGAGAGATACCGGCTAGATATAGTCGGCCTCACTTCAACACACAGCTCCGGTTCCGGAACCAGTCTCCTGGAGAGGGGCTGGAGCTTGGCCTTTTCTGGAGTTGCCCCGGGCGAGAGGCGACGAGCAGGGGTGGGTATTCTTGTATCGCCCCACCTTGCTGCCTCTATATTGGAGTTTTCCCCAGTGGATGAAAGGGTTGCTTCCCTGCGCCTTCGGGTTGGGAAACGGGTCCTGACCATCATTTGTGCCTATGCACCAAATGATGTTTCAGAGTACCCCCCCTTTTTGGAGTCTGTGACTGGGGTGCTGGAGGGTGCTCCTCTTGGAGACTCCATTGTCCTACTGGGGGACTTCAATGCGCACGTGGGCAACGACAGTGAAACCTGGAGGGGGGTGATTGGGAGGAACGGCCTGCCCGATCTGAACCCGAGTGGTGTTCAGTTATCGGACTTCTGTGCTAACCACAGTCTGTCCATAACGAACACCATGTTCAAGCATAAGGGTGTCCATATGTGCACCTGGCACCAGGACACCCTAGGTTGCAGGTCGATGATCGATTTTGTTATCGTATCATCAGACCTGCGACTGTATGTCTTGGACACCCGAGTAAAGAGAGGTGCAGAGCTGTCAACTGATCACCACCTGGTGGTGAGTTGGATCCGATGGCAGGGGAGGAAGCCATTCAGACCTGGTAGACCCAAACGTATAGTGAGGGTGTGCTGGGAGCGTCTGGCTGAGGCCCCTGTCCAGGAGGTCTTCAACTCCCACCTCCGGAAGAACTTCAACCACATTCCGAGGGAGTCTGGAGACATGGAGTCTGAATGGGCCATGTTCTCCACCTCTGTTGTTGAAGCGGCGGCCCAGAGCTGCGGCCGCAAGGTGGTCGGTGCATCTCGTGGTGGCAACCCCCGAACCAAGTGGTGGACACCAGTGGTGAGGGGGGCCATTAAGCTGAAGAAGGAGTCCTATCAAGCTTGGTTGGATTGTGGGACTCCCGAAGCAGCTGAGGTGTACCGGCAGGCCAAGCGGAGTGCAGTTCGGGTGGTTGCTGAAGCAAAAACCCGGGTATGGGAGGAGTTCGGTGAGGCCATGGAACAAGACTTTCGGTCGGCCTCAAAGAGATTCTGGCAAACTGTCCGGCGGCTCAGGAGGGGAAAGCAGCAACCCGTCCACACTGTGTATGGTGCGGATGGGACACTGTTGACTTCGACTGGGGACATCGTCGGGCGGTGGAAGGAATACTTTGAGGATCTCCTCAATCCCACTGATACGCCTTCCACAGAGGAAGCAGGGTTTGGGGACGAGGGGGATAACTCGCCTATCACAGGGGCTGAGGTCGCCAAGGTGGTTAAAAATCTCCTTGGTGGCCGGGCCCCGGGGGTGGACAAGATTCGCCCTGAGTACCTCAAGGCCCTAGATGTTGTTGGGTTGTCATGGTTGACACGCCTCTGCAACATTGCGTGGAGGTCGAGGGCAGTGCCTTTGGCATGGCAAACCGGGGTGGTGGTTCCTCTCTTTAAAAAAGGGGACCGGAGGGTGTGCTCCAACTTTAGAGGGATCACACTCCTCAGCCTCCCTGGGAAGGTCTATGCCAAGGTACTGGAGAGGAGAGTCCGGCTGTTGGTCGAACCTCGGATTCAGGAGGAGCAATGTGGTTTTCGTCCTGGCCGTGGCGCATCGGACCAGCTCTTTACCCTCTCAAGAATTCTCGAGGGTTCGTGGGAGTTTGCCCAACCAGTTTACATGTGTTTTGTGGACTTGGAGAAGGCATTTGACCGCGTCCCTCGTGGATTTTTGTGGGGGGTGCTTCGGGAGTATGGGGTATCGGGCTTGTTGTTACGAGCTATTCGGTCTCTGTACGAACGTTGTGAGAGTTTGGTTCGTATTGCCAACACTCGGTCGGAGTCATTCCCAGTGAGAGTTGGACTCTGCCAGGGCTGCCCTTTGTCACCGATCCTGTTCATAATTTTTATGGACAGGATTTCTAGGCGCAGCCAGGGAATGGAAGGTGTCATGCTTGGTGACCACAGGATCTCATCTCTGTTGTTTGCAGATGATGTTGTCCTGTTGGCTTCATCCAGCAATGACCTACAGCTCTTGCTGGGACGGTTTGCCGCTGAGTGTGAAGCGGCTGGGATGAGAATCAGCACCTCCAAGTCCGAGTCCATGGTCCTCAGCCGGAAAAAGGTGGATTGTCCTCTCCGGGTTGGGGACAGGCTCCTGCCCCAAGTGGAGGAGTTTAAGTATCTTGGGGTCTTGTTCACGAGTGAGGGGAGAATGGAGCGAGAGATTGACAGACGGATTGGAGCAGCATCTGTAGTGATGCGGACGTTGTACCGGTCTGTTGTGGTGAAGAGGGAGCTTAGTTCTAAGGCAAAGCTGTCGATTTACCAGTCAATCTACGTTCCTACTCTCACCTATGGTCACGAGCTTTGGGTAATGACCGAAAGAATGAGATCGCGGATACAAGCGGCTGAAATGAGCTTTCTCTGTAGGATTGCTGGACTCACCCTCAGAGATAGGGTGAGGAGCTCAGTCATCCGGGAGAGGCTCAGAGTAGAACCGCAGCTCCTCCACATTGAAAGGAGTCAGTTGAGGTGGTATGGGCATCTGATTAGGATGCCTCCTGGACGCCTCCCACTTGAGGTGTTTCAGGCACGTTCCACTGGGAGGAGACCCCGGGGCAGACCCAGGACTCGGTGGAGAGACTATGTCTCCCAGCTGGTCTGGGAACGCCTTGGTATCCCCTCTGAAGAGCTGGAGCAGGTGGCTGGGGAGAGGGAAGTCTGGGCTTCTCTGCTTGAACTGCTGCCTCCGCGACCCGGACCTCCGGAAAAGCGGTAGAAGATGGATGGATGGATGGATGGATGGACACTGTTTTGGAGGCAGAAACCAGATGCTGCTGCTGTCAGGTTGCCAACTGCCAACTGAGGAGTGGCATATCGATACTCAAGTATCGATACTTTGATACCAGCTGATCGATACTTTGGAGTCGATACTTTTATAAATACAGTATCTCAATACCACCGTGTTTATACAAAACGTGCAATTTATTTTCACTTCTGAGAGCTTATAGCATTAAATTTACAGTAGTGTGAAAAAGTGTTTGCCCCTGTATTAATTAATAAACTGACATTAATGGAAAAAAGGTTTGACTTCAGAAAAAATAACAGTTCAACATGTTTAATTAATACAGTCAGTAAAGCAGACAGAACATCAGAAAAAATAATGTCACCTAACATGAGCAGAAATAATCAGATGCTGCTGTTTTCTGGATTACTGGTGTTTTCATGCTCAAACCGCTGCAGAATTCAAGCAACAAACTGACTTTGAACTGTTTCTAACTTGGTTCTGCTTCTGCCTGAGCCGAGGGAAAAAAAAAAAAGAAGCCAGGCTGAGCCACACGCTGAATGCTGGGAGATGTTAAGGCCACAAGGATCCTCTGATGTATCTTTGGTTTTCGGGGTTTTGAAGGCTGCATTTGTCAGCCACATATGAAGGAGCCCACGGAATGGGACAGCCTTGGACGCAGCACAGTGACGTATCTGGACTAGAAATGCACACTTGGAGGATGCAGAATCTGAACTGAGACACAGCCTGTGTGTGTCATTCCTCATCAGGTCTTTTAGTGTACAAGGGGCGCTGCTGAAGACATTCTACGACACGGTGGTGGCATCAGCCATCACTTTTGGAGTGGTCTGCTGGGGCAGTGGCATTACAGCAGCCGATAGGAAGAGACTGAACAAACTGATCAAGAAAGCTAGCTCTGTCCTGGGGCAACGCCTTGATCCAGTGGAGGAGATGGGAGAGAGAAGGATGGTGGCTAAACTGTCATCTCTGCTGGAGTCCGAGTTCCACCCTATGCAGGACATACTGAATGCTCTGAGGAGCTCATTTAGCAGCAGACTACATCATCCTAGGTGCACAACTGAGAGGTTTTGCAGGTCCTTCCTACCAATGGCTGTCAGACTGTATAACCTAAGCAGGGCTGCTCGCAGAGATAGCAAAAAGACGTGACAACCTAATAGTATTGAATGCAAAAGATGCAATAGACTTACACAATGGTCCCCTCTGGTATACAACTAGGAAAATACCGGTAGCTACGGAGGGTGACAATATGTATGGGTACATAATCATACCATGTAGGATAACTAAGTAGACGGTTATGCTGTTTCATTCCATCTAGCTACAATGCTCCGCACTGTGTGTGTTTATATATTTATATATTTATTCCATCTAGCTACAATGCTCCGCACTGTGTGTGTTTATACTGTATATTTACATATTTATTCCATCTAGCTACAATGCTCCGCACTGTGTGTGTTTATATATTTACATATTTATTCCATCTAGCTACAATGCTCCGCACTGTGTTTATATATTTACATATTTATTCCATCTAGCTACAATGCTCCGCACTGTGTATGTGTTTATATACTGTATCTACATATTCATTCCATCTAGCTACAATGCTCCGCACTGTGTATTTATATATCTATATATTTATTCCATCTAGCTGCAATGCTCCGCACCGTGTGTCTATATATTTATGTTTATATGTACATATGTATACTCGCTGCTCTTGTGTTTTCTTGCCTTCTGATTGTTGCTCTGAGTGTTGCTATCCCTGTGCTGTTGCAATCCTGGAATTTCCCCATTGTGGGACTAATAAAGGCTTATCTTATCTTATCTTATCTTATCTTATCTTATCTTATTAATGTCTTCATGTCAGTCTTGTTAGTCAGTATTTCATGTCAGTGTATAATCTCAGTTTAGTCCAGTTTTACCAGTCGTACTGTTTGCCTATTTCGCCTTTTTTTATTTTTATGCAACCTTGATGTTTTCTCTCTGGAGCCAAAAACGTGTTTATAGGAAAAAATTTTGTCACTGACTTTTTTGTTTTTCTACCTGCCAGCCTCTAACAGGCTGAAGGGGGATTGTCATCACCCCGCCGGGTGGATGGACTGCAGCCGTGTCCATGTGCACTACTACTGTAGAACCAGTAAAGCTAGGGTCATCAGACCTGGTCCACAGGTTCACCCTGAGACCCTGACCTTTGACTGCTGGTTTGAGGTCAAAGGTCAATGTTAAATTCCCTGTGCCCTATTATTATAGAACCAGTAAAGCTAGAGTCACCATACTTTGTAAAAAGATTCACTCTGTGACCCTGAACTCTCTCTATGCTTTTGGGATTGCAAGGTCAAACGTCAAGGTCAAAATGCCATATAAACTACATCTCAACAAGAAAGAAAGAAGCTGAGGGACCACTGACAACTGCCAGTATTTTTCAGTTTGTCTGAACAAATCAAAGTGAGATAAATGTGACCAGTGATGAATGTGTGACTGATGTGATATCAATAAAACATGTTTGTGTTCCCAGAGGTCAGAGGTCACAGCCTTCAGTATCCAGCTGTCGGTCCATGAGGAGTGACTGGTCCAAAGATAGCCCTCCAAACTTCAGTGATAGATCTGGACCTTCAGACTCAAAGTAAGAATCAGTTTCTACTGTAACTGACCTGCTGAAATATTATTAGATGACTCTGTGTTATGGAACGTCCCTTGCAGGGCATTCATGAGACGGCAGAGACCAGACAGTAAGTTTGCTGATTTATTTATAAAAGACTAGGATAACAAAATAAACAGCCACGTGGGGCAAACACGAACATAAACTTAGACACAAGAAGACTGACTCTGGAGATAAACTATGAGAGGCAGCGAGGACAGAGCCAGCGCTGTACAATAAACACTTACGGGAGGAAGGATGAAATGAATCACAGGAGAGACTGGAGTCGAGGATAGGAACTCCAGTCACGTACACGCAGGTGCACGATATAGTTGTGCAGGTCGCAGCGAGGAGTGAGCCTCAGCTGCTCCCTTAAATGAATAACCAAAACCAATCAGGAAAGGGGGATGTGATTAATGAGATGACACACAGCTGTCACCGCGCGGCTCGGCTTTGACAGCCAGAAGTCCCACCGTGACGCTGTCAAAATAAAAGCCCTGGAGAAGGCCACATGACAAGACCCAAAAGATAGAACAGGGAAAATACTGGACAACCCGAGTGCAGATGGAATCAGCGCTGAGGCCATCACAGTACCCCCCGTTCACAAGGCGCATTCCAGGCGCAACATAACATTCAAGCCCCCCCCCCCCCCCCCCCCCAGAAGGCTACCAGGACCGACCCAGGGAGGGCAGAGGGGGAAACAGGCCAAGAGGGAGAGAACCATAAAACAAAACAAAACAAAAAGGTTACAGTGACACACAGGGGCAAAGGGAAAAAACCCCACCAAGGACAGGTAACATGGATGAACATAAAATGGCGTGGCTTAAACACCGGAGTGACCAACGCTTCAAAGAAATACTCCGGTACAATGGAAAGAATAAACAAAAATGTATGTAACATACTGCCCGGTAAGGAAACAAGAGAAAACCAAAATACAGGTACATTTCAAAAATATACAGGTTATAGAAGAGCTTGGAAATGAAGAGGCGATTTGGTTTATAAGCAAAGCTTTAATATTCAGCTCTTCTAACAAGTCTCATCTGGTGCAGAGAGTGGCAGAAGGGAAAAGAGACAGAATCTCTCCCACTCACTGGTTATATACATGCACACAACAAAAGACATGCATAACAAAGGCTGACATCCCTCATTATCTTAATCCCCCCTTTGTCCTGGTATTTCCTCTCCTCGCCTTGGGGGGTGAGGGTGGCTCCTCCGGTCTCCTCCGCCGCGTCCGGGAACGTCTTTGTTCTTCACTCGGCGGGTGAGAGTCCTTTGTCCTTTCAGAGGTGTGAAGTTCTTTACATATGTAATCACCAAACATTTCCACATGCTTTAACATATGTAGCTTATGGAATATATGGTTAATATAGACCACAGGCCCCCCAAACAACTAAGAAAGGACAACAGGAAGGTTCACAGTCTAAGATAGTTATTATGACATACTAAGTGTTACATCTGTTGCCACGGAAGAAACTTTCTAGCAGCCATGCTCCTAAGAGAGTTCAGTGGTAATTATAACAGCATAGTAAAATCATAAGTCAGTCCTAAACTGTTGCAGCACAATTAGTGAAAAATTGTGGAGTGGTTTGTATCAGTCCCTGTGCTGTCTGGGTTTTAATCTTCTCCCAAAACTGCTGTAGGTTGGTTTAGGCGCCCTGCTGGGACCTTCTTGAGAGGGATCTGCAGTGTGGGAAGGAGAGAGGTTAACTGTTCCCTGCTGGGGGGCTGAGTCTTTTCTCTTGGGGGGTCTACCCCACCGAGGTGCTCTCGCCAACTGTGCAGGCTCGTCTTTCAACAAGAAGGCAGGTTTAAGTCTGTCAATGCTGACTGTTTCTTTTCTATCCCCAAAATCAAGCACAAAGTGTTTATCACCATGTTCCAGCACTCTGTATGGCCCATCGTATACTGGGCGAAAGGTAGGTTTTAAAGCTTCATGCTTAACAAAAACAAACTCAGCGTTTTTTAAAGCCTGAGGGACAAAAACCCGTGGGAAGGAGTGATGAGCTGGACCGGGGAGAGAGTTCGGTCCGTTGCTGCCTAAAAACCTTGGGACTGGAAGGTGCCCTGGCTCTGGGTTCTCTGGTAAAAATTCACCTGGGAGCCTGAGAGGTTGTGCAAAGACTAATTCTGTGGGAGAGGCGTCTAGATCCTCTTTAGGCGCAGCACGCAACCCTAATAAAACCCAGGGAAGTTTATTTACCCAATTTGTGTCCGTTAGTGAGGCTCTGAGGGCGGCCTTTAAATACCTGTGAAAACGCTCGCATAACCCATTAGCCTGAGGGTGATAAGCGGTGGTGCGGTGAATTGTTGCCCCTAAGCTGCTGGACATGGCTGACCAGAGCTCTGAGACAAATTGAGGCCCCCTATCGGACGTGATGTCCGATGGGACGCCGAAACGTGCCACCCAGTTTGTCAAAAAAACGCGAGCGACTTCCTCCGCTGTGGTTGCCGCTAGAGGGACTGTCTCTGGCCAGCGTGTGGTGCGGTCTATCATTGTTAACAGGTGTGTGAAACCTTGGGAGGAAGGTAGTGGCCCCACGAGGTCGACATGAACGTGGTCGAACCTTCTAGCAGGGATTGGAAAAGGCTCCAGAGGGGCTTTTGTGTGTCTGTGTATTTTGGCGCGTTGACAAGAAATGCAAGTTTTTGCCCATTCTTTTACGTTTTTGCGCAGGCCTGGCCACACAAACTTTTCGGCGACCATTTTAACCGAGGCGCGCACACCTGGGTGCGCGAGGGAGTGAATTGCGTCGAAAATACGGCGGCGGCATGTAGCTGGTACTAACGGGCGAGGTCGGCCGGTTGAAACATCGCATATTAGGGGGGGCACGCCGTCGCGTAAACCCTTTTTCTCCAGCCTTAACCCTGTTGGTCCAGACAGGAGTGCGCGCACGTCCGCGTCACTGTTTTGTTCCTCCGCCATGGCTGCATAATCTATCCCTGCATGGATAGGTGCTGCGTATGTGTCTGCGTTAGTGAAGAGTTCTGCTGCTGAGGCAGTATAATCTGTCTCCCCGCGCTCTGGTGGTGTCACAGCGCGAGAGAGACAGTCCACTACTACGTTAAGTTTGCTTGCCACGTGTCGAATGTCTGTGGTGAACTCTGAAATCGCAGTTAGCTGTCTTTGTTGCCTGCCTGACCATGGTTCTGAAATTTTAGCCATAGCAAAAGTGAGCGGTTTATGGTCTACAAAAGCCGTGAAACTCCGCCCTTCTAACCAGAACTGGAAGTGGCGGATGGATAAATGAAGCGCCAGCAGCTCTCTGTCAAAAGTGCTGTATTTGCGTTCAGTTTGGTTTAGCGATTTGCTAAAGAATGCTAAAGGTTGCCAGACCCCGCTGACAAGTTGTTCTACAACTGCCCCTATAGCTAGGTCTGAAGCATCTGTGGTTAGTGCGATGCGGGCCAAGGGATCTGGGTGAACTAACAATGTGGCGTTAGCTAGGGCGCTTTTTACTTCTGCGAAAGCGCGTTCGCACTCCGGGGTCCATTCGACCGCGTTGGAAGCTTTCTTTTTTTTGAGCGCGTCATATAGGGGCTGCATGAGCTGAGCTGCGTGGGGGAGGAAACGGTTGTAAAAATTAACCATCCCTAAAAATTCCTGTAGCGATTTGACCGTTTGTGGCCGTGGAAAACTTTCTATCGTATGAACTTTGTCTGGAAGTGGAACTGCCCCCTTCGGAGAGACTTTGTGTCCTAAAAAATCAATTTGTGACACGCCGAATTTGCATTTGGCTGGATTGATTATTAGCCCGTGCTCTTCTAGCCTCTGAAAAACCGTAGTGAGGTGCTGCTCGTGTTCTTCCTCAGACGAGCTGGCTACCAGCATGTCGTCGAGGTAGACAAAAACAAAAGGGAGGTCGCGTAGGACCGCGTCCATCATTCGTTGAAAAGTTTGAGCAGTGCCTTTGAGGCCGAAAGGCATTCGCAGGAATTCAAAAAGGCCGAAAGGGGTTATTACCGCTGTTTTAGGAACGTCTTCTGCTCGGACTGGGACTTGGTGATAACCGCGGACTAAGTCTATTTTTGAAAAAATGCGCGCACCCGCTAGATGTAGTGAAAAATCTTGAATGTGAGGGATTGGGTAACGGTCATGCGCTGTAGCGTTGTTTAATCTGCGGTAATCTCCGCACGGTCTCCAAGAACCGTCGGATTTCGGAACCATGTGAAGTGGTGAGGCCCAGGGGCTCTTCGAGCGTCTAACAATGCCCAATTTTTCAAGAGTTGTAAACTCGTCCCATGCTATGTTGAGCTTGGCCGCGTCTAAGCGGCGAGCTTTGGCAAAAACGGGAGGTCCCGTTGTGAGAATGAAGTGTTCAACCCTGTGTTTAGCCACAGTGGCTGAGAATTTGGGGATTGTGAGTGCTGGAAATTGGGTGAGGAGTTGCTCAAACTTACCTCCTGCCATGGTGACGCTGGCCTGCACAGGTGGCGGAGAAACTCGGACTGAGCATGGAATAGAAGCAAAGGACAGTGCATTAACCAGGTGCCTATTTGCTAGATCCACTAATAACCCATGTGCACACAAAAAATCTGCGCCTAATAAGTTAAAACTCACCGCCGCTACAACAAATGTCCATCTGTAGCTGCGGCCGTGGATGAGGAGGTGCAGACTCTTCTCGCCGAACGTGTCGATGCTAGAGCCGTTGGCTGCCATGGCTCCGTTGCCCCGGGTGCCCGTGGCTCGATCTGCGTGGGAGGGCATGACGAAACTCAGCTGGGCTCCTGTGTCGATGAAGAACTGCTTGCCTGAGTGTTCATCCGTCACGTACAACAGCTTGTTTTTCTCGCCGAGAGCCACTGCCGTTAACGGCTCTCGGCTTTGGCGTTTAAATTTGCAGGGGGGAACGCATTTGTGAGCCTTCTCGGCGAAGCGGTGGTGGTAATAACAAACATAGCTCCGTCTGTTACATCTTGGCCGTGTCGCTGTCACCGTGGGCTGGTTCTGCTCCGTGGGTTGCGGTTCCTCGTGGCTCGGGGCGTCAGCTTTGAGGTCTGCGGATGCTGCTGTGGGTGTCAGCTCCTTGCAGGCGTTGACGAGCCGATGAGCTTCATTGGCCAGCACGCAGAAGTCTTGGTGGTTGCTGCATTTCATGCTGGCGAGTGTCCCTCTCATGTGTGGCGGCAGCGTGCTGAGGAAAATAAACTGGAAGAGGAAGTTGTCACTGTCCTCTTCTTTGAGCTGTAGCAAATCCTCCATGAGGGCCTTCGGTTTGCACCCTCTGTGGCCGTAGACCGCCAGGATCTTCTCGGCTCTCTCTTCCGCTGATGGGACGTAGTTCGCCACGATGGTTGCTTTGAGCGTCTCGTATTTGTCCCGGGCCGGTGGTCGCCGGATCATGCTCCGCACACACTTCGCAGTGGCGGCGTCGAGTTTGGAGACGATATGATAAAATTTGGTGTCATCAGCCGTGATGCCCGCCAGTGCAAATTGGGCTTCAGCCTGCTGAAACCAAGAGGCGGGGTCTTCTTGCCAGAAGTCTGGCAGCTGGACAGCGATGGCATTCGTGCACACCATCACTGTTGTGCCCGCTGGGTGAGAGTGCCTTGCCTCGGCTCTCGCGGCGGTGCTGGTGCTCGGTTGAGCCCTCTCAATCTCTTCTGCCGGGGGGAACAGTTGTCCATCTGCTCCCTCGTCTGCGTGGCGGCTGGCGTCTGCCTGGGTCGCCGCGGATGAGTCGATTGCGGGGGAACGCCTCAGGTCCATACTCGCGTCAAGGTCACCAGTGTAGAACAGCTTGGAAATGAAGAGGCGATTTGGTTTATAAGCAAAGCTTTAATATTCAGCTCTTCTAACAAGTCTCATCTGGTGCAGAGAGTGGCAGAAGGGAAAAGAGACAGAATGTCTCCCACTCACTGGTTATATACTGTATATGCACACAACAAAAGACATGCATAACAAAGGCTGACATCCCTCATTATCTTAATCCCCCCATTGTCCTGGTATTTCCTCTCCTCGCCTTGGGGGGTGAGGGTGGCTCCTCCGGTCTCCTCCGCCGCGTCCGGGAACGTCTTTGTTCTTCACTCGGCGGGTGAGAGTCCTTTGTCCTTTCAGAGGTGTGAAGTTCTTTACATATGTAATCACCAAACATTTCCACATGCTTTAACATATGTAGGTTATGGAATATATGGTTAATATAGATCACACAGGTACCATATAAATACTCAGGAAAATAAACTCACAAGCAAGAAAACCAAAATACAGGTAGATTTTCCAAATACATAAGTACCCTATAAACGCTAGAAAAAAAAAAAAACCTCAAGAGCTACAGAGGAGGCAAACAAAACTATAGATATAGTCCAACGCTATAATCCAGGCAAAGGAAAAAAAAGAGCATCCCTTCAAACCCACATGGAAAAAAAAACAACTACAGGGACGCCGGCAGGAAGAGCGCGGAGAGTGAAAAAAAGGCAGTTCAGGCGGTCTACCCGCATCCAGATTCCACATCACTGGGAGAAAAAAAGCAGTTCGGGCGGCCTACCCCAGTCCCAGACCCGGAGAAACAGTACCTCAGGCGGCCGGACCAGGTCGCCGAGCCAACAAGGCAGTCCTTCGGGCGGCCAACCCAGAACGCTGAACCGGCGAAGCAGTCTCCCAGATGGCCAACCCGCATCCTTAGGCCACCAGGACCAGAGGGGAAAGCTCGGAGGTGGCCTCCCTATCGAGAGGGACAGCGAGGGGAAGCTGCGCCGAATACGGGGAACCCCAGCGGCACCTGGTGGAGGGAGATAGGGGGAAGGATAAGGGACCAGTCCGGTGTCAGACGGCAGAGGATCTGCAGCTCCTTCACTGACCCCGAACCGAACCAGCGCTGTACCCTCGACGGGACCCGAATGGACCGGCGGAGCACCCTCGATGGACCCAGATTGGGCCAGCACAGCACCCTCGATGGGCCCCGATTGGACCGGTGCAACACCAGGGATGACCTCCAAGCACGAACCTGGAGCCTCCATGACGACGACCAGAACTGATTCGTCTCTGGTGACCCTGGGAGAAGACTCAGAGAAACAAAAGGAACCGGGATCAGGATCACCGGCAGTGGCAGAGCCCGGCAAGACGAGCTCGGATGCAGCGATTGGCTGCACCTGGCCCATTTCCCCAAGAGACAGGCAAGAATGCTCTAGAACGGAGAATAAGAAAACAAAATAGAGCACTTGCCTGATCTCAGGCTCTACCGCCGTCCAGGACTCCAATGATCCAGGTTCAATGATCTGGAGGTCCATTCCTGCTTCCGACTCGACTGCGGTGGGCTCCGCAGTCGGCATGATGGTCGTCAGAGTCTGGGAGCCCCAGGCGCTGAAGCCCACGCCGATGGCCCGCACAGCATGGTGGCAGGGGATCCATGACCTGCTGGGTCCGACTGCTCCTCCACGGAGACCCAGGGACGCTTGATCTTCAGCACAGGCTCCAAAAGGCAGTCCACCCTCCTCCTCTGCCCATGACGTGGCTGCGGGGCTGACATCAGGCTCTCCAGGGCTACAGGCTCCTTCTTCATCCGGCGGTTTATTCCTGGCAACGGGGGACGCTCACAGAGAGAGGAAGGAGACACAGAGAATGCAGGTTCAATATTTAGGGCTACAGCTGGTGGAGGGAGCTCAGGGGACTGTGAACCACGAACTCCACCCCCAGGAGTCAGACAAGGCAATTCTGACATGATGTCGGGCCCAGGGAACACCCACACAGGCTTGAGTGAGATTCAAAAGCTTTATTGAACAACAACAGGTGTTTGGATGTGTGAGTGTGAGGTGTGAATGGATTGCTGGAGGACAGGGAGCGCCGAGGGCGGAACAGTGCGTCGTGCAGCCAGGCAACCCTAAGGGCAGAGCAAAGACAAGGGTGAGTAATGACCTTCACCACACAGGGTTAACACACAAAGTGCTGCTTACTTGCAGGTGTCGAGGTGGCTGGCGTTGGCAAGTCACAGAACTCCTGCCTGGAGGACAGCGCCCTGGTGTGCCCTCGGTGAAGCGAGGAAGGGATGGACGAGGATGAGGCGAAGGAGAGAGGAATCCGCCACCTGGAGGATCCACCTGTGCACAGGGGAGAATACTGGAGAGCAGGTAAGGGAATGACAGCTTACGTGCATGAGGAACAAAGGCGCAGGCCGGGAAGGAACGGTTGTGCGCTGGAATTGGGAGCGTAGACGAGCAGACGGCTCCAGACCGAGGCTCCAGGCAGAGCGGGTTAAATAGTTGGAGGCTGATGAGGCGCAGGTGTGCGCGCGGCTGAAACCGATGACAGGCAAGAGCGAGTTGTGACAGTACTCCCCCCCCTCCCCGAGCAGCGCCTCCCGGCGCTGGGTTACCTGGGTGCACCGGGTGGAACTCCGCGATAAGTTGTTCATCCAGCACAAAGGAAGGGTGCACCCAGGACCTCCACTCCGGGCCATACCCCTCCCAGTCCACCAGATATTGTAGCCTGCGACCCCGGCGGCGGGTGTCCAGGATGGAGGTGACCTTCCACGCCAGGTCGCCGTCGATCATCACGGGAGGGGGAGGCACCCTAGGAGGAGGACAGAGGGGGTCAGAGATCACAGGTTTGACTTGGGAGATGTGGAATGTTGGACAGACACGGAGGGAGGGGGGGAGAGCCAAACGCACAGCCACCGGGTTAATTACTTTAGTCACAGGGAAGGGATCGATAAAGCGTTGAGCCAGCTTCTTCTTCTCCGCCTTTAAGTTGATGTCACGGGTCAATAACCACACCTGCTGGCCCACCTGGTAACGAGGAGTGGCTCTCCTGTGGCGATTTGCTGCGTTGGAGTTGCGCGCCACCGTGTGTAATAGCGCTTGGCGCGTCTTGGTCCACAGGTGCCGGCAGCGTCTGAGATTCGCCTGGATGGAGGGAACTGCCACCTCACCCTCTTCTTTGGGGAACAACAGGGGATCGTGCCCCAGGGACGCCCGGAAAGGGGACATCCCGATGGCCGATGATAAGGTGGAATTATGGGCGTACTCCACCCAGGGCAGATGGGTGCTCCAGGAAGAGGGACTTGAGGAGGTGACGCAGCGCAAAGCAGCCTCCAGCTCCTGATTGGTACGCTCGCACTGCCCATTGGACTGTGGGTGGTGACCGGAGGACAGACTCACCGTGGCCCCCAGGGCATTGCAAAAGCACCTCCAGACCTTGGACATGAACTGAGGGCCCCGGTCAGAGACGACGTCAGACGGGATCCCATGTAGCCTGACCACATGCTGGACCAATAGATCAGCTGTTTCCCGCGCCGTAGGGAGGCCGTGGAGCGGCATGAAATGGGCAGCCTTAGAAAACCGGTCCACAATGGTCAGGATGGTGTTGTAGGAGTTGGACGTGGGAAGACCGGTGATGAAGTCTAGGGCTACATGAGACCAGGGCCTACCGGGGAACGGCAGGGGGTGGAGAAGCCCTGCTGGGGGGGGGGGGGGTCGAGGTCTTGTTCGTTGCGCACTGGGGGCAGGCACGGACCTAATTGGCAACATCACTCCGAAGTCCGGACCACCAGAAGGATCGTTGGAGGAGCTCCACCAGCCGGGAAATTCCAGGATGACAGGCGAGCTTAGAAGTGTGTGCCCAGTGGATGACGTCACCCCGGACAGATGATGGCACGAACAGCCTCACAGCTGGGCCGCCACCAGGATCAGGTTCGGCTTCCTGTGCCCTCCGGACCTTGTCCCTGATGGACCATGAAACTGCTCCCACAACGAACGAGGCCGGCAGGATGGTGTGGTCTTGTTCCTCCGGGACCTCTGAGGCAAACTGTCTGGACAGCGTGTCTGGTTTTCCGTTCTTGGAGCCAGGGCGATAGGTGATCGTGAATCTGAAGTGGCCGAAGAACAGAGACCAACGCGCCTGGGGGGCATTCAGACGCTTGGCCATCCTTAGGTACTCCAAATTTTTGTGGTCCGTCCAGACCACAAAAGGCTGCGCTGCCCCCTCCAGCCAATGACGCCACTCCTGCAGCGCGAGTTTAACTGCCAGGAGTTCCCTGTCACCGATGTCATAATTCCGCTCCGCTGCGGGCAAGCGCCGGGAGAAGAAGGCGCAGGGGCGCATCATCCTGTCCACCAGAGAGCGCTGAGACAATACTGCCCCAACCCCCGTGTCGGACGCGTCCACCTCGACCAGGCATTGTAGTGTTGGGTCAACCTGGGTCAGGACCCGGGAGGAAGAGAACTCCATCTTCAGCGTCTCGAAGGCCGACGCCGCTTCTCCGTCCACCGGAACGGCACCTTGGGGTAGGTGAGGCGGGTCAGGGGAGAGGCGATGGAGCTGTACTTTGGTACAAAACAGCGGTAGAAGTTGGCGAATCCTAGGAATTGTTGCACCTGTTTCCTGGACGAGGGAGTGGGCCACTCAGCCACCGCTTTGACCTTGGCAGGGTTGGGCAGAAGCTGGTTGTGGGACACGACGAAGCCCAAGAAGGAGGTCTTGTTGGTGTAGAATTCGCATTTCTCAGCCTTCACGTACAACCTGTTCTCGAGGAGCCGCTGGAGGACCCGCCTCACGTGGGCCTGATGCTCCTCCCGAGATCGGGAGAAGATCAGGATGTCGTCCAGGTAGACGAATACGAAGACCCCCAGAAGCTCACGAAGGATATTGTTTATGAGCCATTGGAAGATGGCCGGAGCGTTGGTGAGCCCAAACGGCATGACCAAATACTCGAAATGGCCGTTGGGCGTCCGGAACCCCGTCTTCCACTCGTCGCCCTCCCGGATCCAAACAAGGTGGTACGCGCTGCGGAGGGCCAGCTTGGTAAACCAGGAGGCCCCCTGGAGGGAGTTGAAAGCGGAGTCCATGAGGGGCAGCGTGTATTTATCCTTCACCGTGATGTCATTTAAGGCCCGAAAGTCAATACACGGCCACAGGGACCCCTCCTTCTTGGAAATGAAGAAGAATCCGGCTCAGAGTGGGGATGAAGAGGGGCGGATGATGCCTGCGCTGAGGGACTCCCTGATGTATGCGTCCATGGATTCCCGCCCTGGGGCAGACAGGCTGTAAAGACGACCAGATGGCAAGGGCGCCCCCAGGTGGAGATTAATGGCACAATCATATGGGCGGTGGGGGGGAGAGACAGCGCTTTGGACTTACTGAAGACGAGCCCCAGGTCGTGGAACTCCGGAGGCACCAATGAGAGATCTGGCAGAGGCACAGACGGGGCGCAGGCAGCAGACTGGAGGCAGGTTCCCATGCAGAAGGTGCTCCAGGAGAGGACGCTGCCGGACTGCCAATCGAAAACCGGGTTGTGAAGACGCAGCCATGGGTAGCCCAGGATGACGGGAGCAGCCGAGGTGGGCAGGACGAATAGGCTTAAGTCCTCCCTGTGATTGCCAGAGATGATGACGGAGATGGGTTTAGTTCGATGAGTGACCCTCTCCAAAGGTGTGCGGGAGAGAGTGACAAGGTTAAGGGGGGCTGGCAACGCTTGGCACAGAATGCCCAGGTGGGTTGCCAGGCTCTTGGAAATGAAGTTCTGTTCCGCCCCCGAGTCCACCAGTGCGTGAGTGACATGTCCGATGGGGTTATGACAGAACCTGATTGGAAGGAGGCATTTGGAGAGGGGATTAGACTGGGCTGCGTCCGCGAGGCCCCTACAGCGACTCGCGGACTCCCCCTTTTGGCTTAATCAGGCAGGCCTCCATAAACTCAGTGTTTAATAATTTATGAGTCCTTTGTGTGATATTTAAGTCCCAACAGCTTCGAGAAGAATTCCACCTTAACACAGCAGTGATGTGACATGGAGCGGTCCTCGCGGACCGCTGATAAACTGTAGGCAGCCGATGAGTTTGCACATTTATTAAATAAGGACATATACTACAAAATAATGAGCCTCGTGGGGCAAAACACAAATAAAGACAAACACACAACACTTACATACGATTAGCGAGGACGGAACCTAACGCTGAAAAGAACTGGCTTTGGGCGTAGGGAAACCAGACTGGAAAAAGCGAGGTTGCAGCCCTGAGTAAACAGAGCTGCTCCCTTAAATAGGGCTGACAGATTAACAGCTGATGAGAATGTCATCAGCTGATTGGATTCCAGCCATCCCTGCGGAGCTCGGCTCGGACAGCCGGAAGCCCCGCCGAGACATTGTCACAATAAAAGCCGGAGGCCATATGGTGCGCCTGAGGAGAGAACAGGGAACTACCGGACAACCTGAGTGCGGACAGAGTCAGCACTCGGACCATGACAGTTGCCCCTGTTCACGAGGCAAATACCAGGCGCCGTGTAACATCGAAGACCCCCCCACCCCCCACCCAGAAGGTCAACAGGACCACCCCAGGGAGGGAGGAGGGGGAATGGCCTGGAGGGCAAGAACCAAACCTCATCATAGAGGAAGGAAAAAACAAACAAACAAACAAACAAAAAAACAGGCTACAGCAATCAGAACAGTGTAGGGAATACAGGGGCCAAAAAATACAGGCACATACACTGCACTCAAAGAAAACCCATGAGGAGAAGACAGAAAAAACTCAAATGGCTAAAAACAGAACACTATAATCAGTCCAATAGAACAACCCACAGAGAAAACAGGAAACTCAAGTACAGGTACAAAAATGCAGCGTACCCCATAATACCAGGGAGAAGGAAAAAAAAACCTCATGCTACAGAGCAGCGATCAATACAGTTCACAGTAGTCCAAATAACGGGCAGGCAACAAGGAAACAACCCTCAGACTACAGAGGAGAGGGAAAAAAAACACGCGCTAAAGAGCGGCGGAATACACAGTTCAATAACAAACACCAGCGCATCCCTAAAATTACAGAAGAGCAGGCAGAAAAAAAAAAAACAGGGATGACAGTAGGCAGAGCACAAAAGCAAATAGTTCAGGGGGTCTTCCTGCGTCTAGCGTCCAAATCGCTGGCAGGGAAAAAAGGAAAAGTTCGGGCGGCCTACCCCAGTCCCAAGTCAGGAAAAACAGTACCTATGGCAGCCGGACCAGATCACCGAACAGATATTTAACCTTGTCGGGTGGCAGACCCAGAACACCAAACGGGCGAAGCAATCTCTCAGGCGGCTGACCTGCGTCATTCAGCCACCAGGACCGCAGAGGAGAACTCGGAGATGGCTTCCCTGCTGAGAGGAATAGCGAGGGAGAGCCGAGCCGATAACGGGAAATCCCAGCGGCCCCAGATGGAAGGGAAAAGGGAACGGGGGAAGGGAAAGGGACCAGTCCGGCGTCGATCAGCGAAGGATCTGCAGCTCCTTCTCCGAACCCCACACAGACTGGCACTGCGCTTCTGTTGGATCCCAAGCGGGACCGTGCAGCACCCACGACGGACCTCGATTGGGCTGGAACCACATCCATGACAGACCCCGGCTGTGTCAATGTTGCCCCCGAGACGGACCCCGACTGGGTCAGAGCTGCACCCACGACAGACCCCGATTGGGCCGGAACCACACCCATGACAGACCCCGACTGGGTCAATGTTGCACCCGCAACAGACCCCGACTGGGCCAGAACCACACCCTCGAAGGACCCCGATTGGGTCAGAGCTGCAACCACGACGGACCCCGACTGGGTCGGCGCAGCATCAGGGACGGCCTCCAAACCCGAACCCGGAACTTCCAGCACAGCGACCGGAATCGACTCCGCACTGGTGACCCTGGGAGAAGGCTCAGGAGAAGAAAGAGAACCGGGATCAGGATCACCGACAGCAACAGAGCCCAGCAAGACAAGCTCGGATGCAGCGGATGGCTGCACTCTGCTCATCTCCTCGAGAGACAGGCAAAAATGCTCCAGAATAGACAAGAGAAAGACAAAATAGAGCACCTGCCTGATCTCGGGTTCTGCTGCCGTCCAGGACTTTGGCGATCCGGGTTCAGCAGGTAGAAGGTCGTCTTCTGGTTCCCACTAGGCTACGGCGGGCTCCGCAACCGGCATGATGGTGTCCACAGTCCGGGGATTCCCTGACGCTGACGTCCATACCGAGGGCCCGCATGGCATGGTGGCAGGGGATCCGTGACCTGCCAGGTTGGACTGTCCCTCCGTGGAGACCCAGGGACGCTTACTCGTCGGTGCAGGCTCCAAAATGCAGTCCGCCCTCCTCCTTTGCCCATGACGTGGCTGCGGGGCCGGAACCAGGTACTCCAGAGCCACAGGCTCCTTCCTCGTCCGACGGCGTAGACCTGACGCTGAAGAACGCTCGGGGAAAGGAGACACAAAGGAAGCAGGTTCATAATTAATCACTGCAGCAGGTGGAGGGAGCTCAGGGGACTGTGAGCCCCGAACTCTATCCCCAGGGGTCAGACAAGGCAATTCACCCAGTGATGGAAAAGAATGAAAACGCACTTGCCTGTTCTGCTGAGGGCCGGTGGAAGCTGCTGCAGTGGGCTTGGTTCTTCCCTTCCCCCGCTGGATGGTGATGGAGGACCCCCCGGGAAGACGAGGAGGAGCCGTTCGAACAGGATCGATGACAGGCATTGCCGGAGCAGGGCTCGTGGAGCTCACAACAGCTGGGGAGAGCGTCGAGGAGGAGGGAGTAACAGCCGAGGCAATCCAGGAACGAGGAGCTGACGGAACAGCAGGGACAGATGATCCGGAGGCAGTGGCTGCAGTCATTTCCCTTCCTTCGTGATGCAGGAGCATCAGCTGGCTGGGAGATAGAGTCCTTCCAGTGAACCGGTACTGGATCCGGACAGGGTTCTCGCTGAGGATACGCTGGGGGAATCTCGGCTGATGTCTTTCTCCGCTGGGGATGACCCCTGAGTGGTGCGAACTCCTGGACTGGACGGGGGACAGGAATGGGATCCCGAGACGAGGAGCGAGGATGTCTCCTCTTCGGCTTCCTGACGGATTTTCCCTTCAGCCCACGGAGCTTCTCCCGGTGAGCAGAGATGTCCGCCATCCTCGCCGCGATCTCAGGGTGGTCGGCGTAGTAAGGATGGCGGTTAATAGTTGCCTCAGCAAGGTCCAGGTACCAGTGCGAGCCGCTGGGGACGGGATGACTATGAGCGTTGGAGAGGATCCCATCGATCTCGATGAGAGCCATGACTAGCTCGTAGCCTAAACTCATGGCATAGCCCTTAGGTGATGACGCCATCTCCCAGCACGTTGGTACACAGTGGCTCATTCAGAACCATCTACTGCTGAACCTTCAGAAAACAGTTTCAATGTGCTTTTCAATCAAAAAATGTAACTTGCAACATTTTAAAGTTAATATACATGATCAAGATATTAGTTCTGTTACAGAATTCAAATACCTTGGCATTGTACGAAATCCTCAACTCAAATTTAATCTTCATATTAAGAAGATTTCTAAAACAGTAAAAAAAAATTTGAATTGCTTTAAATTAATTAGACATTACATACCACACCAAGCAGCCATACTGTATATGCATTCCATGGTTTTTTCGCATATATCATACTGTCTGACAGTTTGGGCTCAAGCAGCTCCTTCTACAATAAAACATATAGGTTCATTATATAATCAAACTCTAAAAATTCTGGATAAAAAGCCCATTAGGTGGCATCATTGTTATATTCTAAAAAAATATTGTCACGCCGCGCCATTCATCAGCGGCGCCACCTGCTCACGCACCTGCTACTCGTCAGCGGCGAGGGATAAAAGCCGCCTCGCCCTGAGCTTCGGCCTGAAGCCGTAGACTTCATTCCCCTTCCATGGGCTTTTACCACATTCTCTTCAGCATCCTCGTCACCGGTAAGAAAATCGCTTACCTCATCTCTCCAGTCTGCTCCCCTGTGCACAGGTGGATTCCTCGGCGGCGGACAATCCCGTCCCTCGTCTCTCCTCGCTGCTGCACCGAGCCCTGCAGGTGGCTGTCTCCCGGGCTTCCATCCTTGAAGCGCCAGTCATCTGTTCCAACAAGTAAGCTTCTCTCCCTCGCCTATTTTCCTCCTGTGTTGGTGTGTGCTCATCACCCTGTGTCTGATTTCTCCCATAGGGTTGCCGGCTGAACGGTCTCCTGCCTCTGGGTCCGAAGCAGACGCCACCACCAACACATTAACATTCCGCAGACACGCACCCAAACATCCCTGTTGTTAATAAACAGTTTGAACTACTCTGAGCCTGTGTGTGTGCGTCTCCTGAGCCGAACGTTATGTCAGTACGGCTTCAGCAGAGCGGCTCGGCAGACGGCGGGCTCGCACACCGGTTTACCATCCTCGAGGCTCGGGTGAATCAGATTGTTTATCAGCAACAGGTGGTTCTTAATCAATTATTAGAATTAACTAACCGATTGAACCGCTTGGACCCCCAACAGCCGTTCCTCCCGACTCGCCAGGGTGGCGCGGCTCCTGCTGTTCCAGCAGCCGTCCAGCCGGCTCCAGTGGCACCGGTTCGGCTCACACCGATTCCGACCCCCGCCCGCTTTAGCGGTAAGCTCGGCGGAGCGCGGGGGTTCATTATGCAGTGTGAGTCCGTGTTCCACCGTGTGCCCGGAGATTTTCCCTCGGATCACAGTCGAATTGGTTACATAGGGAATCTTCTGGAGGGGCGTGCATTAACTTGGACCTACGCCGTAATGGCGAGGCCCAGTTATGCCACCCTCGCCTATGACCAATTCGTGAGGCGCTTTCTGGAGGTCTTTGACCATTCTCAAACCGAAACGGTCCAGGTCGATCGGCTTCTCGCTCTCCAGCAGGGAAGCCGGTCGGCAGCGGACCACTCGGTCAACTTCCGGGTAGCGGCGGAGGAATTGGGCTGGGAGGAACGCTCCCTCTGTGGCCTGTTCCTCCGCAGCCTCAATAGTGATCTGAGGGATGAACTGGCTGGTCGGGATATCCCTGGGACGCTAGCGGAGCTGACGTCCTTAGCGGTAAGTTTGGATAACAGGCTGCGCGAGCGCTCCTCGGGGCGGAGATCTTCTTCTTCTCGCCCTCGTGGAGCCTCGCCGCACCTGTTCCAAGCTCGCCCCCTGGCGGCGCCGCCAGCATCGTGCCCCGAGGAGTCGGAGCCGATGGTGACGGGCTGGACTAAACTTTCCCCTGTGGAGAAACAACGCCGCCGTGAGTTGGGCCTCTGCATGTATTGCGGAGGCGACCAACACACCGTGGAGCGTTGTCCACGGAAAGCCAGTCGGTGGGGTCCGCGAGTCACTGTTGGAAGCCTCGCGGACGTCAATCGGTTAGGATCACTCACTCAATTGAAGCTGCCCATCCGTTTCTGCCATAACCCCACTGGGCACCTCACCCACGCACTGGTGGATTCGGGCGCAGAAGGCAGCTTCATTTCACAAAGCCTGGCAACCCGATTGGGCATCCGCTGCCAGGCACTCAACACTCCCATCTCCCTAGTGCACCTCTCCCGTGCCACCCTTGGGAGAGTGACACATCAAACTGTCCCCTTACCGGTCATCATCTCGGGAAACCACCGGGAGGAGATGACCTTTTACGTCCTTCCCAACTCTGTGTCGCCCGTCATCCTGGGGTATCCCTGGCTCCGCCTTCACAATCCGGTCCTGGATTGGAAATCAGCTGGGATATCGGCATGGAGTACGTTCTGTATGGGCACCTGCCTTCAGTCCGCTGCCTGCTCTCCGTCCGCTCCTCCCCCTGCGACGGACGCTGCACCCCCGGACCTGTCTCTGGTGCCCCCAGAATTTCACGACCTGGGCATGGTGTTCAGCAAAGCGAAAGCTATGTCTCTCCCCCCTCATCGGCCCTATGACTGCGCCATCAACCTCCGCCAGGGGGCTCCCTTACCTTCTGGTCGCCTTTACAGCCTGTCTGCGCCGGAGAAGGAGACGATGAACACCTACCTGAAGGAGTCATTAAGTGCTGGGATTATCCGCCCATCATCGTCACCCGTGGGGGCAGGGTTCTTCTTCGTGGGAAAGAAGGATGGGTCCCTCCGCCCTTGTATCGACTACCGGGCCCTCAATAATATCACGGAGAAGGACCGTTACACCCTGCCTCTCATGGACACTGCTTTCCACTCCCTCCAGGGGGCGACCTGGTTCACCAAGCTGGACCTACGCAGCGCTTACCACCTCGTCCGGATCCGGGAGGGAGATGAGTGGAAAACGGCCTTCCGTACCCCGAACGGCCACTTTGAATACCTGGTGATGCCGTTCGGGTTGACCAACGCTCCTGCAGTCTTCCAGCGCCTCATTAATGACGTCCTCCGGGACTTCATTGGCCTTTTCGTGTTCGTCTACCTGGACGATATTCTCATCTTCTCCAAGTCCAGGGATGAGCACCAGGTCCACGTGAGGCGGGTCCTCCAAAGGCTGCTGGAGAATCGTCTGTACGTTAAGGCAGAAAAGTGTGAATTTTACGCCAGGAGTACGTCCTTCCTGGGGTTCATCATCGCCCACGATAAGGTGCTCCCCGACCCAGAGAAGGTAAAGGCGGTGGTGGAATGGCCCACACCTGCATCCCGGAAACAGGTGCAGCAATTTGTTGGCTTCGCCAATTTCTACCGCCGCTTTGTCCCCAACTTCAGTGCCATCGTTGGACCACTGACCCGCCTCACGTCCCCGAAGGTCCCGTTCCGGTGGACCGAAGAGGTCGCTGCCACCTTTGAGGCGCTGAAGGCGGAATTCTCCTCCTCCCGGGTCCTTCGCCAGGTCGACCCCGCGCTGCAGTGCATTGTAGAGGTAGACGCTTCGGACACGGGAGTGGGAGCAGTGCTGTCCCAGTGGTCACCGGACGATGGCGCCAAACAACCGTGCGCCTTCTTCTCCCGGCGCTTGTCCCCGGCGGAGAGAAACTACGATGTGGGGGACAGAGAGCTCTTGGCCATCAAGCTCGCCCTGCAGGAGTGGCGCCACTGGTTAGAGGGGGCGAACCTGCCGTTTGTGGTCCTCACGGACCACAAGAACTTGGAATACTTACGATCTGCCAAGCGCCTGAACGCCCGCCAGGCGCGCTGGTCCCTGTTCTTCGCCAGGTTCCAATTTTCCATCACCTTCAGGCCTGGCTCTAGGAACGTCCTGCCTGACGCCCTCTCCAGGCAGTTCGCCCCCGTGGAGTCGGAGGAGGCGCCCCCCTCCATCCTGCCCAGGTCGTGCGTCGTGGGAGCCATCTCGTGGGACATCGAGAGCAAGATCCGGAAGGCACAGGAGGTGGAACCTGACCCTGGCGGCGGACCGGAGGGGAGGCTGTTCGTGCCATCCGCGGTCCGAGGAGAGGTCATCCACTGGCTCCACACCTCCAAGCTCACCTGTCACCCTGGCACCTCCCGGATGATAGATCTCCTCCAACGGTCCTTTTGGTGGCCAGGCCTGCGGAGGGATGCAGCCCGCTACGCCCGGGCTTGCCCAATCTGTGCCACCTGCAAGTCGGGAAATGCCCCTCCAGCGGGTCTGCTCCAGCCCCTGCCCGTCCCTGGCAGGCCCTGGTCGCACATCGCGCTGGATTTCGTCACCGGACTCCCTGTCTCCAACTCCTATGACACCATCCTGACCATCGTGGACCGCTTCTCCAAGGCCGTGCACTTCGTCCCCCTGCGAGGCCTCCCTACTGCCCTGGAGACGGCGGACCTCCTCGTCCAACACGTGGTCAGGCTGCATGGGATTCCGGTGGACGTGGTCTCGGACCGGGGCCCCCAGTTTTCATCTGAGGTTTGGAGGTCTTTCTGCAACGCCATCGGAGCCAAGGTGAGCCTCTCCTCCGGCCATCACCCCCAATCCAACGGGCAGTGTGAGAGGACCAACCAGGAGCTGGAGGCTGCGCTCCGCTGTGTGTCCAGATCCAAACCCACGTCCTGGAGCAACCATCTTGCCTGGGTTGAATATGCCCACAACACCGCTCGCTCTTCTGCTACAGGGATGTCCCCCTTCAAAGCATCCCTGGGTTACGACCCCCCGCTGTTTCCGGAGCAGGAGAGTGAAGTAACTGTCCCGTAAGTTAGGGCCCATCTCAGGCAGTTCCGCTCCACCTGGGCTGCCGCGCACCATGCGCTATTACGCACAGCGGAGCGCAACAGGACTGTGGCGGACCGGCGTAGAAGACCTGCCCCGGCGTACAGAGTTGGGCAGCTTGTTTACATTTCCACCCAGGACGTCACTCTAAAAGGCGAGAGGAGAAAGCTGGCACAGCGCTTCATGGGTCCCTATCCCATCACCCGGATCATCAACCCGGTGGCTGTGCGCGTGGCTATTCCCCCCTCCCTCTGCATTCATCCTACTTTCCACGTGTCGAAGGTGAAACTGGCAGTTACTGACCCCCTTTGCCCTCCTCCTGCAGCGCAACCCGCGCCCCGGATGATTGGTGGCCATCCGGCCTGGTCCGCCTCCTCCATCCTGGACTCCCGGCGCCGGGGTCGTGGGTTGCAATACTTGGTGGACTGGGAGGGCTATGGGCCCTCGTCAGCGGCGAGGGATAAAAGCCGCCTCGCCCTGAGCTTCGGCCTGAAGCCGTAGACTTCATTCCCCTTCCATGGGCTTTTACCACATTCTCTTCAGCATCCTCGTCACCGGTAAGAAAATCGCTTACCTCATCTCTCCAGTCTGCTCCCCTGTGCACAGGTGGATTCCTCGGCGGCGGACAATCCCGTCCCTCGTCTCTCCTCGCTGCTGCACCGAGCCCTGCAGGTGGCTGTCTCCCGGGCTTCCATCCTTGAAGCGCCAGTCATCTGTTCCAACAAGTAAGCTTCTCTCCCTCGCCTATTTTCCTCCTGTGTTGGTGTGTGCTCATCACCCTGTGTCTGATTTCTCCCATAGGGTTGCCGGCTGAACGGTCTCCTGCCTCTGGGTCCGAAGCAGACGCCACCACCAACACATTAACATTCCGCAGACACGCACCCAAACATCCCTGTTGTTAATAAACAGTTTGAACTACTCTGAGCCTGTGTGTGTGCGTCTCCTGAGCCGAACGTTATGTCAAATATAAGCTACTGAGTTTTGAGAGTTTCATTGACCTTTGTTTTTTGAAATTAATTTTTAAATGTTTCCATAAATCAGCGCCAGAGCCACTTGTTGGATTCATCCAAAGACAGGACAGCAGCAGAGCCACCAGGAGTTCTGTTAACAATAACTGTAAAATATCCCACCGCAGAACCACATTTGGACAAACAGCTTTTTCTATAAAGGGCAGTCATATCTGGAATGCAATGCCAAATGAAATCAAAATAATAACGGATTTTAAATCATTTACTACAAAGGTTAAAAACTGGCTGAAAAGTAAACAAGAATGTACCCATGTATGAAATGATTGTCTGCAGGGTGTGATTGAAGAATGGAAGGAATGAATGTGTTACAGGCATTTTACTGTAACAGGAAAATGTGAATCAGGTTTTTATATTGTGTATTTATAATTTTGTTTGCATTGATGTATGTGGATAATGTTTATACTGTTTTCATTTTGATTTTTCTTCATCTTTTTCTCTTTTTATCTGTTTCTTTTCGCTAAAGCCCATCCAGGGACAAGAGTTGTAAACTAGCTTAATGCTATACACTCTCTGTACAACACATCAGATTTTCTTTTTTGTCTATGTTTATTGCACTGTCCCTGACAAATAAACAAATAAAATAAAAAATAAAATAAAACAGGGAAAACAACAAGCCCAATACAAACTCACGGTAACCGACGTCTCCTTTGGCTGTGACCTACTGACATGGAGCGGTCCTCGCGGCCCGCTAATGAGACACTGTAGGCAGCCGATGAGTTTGCACATTTATTAAATAAGGACATATACTACAAAATAATGAGCCTCGTGGGGCAAAACACAAATAAAGACAAACACACAACACTTACATACGATTAGCGAGGGCGGAACCTAACGCTAAAAAGAACTGGCTTCGGGCGTAGGGAAACCAGACTGGAAAAGGCGAGGTCGCAGCCCCGAGTAAACAGAGTTGCTCCCTTAAATAGGGTTGACAGATTAATCAGCTGATGAGAATGTCATCAGCTGATTGAATTCCAGCCATCCCTGCAGAGCTCGGCTCTGACAGCCGGAAGCCCCGCCGAGACGCTGTCACAATAAAAGCCCGGAAGCCATATGGTGCGCCTGAGGAGAGAACGGGGAACTACCGGACAACCTGAGCACGGACAGAGTCAGCACTCAGACCATGACATGATGGTCAGTTTATTAAGGAGGTTTTAGCTTGTTTCTACTGAGAGGTGCTTCTCATGTTCTAGTATCCATGGAACTATTATGAGAACATCAGAACCACATGGATCAGTCCAGAACAACAACACTAAAAGTTGAACTGCCAAACTAATCTTTAGATCAAAGTGAACCAGACCAAGGTTCTTCTGAACTGGGACTGATGTCAAGAATCCAGACGTGGAGCTCTGACTGATCAGAATCAATCCACTTTAAGAACAGCAGAGAGTCAGTCAGAAGGTCAACGTTAGTCTTGTTGGACCTCACTGCTGCCTTCACCTCTGCTACCTTCATATCAGGCTAAAATATGGGTTAACATGAACAATTCTGTCAGTGGCTTCATTAGTTTGTCTGAACAAGTTAAAGTGAAATAAATGAAAGCAGTGATGAACGTGACTGATGTGATATTAATGAAACATGTTTGTGTTCTCAGAGGTCAGAGGTCACAGTCTCCAGCATCCAGCTGTGTGTCCATGAGGAGTGACCGGTTCAAAGATCCTCCTCCAGACCTCAGTGATGGACCTGGACCTTCAGAGTAAGATCACTGCTGCTGACTCTGTTATGACTCTTATTAAATTTTCTGTATTTTGGAAGAACAATTCTATGAGATTTTCAGAGAATTCTTGAAAGTGGACTAAAAGACAGGTTGTGTGTCTATGGCTGACTGTGTAGAAGCTAAACATCAAATCCAGAGAAGCTTGAAGTTTGCCTCGACCATTTACTGCACATCCTCCATCTTCTGTTTTCTCTCACTGTCATGATCCAGTAAAGACTGAACTTCCTAAACTAACCTGGAGATCAAAGGGAACCAGGACAAGATGATTCTGAAATGTGAAAGATAGAAACAATCTAAATCTGGAGCTCTGAGGGAGCAGAATAAATCTGCTGATTTCACATTGTCTGTTTGAAGTAATGTAGCTTTGTATCAGTTAAGATGTAAATGATTATGGAAATGATTAGATTCATGTGTTATTGATAATGAATGTTTGGAACTGGATAAACTGGGCAGAACTTTTGCAGAAACTCAGAAAAGCTGTTCAGGAATAATTCAAATGAAGACCTTTATCACTGGCAGATCCATCAGTGTGATGAGAGACTGAATTTATTGATTGATTTCAACTTGATTTAAACAGGAAGTCCCTTGAGATCTCCATCTCTTTTTTGATGGACACCTGGTCACACCAGTACAGAGAACAATAGGACAACACCAGTCAGCACATCTGAAACTATTAAAAAAAAAACAATAAAAACAGTTTAACAAATAAATAAAAACCAATGAAAACGTGACTCAAATTTAAAAATCCAGGAGAGGAAAAACATTTCCATTCCTCTATCATACGTCTCTGTCATGGGTGGCTCTCGCGAGCCACCATAAGACGCCACACAGTCACCAGTGAGTTCAGTGAGTTTTATTAACGGTGAAAATAGTGACAACACAAGCTGCTGAGACAATGACACTTGAGTCTACTCACAACAGGAGGCATAGGGCTAAACAGCTCTACAGGTCCATAGCAGGAGACGGTCATACACAAGGCAGGCAAGGTTGGTGAAAATAATAATTACACCAGCTGCTAAGGCAGAGACACACAGAGATCGATACACACCGGGAGGGGTAAGGCTATACAGCACACTTACTAGTTCCGGAGAACGACGGTCAAGCCAAAGGCAGACATGGTACGAATAAGTATCGTGCATCCGTAGTGTGACGGAGTGTAAACAGACACTGCTGCAAGGATGTGATCGCCAGCGAGGGTAGAAATAGTCCTAGCACTAACGACCACAAATGCAGCACAGCTGTTCAGGGTTTGACAGCCGAGCGGAAGCCTCCCCGAGCACTATCACAATAAGAGCTTGGAGAGCTAGAATAATAATGCCGCTATCAAACCCTGACAAGAATAACCCGAGCACCAAGACCTAGTGCTCGGGTCACGACAATCTCCTTATCAAGGTTTTATATTTGTTGATGCTGCATTCAGACAGACAAGTAGGTCCACTTTCACTTTTCTCTGGGACCATCTGAGCTTCTGCAAAGTGACGTGAAAAATCTGCTGAGTCATCAAAGTATTTTAGTGATGAAAAACTGTGTTGACAGAGGGAGGAAGAGGAGCGGTGTTCCTGTGGAGGAGCAGCTGTCCTGCTGTTCTTTGTGTCAGGACGTCCTGAAGGATCCAGTCTCTACCAGCTGTGGACACTGGTTCTGCAGACAGTGCATCTCCTCATACTGGGACCAGTCTGCTTCATCAGGATCCTCCTCCTGTCCCCAGTGTGGACAAAGATCCAAAACTGGTGAGAGTGTAAAAACCTTCAGATTTCTGGACACATCCAGTCTTGGAACAGAATCTTTCTACATAGTTTAGATGTTCAGATGTTTTGTGTCTCTGTGACTTTTGTTGTTTTCTGAGCAGATGTTGGTCTGCAGGAGGTTTTAGATCAACATCAGATCAGTCTGAGGAGGAGATGTGAACGTGTGACTGAAGGAGGTGATGAAACAGGAAGTGGAACCCTCCTCAACAGGATCTACACTGAGCTCTACATCACAGAGGGACAGAGTGAAGAGGTTCAGACCCAACATGAGGTGAAGCAGCTGGAGACAGCTTCCAAGATGGACTCCCTCCATGACACTCCAATCAGGTGCCAGGACATCTTTAAAGCCTTCCCTGACCAACAGAGACCCATCAGAGTGGTTCTGACCAGCGGCGTGGCTGGTGTTGGAAAAACCTTCTCAGTGCTGAAGTTCACTCTGGACTGGGCAGAGGGCTTGGAGAACCAACATGTCAGTGTGGTGATTGTGCTTCCATTCAGGGAGCTGAACCTGATCAGAGATGAGCAGTACAGTCTTCTGGAGCTGCTCCATGTTTTCTATCCAACATTACAGAAGGTCACAGCAGAGAAGCTCACTGTCTGTAAACTTTTGTTCATCTTTGATGGCCTGGATGAAAGCAGACTTTCATTTGATTTCACCAGCAGGAAGCTCATGTCTGATGTCACACAGAAGTCCTCAGTCAGAGAGCTGCTGACAAACCTCATCCAGGGGAATCTGCTTCCTTCAGCTCTCATCTGGATAACTTCCAGACCTGCAGCAGCCAATCAGATCCCTCCGACATGTGTGGACAGGATGACAGAAGTACGAGGCTTCACTGATGACCAGAAGGAGGAGTACTTCAGGAGGAGATTCAGTGATGAAGAGCTGTCCAGCAGAATCATCTCCCACATGAAGACATCCAGGAGCCTCCAGATCATGTGTAGAATCCCAGTCTTCTGCTGGATCACTGCTACAGTTCTGGAGCACATGTTGACTACAGAGCAGAGAGGAGAGCTGCCCAAGACCCTGACTGACATGTACTCACACTTCCTGCTGGTTCTGACCAAGAGGAAGAAGAACAAGTACCCTGAGGGACATGAGGCAAGTCCACAGGAGCTGAAAGAGGATCATAGGGAAGTTCTTCTGAAGCTTGGGAGGCTGGCATTTGAACATCTGGAGAAAGGAAATATCATGTTCTACCAAGAAGACCTGGAGCAGTGTGGTCTGGATGTCACAGAGGCCTCGGTGTACTCAGGAGTTTGTACACAGATCTTCAGAAGAGAGTGTGTGATGTTCCAGAAGCCAGTCTACTGCTTTGTTCATCTGAGTGTTCAGGAGTTTCTGGCTGCGGTCTACATGTTCAACTGTTTCACCAACAAGAAGACTGAGGTGATGAAGCCGTTTCTGAGGAAGGAGGAGGAGGAGGAGGAGGAGGAGGAGGAGGAGGAGGGGGAGGAGGAGGAAGAGGAAGAGGAGGAGGAGGAAGAAGAGGAGGAGGAGGAAGAAGAGGAGGAGGAGGAGGAGGGGGGCACTTCTGCTTTGCATATTTTCCTGAAGAGAGTCATGGAGAAATCCCTGGAAAGTAAAAATGGCCACCTGGACCTGTTTGTTCGCTTCCTTCATGGTCTCTCTCTGGAGTCCAACCAGAGACTGTTAGGAGGCCTGCTGGGTCAGACAGAGAACAGTCCAGAAACCATCCAGATTGTCATCAACAACCTGAAGGAGATGAAGAGTAATAAAATCCCTCCTGACAGAAGCATCAACATCTTCCACTGTCTGATGGAGATGAACGACCTCTCAGTTCATCAGGAGATCCAAGAGTTCCTGAAGTCAAAGAACAGATCACAGAAGGAACTCTCTGAGATCCACTGTTCAGCTCTGGCCTACATGCTGCAGATGTTAGAGGAGATTCTGGATGAGTTGGACCTGAAGAACTACAACACATCAGACCAAGGAAAACAGAGACTGATTGCAGCTGTGAGGAACTGCAGGAAGGCTGGGTGAGTCCAGATGTGAATAACATTGTAAATCAGTGCAGATCAGTAGATCCACACAGGATTAAATCCTCGTCAGAGTTCTTCAGTTGGCTGATTATTACTGCTGACTTCATGAAACTCTGCTTTGATTGACTTTTTAACAGCTTCTAGTTTTCTGAGATGGAGCTTCATACTGGGTGTCCACCTGTCTATAAAAAGTCTTCAGTTCATTTATCTGACATTAATTTCTTAATTATCCTAAAAATAAGAATTAACCCTTCAATCTACTTTCAAAGCTCTTCAACATGCCACAGATATGATAAAGGTGAGAACTCTGTTTTCTTTGAGCTGAAATGCTCAGAATTGGTTTGGTTCATCTGGAGTCACTGATTTGGCTTCAGTTCATGTCAGGAAGAAAGAAATTAGTGGAGTTTGTTTCACTTTACAGCTTTTTAAAAAACATTTTCAACTTTTCCTTGAACATTTGCACCTTTTCTTCTCATCTTTTCTCATTAATTTATCTTTTTCTCATAAATATGAACCTTCTTCTGTAAATTTATGACTCTTTAAATTATAACTTTTCTTGTGAATTTCTGACTTTTCATATCATTTTGCTAAATTTCCTCTTAATTTTGTCACGTTTTTCTCCGTAATTTGCAGTTTTTCCTGCTCGTTTCTGAGGGTTTTTTTAATGTGAATTTGCAGCTTTTTCTTAGTTTCCAACTTTTCTCTCATAAATGTGACAGTTTTGTATGAAATTTCAGCATTTTTCCCATGAGGCTGCAGCATGTGGCTGTGCTGTAGGATTTCGTTTCAAGTCTTTCGCACTATATTTGACTTATTTTGATTTTCCTTCTTGTCTTCTTCTTTGGGCTGCTCCCTTCAGGGGTCTCCACAGAGGATCATCTGCCTCCATCTCACCCTATCCTTCATCTTCCTCTGGACCACCAACCATCTCCTTGTCCTCCTTCACTACATCCATCAATGTTCTCTGGGCTCTTCCTCTTTCCGTCCTGCCTAGCAGCTCCATCTTCAACGTCCTTTGTCCAATATTTGTCCATTTTTTAGGTTAGGTTAACTGGTGATTCTCCATTGGCTGTAGGTGTCTGTCTGTCTGAAGGCCACAGAATAGAGGCTGAATATGACTAGTAGTTAAAACACTGTGAGTGGTAATTCAGACTAGAAAAGCTCTCTAGAAACCCAGGTCCATCACTGACAGGCTGTGGACATTATGGAAGCCTAGATGGAACATTTTCCCTCCTTCATGTGCAGATTCAAGCCAAACCCAGACTGCCATTAAAAGTTTGCAGGTGTGAGAGAGACTGAAGAGAATCATGGTGTCATGTCAACCACAGTAAGATGAGATGAACTGAAGCTCAGATGAGAAGATCAGATGTTCATCACTTTATGACGTCACTCTGCTTTGAATCCCATTCACTTTGTCTTCACATTGTCTGCAGGGACCCATGAAATCCACTCCAGTTTTTGACTCATTACTTTTTCATCATTGACAGATTCTATTTTCCATTTAGATTTTTTAATGAATTCTGTCTTTTATGCAGAAGTTAGAAGTAATGAAGCACAAAAACTTTGAGGTAATTAAGTAGAATTTTCAGGTTTCTGTACTTGAGTATTTATGTATTTTCTGTAAAGTTTTACTTTTTCTTCCTTCATTTGAACACAAATGTCTGTTCTTTTTACTCCTTATATTTTCATAACAGTCCATTTACTTTAGTTTTAATGCATTTGAGGGAAATGATCTATTTTATAATTTATTTAGCATCAACAAGCATCAGTGGACTTTCTGACCACACGAAGACAGATTTTAGCGTCAATGCTGGACAGTAGCAGCAGCTGGTGATTGGTGGACAGGTAGATCACACAGCAGAGATGGAGAGACGTCACAAGATGATGTGAAATGTGAAGAATTTCCAGGCTGATTTCTGCCGTCAGCAGGGCCACCACACCAAACTCCTTCTCAGAACGTCCCCGTCCTCAGGAGCTGATAAAACAGGCTGAAATGATCTAGAAGACTTAGCTGTCGCATTGAAACCCACTGCTGAGGTCGTCCATCGTTACTGTGGAGAAACAAAGGACAGCAGTTAGAACAACATCACATCTGACACAAACTGATTTTCTTTATTTTTAATATTTGTTTCAAAGTGAAAATATGTTTTTCTGACAAAAATACTTGTAAAAAACCAAAAATAGTCAGTATGCCGCACCACATTTTCTGGTTCTCCACACGTTTCTATCATGTCTGCAGTAGATCTTCACTCAGTCTTTTTTTCAGACGGGATGGTCAGGAGAAAGTTCTGAACAGGCTCAAAGTTGTGGAGAACCCTTCCCGTCCATGTCCTTCCATGGGGTTTTACTCCCATCATCATCAGTGTCAACAACATCCATTCAGTTCCCACTCAGTTTTAGCCCGTTCTGTCAGGTTTTCCAGAACCTGCTGAGAACTTCCTCAGTGTGATGCCTGTTATGTATGTAAAACACCTCTGAAAGGAGGAGGCCAGATGGCTGGACGAACTCAGCTTTATTGAACGATGGTGATGTAACGGACACACGGTAGACACCAGGCAGAGGGCACCGGTCCAAGAGACTGTGTAATGGATGCTCTCTGCTATTTATCGGGCGGTGCAGTGGTGGAACAGCAAGTGCCCGCCACTACATCGCACTTCACAATAAAGGTGTCAAACCCAAACACCACATTTCCTCCCTCCTTAGAAAAGTCCTCATCTAATTAAAACCCTCCCCAATTTGGGACCCGAATCATTCACTAACAAAACGAAAACTGATGTCTCTAAATGGCCGAACTCATTCACACAACAGAACCTAAATAGGGTGGACGGGTGGACTACCATCCTGCCCACACGGCATGGTGGATTATTCTGCCACCTGCTAAATTAAAGTCCATGAGTAAACTAAAATTATTGCTGTGTTCCTAAGCTAATAAAATATACAAAACAATCCCATTTTACAAAATACATAACCATATGAACATCAGAACTATTAGACACAATTTACAGCATTGTCCCTTGGGCAGGAAGAGCACAACTGGCATGGAGGGCCCAGGGCAGCCCCTCAGCAGACGCGCCCCTGGAAGCATCAGGCCCCCGGGACAATGGCTGATCTCGTGGATGAAAGCGCCTCTCCTCATCATCATCCACCCTCGCTCTCGTCCAGCCCCGTCACCAGAAGCCTCTTCCCAGACACGCTGAAGCTGATTGCCGTGCCTTGCCGAGCTGTCAGATAGCTGGAAGTATGCTGCGCCCAGTTTAGCCACAATGCGCAGATACTCTTGATGTTTCACTGGCTGTTGTCTAGCCCGTCTTCGCTGTGGACATTCCGCTCCTCTAACCCAGACCAAGTCCATAACCCTAAGAGGGGCTCGGCTCAACCTGACGTGGTGTTGCTTGGCACGTGGTTTCTCCGTGCCAGTCGGTCTGGCCCCGTCCTCTTCTGAAGCCATCATAGCGGTCACCATTGTAGCTGCAGGTCCTACATCCCTCTCCGGCCAAACTCCAGAGGAATCTGGGGCAAGAACATCGCCGTCATTCGCCAACGTAGGCGCCTCACCGCCACACTTGGTACCCCCCTCTACTGTTTCCCGAGCGCCAGCACTGAGACCCTCCTGCACCAAACCTGAGTGAGGCTGGTCCTGCTTGACTGCCGTGGTGTCCGTTAGTCCTTCGTCCCACACAACATCATCATCGACCACTGGAACTGGAGGGTTCCACCGGCCACAACCCGACCATTCCTTCCCAGCTCTATCTTCAATGGCGAAACCCAGTCCGTAGAACAAATCACAGCCCATGATGTTGTCCTCTGGTCACGTGGAATGTGAAGTCAGCCATTGTTGCAGACTTGTAGTGAACCGTTAATTCCAACATTTCAACTGTGCATAGCCTGCTACCTTCGTCCCCATAAAGTGGTACTGGGTTACCTCTTAGTCTGTAGTGGGGGAAAAACGTCCTCACCGTGGCCCAATTCAGCAACGACCCCTCCGCCCCCATGTCAAGCAGCAGCAGTACCTCCACGCTGTCCAGTTCCACTGCACAGAAAGTGTACCCGTTGGGGACACCATATGGATGGTTGTCGGGGGCGGGCGGAGTGATTTCTTCCATGGGCTCTCCAGCTCAGATACACGGCACACTCTAGCATAATGGTTCAAGCTTCCACATCTGCTACAACACTTCCCTGTAGCCGGGCAGTCTTTAGCCTTAGCTCAAGTAGGTTCATTTTGTCTTCTTTTAATTATGTACCTTTTGTTTTTTATCAAAGACAAAAATAGAAAGGAGTTGTTTTTACCTTCTTTACATGTTTCGACTGTGCGCTGCAGCCTTCGTCAGAAGTGTCAGCTGATTACTGCCAGGTGTCATTTTATCAGCTGACTTTTGTAGGCGGGGCCAGCCCAGCAGACCTGTCAGATCCACCGATCTGGCCCCGCTTTCCGCCGTCCAATGATCTCTGGAGAATGTGGTCCCAGGTGTGGGAAAGCATAAAGGTCCCCTCATCCCGGTTCATGCTATTTTTTCCCCGCTTCCTGATTTCTATGGCCTCCTTGATCCCACGTTTGTGTCTGTTGCTCTCCGATCCAACAATTTTGTGTTGTCCCAGTCCATGATGTGATTATTTCTTTTGCAGTGATCTGATATTGCTGATTTTAATGTTTCTTGTTCTGCCTTTTCTTTTTGTGATCTTGTGAGTCGTCCTTTTGTTTCCTTCTCACATTCCTTCTGGTGTTCTTTTTCCTTGTGGTGAATGATCTTCTGGTTTCTCCATTGTAGGTTTTGTTGCATGATCTGCATGATATTTCATATATTACATTGCATTTTTTGTCTTGTTCCATTTTGTCCTTGGGGTGTTCTAATAACTGTCTTAATTTTTTTGTGTGGTTTTACTGCTGTGTTTATTTTGTATTTTTTTCATGATCCTTTGAATTGGCTAGGTTATCCCTCGGATGTATGGTATAGTTATGGTGTCCTTGTTTTTGATTTCGTCTTTTGTTCTGTCTTGCTTCCTGTTTGTTTTCTTTGTTTTTGACTTGCTGTTTCCCTTTGTTTATGGCCCATACTGCATATTGGCAGCATATGAGTGCATGTTTTATGTGGTTTTCTTCCTCCTGTCTGTCTTCTTAGTCTATGATGATGGTGGCCCGTTTGTATAACGTCCTGACAACTGATAGTTTGTGTGCTGTGGGGTGTTCTGATGTCCATAGTAGGTGAGAATCTCAACTCAACTCAACTCTCAACTCAATCTCAACTGTGAGATTGGTGCGTCTTTTAAGGGTTCTGTCATTCTTGAGGCGTTCTTGCACTATGTGTAGTGTGACATCAACAGGGGTCTTTGTGAATAATGAAATGACATCATGTGAAATGAGGATCTCGTCTGATTCTATTTTCATATTTTTGAGTTCTTGTGCCAGTTCTTTTGAGTTTTTGCAGTAGTATTCTAATAGTCCAAGGGGGGGTTTGATGATTTCAGCCAGGGCTTTGGATAAGTTGTATGTAACTGATCCGATACTGTCTATTATTGGTCACAGTGGGACCAATAATAGACAGTAGTTCAGTTCTACAGTAATAGACAATAGTTCTTATGTATTTTTTGGGGTTACATAGATCCGGGGGGGTGATGCTGGCTGTGGGTATCAGGTGATCATATGTGTACTTTGTGATTTTTTTTTTGCTTTCCAACAGGGGTTTGAGATGGGCTTTTAGCATTTTTTTCTTTTCTTCTGTGGAGTTTGTTTTAATGATTTCATATGTGCTGCTCTTTGCCAACATGGTTTCCGTCTGTTTTTTATATGTTTCTGTGTCCATTACTACCGTGGTTCTGCCTTTATCTGATGGGAGGATTGTGATTGTTTTATCTTTCTTGAGTGAGTTTAATGCTTTTTCTTCTTTTGTAATGTTGCTTTGTGGTAATTTGGCCATTTTGAGGATTCCTTTGACTGCATTCCAGAGTGATGCTTTTTCCCCTTGGTCCTGGATTTTTTCACATGCAAGTTCTGTTGCGAGGATGTATTCTTCATGAGGTATTCTGCCTGGTGTGATGGCGAAATTCAGTCCTCTGGTCAGCACTTTTTTCTCCGTGTCCGTGAGTCTGCGTTGTGATAAGTTTTTGACCCACTTAGCGTTTGTTTCTGTGTGAGTTTGTCTTCTTTCGTTCTTCCTTTCTGTGAGTTTTTTTTAGTTTCTTTAAATGGCGGTTTTTCGTTATAGTGAATTCCTGTTCGTGTGCATGTTTTAATTGTGCTTTCATCTGCTCCTGCGTTTCCTGGTCGGTCGAGTAGTGTTCCTTGAAAATGTCCATCCATTTCCTCCTTGATCTGGTTGTTGATTCTGTCCACTTTGTTTGCTGTCATTCTTATCCGTTCTTTGATCAGGTCTTTCCGTGCTTTGATAATTTTCTCTGCATTTTTGGTATCGGATTTTTTATGTTGAGGCTTGCTGGTGTGACATCCTCATCTCTACAATGGAGGTTAAATCTCAGGTGGTTTCTGAAGCGTGCCCGTGTTTTCTCCAATTTCTCCAGCCGGCGGAAATCTTTGATGCAATTTTGTCCATAACTTCCACGTAATAGCTCAAGTAGGTTCATTTTGTCTTCTTTTAATTATTTACCTTTTGTTCTTATTAAAGACAAAAATAGAAAGGAGATGTTTTTACTTTCTTTACATGTTTCGACTGTTCACTGCAGCGTTTGTCAGAAGTGTCAGCTGATTGCTGCCAGGTGTCACTTGATCAGCTGACTTTCATAGGTGGGGCCAGCCCAGCAGACCTGTCAGATCCACCAAGCCAGCCCCGCCTACGAAAGTCAGCTGATAAAGTGACACCTGGCAGCAATCAGCTGACACTTCTGATGAAGGCTGCAGTGAACAATCGAAACATATAAAGAAGGTAAAAACATCTCCTATTTTTGTCTTTAATAAGAACAAAAGGTAAATAGTCCCTAGCCTTGTTTTGGTGTTTCACGGACCCACAACCCTTGCAAAGGGGTTTTCCCGGGGCAGACCTTTGGCTGGCAGCATTGGCTTCCGTAGTGTCGTTGTCCAAGCTATCCTCGCTATCGGAGTCTGCTACTAATGCCGCCGCGCGAGGCTCCAGTGGCCATTGTGACTGGTGCTAATTTAGCTTCGAAGCTAGCTGTCTGCGGCCTCCAATTGGAGAGCTAGCTCGACAGCCCTGGCTAACGTTAGGTCACTCGGCACCATGAGTAGCCTAGCCCATTTAGCGGTGCTACTTGTGTGCTCCGCAACCTGGTCATGTACCAATTCATCCTCCAGCGGCCCAAAACAACACTTGCTAGCTAACTGCCTCAAGTTGGCGACAAACTGATGTATAGGCTCACCCACGCGTTGATGTCGCTGCCGAAAGCGAATCCTCCGGACAGTCACACTATCCGGAGTGTGAAAGTGGCTTACTAGCAGCTCGACGACGTCTTCAGAAGAATCCGAAGCCCCGAGTGAGCGTAGGACACACTGGCCCTCAATCCCAAGGTTGTGAGCAAGTAGCGCACATGCTCTTAACTTGTCGAGCTTACCCATGTCGAGTGCGGTGATGTAGGTCTGGAAAGCTTCAAACTGTCTCTGCCACGGAACGGGCAGCTCCCCCGGGGGCTCGAGGAAGGGGCGAAGTGGTGTAATACACGCCTCCATTAGTTAATCCTCAATAGCCAAATGTTATGTATGTAAAACACCTCTGAAAGGATGAGGCCTGGTGACTGGATGAACTCAGCTTTATTGAACGATGTTTATATAACGGGCACACAGTAGACACCAGGCAGAGGGCACCGGTCGAAGAGACCGTGGAATGGATGCCCTCTGCTATTTATAGGGTGGTGCAGTAGCAGAACAGGAGGTGCCTGCTACTGCACCGCACTTCACAATAAAGGTATCAAACTCCAACACCACAACACCCCCTTAGATATGAGGTGTGTACTGGACTGTATTGGTCATGACAATGAGAAGATATGATGGTGACACTGAAAACTGATTTACACATTGGAGCAAATGTAATGTTCTGTCATAAACTCCCGTGCGCTCTTCCGTTGCGCAGGGTGGAGAGAAGGAAGAATGAGGATTTAACCGCAGGGTTTCACCAAACACACATTTATTGACATAAACAGTTCAGGTACAGATGAACACATTAGTCAAAATACAATGAGGAAGTGCTCGGAGAGCGGGGAGGACAACAGGGCGTTAAACTACTAGGGGGAACGTAAACTGGGCCACAGCCTAAGCGTAGCAGTTTGCTGCGGAGAGAAACGCCACCAGAAGCGCAGCAGAATACTTCAAGGGAAGAAGCACTTCTGGTTCAGCATAGCAGCGAACCACGGAGAGAAACGCAAACAGTTTACTCACAAGTAAAACAGTCCCGAAGGTCCAATACTCCCAGCAAACGTAATCCAGATATCCTTCAACGACGTGACAGTTACACCACGGAAGACGAGAGTGTGACTGGTACAATGAACCAGCGGCATCTGTCCAGCAAAGAGCTACTTTAGTACAGGTTATAGCAGTCCTTGTGTCCTCCTGCTGCAGCTTCAACACTGGGGATTCCTCCAGTGTGGCTGCAGGGGAACCTCTCCATGCTGGCTCCGGGAAGGATTCCTCTGAAGCCACTAGCTCCTCCACCGTCGGATGGCCCTGACCTTGGGCCGGCAGGTCCTTGGGGAGAATTGGAGGAGACACGGAGAGGGGGAAAAATGAGTTCACTTGGGCAGCTGGAAGAGAGAACCCAGCGGACTGCTTAAGCTGGGTCCCTCCCTCGGGAGACAGGCAAGATTCAATATCATTAGATGGTGCATAATGAAGAAACACTTGCCTGTCATCCCGGTCCATATTTCTCCCAGCTGCAGGCAGGAGACCGTCCTCCCTATCCGTGTCAGTGGTGACGTGGGCCCCTTTGAAAGCTCATGGGGGAGCCGTCTTCATGACGATGGAGGGCATTGCCGGGGCGAGCTCCGCGGACCTCACAGCAGCTGGAGGGCAGAGGGCTGCCAAAGGCGGTGAGGAATTCTCCCAGTGTCCCCTAGCTGGCGGGATGGTGTTGGCGGTCCCGGTCCCTTGACGCTCTTCCTCAACCCTACGGTTGACAAAGGCGAGCAGGTTCGCCCAGTCCTCGTCCGCCAGCGTGGCTGCAGAGGGGCCTCTCCGTGCTGGCTCTGGGAAGGGATCGTCCGAAACCACCGGCTCCTCTATCTGGCGGCCCAGTTCCGGGACCGGCAGACACTCAGGAAAAAACGGAGGAGGCACAGAGAGGGTAGAAAAAGAGTTATTTGCTACAGCCGGTAGGGGAAGCCCAGCGGGCTGCTGAGACTGAGCCCCTTTCCCAGGAGACAGACAAGGTTTATTATTATTCTTATTATGAGGAGAAGAGAGAAAAAACACTTGCCTGTCATCCCGGCCCTTGATATTAGCTGCTATAGCTGGCAGGCTGTCACCCCCCTCTGTGTCCACTGTGAAACGGCCCTCTTCTACAGGCGGAGGAGGAGCCGGCTCCATGGCAATGTAGGTGGGCATGTCCAGGATGACCTCAGCGGACCTCACAGCTGCTGGAGAGAAGACGGCGACTGACAGAGGAGAAGACCTCTCATGGCACCGTCCCTTATGTGCCCAGATCGACAGTGCTGGAGCGAGTGGAGGGTCGAGCAATGTGCCACGGAGGCTGCCAGTCAGCAGGGAAGCGGGCCTCCATTCCGGTGTCGCCGGGAGTGCCAGGCCCGGAGAGGAGCGCTGGAGCGAGCAGACTGTGGAAATCAGATTGGCGTATTGCGGGTGGATCCAGAGCCTGGGGTATGCTTCCAAAATCCCCACCGCTCCGTGGACGCACCACCAATCCCTCTCGGGTCCGCTGGCCGCAAGAAACTCATCCACGTTGCTCTGGTGTTGCTTCTCCGAGAGAACAGTGGCCAACTCCTCCTCCTCCCTCAGAGACCCCGCTGTCACTCCCTTTCTTCAGTGGGACCGGGCCATGACGAATTCCAACACCGGTAAGTCAAACAAAAGGACAGTTATACAAATAAGGGGAAAAAATGACGTGTGGGTGAACCCGCTAAATCCTTTTTCCAGGCTGGTTCATTCTGTCATAAACTCCCGTGCACTCTTCCATTGCGCACGGTGGAGAGAAGGAAGAATGAGGGTTTCACCAAACACACATTTATTGACATAAACAGTTCAGGTACAGACAAACACGTTAGTCAAAATACAATGAGGAAGTGCTCGGAGAGCGGGGAGGACAACAGGGCGTTAAACTACTCGGGGGAACGTAAACTGGGCCACAGCCTACATATAGCAGTTTGCTGCGGAGAGAAACGCCACCAGAAGCGCAGCAGAATACTTAAAGGGATGAAGCGCTTCTGGTTCTGCATAGCAGCGAACCACGGAGAGAAACGCAGTTTACTCACAAGTAAAACTGTCCCGAAGGTCCAATACTCCCAGCAAGCGTAATCCAGATATTCTTCAATGACGTGATGGTCACACCACGGAAGACGAGAGTGTGACTCGCGCAATGAACCAGCGACGTCTATCCAGCAAAGAGCTGCTTTAGTACAGGCGCTGCTGGCGTGGCAAATAAGGAACACCTGGGCGAGATCATTACCAGGGCTGGGACAGCTGGTGGAATTACTGAGAGCAAGGGGGTGTGGTAGGACCGACAGACTGTCAGCAATGTGGGAAAAAGATCAGAGGCTCACTAACAGCTGCCGGTTAGGCAGTGGCTAAGGATGAGAAAATACATGACGTGTACATAAACAGTGGAGCCAGAACCCGCAGAGAGATCAGGGCCGAGCCGGGGGAAACCAAGCCGGCTCGGCTCATGACATGTTCATGAATTTATTTTTGTCCTTAGAATGGTTTAATAGTCTAAACATTATATTAATGACATGAGGTTCAGTCAGTGTTAAACACCCAGTAGAAATGTCTTTCAGTTCGACTCTAGATAGATAGATTCATTTTGATTCTTGAAGCACTGAAATACATTTCTGAGCATGTAGACTTGACTTCTTTTATTAGAATAAAGACACCGAATCAGTATTTCTACTTTAACCCAGTTTTTTTGTTCACAAAACTCTCTGTACTCCGACCTCAGCAGTGATTGTGAACTTTTACCACCTCTGGTTTGATGATGGAACCACACTGGGTCACCTGAAGAGTCAAGAATCTGGTGGTGGAGGAAAAAAATCAGCTGTTCAGAAAGAAAACATTCATAATTTAATGGATATTCATAAATATCAACAAAAACATAAACAGTCCTTCAACAGAACATTCAATGAGTTTTGAAGTGCTTTGAAGAGTTAATGGTAATATAATTATATATAAAAACACTTCATTGTTTTAGTAAAATAAATTGCTTCTCATTTGATGTTCAAATCAAACCAAACAGTAGAAGAATCCTAAATAATCCTCTGAATGTTTTAAATCAAACAAGAACAAAAACAGCAGCCCTGTTTTTGGTCTTGAACTATCTTCATGTTCCATAGTTAGATTCTGTGGTTCCTCTGTGTTTTCCACATCACTGACATCATAGGGTCCTGGTTCTGTTTTACAAGAACACTTTTATATTTTCTCTCATCGCAGACTGAGGAACTGTGGACTCTCAGAGACTCACTGTGAAGTTGTGGCCTCAGCTCTGAAGTCTAAACCCTCACATCTGACACAGCTGGACATGAGTGAAAACGACCTGAAGGATTCAGGAGTGAAGGTTCTGTGTTCTGGACTGGAGAGTCCAAACTGTCGACTGGAAGTTCTGAGGTCAGTTCACTGATGGAGCTGTTGATGTTTTTCTCTTTTTCACAGCTTTGATTGATGTTACAAACTCTTTTTTTTTTTTCCACAATATCTTTATTGAACCTTTTTTTTTTTTTTAACAAACATGATACAAACAATCAAACACTAACACTAAAGTACTACAAAAAAAAAAAAAAATGCCCTAAAAACACCAACAACCACCAACAAAATCAAGTCTTCAACAATGCTCCTCTGTTTAGTCTAGACAATCCAATACATTAGTATACATATTATGTTCACCAGTTTGGAATTTACAAGGTCCACACACATCATTCACCTTCTTCTTCAAGAGTTATGTTTAAATTTTTTACATAATCAATAAAAGGTCTCCATATATTCTCAAACACAATTTCCTTTGATTTCAGTATATATGTTATTCTTTCTAATGGAAGGTTTGTTAACATCTGTCTTAACCACTGAGTCACATCTGGTCTATGAGTCTTTTTCCATAATAGTGCAATACATTTTTTGGCATTAAGCAAACTGAGGTCTATGAATGTTCTTTCACTTTTATTGAAATTATGCTTTTCTGGGTACAGACCCAACAAAAACAGTTTAGGATTCAATATGATTTGTTTTGAGATTATTTTTTCAATTGTTACCCTCACCTCTTCCCAAAACATTCTTATTAATCTACATTCCCATAAACAATGAAATAGGGTTCCTTTACTTTCCATGCATTTTGTGCATGTATCTGGTATATTTTTGTTGTATCTATTTAACTCCTCCGGTGTAACATACATCCGCATTAACCATTTGAAATGTATCAATTTAAGGCGTGCATTTATTGATTTGGTTTGAGCTTCTGTACAAGCCAATTCCCATTGTTCCTCTGAAATTTCAATTTGCAGATCTTCTTTCCAGTAGTTTAATCTTTTCAGTGAATTTTCACTTGAAGATAGTGTCAATGAGTTATAAAACTCTGAAATAATACCCTTTCTTTTACTATCTTTCATCATCATTTTTTCCAAGGATGAATAAATAGGTCGAGTGAGAGCTTTATTTTGATTTGATCGAATAAAGTTTCTAAGTTGAAGATATTTAAAAAAATGTGTTCTATTGAGATTAAATTTGATCCTCAGCTCTTCAAAAGACATTATGTTGTCTGCACATGGCAAATATAAATCCTGAATCTTTTGTATCCCTTTTAAATTCCATACTTTAAATACAGCGTCCGCTCTCCCTGGTTTAAAATATTGATTACCCCATATTGGACTAAATTGTGACAATAACTGTGGTTCTTTTAAATAGTTTTTAGCTTCACACCATATTTTGATCATATGCTTTACAAATGGATTTTTAACTTGTTTTTGTAATTTTTTTGCCGAATCTGAGTATATGAATATGGGAAGAGGTAAAGGTAAATTGTATGATTCCATTTCAGTCCAGTGAGGGAGATCATTTGATGAAAAATAATATGTCATAGACCTCAGTTGTGCCGACCAATAATACAACATAAAATTTGGACATTTCAGACCTCCACGATCAAATGGTAAATATAATAAAGACAAACGTAATCTAGCCCTCCTGTTGTTCCATATAAATTCCACTAACTTTTTTTTTATTCTTGAGAATAGATCTAAAGGTGGTGATAAGGGAATGTATTGAAATAAATAAAGTATTTTAGGTAAAATATTACTTTTAAGTATATTGATTCTCCCGATCATCGACATTGGTAGTGACATCCATCTCTGAGTTAACTCATTGATATCTGACATTAAGGCTTCATAGTTGACACTGGCGACTGATTCTAGCTTAGGCATAATTTGGATTCCTAAATATTTAAACTGATTTACAACATTGAATTGATTTACCTCAGGGGCTGGGTAATTTCTCTGGGTCTCATTTAGCATTAATATTGAAGATTTAGTTTTATTTATTTTATATCCTGATATTTCCCCAAAATTCTTTATTAAATTCAACAAGGTTGGAATTGATTTTTTTAGATTCGACATAAACAAAATTATATCATCGGCGTACAGGGAGATTTTATGTTCTGTTGGTCCAACTTTAATTCCATATATTTGTGAATGTAAACGTATCGCTATCGCTAAAGGTTCAATTGCCATAGTAAACAGTAAAGGTGAAAGTGGACAGCCTTGTCGACATCCTCTATTGATTTTTATTGGTTTTGAAATATTGTTATTTGTTAGGATTTCTGCTGTAGCATTATTGTATATTATTTGAACCCATTTTATGAAATTATTTCCAAGTCCAAACCTTTGTAGGACTTCAAAAAGAAAGGGCCATTCAACTCTATCAAAGGCCTTTTCGGCGTCCAATGATAGGAGAGCTGTATCCGGTGCTTCTTTATTAAAATAAATAATATTAAATAGTCTTCTTACATTATGGAAGCCTTGTCTACCCTTTATAAAGCCATTCTGATCTCGATTAATAATATTTGGTAAAATTTCTTGTATTCGTCTTGCTAAAATTTTACAGATTATCTTAAGGTCGGCGTTTAATAGGCTTATTGGTCTCATATTTTCACATTTATTAGAGGGCTTACCTGGTTTTGGCAGCAGTATAATTAAGGCATTATTTATGTATGATGGTAAATTATTATTTTGAAATGCTTCTAAAACCATTTCCAAAAAAGGTTTTATTAATTTATTCTTAAATTTTTTATAAAGGTCAACTGGAAGACCATCTGGTCCTGCACTTTTTCCTGATTTCATATTATCAATGGCTAGCCCAACTTCTTCTTGACTAATTTTAGACTCCAATATCTCCCTGTTTTCATTTGGAATACACGGTATAGATAGTTCGTTCAAAAACCCATTTAGTTTTGTTAAATCAGGTTCATTTTTGGTATCATATAATTTTTCATAGTAATCTCTAAAGGCTCTATTAATTTCTAAAGGATCTATAACTACCTGTCCGTTACTTATAATACTGGTTATTGGTGTTTTAATTTCCAATTGTTTAATCTGCCATGCTAATAATTTTCCTGATTTTTCACCTTGTTCATAAAAAGATTGTTTCAATCTTAGAAGACTCGAGGCAGCTCTATTCGCTGATTTTTTGTCGTATTCAGCTCTCAAAATCAGTAATTCATTCTCCAACCTTGGATCTCTTCCTGCATACACTTTTTCCTGAAGACTTTTTATTTTATGTTCCAATTTAGCTCTCTCCTCTCGAGTCTTCTTAGATTTTGATCCTGTATAACTAATAATATGTCCCCTAATAAAAGCTTTGAAAGCCTCCCACTTTACACATGCTGATGTTTGTGTAGTATTGATGTCAAAGAACTCGTCTATCTGTTTTTCTATATACTTGACAAATTCCTCATCCTGAAGCCATTTATGCTGAAATTGCCATCTACCTGATTCCTTTGTCAATTTTTTATCTACATATATTAGACAACAGGGTGCATGATCAGAGATCACGATGTTATCATAAAAGCAGTTTTGAATCTTGGACCTTAATTCTGTGGAAATCAAAAAATAATCAATACGTGAGAATGTCTTGTAGGTACTGGAATAACAAGAATAGGCTTTAACTTGTGGTTTCATTTCTCTCCATATATCTAACAATCTCAATTCTTTCATAAAATGATTAATAGTCATCCTACATCCAATGTGCGTACAATCCAGTCCTGTTGATCTATCCACACCTGGATTCAATGTACAATTAAAATCCCCTGCTATTATATGTTGCCCTGTAAGTGATGATAAGATGAGAAATAAATTAGCAAAGAACTTCTGATCATCTATATTGGGACCATATAAGTTCACAAGATTTATATTTTCTAATAGCAAAGAACCTTGAATGATTACATATCTTCCAAATTTGTCTCCAATTACATTTTTCACTTGAAAAGGAACTGATTTATGTATGAGAGTCATAACTCCCCTGGCTCGGGATGAAAATGAAGAGGTGAATACACTTCCCTGCCATCTACTCCTAATTCTTTTAACATCCTCCTCTATCAGATGAGTTTCTTGTAAAAACACAATTCTTGAACCCATGTCCTTTATTTTATTCATAACTTGTTTAAGTTTTTTTAAATTTTGTAGACCTCTGCAATTCCATGAAGTTAAATTAAGATTAACACTTTGGTCCATGATCAATAGAGAGTTTGGGATTACCTTGCAGTGTAAACATGCTCATACAGAGAAGCAAAAACATGAGTGGTTGAACATTCATCCTACAAACTACACACAAACAAATTTCCCCTTCCCACACTTGTGGCAAACCCCCCAAAATCAAAAGAAAAATTCTGTCTCCCGATATAGCCATCGACCGTTCCACACCCACGGGGAACAGCCTAAGCCACTCCTTCTTCATCCTCCCAATCACCCTAACTCTACTGCTTTTAATGACGTAACATTAACTCTCCTCTGTAGTTTTCCAACTTAACTCCAAAATTTTTAACAACTTTGTACATCATAGTTTTTTTTTTGTTTGTTTTGTTTTTGTTTTGTTTTTTTAATATATAATACAATCTATATTTTGTAAACTTACTATTTACTTCAAGTCAGTCAGATGCCTGTGCAAATGCTTAATTATTCTACCTTATATTTTGTTCATGCTTAGCTCCCACCAGTCTCTTCTTCTTCTTTGATCTTCTTGATGAACTCCTGCGCCTCCTCTGGGGTCTTGAAGATGTGGGTTCTGCCCTCATACGTGGTCAGCAGTCTCGCAGGATAGATTACACCATGACGAATCCCAAGGTTGCGCAGCTCCTTACGTATGGGATCAAACTGCTTCCTCAATTGCTGGATTCCTGTGGCCAAATCTGGGTAGAACCGCACCTGCTGGTCCTGGTGTTTAATCTCTCCTTTAGCACGTGCAGCGTTGAAGATCTTCATCCTGTCTCTGTTGCTAAGAAACTTCATAATTAAGGTCCTCGGCGGTCCCTTATCTCTCCGTGGGCCAATACGATGTGCTTTTTCCAGAACCACTGCTGATTGCAACTCCTCGCTGCCCAGCACCTCCGGAATCCACTTTTCCAGAAAGGAACATACGTCCCGACCTTCTGATTCCTCTGGAAGACCCACCAGCCTCAAATTATTCTGTCTCGACCGAGATTCCAAATCCAAAATATTATCTTCCAGAGATTTATTTATTTTTTTTTCCAAAGTGCGCACCTTTAATTGAAGACGGGTGACGTCATCTTCAGCACTAGCGAGACGGAGCTCCATCTGCGCCGTTCGTTCTACACAGTCACCCAATTCCTTTCTTATTCCTTCCAACGCTGTCATAATCCCATCAAATCTAGAGGAAAAGTCCGCTCTCATTGAACTCATGGCAGCCATCAGCGCATCTGCGCCATTCCCCGCAGACATCGCACCGCCGCCAGCCTCCTCCGCCATATATGGAGTTTTGTTTGCTGCGTCACAGACCTGAAAGTCCGTTAATTTGGACTGTTTCGGCGGCTCGCTTTTTCCTTTTCCTGGTTTTCCAGCCTTAGGCTTCGCCGACATATCCTCGCCCAAATGCTGGGATACGTTCTGTCCCAAATGAGAGAGTTATTTGCCGATTTTTTTTCTCCAGGAGCAGAGCAGAGCGAGACACGTCCGTCCTACGTGGCAGCCATAACCGGAAGTCTCAACAAACTCTTTTTAATAAATAAATGGATGGATGGATGGATGAAAGTTTGCATATTTTTTGATCTGCTAATTGTATATTCTAAAATGTGATTCTCTATCCTTTATGAACGAAACAACTAAGGCATTTTCCTGAATTGCCTCTTGACAGAATTTCAGTTCAGTTCTGTAGTTGTTTAACTCTGTTTTTAAGAATAGGGTTAAAACCTTCCTTTTTGATACAGCCTACAATTAGGGAGGGATCATGTGTCTCTGAACCCTCCCTTAGTTATGCTGCTAATAGGTTTAGACAGCTGGGGGACCTCCACTAATTGCACTGGGCTTCACTCCTTTCTTCACTCTCAATGATTTTTTTTTTTTTTCTGGTCATTAACATCTGTTTGTTCTCTCCCATAGATTGAGTCCCCATCGTGCTGTTTGCTCTCTACATGTCTGTTCTTTTCTTCTTCTCTATCCCCTCACCCCCCAGCCAGTCGCAGCAGATGACTGCCCCTCCCTGAGCCTGGTTCTGCTGGAGGTTTCTTCCTGTTAAAAGGGAATTTTTCCTCTCCACCGTCGCCAAGCGCTGCTCACAGGGGATCGCCTGATTGCTGGGGTCTTTCTGCAATTGTGAGGGTTTCCCCTACAGTTGAAAGTGCTATGAGATGACTGTTGTTGTGAAATGGCACTATATAAATAAAGCTGAATTGAATTGAATTGAATAAGCGACTTTTGCATCTCGGCTCGCGCAAAGCATCATGGGAATGTGGCTACGAAACATGCTCTATCGATACATTTAATTTATGGAAAGTTCCTGATCTATGAGCATATTATATGCATAGGGGTCTTCCCGATTGTACCCACAAATGCAAGGATGAACTAGTTGCACATATCTGTGGCCACGTTGCAGAAATTGGCCAAAATGCCCCCCCCCCGTATGCATGCTGACATAGCAGATTTTTTTGTTGTCAAAGGACCAAGCACCCTTACTTGCGAGACTCCGAAACGACTACAAAGAAGGTAAGCGAGTGGTTTGACAGCTCAACTTTGGTTTTGTCACTTTGAGTAAATTTCACTACAAGGCATAGCCTGCTTACTTAGATCTATAGGTTGATACTACTATAGTTTAAGTACCACACGTTTTCAATGATTTGCAGTTTTATTTTATACCAGCCTACTTATCAATGGCCTTAACTACATGTGTGTGTAGATCAAGCTTCATTACCAATATACAAAGAACTATATCCTAGATCCAGGCCTGCCTGTCTGTACCTACTACTTCAGGGTTTAGACTCGTGTCAGTTAGGCTAGAACTTGAACAATACACAACACTATTTAATTATGTTATAATATAGACTTACTGCTTTAATCCAACAATTACGTCCGTCCGGATCCTTCAACTCTGTGGGGAATGTATATAATGTGAATGGCGGTGGACATGTACACATGCTGGTCCTGAAGTTACACGCATGTATGCTGCAAGTTTGCTTTTTCCACTGCTCTAGATGATACATGCCGTTCCCACACTTCACTATGGCACAATGTGCACCTGGCATAACAGAGATTTAAAGCTTGAAGCAGACTTTAAATGGCAGCTGTTCAGGTGTGACAGTACTGTCTCTATACAAAAACAAGGTGGCTACCGGAATGTTTGGTAGTCGTGAACTTTGAACTCAGATAGTCCGCACATGCGCACTCATAATGTGAAAGTCGCTTATTGAATTGAATTGAATTAATTCATGTCTAGAGCTTTTATTGTGAAGGGAAGAAGCAGCAGTTGTCCACTCCAGGTACTTTTGTTTTGCTGGAGTTCTGCTGACTAACGACCAGGTGGATTTCTGGATGTCATGCATCCATGTTTTCATTTCATTCAACTCTCCTCCATATTAAAGTGCAGAGACCCTTGGCTACACAAATAAAATGTATTCAGATATTTTACAGTCTAATTTTGGGGGCCAAAAGAGATTCTAGACAACTGTCATAATATGATTTATATTCAGTAGAAGTAACGTTAATGGTCACAGTAGCTTTTACTACTGTTAGGCTTTTACGCTGAAAGGTGTGTTGACAGGAAGTGTAAAAAGCCGACTCTCTCATGCTAGATGCTGGTGCTGAGCTGTTAATAAAGCCAAGTACAATGGAGAAAAGCCGACTCTTGATCATTCTACATGGTGTCAGAAGTAGTTTGACTCTCAGGGATATAAAGACAGAACACAGAAAGTGGAAAAATGGCGAAGTTTAACCCCCCAGCAAACTTTTCCTTTGATAAGCCGACGGAGTGGCCCGACTGGAAACAGCGCTTCGAGCGGTACAGACTCGCCATAAAACGTAATAAAGAGGGTGGTGAAGTGCAGGTGAGCTGCCTAATTTATGCTATGGGAAATGAGGCAGAGAACATTTACAAGTCATTCACGTTTGCTGCGGAAGGAGACCGCAACGACTTTGCTGCTGTGGTGGGAAAGTTTGACGAGTATTTCTTCCCGCGGAGGAATGTTATCCACGAACGGGCACGTTTTCACCAGCGAGTCCAGCGACCAGGGGAGGGAGCAGAGTGTTTTATCCGAGTCCTGTATGGCCTGCCTGAGCACCGTGACTTTGGTGCAACCAGGGAAGAGAATATCCGCGACCGCATCGTTGTCGGGATACTGGATAAGGAGCTCTCCTGCAAACTACAGCTAACGGCGCACCTCACGCTGGCGCAGACAATACAGACCGTCAGACAATTGGAGGAGGTCGCAGCACAAGTGAGCCTGCAGGGAGACGAGCTGGGATCAGTACAGGAGGTGCAGTTTAAACAGAAAAACACAAACTGGAGACCACAACAGCAACAACAAGGCAAGTCAAAAGACAGAAAATGGGGAGGAAATGATAGGAAATGTGGCAAATGTGGGAAAACACAACATAGCAGAGATGAAAAGTGTCCTGCAGGGAAAGTTACATGTCATAACTGTCATTAAATGGGGAACCGGGCCAGAGTCTACAGGAACAGCAGGTCAGTGAACGAGGTCACAGAGACTGAGAGAGCTGAGCAAACCTCTTATTTTCTAGGTTCAGTGTGTGATGCTAGTGAGGAAAGTGAACAGTGGACTGTGCTGCTACATGTGGATTCGATTCCAGTGGAATTCAAGATCGACACAGGAGCTGATGTCAGCGTCATAAATGAGGACACATTTCACACCCTCACTCCTGAGAGAACACTAGCACCACCTGATATCCCTCTGGATCGTCCTGGAGGGGAGCTGTTGTGTCTGGGCCGATTCAATGCAACAGTCAGTCACAAAGGAAAGGGCTATCCACTCACAGCTTATGTAGTCTGTGGACACAGAGTCAACAGTCAACTCAGCCGGACCTTATCAGAGAGGATGAATCTGGTGAGGCGAGTAGATGAGGTAAAACTACACACCAGCCATTTGCAAGCCTACGGTGAGCATTTCATTCATTCATTGGCTCCATCGATCTCGAAAGATCATGGGGGGGTTTTGTGCCTTGGGTCATCATTCAGGGAGCTGCACCATCGGGCGTGGCTGTAGAGGCCGATACGGGATCTGCAGGTCCTGCCGCAGCCGTTGCAGATAAATTCTTCACAGTGTAGTGGGGGTCTCGACAGTCTCCTCTGTCTGCGGAGTCTCTTCTCCCCCCAGCGAGTGTCTCTTCTTTCCTCTGCTGTTCGGATGACATCCTGGGTGATGGTCCGCCAGTTGGAGCGGACGGAGGTGGCTGACTCCAGGTCGGAGGGGTTAAAGCCTCCAGCCTTGAGGTCACGCTTGCAAACATCCTTGAATCTGAGAGTTGGACGTCCCTTTGATCTAGTTCCAGTAGCCAGCTCCCCATACAGTAAGTCTTTGGGGATGCGGCCATCCTCCATTCGGTTGACATGGCCAAGCCATCGCAAGCGTCTCTTTGTCAGGATGGCAAACATACTGGGCACATCTGCTCTGGCCAGGACGTCGATGTTGGAGACACGGTCCTGCCAAGTGATGTGCAGTAGTCTGCGAAGGCAGCGCTGGTGGAAGGCGTTCAGTCGGCGTTCCTGGCAGGAGTAGAGGGTCCATGCTTCACTGCCGTATAGGAGAGTACTCAGTACACAGGCCATGTAGACTCTTATCTTGGTGTTGATGGTTAGCATAGAGTTGTCCCAGACTCGCTTCGCCAGACGGGCCATCACCGTCGATGCCTTGCCGATACGGGCGTTCAGTTCGGCGTCTAGGGAGAGATTGCTGGAGATGATCGACCCGAGGTAGGTGAACTTGTCCACCACCGCAAGTGTGTGGTCGCCGATATTGATATTGGGAGCACTGCTGACATCCTGGCCCATGACCTCGGTCTTTTTAAGGCTGATGGTGAGGCCAAACTCAGAGCAGGCACGAGCAAAGCAGTTGATGAGACGCTGGAGCGCTTCCACGGTGTGGGCAACAAGACCAGCATCATCAGCAAAGAGCAGCTCCCTGATTAGAACGCTTCGCACCTTGGTCTTTGATCTGAGGCGTGCCATGTTGAAGAGGCCTCCGTCGCTCCTGGTGTGGAGAAAGACACCGTCTTCAGAGCCCCGGAAGGCGTAGCACAGAAGCAGGGAGAAAAAGATGCCAAATAGGGTAGGAGCCAGAACACAACCCTGCTTCACACCGTTCTTGATCGGGAAAGGGTCTGAGGATAATCTATCAAACTGGACAATGCCGTTCATGTCCTGGTGGAATGACTTGATCATGCTCAAAAGCTTGGGGGGACATCCAATTCGTTGGAGGAGGGCAAACAGTCCATCCCTGCTGACCAAGTCAAAAGCCTTGGTCAGATCGATAAAGGCCAAAAAGAGGGGTTGTCTCTGCTCCCGACACTTTTCTTGCAGCTGCCTCATAGAGAAGACCATATCTATGGTTGACCTGGTTGCTCTGAATCCACACTGCGCCTCTGGATACACACGTTCGGCAAGTAGTTGTAGTCTGTTGAGGACGACACGGGCAAAGGCTTTGCCAACTATGCTTAGGAGTGAGATACCGCAATAGTTGTTACAATCGCTCCGCTCCCCCTTGTTCTTGTAGAGAGTGATGATTTTGACATCACGCATATCTTGGGGCACAGCCCCTTCCTCCCAGCACTGCAACAGGAGCTCATGGAGGTGTTTCAAGAGCGAGCTCTCCTTTGCGGTTTTGACGATTTCAGGGGGGATGTTGTCACTGTCCGGAGCCTTGCCGTTTGAAATAGAGTCTATCGCCTTGCTGAGCTCCTCGATGGTGGGTGGAGCGTCAAGCTCATCCATGACTGACAGTAAAGGGGTGTTCTCAAGGGCCGTGTTCGAGACGGTGGTTACTCTCGAGTAGAGCTCTTGGTAGTGCTCAGCCCATCTCTCCATTTGTTTACCGCAATCCTTGATGACATCTCCTGCAGCTGATTTAAGTGGGGCGGTCTTGATGACACTGGGACCGAAAGCCTTCTTCATGCCTTCGTACATTTTGCGCATGTTTCCGTGATCTGCAGAAAGCTGAATGTCCTGGCAGAGGTTAAGCCAGTAGTCGTTGGCACATCGCCTTGCAATCTTTTGTGCATTGTTCCTCGCAGCGCGCAGTGTAGCAAGTGTCTGCACAGAGGGCTCCTTCTTGTGGGCAATTAGGGCTGCACGCTTGGCAGCGATTGCAGGTTCCATCTCAGCGGCTCCAGCTTCAAACCAATCCGCACTCTTCCCCACCTTTTTCCCAAAGGTACCTATGGCGGTCTCAAACACAGCCTCACGGATATGGTTCCACCTTGCAGAAGCACAGTCAGTGGGACAGTCCGCCAGGGCTTCATTTACGACTTTAGCATAGCGTTCCCGCAGTTCAGGTACTGTAATCATAGCCGTGTTGATGCGGCTACAAACTGAACCAGTCAAAATTGAGCTAAAGGACGACGGTGTACCATATGCTGTGCACACTGCACACCGTGTGCCCTTTCCCATGCTGCAAAAAGTCAAAGAGGAACTAAAAAGGATGGAAGACAACGGCGTCGTCGAACCAGTGACCCAACCTACAGAATGATGCGCACCCATGGTTCCAGTTCTGAAAAAGAACACAGGAAAAGCCAGGGTCTGTGTTGATCTGACAAAACTGAACAAGTCAGTAAAAAGAGAACACTACATCCTGCCGACCCCGGATGAGATAACAGCCAAGCTGAGTGGAGCTACAGTGTTCTCCTCCCTCAATGCAGCCAGTGAATTCTGGCAGATTCCTCTGCATCCAGACAGCTGCAGACTGACAGCGTTTATAACACCATTCGACAGATACTGTTTCAAGAGATTACCCTTCGGCATAACAAATACACCAGAGATCTTCCAGCGGAAGATGCTGGAGACTCTGGAAGGCATGGAAGTCTTCATGGATGACATGCTAGTCTACGGGACCTCGATAGAGCAACATGATGCCCGACTCGAAAAGGTGTTGCAGTGCGTTGAGTCAGCAAGTTTGAAGCTCAACAAAGAGAAATGCTCTCTCAGACAGAGCCAGCTTCACTTCCTGGGTCATCTCATCGACCGGCCAGGGGTCAGGCCAGACCCCGACAAAGTGGAGGACATTCACCAGCTGCCGCCGCCTGGAAATGTGCAGGAGCTTAAGAGTTCTCGGCATGGTGAATTATCTGGAAAGGTTTGTCCCAGACCTCACAACAGTGGGGCAACCACTGTATGACCTTCTAAAGAGCAAGGACATTTGGGTTTGGGGCCATTCACAGCAGTCAGCTTTTGAAGACATTAAAAGAATGCTGACAAAATGCTCCAGTTCTAGCCTTTTATGATGTCACGAGGCCCACAGCTGTGTCTGCCGATGCCAGCAGTTATGGACTGGGAGCTGTGCTACTCCAACTCCATGTGGAAGAGTGGAAGCCAGTAGCATACTGCTCCAGGCGTCTCTCAGAAGCTGAAACACACTACGCCCAAATAGAGAAAGAGTGTCTGGCTGGCGTATGGGCCTGTGAAAAGTTTGACAAATACCTCTGTGGCTTGGATGAGTTCAGACTTGAGACGGATCACAAGCCGTTAGTGCCGCTTATCAACAACAGGAACCTTGACAATGTTACCCTGAGATGTCAGCGTCTTCTAATGAGACTCATGAGGTACAAACCAGTGGCTGAATATGTGCCTGGAAAAACCCTCTTCATTGCTGATACCCTGTCCCGAAGACCACAAACTTACACAAAGGAAGAGACTGACCCATACAGTGAAGTGGAATGCTATGTAACCTCAGTGATACAGGGCATTCCAGCATCCCCAAGCAGAATGGAGAGCATCAAAATAGCCACTGCAGCCAACAGTGAGCTGCAGACTGTCATCAAACTCATGAGAACAGGACGGCCGGAACATAGTGGGAATGTTCCACTGAACACCCGAGCATATATAAAGGTGAAAAATGAGCTATCAGAGGCTGATGGTTTGCTCATACGTGGGAGCAGGACTGTCATTCCACAGTTACTGAGAGCCGACATCTTGAAAAAAATACATGATGGACATCAGGGGCTGACTAAGTGTAGAGACAGGGTAAAGTCATCAGTGTGGTGGCCGGGACTCTCTGCAGAACTTAAAAACACACTGATGTCATGCTACACCTGCCAAGAACAGAAGCGGGCCCGACAAAAGGACCCACTTATCTCCTCGCCTATACCTGATCATCTGTGGAAAAGAATAGCCCTCGACCTCTGTGAACACAATAAAAACAACTACCTTGTCATATCTGACTTCTACTCACGGTTCCTTGAAGTGCTACACCTACCGTCCACTACCAGCACTCAGGTTATTCAGGGACTCAAAGCAACCTTTGCAAGCATCCTTTGGCTGCACGGTGGCGCAGTGGTTTAGCACTGTGGCAGCACAGTTTTACCCTCGGCCGGGGGACCGCGGGGATCATGAGATCGTGGGTTCGATCCCAGCCCCCGACCAACAGTGAGCTGTGTGGAGTTTGCATGTTCTCCCCGTGTTGCGCGGGTTTACTCCGGGATTTCTCCGGTTTCCTCCCGCACACCAAAAACATGTAGGTTTAGGGCGCTCGCGCACGCAGCGACCAGCAGCCGGTGGCTTGTCACCAGACTGCAAACCAAATCTACCTACGGGTACAAATAAGTAACAAAAAAAAAAAAAAAAAAAAGGTTTGGGATCCTGGATGTGGTGGTGAGTGACAATGGCCCTCAATTCTCCAGCGCAGAATTTCAGGAGCTGGCAAGACAGCTAGACTTCAGACACATCACATCTAGTCCTCACCATCCTCAGGGAAATGGTCATGTGGAGACAGCAGTACAGACTGCAAAGGGAATCCTCCGACAAGAAGATCCATTAATAGCCCTCATGTGTTATAGATCAACTCCCTGTGCTACTATGGGAATCAGTCCAGCAGAACTCTTAATGGGGAGAAAGATCAGAACGACACTCCCTACACTGGAGAAGAATCTGTGGCCCAAATGGCCAAACAGAAAGACTGTTAAACAAAAAGATGCTGGTGAGAAGACAGAACAAGCTTTCTATTACAGTCGCCGTCATGGAGCCAAACCTCTTCCACCTCTTTGACCAGATGACACAGTCCTCACCAAATTGGATCAGGAAAAGGCCTGGGCAACATCAGCAGTTGTTTTGCGTTACTCCATGGTCGTACCTCATCAACACATCGCAGGGAGCAGTGCTGAGGCGGAATCGCCGCCATGTCCGGGCAGATATGTCTCCTCAACCTGCCCAAGACACCCCTCCTGCTTCAGCTGAGGATGCTCGAGTGATTTCCCAATCTGCAAGTGTCATCAACCCAGAGACTGTTTCTCCTAGCCCGGGTGAGGTCACAAGTCATGTGCACACTCCCACACATGCACTAGGACAGTTTCGCACCAGAGCCGGATGAATGTGTAAACCAGTCAACAGGCTAGACGTGTAGACAGACACTAAAGTGTCAAACATATGGCCTTTGGGGGGAAATTGGGGAAGTAAAAACTAAAAAAAAAAAAAATGGAAAAGACGTATACTGACTGTAATCTCCATGTTGTTTTATGGATACAGTAACAAATATTGCAATGCGTTATTTGAGTTCAAGAGTGACATGTATGTTGCAAGATTTGATAAGATTTAAGTGAAGGAAATTGTGTTTTGAGTTAGAAATGGCATGATTACAGTTATTGCACTTTAAGTTTGTTTACATGATTATCTCAGTTCTAGGAGAAATGTTTACTAGGTAAATGTGTTTACTGGGAAAAGAAAAAAAACAATCAGACTGCTAAGGATACGTCTTATGCTTGTAAAGAAAGCCTACTTGAAATATTTTCTGGTGGTATATTGTTTATTATGGTTTATTGAATACTGTTAAATGCATCTTGTGTTATTAGAAATAACAAAAAAGGAGGGGAGAAAATTTAAGAATAAATTAATAAAACCACTTTTGGAAATGGTTTTAGAAGCATTTCAAAATAGTAATTTACCACCATACATGAATAATGCCTTAATTATACTGTTGCCAAAACCAGGTAAACCCTCTAATAAATGTGAAAACATGAGACCAATAAGCCTATTAAATGCTGACCTTAAGATAATCTGTAAAATTTTAGCAAGACGACTACAAGAAATATTACCAAATATTATTAACCGAGATCAGAATGGCTTTATAATGGGAAGACAAGGCTTCCATAATGTAAGAAGACTATTTAATATTATTTATTCTAATAAAGAAGCACCGGATACAGCTCTCCTATCATTGGACGCCGAAAAGGCCTTTGATAGGGTCGAATGACCCTTTCTTTTTGAAGTCCTACAAAGGTTTGGACTTGGAAATAATTTCATAAAATGGGTTCAGATGATATACAATAATGCTACAGCAGAAATCCTAACAAACAGCAATATCTCAAAATCAATAAAAATCAATAGAGGATGTCGACAAGGCTGTCCACTTTCACCTTTACTGTTTACTATGTCAATTGAACCTTTAGCGATGGCAGTACGTTTACATCCACAAATATATGGAATTAAAGTAGGACCAACAGAACATAAAAGCTCCCTGTATGCCGATGACATAATTTTGTTTATGTCAAATTTTAAAAAATCAATTCCGACCTTGTTAAATTTAATAAAGAACTTTGGGGAAATATCAGGATATAAAATAAATAAAACTAAATCTTCAATATTATTGCTAAATGAGACCCAGAGAAATCACCCAGCTCCTGAGGTAAATCAATTCAATGTTGTAAATCAGTTTAAATATTTAGGAATTCAAATTTTGCCTAATCTAGAAACAGTCGCCAGTGCCAACTATGAAGCCTTAATGACAGATATTAATGAGTTACTTCAGAGATGGATGTCATTACCAATGTCGATGATCGGGAGAATTAATATACTTCCTTCACTTCCGCCCTCCCAAGAGAGTAGACGCTTTTTTCTTCTCTCCTGCTCTGACTTTTTCCTCCCCTCCTAACTACTGGATCCCAGCTTGCTGTTGTCTGTCTGCGTCCAACTGCGACCGCCGAAAAGAAATTATGGAGTTAATAAGCTGGGCTTTGAACACAATTGACACTATTTTTTCAACAAGGAAAAGTGCTCCGGGGGAAGCTGTCTGCCCCGCTGGAACGGCTCCAGCGGGCTATTTACGTGACACAGGTAATTGGAAAATGCTGTGTCTCTCTAATCTCTCTATCGAAGATATTTAAGATTTGTTTATCTTCGTAATATTGGTGATCGGGATTTTTCTGATTGGGACTGGAATCGTCCTGGTTTACTGCAAATTGCTGAAGATGGATTCAACCTATCAAAATGCTGACCAGGCGAGGTGCATCCATCAAATTGAAAAACTGGAGAAGACCCTGATAGCGACTACTGGAGAACTGTCTCGTAAGGTGGATTACATCATGATTTCGCTCAGGTCTTTCCACGACGAATTCAAAGCTGCGCAATGAAGGATTAATGTCTAAGGATTAATGTACTGAATCTACAGAAGAAATACAAGTCTTCTCTGTGATCAGTCCTATTTGGCATTATTATTCCCCATGAAAATTCCTCCTGGCTGTCTGCAGACTGTGTTTTTTCAAAATCATGAGCACAAGGCCTTGGACAGCCAGCTGCAGCGCCAGATAAGACTGGCGCCAGACAGACAAAACATCTTCTGCCAAGGGTCCTTGGGTCTCTCTTATTATCATCAACACTGCTCAACACCGCACACACATTGATCCATGAACTGAATAAAGATAACACTGCTCTCTTGTGTCCTGTGAATTCTGTGTGTAGCGAATATATGTGCATTGAGCTTTTTTTTTCCTTGAACTCTTAATATTGATTAAGTATGTAACCAGTATTTTGAATCAATGATTTTTTTGCTCCTTCCTATTGTATCATCTTTATGCGACCTGTACCCTCCTGCTGACAGGCGCGTTGCAGATGCGCCGCGGCACGGAAATGCAGGTTCATTACTGTGTCAAGTCAAATTCTCTCGTATGTTATCAGTGATCTGTTAATGTACTTGGCAATAAATCTTTTTCTGATTCTGATTTCTGATACTTAAAAGTAATATCTTACCCAAAATACTTTATTTATTTCAATCCATTCCTTTACCACCACCTTCAGTTCTATTCTCAAGAATTAAAAAAAAGTTAGTGGAATTTATATGGAACAATAGGAAGGCTATATTACGTCTGTCCTTACTACATTTATCATTTGATCGTGGAGGTCTGAAATGTCCAAACTTTATGTTGTATTATAACAACAAAACTGGTTCCTGTGCTTGATCGTCACTTCCTTGTGGTAACGTATCGTCACTTCCTGTTTTGCTGTCTGCCTGTGTGGTTTGCTCTCCAGCCACTAGCTATGGATACTAGCTCTCCTTCCTCTCCTCCTCTGGTGTGCTCTCTCTGTCAGATGTTTAGCTACACCTCTACCTCTTTTAGTGATAACGGTAAATGTAATAAATGTTGTCTTTTTGAGGCACTCGAGGCGAGGTTGTCTGATTTGGAATCCCGGCTCCGCTGCATTGAAACACCGTCTGCGCCAGTTACTCTTGACGGACGCCCCTTAGTTGCAGCGGAGCTAGCTAGCTTAGGCCCCCCTGTCAGCGGTCCCCCGGCTCTCCTCAGCAGCGAGGAGCCTGGGTGGGTGACGGTGAGAAGGAAGCCTAGTCGCAAAGCCCCGGTTAACCACCAACCTGTTCACGTTTCTAATCGTTTTTCCCCGCTCAGCGACACACCCGCTGAGGAAAAAACTCTGATCATTGGCGACTCTGTAGTCAGAAACGTGAACCTAGAGACTCCAGCGGCCATAGTCAAATGCATTCCTGGGGCCAGAGCAGGCGACATCGAGTCAAATTTGAAAATGCTGGCTAAAAGTAATTGTAAATACTCCACAATTGTTATTCCCGCCGGCATTAATGACATCCGTCTCCGGCAGTCGGAAGTCACAAAACTTAATGTAGAATCGGTGTGTGACTTTGCAAAAACGATGTCTGCCACTGTAGTATTCTCTGGGCCCCTCCCCAATCTGACCAGTGATGACATGTTTAGCCGCTCGTCATCCTTGAACCGCTGGCTGTCTGTGTGGTGTCCTGCAAATAACGTGGGCTACATTGACAATTGGAGCTCATTTTGGGGAAAACCTGGTCTTATGAGACGAGACAGCATTCATCCCACTTTGGATGGTGCTTCTCATTTATCTAACAATCTGGCATCTTTTTTATCCAAATTTCCAAAACCCTGACTACTCAGAGTTGGGACCAGGAAGCAGAGTCGCAGTCTTACACGCCTCTCTGCAGCTCCTCTTCATCCGCCACCCCTCAGCTTAGCCTCTGTCTTCCCCATCAGAGAATCATTGTCTGCTCCCTCCAAAGCAAATAAAAATATAATGTATAAGCATCCCAAAGTGATAAAGCAAAATTTTGGTAAAACTCAAATTAAACATAAAGCCTCTAAATTGAATGATTTGGCCTCTGTTCCTCCTCATAATTTAAAAATTAAATGTGGTTTTTTAAATATTAGGTCTCTAACTCCCAAGTCTCTGTTAGTCCATGATCTGTTAATTGATCATCAGATTGATTTAATTTCCCTTACAGAGACTTGGTTAGAGCAAGAGGATTATGTTGGTTTAAATGAATCAACTCCCTCTGGTTATTTAAACTGTCAAAATCCCAGAAGTTCTGGTCGTGGAGGAGGAGTAGCAACAATTTACCATTCTAAATTACTAGCTAATGTAAAGCAAAAAACATGTTATAATTCCTTTGAGGGCCTGGTCCTCAGTATTGGGCACTTTAGCAATTTTAGGTTAAACCCAATTTTATTTGCCATAGTTTATCGTCCCCCATCAACCTACTCAGAATTTTTATCCGAATTTGCTGATTTCTTAGCTGATTTAGTGCTGAAATCTGATAGAATAATTATAGTAGGGGACTTTAATATACATGTGGATGTAGATAGTGACTGCCTTAATGTTGCATTTAATTCAATATTAGACTTGATTGGGTTTTCTCAGAAAGTAGGAAATTCTACTCATTACCTCCACCATACATTGGACCTTGTTCTGACATATGGCATAGAAATAGAAAATCTTGTAGTGTCTCCTCATAACCCTGTACTGTCAGACCATTGTCTGTTAACCTTTGATTTTACTATTTCTGACTATTTGGCTCCTAAAGAAAAATATTATTACAGTAGATGCCTCTCAGATGATGCTGTTACCAAATTTATGCAGATTGTTTCCTCTATGCTATGTGTCAACACAACGGAAATAAGCTATAGACAGCTTGCTCCTTCTGTAATTGATAACATAGTGGATAGTGTTTCAGCTTCTCTGCATCAGACTCTAGACTTGGTGGCCCCCTTAAAAAAGAAAAAGTCTAATCAGAGATTTCTAACTCCTTGGTTCAACACAGAAACTCGTAGCTTAAAACAGAAGACTCATCAATTAGAAAGAAAATGGCGCTCCACTAATTTAGATGAAATCTATTTAGCTTGGAGAAATCATCTTTTAATTTATAAAAAATCTCTTAGAAAAGCTAGAATGAGTTATTACTCTGCATTAATAGAAGAGAACAAGAATAATCCCAGGTTTCTTTTCAGTACTGTAGCCAGGCTGACAAAGAGTCAGGACTCTGTCAATCCTAGCATTCCCTTAGGGCACAGGTGTTAAACTCATTCCATGGAGGGCCAAGACCCTGCAGGTTTTACCTCCACCCAGTGTCTTCAACAGGTGATTTCATTGAATTTCTTCCCACTGATTGCTGATCAGTGAAAACACCTGCTGAAGACACTGGGTGGAAGTAAAACATGCAGGATCTTGGCCCTCCATGGAATGAGTTTGACACCCCTGCCTTAGAGCTTACTAGTCAGGACTTCATGAACTTTTTCAATAATAAAATTTCATCCATCAGAGATAAAAATCAATCAGATTCTTCCCACAGTTAACTTAAATACTGTAACTACTACAGCTCCTTCTATTGATGTCTGTCTTGATGAGTTTACTCTAATCGACCTTTGTGAGTTAGACAAAATAGTTTCCTCAACCAAACCTTCAACTTGTCTTTTAGACCCTATTCCTACCAGGTTATTTAAAGAAGTCTTCCCACTTATTGGTAGCTTTAATCTTCATATAATCAATTCTTCATTAACTTTAGGCCATGTACCGCAGGCTTTTAAAATGGCTGTAATTAAACCCTTACTCAAAAAGCCAACGCTAGATCCAGGAGCTTTAGCTAACTATAGACCAATCTCTAATCTCCCTTTCATTTCAAAAATCTTAGAAAGAGTTGTTGCTACGCAATTATTTGACCACCTGCAGGGAAATGGTTTACTTGAAGAGTTTCAATCTGGGTTTAAAATCCATCATAGTACTGAAACTGCCTTAGCGAAGGTCACTAACGACCTCCTCATTGCATCTGATAATGGACTAGTTTCTGTACTTGTCCTTTTAGACCAGGGGTGTCCAACCATGTGCCATGGAGAGCCAAGACCCTGCAGGTTTTACCTCCAACCAGTGTCTTCAACAGCAGATTTCTGTGAACTTCTTCCCACTGATTGCTGATAAGTGAAAACACCTGCTGAAGAGACTGGGTAGAAGAGAAAACCTGCAGGGTCTTGGCTCTCCATGGCACATGGTTGGACACCCCTGTTTTAGACCTTAGTGCAGCTTTTGATACTATCGATCATAATATTCTACTTGATAGATTAGAACACTATGTTGGACTTAATGGAACTTCGTTGCAGTGGTTTAGATCTTATTTATCTGATAGGTTCCAGTTTGTTCATGTAAATAATGAGTTTTCTTTCAACTCAAAGCTTAGTCATGGAGTTCCACAGGGATCTGTGCTAGGCCCTACTCTTTTTAGTTTATATATGCTTCCGTTAGGCAACATTATTAGAAAGCATTGTATACATTTTCATTGTTATGCAGATGACACACAATTATACCTGTCAATGAAGCCAGATGATAGTAATCAATTAGCCAAGTTAGAAGCCTGTCTTAAGGAAATCAAAGCTTGGATGACTTGTAATTTCCTGCTATTAAATTCAGATAAGACTGAAGTCATTCTTGTTGGTCCAAAAAACCTTAGAAATTCCTTTCCAAATCAAACGTTCAGTTTGGATGTGCTTACTCTTTCTCTTAATAGCTCTGTGAGGAACCCTGGAATTATTTTTGATCAGGATCTGTCCTTCATTTCACATATTAAATTTGTTTCTAAGACTGTCTTCTATCATTTGCGTAATATTGCCAAGATTAGGAGCATCTTGTCTTAGAGTGATGCTGAGAAACTGATCCACGCTTTTGTTAGCTCGAGATTAGATTATTGTAATTCTTTATTATCAGGCTGTCCTAAAACATCTTTAAAAAGTCTTCGGCTGATCCAAAATGCTGCAGCAAGAGTTTTAACAGGTACTAGAAAGAGCGATCATATCTCTCCGGTTCTGGCCTCCCTTCATTGGCTTCCCATAGAGTTTAGAATTAAGTTTAAAATCCTTCTTCTTACTTACAAAGCTCTAAACAATCAGGCTCCTTTTTATTTAAAAGATCTGATACTACCGTATTATCCTAACAGAACACTACGCTCCAAAATGCAGGATTACTTGTAATACCTAGAATCTCCAAAAGTACAATGGGAGGCAGAGCCTTCAGTTATCAAGCTCCTCTCCTGTGGAACCAGCTGCCAATCTGGATTCGGGAGTCAGACTCGATCTCTGTTTTTAAGAATAGGGCTAAAACCTACCTTTTTGATATAGCCTACAATTAGGGAGGGATCATGTGTTTCTGAACCCTCCCTTAGTTATGCTGCTAATAGGTTTAGTCAGCCAGGGGACCTCCAGTAATGCACTGGGCCTCACTCCTTTCCTCACTCTCAATGAAATATTTTTTTTGCTGGTCATTAACATTTGTTTGTTCTCTCCCATAGATTGAGTCCCCATCGTGCTGTTTGCTCTCTACATGTCTGTTCTTTTCTTCTTCTCTATCCCCTCACCCCCCAGCCAGTCGCAGCAGATGACTGCCCCTCCCTGAGCCTGGTTCTGCTGGAGATTTCTTCCTGTTAAAAGGGAGTTTTTCCTCTCTACCGTCGCCAAGTGCTTGCTCACAGGGGATCGCCTGATTGCTGGGGTCTTTCTGCAACTGTGGGGGTTCCCCCTACAGTTGATAGTGCTATGAGATGACTGTTGTTGTGAAATGGCGCTATATAAATAAAGTTGAATTGAATTGAATTGAATTGAATATTACTGGTCAGCACAACTGAGGTCTATGACATATTATTTTTCATCAAATGATCTCCCTCACTGGACTGAAATGGAATCATACAATTTACCTTTACCTCTTCCCTTATTCATATACTCAGACTCGGCTAAAAAAATTACAGAAACAAGTTAAAAATCCAATTGTAAAGCATATGATCAAAATATGGTGTGAAACCAAAAAATATTTAAAAGAACCACACTTATTGTCACAATTTAGCCCAATATGGGGTAATCAATATTTTACACCAGGCAGAGCGGATGCTGTATTTAAAGTATGTGTTATGACCCGAGCATCGGTTCTGATCGCGCTCGGGTTAAAGTTATGTCTTGCTGCCGGCCTTGACAGCTGCGGGCGGTATTCTGGCCTCTCCGGGCTCTTATTGTGAAAGTGCTCGGTGGGGCTTCCGCCTGTCAACGGTCGGTCAGCTGTGTGTCATTTGTCATTAGTACCTGGTCTATTTAAGCTGAGTGCTGGCGTCGTTAAGACGCAGCAGTGTCTGATCGCATCTGGTCACGAACCTGACCGCTAATCTGTTCACCCATCGTCACGTTGCGGATGCCTGGACTGAATTCACACCTCGGCTGCCTAGGGCTTGACCGTCTTCACCGGTACAGTAAGTGAGCTGTATTAGCCTTATTCCCTCCAGTGTTATTTGTGCTGTAAGTCCCTGCTTTAGCAGCCCGAGTGCTAATAATTACCAAGCCTGACTGTGTGTGACTGTCTCCTGCCTTGGACCTATAGTGTGCTGTATAGCCCTATGCTTCCTGTTCTGCATAGACTCCTGTCATTATCTCAGCAGCTTGTGTAAACACCTTTTTCACCGTAATAAAACTCACTGAAAAACTCACTGGTGACTTCTGTGCGTCTTATGCTGGCTCGTGAGGGCCAGTGCATGACAGTACACTGCTGCCCAAACAGCGTTTACGGTGACGCCATTTTGAGACGCTTTTCACCGGTGAGTTTGAGTTTTGGACGTTGCTTGTCCCTGTCTGGGACCTGTGTATGTGAGGAATGCCGTCACTGAAGAGCCACGTGTTGACGAGTATTTTGGAAGCTGTGGATGAGCTACTCATCTCCGCTTCCATGTTGGACTATAACCACGGCATACATTGGTACCTGGACGCCGCCGAAGATGTACTCTGTAATCTCTCTCCCCGCTACGCCAACCACGCGGAAGTCGACGCGAGGAGGGAGGACATCGCCGCACAACGCGAATTATTCCTGATGATGGAGGAGGAACGCGGCATGAAGCAGGTGAAGAGGCACTCCTGCTCTTGGCTTATGGACCCTGATCCTGCCTTCAATCCATTTCGGGAGTTCGCACCATCTGGGGGCCGGCGAAGGCGTCGGCGTCACGGCCGGGCGCATCTTCGGCAAGCTCCAGCTCCGGATCCAGTTCCGGGCCGCCGGGATGACCCCCTCAACCAGCCAGCTGCTGAGAGTGAGCTGAGTCCTGTGCCGGTGGGCTCTGTTCTTGGATCCTTTTCCATCCAGCGAGCGAGGGAAGGAGCAACGCCCGCTACAGCTGACAACATCCTCCCCCCGGGAGACAGGCAAGTCCAAGTTCACTTTTCTAGTAATAATAGTGATCTGTCTTGTCTGACTCCTGGGGGTGAAGCTCAGGGTTCGCAGCTCCCTGAGTTTCTTTCCCCAGCTGTAGCCATTTATATTAAACCTGCTGCCTCTGTGTCTCCTCCTGCGGAGCGGTCCTCGGCGTCAGTCCCACGCCGGCGAACGAGGGGGAGGCCTGCAGCTCTGGGAGACATCCCGGTCTTGCAGCCTTGTTTTGGACAGAGGAGGAGAACGGACTGCAGTGAGGAGCCAGAGCCGACGAGAGAGCGTCCCCAGGGTTCCTCAGGGATGCAGCCCGAGTCAGCAGGTCCAGGGTCCTCTGCCCCCACGCCATACGGGTTATTGGCGTGGACGCCAGCGCATGAGGATCCAGCTGCAGAGACCATCAGGCCGGCTGTGGAACCCGACACAGCCGAGTGGGAGCCCGACGACGAGCTGCTTCTTGAACCTGGATCGGCGAAGTCCTGGACGGCTCCAGAGCCCGAGTGCAGGCAAGTGCTCTTTCTTGTTTTCCTGTATGGTGTGTTAGAGCATTTTTGCCTGCCTCATGGGGAGGCGAGTGAGGGGCAGCCGGCCGCTGCACCCGAGCTCGTCTCGCTGGGCTCTGGCGCTGCTGGTGGAACTGATCCCGGTTCTCCCTTGTTTTCTGAGCACCTCCACAGCGTTGCCGGTCCGGAGCCAGTCAAGGTCACGGGACCGGGGGTTCCAGGTTCGGCGATGGAGGTCGTCGCCGGAGCAGTCCTGACCCGGTCGGGGTCCGACGTGTGGGCTGAGGTGACCCGGTCGGGGTCCGACGTGTGGGCCGAGGAGACCCGGTCGGGGTCTGACGTTTGGGCCAAGGTGACCCGGTCGGGGTCCGACGCGTGGTCCGAGGAGACTCAGTTGGGGTCCAACGTGGGTGCAGCGGTGACCCAATCTGGGCCCGTCCTGACCCAGTCGGGGTCCGACGCATGGGCTGAGGTGACCCAGTTGGGGTCCAACGTGGGTGCAGCGGTGACCCAATCTGGGCCCGTCCTGACCCAGTCGGGGTCCGACGCATGGGCCGAGGTGACCCAGTTGGGGTCCAACGTGGGTGCAGCGGTGACCCAATTGGGGCCCGTCCTGACCCAGTCGGGGTCTAACGCATGGGCTGAGGTGACCCAGTCGGGGTCCAACGTGGGTGCAGCGGTGACCCGATCGGGGTCCGTCCTGACCCAGTCGGGGTCCGGCACATGGGCTGAGGTGACCCAGTCGGGGTCCAACGTGGGTGCAGCAATTACCCAATCGGGGTCCGACGAGGTCCAGTGGGGGTCCAGCGCAGGTGCGGCTGTGACCCAATCAGGATTCGAGGGGGCCCAAGGTTTTGGTTGTTCCCCTCTCAGGAGCCACCAGCTGGGGTCCGTGAGAGGGCTCTGTTTGACGGTCTGGCACTCCCCTGTCTTGTTCTGTTCAGGTGAGCGGCTGCATGCAATCCCTCCACGGTCCTGGTGGTTGTGGGATACGGGTCGGCCACCTGAGGAACTGCTTGGAGCATTCGGCGTCTTGGGTTGGCCACCCAATAAACTGTGTGTGTTACGGGGTGACCTGGTTCGGCCACCAGAGGACTTATTTCTGGGGGCATGGGACTGGGGCAGGCCACCTGATTATCATGTACTGTGTGACTATCTGTGGGCCCATACGGGGCCTGGTCATGTGAAGTTTGTCTTGAGATTTTTTTTTTTTGTTGTTTTCTTGTTTCCCAAAGTCATAGTCTTAGTCATGTCTGAGCAATTTTTTTTGATTGCCTCTTGTTTTCTTGTAGCCAAAGTCATAGTCTTAGTCAAGTCTGAGCAATTTTAGATTGCCTCTTGTTTTCTTGTAGCCAAAGTCACAGTCTTAGTCAAGTCTGAGCAATTTTAGATTGCCTCTTGTTTTCTTGTTTCCCAAAGTCATAGTCTTAGTCAGGTCTGAGCATTTTTTTTTTGATTGCCTCTTGTTACCTTGTAAATCATAGTCTTTGTCAAGTTCGAGCATTTTTTTTTTTTAGATTGCCTCTTGTTTCCTTGTAGTCATAGTCTTTGTCAAGTTCGAGCAATTTTTAGATTGCCTCTTGTTTCCTTGTAAATCTTAGTCATAGTCATGTTTGAGCAATTTTAGATTGTCTCTTGTTTTTTTGTTTTTTTTCCCTTGTGAGTCACAGTCTTGTCATAGCCTAGTTCAGTCATGTATTTTATTTTCTTTGTTTTTGTTTTGTTTTTTTTTGTTTGTTTGTTGTCCCTGAGTCATGTGTTTGTATGTATTTCTTGTCTGGTCTTTGTCTTGGTTTTTGTTTGGTTTCTCTCCCTCCATACCTGTCCCCCTACCTCCCACCCTTGGGGGGCGGGGGGGGCAGGGTGGTTCCTTGGGGCGTTCGGAGTCCGCCCGTGGAGGGAGGGTACTGTTATGACCCGAGCGTCGGTTCTGATCGCGCTTGGGTTAAAGTTATGTCTTGCTGCCGGCCTTGACAGCTGCGGGCGGTATTCTGGCCTCTCCGGGCTCTTATTGTGAAAGTGCTCGGTGGGGCTTCCGCCTGTCAACGGTCGGTCAGCTGTGTGTCATTTGTCATTAGTACCTGGTCTATTTAAGCTGAGTGCTGGCGTCGTTAAGACGCAGCAGTGTCTGATCGCATCTGGTCACGAACCTGACCGCTAATCTGTTCACCCATCGTCACGTTGCGGATGCCTGGACTGAATTCACACCTCGGCTGCCTAGGGCTTGACCGTCTTCACCGGTACAGTAAGTGAGCTCTATTAGCCTTATTCCTTCCGGTGTTATTTGTGCTGTAAGTCCCTGCTTTAGCAGCCCGAGTGCTAATAATTACCAAGCCTGACTGTGTGTGACTGTCTCCTGCCTTGGACCTATAGTGTGCTGTATAGCCCTATGCTTCCTGTTCTGCATAGACTCCTGTCATTATCTCAGCAGCTTGTGTAAACACCTTTTTCACCGTAATAAAACTCACTGAAAAACTCACTGGTGACTTCTGTGCGTCTTATGCTGGCTCGTGAGGGCCAGTGCATGACAGTATGGAATTTAAAAGGGATTCAAATGATTCAAGACTTATATTTGTCACGTTCAGATAACATAATGTCTTTTGAAGAACTGAGGATCAAATTTAATCTTAATAGAACACATTTTTTTAAATATCTTCAGCTTAGGAACTTTATTCGATCAAATCAAAATAATGCTCTCACCTGACCTTTTGACAAAAGATAGTAAGAGAAAGGGTATTTCAGAGTTTTATAACTCATTGACACTATTCTCAAGTGAAAACTCACAGAAAAGACTGAATTATTGGAAAGAAGACCTGCAAACTGAAATTTCAGAGGAACAATGGGAATTGGCTTGTACAGAAGCTCAAACCAAATCAATAAATGTACGTCTTAAATTGATACATTTTAAATGGTTAATGCGGATGTATGTTACACCGGTGGAGTTAAATAGATATAACAAAAACATACCAAATACGTGCACAAAATGTATGGAAAGTAAAGGAACCCTATTTCATTGTTTATGGGAATGTAGAAAAATTAGAATGTTTTGGGAAGAGGTGAGGGTAACAATTGAAAAAATAATTTCAAAACAATTCACATTGAACCCTAAACTGTTTTTGTTGGGTCTGTATCCAGAAAAACATAACTTTAATAAGAGGGAAAGAGCATTCATAGACCTCAGTTTGCTTAATGCCAAAAAATGTATTGCACTACTGTGGAAAAAGACTCATAGACCAGATGTGACTCAGTGGTTAAGACAGATGTTAACAAACCTTCCACTAGAAAGAATAACATACATACTGAAATCAAAGGAAAATGTGTTTGAGAATATATGGAGACCTTTCATTGATTATGTAAAGAAATTAAACATAACTTGTGAAGAAGAAGGTGAATGATATGTGTGGACCTCGCAAATTCCAAATTGGTGAATGTATAATATGTATACTTATGTAATGGATTGCCTAGGCTAAACAGAGGAGCATTGTTGATGACTTGCCTTTGTTAGTGGTTGTTGGTGTTTTTAGTACATTTTTTTTTCTTGTAGTTAGTGTTTTTTTTAATTTTATTTTTAAATTACTTTAGTGTTAGTGTTTGATTGTGTGTGTCATGTTTGTAAAAAAAGGTTCAATAAAAAATATTGTGGGAAAAAAAAGGAGGGGAGATGTCATAATATGATTTATATTAAGTAGAAGTAAGGTTAATGGTCACAGTTTTTACTACTGTTAGGCTTTTACGCTGAAAGGTGTGTTGACAGGAAGTGTAAAAAGCGGGCTCTCTCATGCTAGATGCTGTATGCTGGATGCTGGTGCTGAGCTGTGAATAAAGCTAAGAACAACGGAGAAAAGCCTACTCTCGATCATTCTACAACGACTGGTTTCAGGCCCAGGAAGAATGAAAAGTGGCTCAGAGAGCGTCTTTGCTGTAGCTCCACAATTCAATCCAAATTCAAGCCTAGACAACAAGTCTGCATGGTCTGACCTTTACTTGGAAATGAAATTCATCCACCTGTCCCTCTGGACTAAAATCTCAGGGACTTTCTTGGAAAAGTCCTCCTTGTCTTCTTTTAGTTTGAAAAGTCTCTCTGTCTCAATCGACATTACTGCCAGTTTTGATTGAAAGTCTAATTCTGAGAATTGTTGAAGTTTAGCTCCAAAATCTTCCATTTTCAGTCTGTATAAAATAAAGCACAAATGGAGTCCTCGGTCCACCTGACTTTCTGATTCTCTTTAGCTAATTTGACTCTTAGCCTCGAATGAATGAAGTCCATTCCATAGACTATGGAAAAGGAGGACAGCCAATCAAAGGTGCTGCTATGGAGAATGTAGAAATGACGAGGCTGAGTTTATCTCACGAGTCAGGTTTATTCACATTCTCCAACATCATCAAAAACAGAAAGAGGAAGAAACCCCCATACATTCGTCCTTTTATACCCCAGGACATCAAAGCACACAGTCACATTGTATTTAATCCCCAAGTCACAATGCGTCTTCTTCCAGGTCTTATCACCTCCACCTAAAGTCACTGGCGGCCAGGAAATCCTCCAAGGCCATCTCTTTGCATACCAAAGACCACATTTCACATCCTCCTGTTATCTCTTAGGAGGCTCAGTCCTTTTGTTCATCTGAGACGTGAAGCATACAGTAAGCATACAGTGATATACATATGAAGCATATGAAACCCACATATGTGTCCCACACTGCCAACATTCCCATTGACAACCTCCACAGAGCGTCACCAGGAACGTCCATCTGGCAGCAGCTCTAACTGGGCTGTGAAGGATTGTGGAATCCTGGAGAGGCTGCGTTTGTTGCTGCTTCACCCGGCCTCTCTCCCTTGGCTTGGAACAGGAAATGCCCAGATTTGGTGATTTTAATGATATCAGTATGGTTGAAATGATTGGAATCATTCAGAAATTACATTTAGACATAGAAGACAGATTAGTGGACAGATAAGAATAGATTTATAATTAATTATTTTTATTTTTCATGATAAGCCTCCCCTGACCACACCATGAAGTGCGTAAGCCTAATCTGATTAGCAAAACCTGATGAGCAGCAGCTGAATAAATAAGATAAGATAAGCCTTTATTAGTCCCACAATGGGGAAATTTCAGGATTGCAACAGCACAGGGATAACAACACTCAGAGCAACAATCAGAAGGCAAGAAAAAACAAGAGCAGCTAGTATACATATGTACATATTACTATATATATATATATATATATATGTATATATACAGTATATATATACTGTATATAGATAGATAGATAGATAGATAGATATAGATATAGATATAGATAGATAGATAGATAGATAGATAGATAGATAGATAGATAGATAGATAGATAGATAGACACACAGTGCGGAGCATTGTGGTTGGTGGATGTGCAGCAGAAAGTCTAAGCTCTCTCTCCGCGGATGCAGTGGGCCAGCTGGATGTCTTTGGGCATGATGGTGACCCTCTTGGCATGGATGACGCACAGGTTGGTGTCCTCGAAGAGACCCTAACTTTGATTCCATCTGGGCCTGTTCACCACAGTGTGACAAATGATTTCAGTCTCTGGTTAGTCTAGACTAGTTCAGTAGATCTATGTATAGCAAGGCCTAGATCTCCATCATCACAGACAGTATGGAGGCCTTTTTCTCTCATTTGAGCTCAGTTTAAATAGAACCTTTGTGAAAAGGTTGTGATGCCATATTTTGCTCCTCAGATAAGGCCGAGGCGCTTAATAGATAAAGCCCTTCCTGATCTTTGAATCTGCTCCTCTGGGCCTCTCATCAGGACTATGATTCTGAGCTCAGGCCTAAACCCACTGACTGCATGGTTTCCTCCCACAGCTGCTCTCCTTGGCTGCACTTTGCTGATTATTCAGTTTCCCCAACATGGTTTTAGGGCTTCTTGGACATTTTGAATCATAAATTTGTGACTCAGAAATATGTTTTTAAATATTTACTCAAATGTCTCATAAATTAGTAACTTTGCTCACGTTTCTCCATTAAATACTTTTTCTGTTACTAATTAATTTTCTGTATTTTCTTTAATTTGTGACATTTTTCTTGTAAATGTTCTAATTTCCAATTAATCTGTATCATGTAGAACTTTTAAAACCGTGTCCACAGCTTTTCATGAAGTGTGTGAAATTTATAACTTTGACATTTTTTTCATCAATGTGGGTCTGGAGGAAAAAAAGTCAAATTTGACAATGAAAAATTTCTTAACTTTAATGAAAAAATGAGGAATTTATGAGGGAAAAAGTTGTTTAACAATCTAGAGCAATTTAACAATCATGGAAAAATTGTCTGAAGCTTGAAAGAAAAGAACAGAAACATTTAACAAGTAAATAATGAGAAATGTATAGAAAAACTTTAAGATTTAAGAGAGAAAAACTTCTCATGTTTAAATGAAAGAATCACAAATTTACGAGGAAAAAAACTAAAAATTCTCTAGAACAGTTTAAACTTTGTGGCTAGAGGTTGATCAGAAAATAAACTGTTTTTAAAATGTATTTAATAAAAATGACCAACTTCTTAAACTATAGAAGAGAAAAAAGTAAAAAAAATGACCAGAAAAACTGCAGAATAAAAACTCCAACTTGGAGCTGAAGGCTGAATGTGGTGAACTTTTCTCAGCTCCTGCTAACAGCAACAGTCCAGTTGATCCTTCTAACTCAGCTGCTTTGCCTTCATTTAAGGCTCCAATCTCTTTGTGGCTCCATGCAGATTTCTTGGAGCCAAATGTGTCTAAATGTCTGTTTCCATAGTAGATGTTGTTGATGGAGCCACTGGTGGAGCTGCAGAGTTTCAGAGCTGAAGTGCCTCCGTCTTTATTGCAGCAGCAGCAGCATGTTGTCATTCACATTGAGAGTCTTTTTCACTTCTTCTCTTGGACTCTTTGAAGCTGCATCCTGTTGGCTTCAGCTGCTTGGAGTTTCCAGCTTCTAAACTTCTGCATTCTGAACCTTCTTCAGCTCTGAACACATGATGAAACACTGAAGGATTTCAAGATGAAACTTTGTCTGATAAACACATCTTTTATTCTTTATTCAGGCTGGAGGAGTGCAGGTTGTCAGAGATCAGCTGTGATTATCTGGTCTCAGCTCTGAAGTCCAACCCCTCCTATCTCAGACATCTGGACCTGAGTACCAACCTGGGCCTGCGAGATTCCGGAGTGGAGCATCTGTGTGGTTTTCTGGAGAGTCCACGTTGTCGACTTGAAGCTCTGAGGTCAGACTCCTCACTTCTCTTGTGTCCATGTGTGTTGTGTGTTCAGGGGTCAGCAACCTACAGCTCATGTCCACATGTGTCTTTGTTGTCCAGAACCAGTGTCTCCCTGGGACTTGGACAGAAACTCTAGAAATGCTCACAAATGTATGAAAAATAGTCTCCATATTTGAGGAGAAAACTCCTCAATTTTCTCCAAAAATTGTCACATTTCCAAGGACAAACGCAGCAAATGACTGTGAAATCAATGAAAAATGACTTCAACATCCAATGTTCCTGAATTAGAACAGGTACAAAAAGGCTTGTGGGCAAAATTAAAACATAAGAACAAGGTGTAAAATTCTGAGAAAAGCTGTAATTTTCTCAGCCAAAATGACAAATTTAGGTTAAAATGTTGGCTTATGTGAAGAAAGTTTTGAATTTAATGAGAGAAATGTGACTTATTTCAGAGCAGAAAAACTTGTGGATGTTGACAGGCCAGTTTTTTCTGTCATTTCTTTCATTTCAGAGCTTTAATAGCAGTGTTTCCTCTGGCTTAAAGATCTTGGTGTGGTGGCAACATATTTTTCCGGGGGAGGGGGGCATACCAGAATATTTTAATTTTATACTATTTATTTCTTTTTAAAATTTTACACAGAAATGTTGCATGTGGAACTTACCATTTGAAGTATTGTACAACCAAGGCTTGAATGTTGGCATATTGGGCCAGTTGAGGTCCTACCCAGACATCCTGTGTTTAGACGTTTTAGTGGTGTGATCCTTCTCTCCTTCCTCTGCCTGAACACTTTCCTCTCCTTGGCTCCTCTCTTCTGTCTCATCTTTCCCTCTCTGAGCTCTGTCTAATTCAGCTTCTCTCTCTCTCTATGGTGGTATACAAACAAGTTAGAAAATATCAAGTGTCATGTTTCGTCCTGCATGATTTTTTTTGTCATGGTTTACATAAATGACAAAAAATATGTGTATTTTTTGTATTTTTATTCTAGTGTTTCTTTTTTTTCCATTGAGAGAGTAGGGAAGGGAAAGAAACATTCATAATAGTAATGTACTCATGCATACTTAAATTATATGATCAGGTGGGTATAGTAGCCAGAAATTCTACTCAAATAAATTAATAATTAAAAGTAGGCAACCAAAAATTTCTACTTGAGTTAAGGTTACAAAGAGCAGCCACTTAAAAACTTGAGTAATGACTTCAGTCTTGAAGGTTTGAGGTTTTTCTCAAAAATTTATAACAATTTTCTTATAGTTTTCTACCTTTCTCTGTAAATCTAAAGTTGAAACCATGTTCCTCAAATTTGTAATTTCCTCTTGTAAAATTGACTTTTTTTGTACATTTGAAACTTTATTATAAATTTGTGGATTATTTTATGGTGGTCTGTGTGGAGTTTGCATGTTCTCCCCGTGTCTGCATGGGTTTACTCCAGGATTTCTCCGGTTTCCTCCCACATGCCAAAAACATGCAAGTTAGGTTAATTGGCATCAAACTGGAGATTCTAAATTGTCCTTAGGTATGACTGTGAGAGTGAATGGTTGTCTGTCTCTCTGTGTTGGCCCTGCGATGGACTGGTGATCTGTCCAGGGTGGACCCTGCCTCTCGCCCAAAGATGCTGGGATAGGCTCCAGCCCCCCCTTGATCCAACAAGGATTAAGCGGAAGAAAATGGATGGATTGATGGATTATTTTATGACTAATTTTTGTCTGTTTTTTAAAATAAAATTACTATTTTTTTTTAGAAAAATTTGAAACAGACTGTGTTTTTTTTTTTTTTTACTTTTTCCTTATAAGAATTTACATTTTTGACCATAATTTTGCAGTCAGAACAGAACAATAATTTACTGTAACTCTGATTACAAAGAAAAAATATTAATAAAGTTGTTTTTAATTAAATAAATTAACTTAAATGACCAAGGATGCCGTTATTTCTGTTATAATATTTCTTTATAGTTTTTTTTTTTCCAGAAATCTCCTCACCACCCAGACAGCAGGAAAAACCTCCCTTATTTTGAAATCAAATGTTGGCACGTTTAGTTTGAAGGCTGCTGAAGGATTAAAGTCATTGACTTGGTGAATTTCGGTCATCTTAACCTGCCAGGTACATAATAGGGAACTGTAGCGACTCTAAAGACATAATTCACCACAATATGTGTTCATGTACAGAATGATCTGTTTAGGCAGTTATAGTTGCGAAGTGACACACGGCTGGTCTCCTAGTATCACGATGTCTGGCCAGGAAGCGCCTACAATTTGATTCTTTTTTTTTATTCAACAGTAGAAAATGCACACAAATTACAAATATGCTAATAATACAAGTAAATGCCTCCTAATTTGGCTATTTTGTTAAAAAAAATAAAAAAATGCACATATTTATTTATTTTCCATCAGGCACATCAGGGAGCCCTTTGGGTCCTTCGCTCCCTGACAGCTCGGGCACTCTGCAGCTCGGGTGTTTCACACACATACACATCCACACTTCTGTAGCGCCCATAATGGTAACATTATGTAGCTCACATATTTCACTGCAGAGACCCAAGCATAGAAGGACTTTAAGCTTGCGGTGTGTATTGACATCACGCCTCAGATGGACAATGAGTCTGGACCACCTGCGGACTTGGGAAGAAGTCAGAGGATCTGGAGTGAGAGCCTGAAAGGACGGTCTGACCTCCTGGGGTCAGACAGAAGAGCAAAGAGGACTTTGAAGTGATTGAGTGTAAATAGAAGGATTTGACTGGATTGTGTGATTCTGTGCTTTGATGTGTGGGTATAAATGTATGTGGGTTTGCCGCAGCTCTTCCTCTTTTTTCCTGACTGAGAGAGAGAGAGCTGGGGAGTTGAGATGAATAAACCATACTGAGAAATTATCCAGTCTCATCATTTCATGATCCCCACACTTCATTCATTCCCATTAACACGTTTTGGGGTTTTGTTCAATACAACATACAAAACCACTCCTGCATGTGGGTTTTTCATTCACTAAGTAGCTCCTGGCCACTTAGAGCAGACATAAATGGCTCCCGGTCGTTTAGCAATGGCTGCTATAGTTGTGTGCTCAGGCTTTCTCATCAGGCACCTCTCTAGGCTGCCGCTGAAGGACCTCAGTTTAGCTAGCGTTTTTAGCTGTTGCTTTGTCACTGCCGCTGGAGAACAAAAACGGCACGCCTGCTCGTGGGAGAAAAGAGAGAAATTGCCAGTCTCATAACTTAATATTGTCGTGGCTGGTGAAATATATCCTCAGCAATTCATCAGTCCCCCTGCCTTTCCCTTCTTATGAAGCTACCTGCCTTTGAATTCTAACCACATCTTTTAGCTAAGCGACTCTTCCATTATGGCTCCCATTTCCAGTGGGTTAAAACCATGATAAATGCCAGTGCTTACATACCTTTTTTTCCGTGTTTAAAGTACTTTAATAAACTCATGTTTCTGTCGGACAGTAACACTTAGCGAGACACTGTTTGCTGACTGACTGGAAAACTCGTGTGAGCGGGCCGCTTCTAAACTTCGCGCGGATGACAGCCACGCACGTTGTTCATGTGCGCGCTTGCGGAAAGTCATTGCTTCATATATTTTTATTAGTAAAATCATATTGGCTTGGCGTGGCGGTACAATTTCTGCCGAGGTGGGCCGCCATGGAGAAATGTTACCAGAGGAAACCCTGAATAGAATTGCCTGCTCTCTCCATGCAGAAGTTTTTTTGGCCCCAAATGCCGAGAGAGGCACTTTTGAAGGGCAAATGTTGCAGCTAGTTGTTTGTCTAGTGGAGGTTTGTGAGCCTGGACTAAGTGAAGATGTGCGCCAAGCAGACCATTGAGGAGGTGGAGAGCTGCCAGAAGTGTGGAGAGGAGAGTGGGTCAGCGTTAAAGAAGAAACTGTTTTATCGTAAAAATGACAAAGAACGGAGAGCTTCTTGAGGGACATCCAACTCCCTTTATTAGACAGAACACTCAATTATATACAGAGTGGGCCATGCCCACCTGACATCACCCTGTGGGTGGGCACGGCATCCCAGACACCCATATCTCATACATAACATTCTACCCCTTTGGGAAACTGGCAAACTACACACACAATTGAACTTCCCAAATTTGGAAACCCGAATCACGCACTGAGAACAGGGAGAATAATATACTGTAATAGAACAACCTATCACATCCACACCAAAATAACCAGAATGGACCATGTCTCCTTAAAATACATAAAATAATCCCATATTACACACATTCACTCACATGCATAACCGCATCAAAAATATACAAACAACACATCATCTCACATATATACACAGGTATTCACACAAGGAAAAATAACATTTCAAGTAACCCCAATGTCTCAGGGCAGCCACCATCCACAAAACTGCCTCGGAGGCCCCGGGCACCCCCACAGCACATGCGCCCCTGGCCTCTGTCCACCTCCAGGGTCGAAGCCCCCCTCCCTGGTGAATATGTCCTTTTGCCGCCAAAATCTTCTATACAGCCAGGGAGGGCCTGGGCATCCCCACGGTATCATTAAGTCCGGCCGCTGCCGCCCCCCAGGGTTGAAACACCCCTCCCTGGCCAACATGTCTCTTAACTGCCAAAACTAGTTTTTCTTCTCTGGGCCGAGCCCCGCCGCCGACCTGCAGGGGAACCCGACCGAGTCTCCCGTGCCCCCCACGTCATCGCTGGACCTCCTCCCTGCATCATGCTGTCCCGCCGACCCGGTCCAAACTCTTACCCTGACAATGGCGTTTGGCGCTCTGCAGAACCGTGCCAATTTTTCCTGCTCCACTCCCTTGTCCTCAAGCCTCGGCAGCCCTCTTCACGGGGACCCCGCGGTGCCGTCCGGTTCCCACACCAAGGGCAACACGGCCACCGGCACCGGGGTCAACCCTCGCTGGGTTATCGCCACTCCAGTCACAATTAACTCCCAGCTCACCAGACCAGCTCGTGTCCCGAACTGCACCGTCAACCACGTCTGGCTGTAGCTGCTGTCCCTCGGGGCTCTCTGTGACACTCCCGTCGGCTCCGTCTTCTGACCCAGACGCATTGTCACTGCTCTTGGCCCCCTCGCTCCACGTGTCTTGCTGCATAGCCTCTGTATTTGGCTGTTGTTCACCTCCGGGACATGCTCCATCACCCTCGTCGGGCCCTCTCACCGACCTGGGCCCCTCACCGCTGCATTCAGCGCTCTCGGTGTTGGTGCTGTGCTGCGCTGCCACCATGTCCTGTGGCTGCTGCTCCTCCTCAGGGCCGTCAGCCTGCCTGGCCTCGCTCGCCCACTTTTGGCGCGAAGATAGCTCCTCAGCTAACCCGTCCACCAGCATAGAGCAGGCCGCTAGCTTCCCACAGCTGGCTAGCCCATCAGTTTCTGGCGCCAAGAGCTCCATCACCTGCAGCTTCATGGCCCTCGTCTGACCGTCGAAGTGCCTGTTCAGGCCGCTCGACAGCATGCTCGTAATGGTCCGCTCCATCCAGAGTACCGAGGATCCTTCGGCCCTCTGCGCCAAGATTGTGGGCCAGGAGCGCCCGCCATCGTCTCCCATCTAGCCTGTGTAGCCCAGTGCTCTGATGTACTCTTCAAATGAGACTGTCCACTCCGGCCAGAGGATCACAGGCTCACCCGCACGCTCCAGAAATGGTGCCAACGGCCAAGGCAACCAGCACGCTCCCATTCTTCTCCTCGTCGCCAAATGTTATATCGTAAAAATGACAAAGAACAGAGAGCTTCTTGAGGGACATCCAACTCCACTTTATGAGACAGAACACTGTACTATATACAGAGTAGGCCGTGGCCGTATGACGTCATCCTGTGGGTGGGCACGGCATCCCAGACACCCATATCTCATACAAAACAGAAACTTGAGAAGACATTGATGCTGATGCAGTCCACTGAGGAGAAGAAAGAGAATCCAGAAGATTGTGATCTTCACTCTGGATTGCTGCTGAATGAAGAGTGCCAACACTGGTCTGAGGACAGCCCTACACATCTGCAAGCTGGAAACGGATCTTCAAGCTGTGGCCCGTGGAGCACATTTGGTTTGTGAGCTGTTAAAGAGAGTTAGTTGTGGATTGTAAATGGTTGTGTCCTTAAGTCAGAAGTGAGAGTCAGAATGGTTGCCATTTAATAGGGGTCCCCTCTCTCTGATTAAGGAAAGGTCAGGAGGTCAGTCAGCAGCCTGTGGTGGACCAGATGTGCTCCATGGACCCTAGCTTGGAGATCCCTCCTTAAAGGTTTTAACCCTGTAGGCCTGTCCACAACAGCAGTTTGGGGGCTTTAAATCTTCCGTAGTAATCCAGAGTGAAGATCAGAAGATTCTGTTCTTGTCCTTCTCCCTCAGTGGACTGAATCAGCATCAATGTCTGATCACAAGTTGGTCACTTTCATTGGAAATTTGAAACTTTTTCATGCAAAACTTTCATGCAATCTTTTTTTTTTTTTTTCAGGTTTCTTCCCATCATAAAGTATCAGCTTTTTGTTTCTCTTCAGTTTTTCTCGTGACATATTTTCTTAAAAAAACAAACTTTCCTTGTCTTTTTATGACATTTATTTGTAAATTTACTGATTTATACTCATAAAGTTGTGGGGTTTTTTTTGTTTTGTTTTGTTTTTTCCTTTAAACATTTGTACATTTTCTGGAAAACTGGAACTTTGTTCCTCGGAATCTTTGACTTTTTTAAGTTAACCCTTAACATTCTAGCCAATGTGAAGCGTTGCACAGGAGGAACACCAGGATTTTAAGAGGAGAATTTTCTCCACAGTCACAGAAATTGCAACTTTTTAAAAACTTAGTTGAAGTTTTTTCCACATTTAAATTTGTATTTTTTATTTTGAACTTTATTGTATTTTTCTTCATTAATTTTTCAAATTTGTCACAAATTTCTAATTTTATCTTGAATTTTCTTTTGTCTGATGCATTTGCTCGTTTTTATCGTAAATGTGTTTCTCCGGTTTCCTCCCATATGCCAAAAAAAAAAACCCCGAAAAAAACATGCAAGTTAGGTTAATTGGCATCAAAAACTGGGGATTCTAAATTGTCCTTAGGTCTGACTGTGAGAGTGAATGGTTGTCTGTCTCTCTGTGTTGGCCCTGCAATGGACTGCCGATCTGTCCAGGGTGTACCCTGCCTCTCGCCCTAAGATGCTGGGATAGGCTCCAGCCCCCCACGACCCGAAAAGGATTAAGCGAAAGAAGATGGATGGATGGTGTTGGTTTTCTTGTTGTAAATGTGTGTGGGTTTTCTGCTGAATTTTCAGCCTTTTTAATCATAAATTTGTGACTCTAAATCTGCTTTTTATTGTTTGTTTAAATGTCTCATAAATCAGCAACTTTTCTTCATAATTTTCACTTGTCATAATTTTCATTTTTCACCTTCAAATTTATGTTTTTTTTCCTGTTGTTAATGTGTGATTTTGTTTCACTGGATTGTGACATTTTTCTGTATTTGCTACTTTATTCTCATTAATTTACTAAATGTGGAACTTTTTAAACTTGTGGATTCTCAGCTTTTCTCAAATGTGTGAAATTTATAACTTTAAAAAATATTTTTCATAAACATGTGGCTTGGACAAAAAGACAAAAGTCAAATTTAATAATGAAAAACTGTCCAAGTTTTATTGAAAATAAACAATTTATGAGAGGAAAAAATTATTTTTTCATAAAAGAATTTCAAAATTATGAGCAAAACTTCTCAGATAAAAGTAGAAAAACAGCCTGAAACTGAAGAGAAAAGAAGACAAATGTTGAAGAAAAAATTCTTCAGTTCAAAATTTTGAGAGAAAAACTTCTGGTGTTGCCAGAATGCCTTAAAACAATTAAAAATTTATGTCAAAGTATTCAAATTTGTGAGAAGAAAATGTTATTTGGAAAAACATTTAATCAAAAAATACAAACTTGATGAAAAATTATATTCAGTTAAAATAAAGGAAATTCAAAATATGAGAAAAAGGATGAAAATATTTAAGATGAAAAGTTGAAATCTTTTGAGGCCAAACTAGTGAATAAAGCAGCTTGTAAAGCTGAAGGCTGAATGTGGTGAACTTTTCTCAGCTCCTGCTAACAGCAACAGTCCAGTTGATCCTTCTAACTCAGCTGCTTTGCCTTCATTTAAGGCTCCAATCTCTTTGTGGCTCCATGCAGATTTCTTGGAGCCAAATGTCTCTAAATGTCTGTTTCCATAGTAGATGTTGTTGATGGAGCCACTGGTGGAGCTGCAGAGTTTCAGAGCTGAAGTCCCTCGTCTTCACTGAAGCAGCAGCATGTTGTCATTCACATTTATGAGAGTCTTTTTCACTTCTTCTCTGGACTCTTTGAAGCTGCATCCTGTTGGCTTCAGCTGCTTGGAGTTTGCAGCTTCTAAACTTTTACATTCTGAACCTTCTTCAGCTCTGAACACATGATGAAACACTGAAGGATTTCAAGATGAAACTTTGTCTGATAAACTCACATCTTTTTATTCTGTATTCAGGTTGAAGTGGTGCAGGTTGTCGGATATCAGCTGTGATTATCTGGTCTCAGCTCTGAAGTCCAACCCCTCCTATCTCAGAGATCTGGACCTGAGTAGCAACCTGGACCTGCAGGATCCCGGAGTGAAGCAGCTGTGTGGTTTTCTAGAGAGTCCACGTTGTAGACTTGAAGGTCTGAGGTCAGACTCCTCATTTCTCTTGTGTCCATGTGTGTTGTATGTTCCAGGGTCAGCAACCTCCAGCTCATGTCCACATGTGTCATGGACTGGGTTGGACCTTTTCCCAACCCAGCTCCATGGCATTGTGGCTGCATAATCTCCTGTGTTTTTTTCGGCCCTTATTTGTTCAGGCAGGGAGCCCCGGGGTTTGCCCGGCTCCCTGCCAGCTTCCAGCCACACCTCCCTCTCCTGCCAGTGCCTGCCAAGCTGTTTACGATTATCATTTGCGTCTGCCACTTTGCACACACACACACACACACACACACACACACACACACACACACACACGCATTTGCCCACACCTGCATTCACTCAGTCCTGCCCACAATCATTCTGATGGGCATGCACGCATCCAAACACCCACCTGTATCCACTCACAGACACCCATACATTCCTACACACATGCACTCACGTTATTGCACAGTCTGTTGCTCAGTCATCTGCTTAGTCATCTGCATTACTCCTCTGTGTTGTATTTCTGGGATTTTCACCACGGACTGCCCTGTCCCTGGCTCGGTGAGTACTGTTACTGTATGTTTTCCCTCACTTCCAGTTACGTCTGGAGCCCTTTGGGTCTTCTCTTTGCTTTCCCTCGCTGGCAGTCATGTCTGCAGCTCCTTGGATTCTCTCAGTGTGTACTCATCTGAAGCTGAGGGGCGTCCGGCACATAATCCCAGTAATTCCCCGTTGTACATGAGGACAAAAGCAGCTAATTACTGTGAAATCAATGAAAAATGACTTAAACATCAATTTTTCCTGTATTGGAACAGATACAAAAGACTTCTGGGTAAAATTAAAACATTATAAGAACAAGGTGTAAAATTCTGAGAAAAGCTGTAATTTTCTGAGCCAAAATGACCAATTTAGGTTAAAATGTTGGTTTATGTGAAGAAAGTTTTGAATTTAACTGAACACCAGTTTAGGAAGCCTGGGATCAGACCAAAGTCTCCACCTTTGACCGCCGCCTGATCCACATAGCACCGGACCCCCATGATGGTGTTCAGTTATTGGACTTCTGTGCTAACCACAGTTTGTCCATAATGAACACCATGTTCAAGCATAAGGGTGTCCACATGTGCACCTGGCACCAGGACACCCTAGGTCGCAGGTCTGTGATCGATTTTGTTATCGTGTCATCAGACCTGCGACCGTATGTCTTGGACACTCGGGTAAAGAGAGGTGCAGAGCTGTCAACTGATCACCACCTGGTGGTGAGTTGGATCTGATGGTAGGGGTGGATGCCATTCAGACCCGGTAGACCCAAACTTATAGTGAGGGTGTGCTGGGAACATCTAGCTGAGGCCCCTGTCCAGGAGGTCTTCAACTCCCATCTCCGTAAGAACTTCAGCCACATTCTGAGGGAGTCTGGAGACATGAAGTCTGAATGGGCCATGTTCTCCAACTCCATTGTTGAAGCAGCGGCCCAGAGCTGCGGTCGCAAGGTCGTCGGGGCATCTCGTGGTGGCAACCCCCTAACCAAGTGGTGGACACCAGTGGTGTGTGTGTGTGTGTGTGGGGGGGGGGGTTAAGCTAAAGAAAGAATCCTATCAGGCTTGGTTGGCTTGTGGGACTCCCAAAGCAGCTGAGGTGTACCGGCAGGCCAAGCGGAGTGCAGCTCGGGTGGTTGCTGAAGCAAAAACTTGGGTATGGGAGGAGTTCGGTGAGGCCATGGAACAAGACTTTCAGTCGGCCTCAAAGAGATTCTGGCAAACTGTCTGGCGGCTCAGGAGGGGGAAGCAGCTCCCTGTCCACACTGTGTATGGTGCGGATGGGGCGCTGTTGACTTCCACTGGGGATATCCTCGGGTGATGGAAGGCATACTTCGAGGATCTCCTCAATCCCACTGATACGCCTTCCACAGAGGAAGCAGGACTTGTGGACGAGGGGGATGACTCGCCTATCACAGGGGCTGAGGTCACCAAGGTGGTTAAAAATCTCTTTGGTGGCCGGGCCCCAGGAGTGGTCGAGATCCGCCCTGAGTACCTCAAGGCCCTGGATGTTGTAGGGCTGTCATGGTTGACACACCTCTGCAACACTGTGTGGAGGTCGGGGGCAGTGCCTTTGGCATGGCAAACTGGAGTGGTGGTTCCTCTCTTCAAAACAGGGGACCGGAGGGTGTGCTCCAACTTTAGAGGGATCACACTCCTCAGCCTCCCTGGGAAGGTCTATGCCAAGGTACTGGAGAGGACAGTCCGGCCGTTGGTCGAACCTCGGATTTAGGAGGAGCAATGTGGTTTTCGTCCAGGCCGTGGCACATCGGACCAGCTCTTTACCCTCTTGAGAATCCTTGAGGCTTTGTGGGAGTTTGCCTAACCAGTTTACATGTGTTTTGTGGACTTGGAGAAGGCATTCAACCACGTCCCTCGTGGTTTTTTGGAGGGGTGCTTCAGTAGTATGGGTATCGGGCTTGTTATTACGAGCTATTCGGTCTCTGTACTACCGTTGTCAGAGTTTGATTCGTATTGCCAACACTCAGTCGGACTCATTCCCAGCGAGGGTTGGACTCTGCCAGGGCTGCCCTTTGTCATCGATCCTGTTCATAATTTTTATGGACAGGATTTCTAGGAACCGCCAGGGAACAGAGGGTGTCATGCTTAGTGACCACAGGATCTCGTCTCTGTTGTTTGCAGATGATGTTGTCCTGCTGGCTTCATCCAGCAATGACCTACAGTTCTTACTGGGACGGTTTGCCGCTGAGTGTGAAGCAGCTGGGATGAGAATCAGTACCTCCAAGTCCGAGTGCATGGTCCTCAGCCAGAAAAAGGTGGATTGTCCTCTCCGGGTTGGGGACAAGCTCCTGCCCCAAGTGGAGGAGTTTAAGTATGTTGGGGTCTTATTCACGAGTGAGGGGAGAATGGAGCGAGAGATTGACAGACAGATCGGAGCAGCATCTGCAGTGATGCGGACGCTGTACCGGTTTGTTGTGGTGAAGAGGGAGCTGAGTTCTAAGGCAAAGCTGTCAATTTACCAGTCAATCTACGTTCCTATCCTCACTTTTGGTCACGAGCTTTGGGTAATGACCGAAAGAATGAGAACGCGGATACAAGTGGCTGAAATGAGCTTTCTCCGTAGGATTGCTGGACTCACCCTCAGAGATAGAGTGAGGAGCTCAGTGTTCCGGGAGAGGCTCAGAGTAGAACCGCTGCTCCTCCACATTGAAAGGAGCCAGTTGAGGTGGTATGGGCATCTGATCAGGATGGCTCCCACTTGAGGTGTTTCGGGCATGTCCCACTGGGAGGAGACCCCGGGGCAGACCCAGGACTCGCTGGAGAGACCATGTCTCCCAGCTGGTCTGGGAACGCCTTGGTATCATCTCTGAAGAGCTGGAGCAGGTGGCTGGGGAGAGGAAAGTCTGGGCTTCTCTGCTTGAACTGCTGCCTCCGCGACCCGGACCTCCAGAAAAGCAGTAGAAGATGGATAGATGGATGGAGTTTTGAATTTAATGAGAGAAATGTGACTTATTTAAGAGCACAAAAACTTGTGGATGTTGACAGACCATTTTTTTTCTGTCATTTCTTTCATTTTAAAGCTTTAATAGAATCCCCTGCTCTCTCCATGCAGAACTTTTTTGGCCCCAAATGCCTAGAGAGGCACTTTTGAAGGGCAAATGTTGCAGCTAGTTGTTTGTCTAGTGGAGGTTTGTGAGCCTGGACTAAGTGAAGATGTGCTCCAAGCAGACCATTGAGGAGGTGGAGAGCTGCCAGAAGTGTGGAGAGGAGAGTGGGTCAGCGTTAAAGAAGAAACTTGAGAAGACATTGATGCTGCTGCAGTCCACTGAGGAGAAGAAAGAGAATCCAGAAGATTGTGATCTTCACTCTGGATTGCTGCTGAATGAAGAGTGCCAACACTGGTCTGAGGACAGCCCTACACATTTTACAAGCTGGAAAGAGGGATCTTCAACCTGTGGCCCGTGGAGCACATTTGGTTTGTGAGCTGTTAAAGAGAGTTAGTTGTGGATTGTAAATGGTTGTGTGCTAAAGTCAGAAGTGAGAGTCAGAATGGTTGCCAGTTAATAGGGGTCCCCTCTCTCTGATTAAGGAAAGGTCAGGAGGTCAGTCAGCAGCCTGTGGTGGACCAGATGTGCTCCATGGACCCTAGCTTGGAGATCCCTCCATAAAGGTTTTAACCCTGTAGGCCTGTCCACAACAGCAGTTTGGGGGCTTTAAATCTTCAATAGTAATCCAGAGTGAAGATCAGAAGATTCTGTTCTTGTCCTTCTCCCTCAGTGGACTGAATCAGCATCAATGTCTGATCACAAGTTGGTCACTTTCATCAGAAATTTGAAACTTTTTCATGCAAAACTTTCATTCAAACTTTTTTTCAGGATTCTTCCCACCATCAAATATCAGCTTTTTGTTTCTCTTCAGTTTTTCTCTTAACAACTTTGCTTCAGAAAAGTAACTGGTCTGATTTTCCTTTCTTTACTGGCCTTTTGTCATTGAGTCAAAGCAGCCAATCAGGTTGAGTCTTGCTGCCTTCACATCAGTGCCCAACATCAGGATCTGCTTGGTGACACTAGTGTGGAGTCATGTGATGATGACGTTGACTGAAATATTCCAACCAATCAGCCTTCCAGAAAAGGAGCCTGGCTTTGGCTCATTGAGGGACTTTTCTTCCAGCATCATCCTGACATGTTTGTTTTCTGTGCAAACTTGAGCATCTTCAGCAGAATGTGAAATCAATGTGGCTGCACAGCAGCAGTTTGGTGAGATCAGGCTCTCCAGCCTGTGGCTCTGATGACCAGATCCAGTGGCTCCCTGAGGCCGGCACAGAAAACTACAAAACAGATTAATACCATGAGATTTTCATGGATTCATTTATTATTTTCGTTCTTTCAGTCATTACCCAAAGCTCGTGACCATAGGTGAGAGTAGGAACGTAGACTGACTGGTAAATCGCCAGCTTTGCCCTAGAACTCAGCTCCCTAGTTTATTGCTGGACTCACCCTCAGAGATAGGGTGAGGAGCTCAGTCATCCAGGAGAGGCTCAGAGTAGAACCGCTGCTCCTCCACATTGAAAGGAGTCAGTTCAGGTGGTATGGGCATCTGATTAGGATGCCTCTTGGACGCCTCCCACTTGAGGTGTTTCGGGCGCATCCCACTGGGAGGAGACCCCGGGGCAGACCCAGGACTTGGTGGAGAGACTACGTCTCCCAGCTGGTCTGGGAACGCCTTGGTATCCTCTCTGTAGAGCTGGAGCAGGTGGCTGGGGAGAGGGAAGTCTGGGCTTCTCTGCTTGAACTGCTGCCTCCACGACCCGGACCTCCGGAAAAGCGGTAGAAGATGGATGGATGGCATTTATTATTTTCATTAATTTTTCATTCATATTAGTTTTTTTTATTGTTTTGAACCTTAGTTTTCCTTATTAATTTTTCAAATTTGTGTCACAAATGCATAATTTATTCTTGTAAAATGACTCTTAGCTTATTAGTTTTTTGTTGTAGATTTGTTTTTCCTTTTTAAATATGTGTGAGTTTCCTTGTCAGTTTTCAGCTTCTTAATCATAAATTTGTGACTCTTTATGTGTGCTTTAAGATTTGTTTAAATGTCTCAAATCAGAAACTTTGCTCCTAATGTTTTCACTTTTAAATGTATAAAGTTCTTTCCTGCTACTCGTTAATTTTCTATAGTTTTCATTGGTTTGTGACATTTTTTCTCTCTTTGCTTCTTTATTCTCATTAATTTGCTAAATGTGTAACTGGTTAAACTGGTGTTTTCTCAGCTTTTCTGAAATGTGTGAAATTAATAACATTCAGAACTCTTCATAATATGGCGCTTGGACAGAAAAACAAAAATGTCCAATTTAAAAATAAAAAGTTTGCAATTTGAAGTGAAAATAATGAGAGAAAAAAGTTTCAACACTTCTAGAAAATTTTCAGAATTATGAGGAAAATGTTCTTAGGTTTAAAGTAGAAAAACCTGAAAGTAAAGAGAAAAGAACAAAAGTTTGAGGGGAAAAAACCTGTAAATTTGAAGCAGAGATGTTGTGGAGTGTGTCAATAACGAGGCGGATTTGAAGCAGACAGTTTATTACACATTCTCACACATGAGCATAGTCAGAAAAGAGGGCATCTCAGACAAGACTCTTCCCTTAAATACTCAGGCCTTCTTCCAGCAGCTTCTACACATCAAAGGTCACATTGCATTCACTTCCTTAATCATTTAACATCCCCCCAGCAGTCTCTGATACACAAAAGATCACTCTGCATTCGTCTGATACACAAAAGATCACACTGCATTCGTCCTTCACACCTCCCTGTTATCTCCAAGGGAAACTCTGGGAAACTCTGCTCTTTACTCTAGTCTAATGCTCTTTGTTCTAGTCTAAGATGCTGCACCACTCTCTAAAATGTAAAATTTAGAGCAGGGGTCTCCAACCTGGGGCTCCTGGAACGTTCAGGTTTCTGTGGGAAATTTTCTCATTTCTCCTCTTAATTGGTTCAAAGATTTGCAAATAATTTGCCGTTGTTGTGCACGGGTGCCTCCAGAACACATGCACAACAATGAGAAATTATTTGCAAATCTTTGGATTTGCAAATAATAACCTCACCTCCTCCTCACTCCTATTAAAAGTGAGGAAGTTGCGCGCGCACTCCCTTTGCTGGAGCTCTAAGGCATAACTAATAGAGTGACGGTTTCATAATCGCAGTCTCTAAATCGAACACCGATAGCATTGCTGAATAATCAATAACTCATTCAATCAAGTACAAGAATAACCAAATAACAGCTAAATCCACTACAAATAACAGTATCTTAAGTAACAAATATTTATCTTGAATGCTTGAGTAACAAATACAAATATAGTAACAGTCTCTTATATGACAAATGTCTTTCCACCTATCACAGTGGCAGCCAACTGTCATGAACGCCCCTCCAAGGCAAAAACAAACCCAAATGCTTGACTGCAGTGGAAAATTTATTGACAGAAAAAAACAACATAACCAGTCCAAAATAATAACTGTGTAGACAACAACATAAAGGTAACAAGAAACTTACACAGCTGGGCCTGGGCTGAGAAGTCCCAGGAGGTAATGTTAGAAAAATACCTGATTCTTTGATTGAAAGGTCCAAGAACAAACTGGAGATTTCTTCAATTTAAAGGATGGCACATTTATTTAGAAGTCACATGTAAAGCAAGCAGCGCTGGGTGCAGTGTGACGCAGCTCCCTCTGGAGCGTTGCCACACTGAACCCCGACTTCCGGGTGCACGTTACAATTATCCTCTCGGGTGGGGCGACCCAGTACAATAGGATGGGCTTATACGCGACCGTCTGATTGGCCAGTTTAACTCTGACGTGAACAGGCCATCCGCTGTTCACGTTAGTTTCTCCTAAAATGTACTATCAAAAGTGTGTGTGAGAATGTTGTTTTGGGTGTGTAACTAATGTGAAAGACCTGACTTAAAAGAGAGAGAAAAGAGAGAGAGCTCTATACTTTTGTCTCATTCCTATTATATCAGTTTATCATAACATAATTGTTCATAAGCATGCAAACAGAATTTGTATGGAATATGTGTAGAGCATAATGGGAGATCACCTACAGAATTATTATTCTGGCACTAACTATACATTAACCTTTTCATTCCCCCCTTTGACATGATTTTATCATGTCAACCATGTATGGTGTGAGAGACTCTAGCAATTAACAGATGGTGAATAAGGCAGGTCCCTGCATTGTGTGTCAACCCAAGAGGCTTGCACCATTGGTTCTGCTACCCTTGCCTCCCCCCTTGTGGACACCTTAGCACGGTGCAGCGATGTCTAAGAGGTGAACTGTCACCAGGTCCTGTACCCCCCTCGAGGTCTCCTCCTGATCATAGTTCTTTGGCCAGTGGAGTGGACCATGTAGGGGTCATAGGGTAGAATAGAGTCAGTCCACAAAGTCCACGAAACCTTTTTCCACTGGTTGACCCTTGCCAGGGCTCACATCATTCAGCTGCACTCATCACACAGTTGCGACAGAGGTTTGACCTTCCTCTGTGTCTGCTTCCCGTATCTGCAGCTGTGGAGCATAGTTCCACCTTGTTGACACAGAAGCGAAACAACTGTGTGTCCCCGCTCTCAGAGGCACACCTCACCCCATGAGGTCTACAGGACAGTCTGGTAGGTGCAGCAGAGGGTATGTAACATCCAGTGCAGCCAGTGAACAGTTCAGTGATGCTGTCCCAGGGATGCCACCCCCCTGTCGCTGGAAAGAGGTGGACATGCTGGTGTTGGTAAGGCTCGAGCTCCTGGCTCCACCCTGGATGCTGGAGGTGCGGTGGATGCGCTCGGGTACCAGTCCATTCTTCTTCTGGGGACTAAAGTCATACAGTCACTCGCCCTACGACCTTTTCCATGTCGCAGGCACACGTCCTGATGGTCCGGTACTCTCCGACATGCATCTTCCCTGTACCCTACACCTTTAATCAAGTGCCGATACAAAGGGCTCAGCTGGGGCAGGACCAATAATGGTCTGAGGGGTTGCCATCACAATGTATGGAGCCTGTAAAGTTTTATCCTTACTCACTACATCTGTAGTTATCTAGGTGCTGTTGTAAGTCATCTCCCAATAGCCTTGAGTGTGTGATTGTTGACTATATGAAATCTGCATGTGGTGATTGTGTTGTGATGTGTGTGTTGGGTGATGGGACCTATATGTTCAGTGGGTAGGTAGTAAACAATATTGTTCAATGTTAGGAGACATCCATATCCATGCATTGTTGTATTCAGGCATTCAGAGCTTCTAACCTTCACCCTTATTCAGATTACCTAACCGTAATTAGCATGATGGAGATAACTAACGCAAGAACCCTATAAGTCTCACACCCCTACATCCGTGTGGTGAGCTATGTATGATTTATGTATTATCATTAGCACACTGTGTTTACAAATAATCTGCGATGGCAGAATGGTCTTCCCCGTCATCATCCTTCGTCTTGGGGTCCTCAGCTCTTCCTCTTGACCCAGCAGCTGGTCTAAGACTTGCTGATGACTCCCACTGTGGAAAACTGCATTTGTTAACGCCCTCCTGGGCTTCTGAATATATGGCCTATAGTGTCGTACTCTGCTCCTTTTATTGGATCTACATCTCTGGGCTTCTGAATATATGGCCTATAGTGTCGTACTCTGCTCCTTTTATTAGATCTCAGAATCAGAATCAGAATCAGATTTATTGCCATTGTTCACGTAGTACACAAACTAGGAATTTGTCTCGGTGCAATGCTACAACATTAAAACGTGGTAAGATAAAGAGATTAAAAAAAAAAGACTAAAACCATGCAATAAGTGTAGAATAATAAATAATAATAATAATAATAATAATAATAATAATCAGTAATACTAGTCACAGCAGTTTTAAATAAATTAGCAAGTAGCAGATGATGTGCAGTCGATAATGCAACAGAAAAACAGTGATGAATGACATGAGTCTGGTTGAGCTGCTGTACATAGTGCACGAGAGTCAATAAGTCACTTAATGTTCAGCAGTCTGATGGCAGAGGGGAAAAAGCTGTTCATGTGCCGGGAGGTTTTAGTCTGAATGGACCGAAGTCTTCTACCTGAGGGGAGGGTGGCAAACAGTACGTGACCAGGGTGTGAAGGATCGGCCATGATCCGGCCTGCACGCCTCCGGGTCCTGGAGATGTACAGATCCAGGAGAGATGGGAGCTTGCAGCCGATCACCTTCTCAGCAGTGCGCACGACGTGCTGCAGCCTTAGTCTGTCCCTGGCAGTAGCTCCTGCGTACCACACAATTATGGAGGAGGTGAGGATGGACTCGATGATGGCCGTGTAGAACTGCACTCACATCTTGGTGGGTAGCTTGAGCTTCCTCAGCTGCCGCAGAAAGAACATCCTCTGCTGGGCCTTTTTGATGAGGGAGCTGATGGTTGGGTCCCACTTGAGGTCCCGGGTGATGGTGGTGCCCAAGAAGCGGAAGGAATCTGCAATGGTGATGGGAGAGCCTGTGATGGTGAGGGGGGGCAGGGGGGTTGTGACTTTCCTGAAGTCCACAATCATCTCCGCTGTCTTCAGAGCGTTCAGCTGCAGGTTGTTGTGGCTGCACCAGGACACCAGCTGAGCCACCTCTCTCCTGTAGACGGACTCATCGCCGTTGGAGATGAGCCCGATGAGGGTGGTGTCGTCCGCAAACTTGATCAGCTTAACAGACTGGTGGGTGGAGGTGCAGGAGTTGGTATAAAGGGAGAAGAGTAGGGGGGAAAGTACACAGCCCTGGGGTGATCCGATGCTGATGCTAACAGAGTCTGAGACAGACTTCCCCAGCCGCACATGCTGCCTCCGGTCCATCAGGAAGTCGGTGATCCACCTGCAGAGGGAGTCAGGCATGCCGAGCAGGGACAGCTTGTCCTGGAGCAGAGCGGGGCGGATGGTGTTGAATGCAGAGCTGAAGTCCACAAACAGGATCCTGGCGTAGGTTCCCGGGGAGTCCAGGTGCTGCAGGATGGAGTGGAGGGCCAGGTTGACTGCGTCGTCCACAGACCTGTTGGCACGGTAGGCAAACTGCAGCGGGTCCAGGAGGGGAGTGGTGATGGACTTGAGGTGGGACAGGACCAGGCGCTCAAAGGACTTCATGACTACAGAGGTGAGCGCTACAGGTCTGTAGTCGTTAAGTCCAGTAATCCGTGGCTTCTTGGGGACAGGGATGATGGTGGAGGATTTGAGGCAGGTCGGCACGTGGCATTGCTTAAGGGAGGTGTTAAAAATGTCTGTGAAGACAGGAGCCAGCTCTTTCGCACAGTGTCTCAGGGTGGAGGGAGACACGCCGTCCGGACCGGGGGCCTTGCGTGGGTTCAGTCTGGAGAACTGTCTGTGCACGTCCTGCACACTGATGACAAGGGCAGGGGGGGAGGAGGAGGAGGGGGGGGGACCGCTTTTGATGAATTAGCGGCCAAGTAGGCAGTGGAGCTGGGTGGAGGGGGGGAGTTGGACACAGCTGACGAGGTGTCAAAACGGGCGTAATGTTGGGACAGTTTTTGACAAAGGGCTTTGTCATCCTGACCTTTAGAAGCCTGAGGCCGATAGTTGGTGATTTGCCTCAGTCCTCTCCACACAGAAGCCGAGTCATTAGCAGTGAACTGCTGCTGGAGTCTCTCAGAATACACAGATTTAGCTCTCTTCAGCTCTCTGTTAAACCGATATTTAACCTCCCTGTAGCAGTCCCTGTCTCCACTTTTCAACGCTGCTTCCTTCTCCTTCCTGATCTGTCTGAGCTTGGCAGTGAACCAGGGCTTATCATTAGAGTATCTCACCCTGGTGCGCGATGGAAGAATGTTCTCCTCACAAAAGTTAATGTATGAGTTCACAGTGTCTGTGTACTCATTAAGATCATGTGTGGCTCCTTTAAACATGTCCCAGTCAGTTATTTCCATGCATGTGTTCAGTTTCTCTCCAGCTTCACTGGTCAATTTCTTCCTGGTGGTCACAACAGGTTTAGTGAGCTTCAGTCTCTGTCTGTATGTGGGAATGAGGTGGACCATCACGTGACCATCTGCATTTGGTTATCCCTTTACCATAACCAATTTGGAATTTGATTCAAATTTTCCTCATCCCCTCATTTGTTAATGTTAAGATTGGTCATATAGGAGATTTCTGGGCATCTTTGTGCCGCCTTTTGTGCTGTGGTTACCCAGTTAAGAGACAATGCTTATGGTTTTATTTTGGGAGAATATTCTATGTTAAGGTCAGGTATTGGTTTTCCATGGATGGTTCTATTCCACAGTAGAGGTGACAATATGTCCAACATTTTCCAATCCATGTGTTTGGGTCTAACCAGTGGGATGTGTGGAATCCCCCATTGGTTGAAATGTCTCTTATCCTCTTCAATTAGGACAATGGATGCTTCCACACATTTCTTTGTTCATCAGTCTAATTTTATGACCAATCTGGAGGATGGATTTGCATATAATGGTAGTTCTTAATTTGGATAAGATCCATTCAATTGCCTATAGTACATTGGGTACAATGCTACCTTTACAGATGTTAATAGGTGTTCTACTGGTAGCTTGTCATTTGCAGAATTTGATCATTGTGCAACACATCAGATTGATTGTCTTTGATTAATTGTCTATGTTTATTGCACTGTCCCTGTCAAATAAACTAATCTACTACTACTACTACTACTTTCTGACCTTGAAAAGTCCTGTATGTCATTACCCGGAGTTCTTACTTTACATGCAATAATTTAATTTTTGCTAATTTTCTGCATACGTGTAGAAGTGAGTCCACTTATCTGTTCCAGTCTTTAAGTATGCAGTCCAGTTTTTCAGTGGTGGAGGTGGACGCCTCTCTCCTGCCAGCAGCGACCATTGTGGGGCGTGCTCCCTCCTCCTCCTCCTTGCCGTCCTCCCCCCTTGTCCTCTTGGCCTCCTTTTATAAGAGAAACAGATTCATGGGGAGCCTCAGACTCCCCTTGTGTCAGCCATTCCATAAATAAGTTCAGTTTTTCTCCAAATTTTCTTTTCCCTTCTTATCTAGATTTCCAACCTTGAGTCAAGAAAAGAACTGCTTCAAAGTCTTCATTTAATTTTCCTAATTAATATAAGATGGGATAATAAGAGTAACTCTCCACCATGCCAACAGATATTATTTGTACTACTGTAATTGAACGCTGTGCGGACCTTCGTGCTGCACTGGCATACACCTCCATGTTGCCACCATTTCCTTCCACTCAGTGTTTGTCTTCCAAAAGTTCTGTTCAATGACATCCTATGCATACCCTCTGTTGGGGAGGAACATAACTACGTTGTTAGATTGACTTTAAATGACTGTGAATAAGGCTATAATCTTTGCTGTGAGTGTTTGCTCATTGATGTTAATATTCACAATTAAGGAAATTCACTGAAAGAATGGACACCTAATGCCTCATTGCTGCTTTAAGTACTTGGAAAATTTTTAAGACCTGTATTTGTGCCTTCTTCCTGACACTCTTAAGCAAAAATTTAATTTATTTATTGTTGATTTTCTGTTTGTTTGGTTTTTTAAAGCTACAGCTGCAAATCTTACGTGGATCTTTATTTTTCTTTGGTTACACATACTCTGCTTTCATTTCTTTTTCCATTTCCATCTCAACATCAGAAATATTTTCTACACTTGCTAAATCCACCGTTCTTCCCCTACGTACTTTTTCCCATCAGAAACACTCACTCAATTCTTTACCATCCACTATCCATCTGTGTACAAGACTTCACCTTTCCCTGGACTAGCTGATGAAACATCTCACATCTATAATCTCTTTCAGTATTAAAACTTCCTTCTGTTCATCTGATCTCCGTTCTCTTCAGCCTTCATCAACATTCTGTTACCACCTGCTTGTCTTATTCATGATTCACTGTCCGTCGTTCATACTACTGACTACTGTCCACAGCTAATGCTCCATGCAAGATCCTGCACATAAAAGTGATCGGTTTCATTCTGAAAAGTCAGCTTTATAATAAACCAACATGGCTCAATTCAAAATTCTGTTTTGTGACAAAACTCATCTCTTGATTTATACCCTGGCCTTGGATGCCTTTTAATTACTGGCCTTTTGAATTTGCTTTGGAATTAAATGATGCCTCTGGGTCTGAACATCTGCCTTTCAAGGAATGTATTACACTAAGACGTCTGCTGATTATTATGAAAACTTAAGTTTAACAGCGTCATCTGTATCTTGATGTGGTGGAGTCTTCTGTCTTTTTTCTTCTGAACAGATAACCTCCAGACGAACTAACACTATGCCTACAAAACTATAACAATTTTAGATACAAAAATATAAAACTTTCATTAGCTCCCCAAAACAATTCTAAATAATATTTAAATCAGGACTTAACCATGTGACACACAGACCACGCGGGTGTGAACCGCTGGTTTGTTTGTCAAGCTACACTGGTTGTCTTGTGTGTGTCAGAGCTGCAGATCTATGTGCACAGGACATTAAAGCCTTGTTCATGCTCCACCTCCGCTCTGTGCGTGCGTCTATGATGCTTGTACCCCTTGGATAAGGCTGGTGTGCACACAGCTATATGTATGTATAAGCTTCGTTCTTGAGTCTATTCGGCCGAGTGTTTGTTGTTTTTACCCCAAATTATCTTCGTGTTTCTCTCGTCTACTCTGGTTGTGTTTGTTTTAATTCATCGTCTTCTATAATGCTTTTTACTCATCTCCGGATGATCAAAAACCATAACCCTTGTTACGCTGCCATCCCCCATCTCCATACAAAGTGTAAGGAAATCTGTAATGCTCCGCACTGTGTATTTATATTTATGTGTACATATGTATATTCACTGCTCTTATTTTCATATCTTCTAAATTATTGCTCTGAGTGTTGCTATCCCCGTGCCGTTGCAATCCTAGAATTTCCCCGGTGTGGGACCAATAAAGGCTTACCTTATCTTAATGTGGCTTTCATGTAAGTTTACAGCTTTTCTAAAATTTAAACACTTCCCTTCTAACTTTGCAACCTTTTCTCTTAATAGTTATTTTCTCCTATCTAATTTTGGATTTTTTTCCTTGTAAAATTGCAAGTTCCTTTTCAGGAATTTGTGACATTTTCTAATATTTGGCAAATTTCCTCAATTGTGCAATTTCCTCCGAACTTTGCAGTTATACCCTTGTACCTTTTTGCATAAATTTTCAACCTTTGTCTTAAGTTGTGATTGTAAATCAGCGTTTTTATCATATTTTGCACGTCCATGCTCATACCTTATGTTAAGTTAAAATGTCTACTCTAAATCTTTAACAATGTTATTAGATTTCACCAGATTTGTAAAGCATAAGCAATACTTTTCTCTAGCTTTTCTTGAACTCTTGGCTGCACTGCTCTCACATGTTTGGTTAGTTGGTTGTTCCAAATTGTCCCCAGACATCCCTCTCCTATAGGCACCCAGAATAGAGGGCTAGCACTAGTGGTTGTCTTTGAGACTAGAAAATGTGCTAATAAGTTTAGTTCATATCCATAAAGTTTTGGGAAATGTGCAAAAAAAATACAAATAGGAGGGTCTGGGAACCTCCAAATATGTATTTGGCCCTTCAGCATTAAGGAGCCCTTAACCTGCCTCATTTCTCTTGGTCAGTAGGTGGCTAGTTTTCTTGTAGCAAAAGTTCACACTGCCTGATATTCTGTGGAAAAATGACCTTTCAAGCGTCAAGAATTTTTCAGATTTTGGTCTTAGTTGCTAGCCTTTGTATTATTAGATGTTTCTTAGATGGAGAATGGGTGGGCAATATAAGCTGTGGCCTCAGCCATCACGCTTTTCGGATAACTTACAGTGGGGCAAAAAAGTATTTAGTCAGCCACCAATTGTGCACGTTCTCCCACTTAAAAGATGAAAGAGGTCTCCAATTTTCATCACAGGTATACCTCAGCTATGAGAGACAAAATGAGAAAAAAAAAATCCAGAAAATCACATTGTCTGAATTTTAAAGAATTTATTTGCAAATTATGGTGAAAAATAAGTATTTGGTCAATAACAAAAGTTCATCTCAAAACTTTGTTATATACCCTTTGTTGGCAATGACAGAGGTCAAACGTTTTCTGTAAGTCTTCACAAGGTTTTCACACACTGTTGCTGGTATTTTGGCCCATTCCTCCATACAGATCTCCTCTAGAGCAGTGATGTTTTGGGGCTGTCGCTGGGCAACACGGACTTTCAACTCCCTCCAAAGATTTTCTATGGGGTTGAGATCTGGAGACTGGCTAGGTCATTCCAGGACCTTGAAATGCTTCTTACAAAGCCACTCCTTTGTTGCCCGGGCGGTGTGTTTGGGATCATTGTCATGCTGAAAGACCCAGCCACGTTTCATCTTTGTTGAATATTTAATAGTTCAGAATGGTTCATACACATAAGTTGATAGTTATTACATATTGAAATACATATAGGACAAATAGATATTATAAACACTTTATAGTTAATCAGAAAAGCTATTTATAATAGTAATTTAATTAGAATCCCAAAGGTGTTTTCCTTCAATGCAGTCGTTAGACATTGTCCACTAGACGGCGCTGGTACTGTACCTTTGGCCATGAAATGTTATTGTTCAAGCTGCAGACCGAAGAAGAAGAAGTCAGTGCTAAGCAATGCAGTGCTATCAGAGAGACGGACGCATGTTAGCCAGTGGGAACGACAGATGTGTTGTAAACTGAGATGCAGCATTCTCCAGTAAAGCCAAATGAAGGTAAAGTTGGGTGTTTGGACATTCTTTCCTTATAACAACTGATGTTACAGCTAAATCCACAACATATTTTTTGGTGCCGAAACCCGGGAACCGGAAGCTGGAAGCGGGAAAAGTGAAGAGAGAACGTTGTTGGGATTAAGCCGATAGCTGTAACAACACGGAGACGAAAGGAAAAAATGGCGGAGCGACTTCAAAGGCTAAAACAGAAACGGACCGTGCTGCGGACGTCCGTTACAAAGCTGCTGCAAATTATACAAGATGAAACAAGTAAGACTGATATAAACAGTGACCGTTTGCGGGAGCTGTTAGCCATGTTGTCGCAGAAAGAGAAAGGCCTGCAAGACATTGAACCAGATATAGAGCAGGAGATCCCTTTGGACGAGTTAGATGCGGACATGGTGCGGACACTTGAGTATCAGGACAACACAAATTTATGGAGGACGCGGGCAGAGAGAGCAATTGAACGGGCTGCCTTACAGCAACAAGAACAGGCAAGAGACGCCACCGTATCAGCGAATCCACATCGGCTGAGTGACGTGAGTACACGGTCAAATACAAGCAGATCCTCGGTAAAGCTACCCAAGCTCTCAATAAACAAATACAGCGGAGAAGTGTACATGTGGCAGGAGTTTTGGGACCAATTCGAAAATGCAATTCACCAAAACCCAGATTTGAGCAAAACTGAAAAGTTCACTTACTTGAAGTCATATCTCATCGGGCCAGCTGCACGCGCCGTCGCAGGGCTGAAGGTAACTGACATGAACTATGATGCTGCAGTAGACATGCTTAAGCAAAGATTTGGAAGGAAAGAGCTCATTGTAAGTGCACACATGTCTAAGTTACTAAATCTAAGTCCAGTTAAAAGGTCCTCAGACATTGTTGCCTTGAGACAACTTTTTGATGATGTTGAAGTACAAATCAGAAGCTTAGAAGCTTTAGGAGTCATGTCAGACAGTTATGGAGGTTTACTGTGCCCCATACTGTTCAAAACGATTCCTGCTGATCTTGCCTTTGAGTACACCCGCAAGACAGATGTAGGGCAAAAGTGGGATGTTGATGGCCTTGTAAAGTTTTTGCAACAAGAAGTTGAAAGCAGGGAGCGTGCTGCACATTTGACACAAATGAGAGAGAATCATAAAGATACACATGCAAATCAGAATCAGCACTACAGACCAGATTCAAGCAGAGAAAGGTGGAAAGGACCTAATGTGCCCTCAGCTGCAGCCCTCCACACAGGCAGTTCGAATACACCATTTGTGCACAGTTGCATATTCTGTAACAGTACCAGCCACAAGTCAGAACAGTGCACTGAAGACACAGTCACAAGCAGGAAAGAAAAACTAAAGAAAACGGGAAGGTGCTTCATATGCCTAAAACCCAGACATCTTGCTCGAGACTGTAGATCCAAAAATGTGACATGCACTGATTGTGGAAGAAGACATCATGCTGTTGTGTGTGACAGAAGTGAGCAACCAATAGAAAGGACAGATGCCGCTGAAAACACGAGTGATGCAGTGGTCTCCTCAGTGTTTCCATATGCAGCCAAACCAACCCCAGAAAAATGTGAAACAGTACTATTGCAAACTGTGAGAGCAAGGATTGAAGGACCTGGAGGAAAGAAGATTGTGCGTTGCTTAATTGATGGAGGAAGCCAACGGAGTTTTGTCCATGAGAAACAAGTGAAAGATTTAAAACTGCCAATACTAAAACAAGAGACATTAAACCTTCACACGTTTGGCTCAAAAAACCCAGTGACCACAAAATGCAATGTCATAAAACTAGTCCTGGAGAATGTGAGAAACAAAGATCAGAAAATCGAGATTGAAGCTGTTCAAACCCCACAGCTTTGTACTGCAGTCATGAAAGTCCCCAGTGAACACATCCAACGGCAGCTGGAGAAAAAAGGGCTACCAGTAGCAGATGTGTCAGCGGGAGACAAAGATGGTTTGGAGCTATCAGTACTGATCGGAGCAGATTACTACTGGAGAGTAGTCACAGGTAAAACTGAGAGACTGTCAGACGCTTTGGTTGCCGTAGAAACCAGATTCGGCTGGGCAGTGCAAGGACCAGTTGTCATGTCCAGTATGAATGAAGCAACATGTATGCACATTGGACTCAGTGAAGACTCAGTGGAGATCTCAAACCAGCTAAGAGCATTTTGGGAGATCGAGTCGCTGGGCATCACTACTAAAGGTGAGGAAACACCTGATGACGAGAAAGCCAAGGAGAGCTTTGACAGGTCAGTCAGATTCATTAATGGGAGATATGAAGTGGCGTTGCCATGGCGCCAAGACACACCCGAACTCTCAGACAACAAGAAGGTTGCACAAAAGAGGTTTGAAACCCTGAAAAGAAAGCTGAAATCTGACGTGACACTGTTTAAAGGATACAACGATGTAATAGAGGATTACACAGAACAAGGAATATGTGAAGATGTGCCACAGAGCAGTCATTCAGCAGAGACAGAGAATGTAACCTACTACTTACCTCATCATGCTGTAATCAGAGAGGACAAAGTAACTACCAAGTTAAGGGTAGTGTTTGATGCTTCGTCACATGAAGAAGGTTGTTCCTCTTTAAATGACTGTTTATTACCTGGCCCAAACCTGAATGCTGACCTCATGAGCATTTTGATCAGATTCAGACAAAATCCTGTAGCTTTCACAGCAGACATTACTAAAGCTTTCCTTCAGATATCTATAACTGAAAGTGACAGAGATGCTGTGAGATTTTTGTGGCTTACAGGACCCCCAGATGTTGAAGGCACCAACACGCGTATAATGAGAATGGCACGTGTTGTGTTTGGAGTAACTTCAAGTCCATTTTTACTTGCAGCCACTATCAGACATCATCTGGAGAAATATGAAGCTAACCAACCAGACACGGTAAAACTAATGAGAGACTCACTTTATGTGGATGATCTGATCGCTAGCTCAAGTAACTCAGACGAGGCATACAGACTTACTACAGGAGCAAGAGAAATACTGGCTGCTGCCAACATGAACCTCTGTAAGTGGACAACAAACTCCCTTGAACTGAAAACCAAGTGGTCAAACAGCAAGCTTGATTTCACACAAGAAACAGAAACACATGGAGGTGTGTTGAAGGTGCTTGGTTTGGTGTGGAGACCGGACACAGATGACTTTGCCTTTGACCTCAAACATTTGATGAACATTCTAAAAGGAAAAGAAAACACAAAGAGGAGTGTTTTGAGATCATCCGCCAGAATCTTTGATCCTATAGGGTTCCTAACGCCATTTACCATTCGAGTTAAATGTCTGTTTCAGGAAATGTGGCGACGGGGCCTGAGCTGGGACGACGAGCTGCCTCCAGACCTTTCACAGGCATGGCAGCAGTGGTGCATGGAGCTTCCTCAGATCCACCAAATAGTCATTCCGCGGTGGTATGGAACAGAAAAGCTGTCAGATAAATCACAAGTTCTCCATGTCTTCACAGATGCAAGCGAAAAGGCGTATGGCGCAGTTGCGTATCTACAAGGACAAACAACAGAAGGAGAGACTGTTACTGCGCTCGTTGCATCCAAGTCAAGAGTGGCACCAATCAAAACAATCACACTGCCACGCTTGGAACTGATGGGAGCTGTGATTGGAGCAAGGTTGGCAAATAACCTTTTGAAGGCACTGAATATGCAGATCACTCAACTCAGAATGTGGTCAGACTCCATGATAGTGATTCACTGGATTCGCAGTTCATCAAAGAAATGGAAACAGTTTGTTGCCAACAGAGTGATGGAGATACAAACTTTGACACCACCAGAACTATGGACACATTGTAATGGAAAGGTGAACCCAGCTGATCTCACCACAAGAGGTCAGTCCGCATCAAGGTTGAAAGAGGAAAATCTCTGGTGGTCAGGCCCATCATTTTTGAAAGAAAAGGAGCTTCAAACTACACCGCCAGAAACAGCACAAGAAATACTATCAGAAGAAGAGGTTAAAGCTGAGCTAAAGGCAAGTCAAGTCGCAGTACATCTCAGTAACAGTGAAAGAGTGCAATCTGAACCATTGCTACAGCTGGACAAATACAGCAAACTACAGACCGTACTAAGAGTAACTGCATGGATCCAAAGATTTCTCCACAACTGTCATTCAAAGCAAAGACAAAGGGGAGAACTAACAGCAGAGGAAATGGCAAAAGCTGAAAAGGTATGGATACGTGAAGCGCAACTTAACAGTTTTGAAAGAGAAATAACAGAGTTGAAAACTGGAGAAAATGTGCACAAAGACTCAAAAATCAGAGACTTTAAACCCTTTCTAGACGAGCAAGGCTTAATCTGTGTAGGAGGAAGGCTGCATCAGTCAAACATGAGTTTCAATGAGCAGCACCCGTGGTTGTTACCCTCAAATCACAGATTTGCACAACTTCTGATAAAATACAGTCACGAAAATGTCATGCATTCAGGCGTGAGAGACACTCTAGTTCATCTACGAGAGAAGTATTGGATTCCACGCGCGAGACAGTTAGTCAAAAAATGCATTTCAGACTGTACTATCTGTAAAAGATTCAAAGTAAAAGCAGCACAGCAAACAGCTGCACCTCTTCCCAAAGACAGAGTTACTGAAGCACCGCCGTTTGAAGTCACAGGTGTTGACTTTGCAGGCCCACTGTTTGTAAAGTCCAAGAATTCTGCAGAGAAAGCATACATAGCACTTTTCACCTGTGCAGTTACACGTGCAGTGCACCTTGAACTAATATCGAGTCTATCAACAGAAAGTTTCCTTTTGGCATTCAAGAGATTTATTTCACGGAGAGGACTTTGTAGAGTAATCTACTCGGACAATGCAAAAACGTTCAAGAGAGCAGATCAAGATCTAAAGGAACTGTGGAAGGCTATGAAGGAGCCAGAGCTGCTGGAATATTTTTCTGAAAAGGGAATCAAGTGGAAATTTATTGCAGAAAGAGCGGCTTGGTGGGGTGGTTTTTGGGAAAGGTTAGTGCGCTCTGTAAAGGGATGCCTCAAAAGAGTAATGGGCAGAGCATCTCTGAGCTTTGAAGAGATAACTTCTCTGTTGACAGAAATAGAAGCCACTATTAACTCAAGACCACTCACATTTGTGTACAACGATTTACAAGAACCAGAACCTCTGACGCCAGCTCATTTCCTCATAGGGAAAAGACTTACCTCTTTACCACCAAAGCCATTTTCCACAACAGGTCAGATAGCAAATGCAAATAAAGAAAGGCTGACCCGAAGATGGAAATATCGCCATAGACTTGTCAAGGAATTTTGGAACAGATGGAGGAGGGAGTATTTGCTGGACCTCAGATCGGCTCACACTCGTCATACCCCAAATCCAACACAACTCAAACCAGGAGATTTGGTCCTCATTGGAGATGACAAGATACCACGTCAAACATGGAAAACAGGACTAATCATAGAGGTGTTCCCAGGGAGAGATGGACTAGTCAGATCCTGCGCTATGCGCACTCCAACTGGGACGACGTTAAGAAGACCAGTTCAGCTACTATATCCTTTTGAAGTTAATATTTGAACTGTCTTCTTGGGGGGGAGGATGTTGAATATTTAATAGTTCAGAATGGTTCATACACATAAGTTGATAGTTATTACATATTGAAATACATATAGGACAAATAGATATTATAAACACTTTATAGTTAATCAGAAAAGCTATTTATAATAGTAATTTAATTAGAATCCCAAAGGTGTTTTCCTTCAATGCAGTCGTTAGACATTGTCCACTAGACGGCGCTGGTACTGTACCTTTGGCCATGAAATGTTATTGTTCAAGCTGCAGACCGAAGAAGAAGAAGTCAGTGCTAAGCAATGCAGTGCTATCAGAGAGACGGACGCATGTTAGCCAGCGGGAACGACAGATGTGTTGTAAACTGAGATGCAGCATTCTCCAGTAAAGCCAAATGAAGGTAAAGTTGGGTGTTTGGACATTCTTTCCTTATAACAACTGATGTTACAGCTAAATCCACAACAATCTTCAATACCCTTGCTGATGGAAGGAGGTTTTCACTCAAAATCTCACGATACATGGCCCCATTCATTCTTTCCTTTACACGGATCAGTTGTCCTGGTCCCTTTGCAGAAAAACAGCCCCAAAGCACAATGTTTCCTCCCCCATGCTTCACAGTAGGTATGGTGTTCTTTCTCCTCCAAACATGACAAGTTGAGTTTTTACCAAAAAGTTCTATTTTGGTTTCATCTGACCATATGACATTCTCCCAATCCTCTTCTGGATCATCCAAATGCTCTCTAGCAAACTTCAGACGGGCCTGGACATGTACTGGCTTAAGCAGGGGGACACGTCTGGCACTGCAGGATTTGAGTCCCTAGCGGCGTAGTGTGTTACTGATGTAGCCTTTGTTACTTTGGTCCCAGCTCTCTGCAGGTCATTCACTAGGTCCCCCCGTGTGGTTCTGGGATTTTTGCTCACCGTTCTCGTGATCATTTTGACCCCACGGGGTGAGATCTTGCGTGGAGCCCCAGATCAAGGGAGATTATCAGTGGTCTTGTATGTCTTCCATTTTCTAATAATTTCTCCCACAGTTGATTTCTTCACACCAAGCTGCTTACCTATTACAGATTCAGTCTTCCCAGCCTGGTGCAGGTCTACAATTTTGTTTCTGGTGTCTTTTGACAGCTCTTTGGTCTTGACCATAGTGGAGTTTGGAGTCTGACTGTTTGAGGTTGTGGACAGGTGTCTTTTATACTGATAACGAGTTCAAACAGGTGCCATTAATACAGGTAACGAGTGGAGGACAGAGGAGCCTCTTAAAGAAGAAGTTACAGGTCTGTGAGAGCCAGAAATCTTGCTTGTTTGTAGGTGACCAAATACTTATTTTCCACCATAATTTGCAAATAAATTCTTTAAAAATCAGACAATGTAATTTTCTGGATTTTTTTTCCCCCATTTTGTCTCTCATAGTTGAGGTATACCTATGATGAAAATTAGAGACCTCTCTCATCTTTTAAGTGAGAGAACTTGCACAATTGGTGGCTGACTAAATACTTTTTTGCCCCACCGTATGTTGAATTGTGCAATCAGAGGAGTTATTGTTTAATTTGTCCCTGTTGGATTTTTCCTTGATATATTGTTCTATTCCTTTCTTTTAATCTTTTTTCAAAAAATAAAAATTCATTCATATTTATGCGCTCTTTCTGTAGCTACTCAATAGTTTGCATACATGGTAGCATTTTAGATGAGAAAGCACACCGACCTCTCAGCTATAAGACTTCAAGCCTTAATGGAGCCTTCAAACCTTAATGGATTAGTAACTTTTCTATCTGTTCCTGTCTTGACCTCTCGTCTTGACCTCTCCCCCCTTGAAACAGAACAGCTTAATATCAAAGCCGTTCTTTTTCAACATCCTGTAGGGAAGGATACCCATTGTGTTGCTAATTGGGGGACCCCCCGGGTGCCCTTGTGGGTGTTTGAGCTCAGTGGTCAATTTGCTTAACATAGGAAGTATTAGTCCCATGGGGGCCTCTGACTATTCTGACCTCCTGTCGTCATGCAGCTGATACTGATAGGTCAGACTAGGTGGGGTGTCCGGGTAAGGTCTATATTGCTATAGTGTGAGGTCTTGAGGTGGTTGCATTTGGCAGCTGTGATTTTATCAAGGCTGTGTCTTGGGAGTGAAAATGGAGTGTAGTTTGTGGTCACACAGCCTCCAACTGATGTCGCCGTGGTCAGTGGCATTTGCCTCGCTTGGGGGCATGGCTTCTATCCATACCTGTGTGTACGTTACCATGGCTAGGTGTGTGGGCTGCCATGTGTGGGCTGTGTTCTGCAGAGGAGGCAGCATGATGTGGATATGTTCCCATATCCTGAAGGGCTAAAGTGAGGGCATTTACAGATGATGTGTCTTGGTCAGTACCTGTCTCAGCATATGACCTGGTGACAAAAGTACAATCTGACCTTGCCCCTATATTATCAGGGGTGTTTGTAGCACTTTCTACAGTTTTTCTTAGAAATTCCTTAATTTTCTCACTACCTTCAGGCTCCTCCTTAGCTGTTTGTAACAACCCGTTTATAATCACCATCAGGGGGGCCATTATCGTGGGTGTTGATTGGGCAAGCTCAATTGGCACCTCTGCTGAGACAGTAGGTTGATTGGTGCGGCTCTGGCACCTCTCTGATAGAGCTTGTGTCCCTGTGTAGGGAGGTGGGGGTGTAAGTAATTCTCCACCTAGAGGGGGAGCTGTGGACTTAACAGCAGGTGGTTCAATAGCCTGTGGCCGCATGACAAAGGCTTCTGGGGTCAGTGGAGGGCCATTGGCATTACCTGACATCCTCTGCAGGGTGAGTTTAATTTCCCCCAAAAAACATTGACAGTCTGTGAGAAATTCTCCTGCTCTATTTAATTCCTTCCCTGTTCTCCCTCTCCTAAATATACTGGCCTCCTGGTGCTTATTGCTTGTCTGCTCATGCCCCCCTCTAGCTTGTCTCATAAACATAGCCAGATCCCCCTATTCTGCAAACATTCCTCTGTCCTGCATTTGTTGACCCATCTGGCAAATCTCTCCCTTCCTTTCTTTTGATCTGTGACTGGGACCTTTGTCAACCATCTAGCCATTGTCTAGGATAGCGCCAACCCCAGGAGCTGGGCTTACAGGCCTGCCATCGTTCCATTGTTTCTTGAGACATTTCATATAGGTGTTACCCGTACCCTTTGTTGCAGCTGAGTGACGTATTGTCCGTGTATTTAGACCCCAACAGGAAGCTCCTACACAGATGCTAGCTGTCTATACGCCTGTTAGCTGGGACTTATCGCCAGCCTATCTACACGTTTTAACTCAGGGCAACAGTGGTACCATATCTGCTTGTATTCATGCTATCCTAGTCCAACCCCTTGTATTTATACTATCACTCAAGATCTGTTTTGCTGTGTGGAATTCTCAGTCAGTCTCAACTGGTCGATACACACACAGGAATACAGTAAAGATATCAATTGAGTGATGAACCACCCCACATTTCACAAATAGAGAATAACAAACTTAATTTTCTACCAGCCTCAGTGGCTTGATACATATCCAGGAATACTATACAAATATCAGATGTGTGAGAACTCACTCTGCTGATGTGCTCAATTGTTCCTCTTTGACCCATTGTTTTGCTTTCTTTGATTGCTGAAGTGGGACAGCGAAGTGGAGGGAGGAGGGGGTCACTGATGGCTTGAAGGAGGAGGATGGACGCAGCTGCTGGGGGAGGGGTCGTCCACAGCCAATACTGTCTCAAATTTAATGGAGAGAAACAGGCTATTAAACAGCGTGTTTTTGTCCTTTTCTGTTATATCGTGTTTATTGATTATTTTGCTTTTGTTCTCACCGTTGCAGCATAAGTCTCTTATTCTTACATTTTTCTTTCCTTCCTCCAATTGTTTCTCCATATTTTTGTCTTGCGTCCTGCACAAAACAATTTTCTTCAAAAACAAATTTCCGTTTCCATATTCTGCCCACTCTCATCTCCACAACAAAAACTCCTATTTATTTTATTCATTCATTTTAGTTTATTGTATGTATTCAATTATTTTTGTATTTATAATTTAATTCATTTATGTATTTACTTATCTGTACCAACCTGCAATTTTTCATTTAAATTCTCTCACCTTTATATAGTGTCCACCTAGGATTTCCTACAGTTTTGTTGAGGAATAAATCTCCTTATTCTCCAGTTTTATTGTAAACCTCCCTCTGCCTAATTTAAAGTTGAACTTTTTTCTCTCCAAGCTGAATGTGTATGCTTTGCCTCATTATAGGCAAACCTGCATTTATCAGGCCCCTGAGGTCTTTGTTGTTATTTACCATGCATGGATTTTAAAGCCTTCCTTTCAACCAGAGAGATAAAGTTCCAGATTTATTATTAAGATTTTAAGTTTTTGTTGGCAGTAATTTTGTGAAATAGTGCACTTCCTATATTTGGCCACACGATGGAGGCACTGTGCCACAGCTTGAAGGTGATTCAAGATGGCGCCCTCGCATGCGCAGTAAATGGGGCACGTGCAAGATGGCCCCTGAGCCTATTGTTCACAAACCACGTGGTTTTTTTTTTTGGTTTTTTTTAATTTAAGAAAATGGAGCACTGCCTCCTTAACCCCAGCTATACACACACTAGCACACCAGAATAGCTTTACAACTTTAATTTAGCGCTTCATTTTAATGCTGTTACCTCAAATAATTGTCCTCTCAGTAACCTGTTTTACCAATTGCACCTCCACTCGGTGGTGGGGGTCCATTACTTCCCTTTGTTCTGACCACGCGGTCCGGAGCCCGCCATTAGTTAAATCATTATGGAAAAAAGTTAAATCATCATGGGAAAATTTTAATAAATATTCCCAACTCCCGGTATTTCCCAAACCACACTTTTATCCCCTAGAGCAGGGGTGTCAAACTCATTCCATGGAGGGCCAAGACCCTGCATGTTTTACTTCCACCCAGTGACTTCAGCAGGTGTTTTCACTGATCAGCAATCAGTGGGAAGAAATTCAGTAAATGTACCTGTTTAAGATACTGGGTGGAGGTAAAACATGCAGGGTCTTGGCCCTCCATGGAATGAGTTTGACACCCCTGCCCTAGAGACACTGAATTAAATCATACTATGGGATAGGTTCAGCAGATATTTCCAACCCCTGGTATTTCTCAAATCACATTTTTATCCCCTATAAACACAGAATTACAGACATTCGGGACCAGGCTAACCCTTGTTCCCTTATTTGAGGAGACGAAGACGGTTAATTCCGCTTCCCTAAGTCTCTTATTCCGGCACAGACTGTAACCGAAATTTGCGGGACCAGGCTAACCCTAGTTCCCATATTTGAGGAGATGAAGACAGTTAATTCCGCTTCCCTAAGTCTCTTATTCCAGCACAGACTGTAACTGAAATTTGCGGGACCAGGCTAACCCTAGTTCCCATATTTGAGGAGACGAAGACGGTTAATTCCGCTTCCCTAAGTCTCTTATTCTGGTACAGACTGCATCCAGAATACTTCACTTACGTGGTATCAGGTTCTAATCCTGACTGTTTTTATTTGAGAAGACTGGCACGGCCGTTGCCCCTAAGTCTTATTAAGTTCTGGGTACAGACTGCATCCCGGAACCTCACAGATCCATTTAATCTTTTGTTAAACAGAGACTACTTTCGCTGAGGCCTCGGCAGGTCCCCCATGCACAAGCGGTAGTTTGATATAACTCTGATATACAGCGGACACTTTCCCTTGGGGTCTTCTTTCGGCTCCAAGAACAAGCGGTGTCTTGTATTTCAGCAAATTAAATGATCGCGGCTTCACTTCCCACAGTGGCATCGGGTGAAGCTTTTCATGGCTCCCCCCGGCATCAGGTTGCTAAAACCTGTCTCTTTTCATTTGAGGAGACATACCAGGGTGATTATTAATCACTCTAGTTCCTAAGTCTCGTCATTTTGGTTCAGACTGACTCCAAAATGTTTTATTTGATGGACTATACACCTGTAATGTACATCCATAACCGCAGCTGTTCTACCTCAGACTGAAAATAGAACACATGCACTTTCTTTACTTTTCAAACTATTGTTTAAACTTTACATGCGACTCCCAACCAAATGATAAATTTCGAGATCGGATATACCCCTTTATCAGACAACAGTAAATTTAGAATGGCCAAACTGCAAAAATTTGAGTAAAAAGGCTTTCTGCTTACCTTTTTGTTTCATTCAGGCGTCGCCATGGTCGTCTAAAAAGGGTCCTTCCGATGTGGTGTGTTCAGGCTCATCTCGGAATAATTCAATCCGGGTCACCGGCACCAATTTGTTAGAAAAATACCCGATTCTTTGATTGAAAGATCCAAGAACAAACCGGAGATTTCTTCAATTTAAAGGATGGTACATTTATTTAGAAGTCACATGTAAAGCAAGCAGCGCTGGGTGCAGCGTGACGCAGCTCCCTCTGGAGCGTTGCCACACTGAACCCCAACTTCCGGGTGCACGTTACAATTATCCTCTCGGGTGGGGCGACCCAGTACAATAGGATGGGCTTATACGCGACCGTCTGATTGGCCAGTTTAACTCTGACGTGAACAGGCCATCCGCTGTTCACGTTAGTTTCTCCTAAAATGTACTATCAAAAGTGTGTGTGAGAATGTTGTTTTGGGTGTGTAACTAATGTGAAAGACCTGACTTAAAAGAGAGAGAAAAGAGAGAGAGCTCTATACTTTTGTCTCATTCCTATTATATCAGTTTATCATAACATAATTGTTCATAAGCATGCAAACAGAATTTGTATGGAATATGTGTAGAGCATAATGGGAGATCACCTACAGAATTATTATTCTGGCACTAACTATACATTAACCCTTTCAGTAAGGAGGGGGAGACCGGCTGTGGAGAGAGGAGTCCAGTCTGATCACTGATGTGGCTGCCGCAATGATGGAGAGAGCAGCAGTCTAATAAATAGTGGGGAGACAAACGAGTGACAGGTGCGAGTGGGCAGGTGACCTAATTGCCAACTGATTGCAGCTGAGGGAACCTGAAGCACAGCAGTCAGCTGGAGGGTGTGTCTGGGAAATGAGAGAAGAGCTCTGCCATGAAACAGAAAAGTAAACCACTGACCATCAACGGAAAATAACCAAAAACAGACTTACAAATAAATAATACTGGAAATAAAGTGAAGATCTGAGCTCAGAGAAAACCTGAGCTGAGATACATGACAAAAATGTTATTTGGAAAAACATTTAATCAAAAAATACCAAATTCATGAAAAAATATATTCAGTTAAAATGAAGAAAAAAAGATGAAAATCTATAAGATTAAAAGTCAAAATCTTTTGAGGCCAAACTAATAAATAAAGCAGCTTGTAGAGCTGAAGGCTGAATGTGGTGAACTTTTCTCAGCTCCTGCTAACAGCAACAGTCCAGTTGATCCTTCTAATTCAGCTGCTTTGCCTTCATTTCAGGCTCTAATCTCTTTTTGGCTCCATGCAGATTTCTTGGAGCCAAATGTCTGTAAATGTCTGTTTCCATAGTAGATGTTGTTGATGGAGCCACTGGTGGAGCTGCAGAGTTTCAGAGCTGAAGTCCCTCCGTCTTTATTGAAACAGCAGCATGTTGTCATTCACATTAATGAGAGTCTTTTTCACTTCTTCTCCTGGACTCTTTTGAACCTGCATCCTGTTGGCTTCAGCTGCTTGGAGTTTGCAGCTTCTAAACTTCTACATTCTGAACCTTCTTCAGCTCTGAACACATGATGAAACACTGAAGGATTTCAAGATGAAACTTTGTCTGATAAACTCACATCTTTTATTCTTTATTCAGGTTGTGGAACTGCAAGTTGTCAGAGATCAGCTGTGATTATCTGGTCTCAGCTCTGAAGTCCAACCCCTCCTATCTCAGAGATCTGGACCTGAGTAGAAATGACCTGCAGGATCCTGGAGTGAAGAAGCTGTGTGGTTTTCTGGAGAGTCCACGTTGTAGACTTGAAGCTCTGAGGTCAGACTCCTCACTTCTCTTGTGTCCATGTGTGTTGTTTGTTCAGGGGTCAGCAACCTGCTGCTCATGTCCACATGTGTCTTTGTTGTCCAGAACCAGTGTCTCCCTGGGACTTGGACAGAAACTCTAGAAATGCTCACAAATGTATGAAAAATAGTCTCCATATTTGAGGAGAAAACTCATCAATTTCCTCCAAAGATCATCACATTTCCAAGGACAAACACAGCAAATGACTGTGACATAAATGAGAAATGACTTCAGCATCCAATTTTCTTGAATTAGAACAGATACAAAAGACTTGTGGGTAAAATTAAAACATAAGAACAAGGTATAAAATTCTGAGAAAAGCTGTAATTTTCTGAGCCAAAATGACAAACTTGTGGATGTTGACAGGCCAGTTTTTTCTTTCATTTTAAAACTTTCATAGAATTCCCTGCTCTCTCCATGCAGAAGTTTTTTGGGCCCAAATGCCTAGAGAAGCACTTTTGAAGAGCAAATGTTGCAGCTAGTTGTTTGTCTAGTGGAGGTTTGTGAGCCTGGACTAAGTGAAGATGTGCTCCAAGCAGACCATTGAGGAGGTGGAGAGCTGCCAGAAGTGTGGAGAGGAGAGTGGGTCAGCGTTAAAGAAGAAACTTCAGAAGATGCTGATGCAGTCCACTGAGGAGAAAGAGAATGCAGAAGATTGTGATCTTCACTCTGGATTGCTGCTGAATGAAGAGTGCCAATACTGGTGTGAGGACAGCCCTACACATTTACAAGCTGGAAATGGTGATCTTCAACCTGTGGCCCGTGGAGCACATTTGGTTTGTGAGCTGTTAAAGAGAGTTAGTTGTGGATTGTAAATGGTTGTGTGCTGAAGTGAGAGTCAGAATGGTTGCCAGTTAATAGGGGTCCCCTCTCTCTGATTAAGGAAAGGTCAGGAGGTCAGTCAGCAGCCTGTGGTGGACCAAATGTGCTCCATGGACCCTAGCTTGGAGATCCTTCCTTAAAGGTTTTAACCCTGTAGGCCTGTCCACAACAGCAGTTTTGGGGCTTTAAATCTTCAATAGTAATCCAGAGTGAAGATCAGAAGATTCTGTTCTTGTCCTTCTCCCTCTGGACTGCATCAGCGTCAATGTCTGATCACAAGTTGGTCACTTTCATTGGAAATTTGAAACTTTTTCATGCAAAACTCATTCAGTCTTTTTTCAGCTTTCTTCCCATCATAAAATATCAGCTTTTTGTTACTCTTCAGTTTTTCTCTTGACATATTTTCTTTAAAAAACTGACTTTCCTTGTTTGTATGACATTTTATTTGTATATACGGCCGCACCTGGGACACAGTCCAAGGACGGATAATTTTTTCACGCATAAGGAGTTGTTCAGAACTCCTTATACAAAGATATAGAGTGATGATTATCAAGTCAGTGGCAATAATGCACCTGTAAGCTGGTTGCCAACCGCCAATCAAATCTAAAAGAAGAAGAAAATTTACTGATTTGTCTGTCTATAAATGCAGCAGATCTCTGTCTCTGTGTGTTTGTGTGTGTCCTGGCTCCTTCAGAGCCATCCAGAGATTATTTTTGTGTTTGGGTACATTTTTGCATCACTTAGATTTATTTTGTTAGAGTACTGTATTATTACAGTTTATTCTGAAAGCAAGCTGGAAGTTCAGCATTAGTCCCTTCCTGTCCAGCGCTATGAGAATCGAGGTCTCACGAAATGTCTACAGCTCTGTGTCCTGAGCCAAGCACAATCTGTATGTTGGTATAAACTTAATATTTTGCATGTTAACCCTTAGGTATAATTGCTACGTTTATTTTGTTAGAAGTTGTGTGAGAAAACAGCACAAAATTTATTTACCTTGGAGATTAGCATTTTTGCTAACGGTTGCACACTAGCCCACTAGCATTAGCATGTTCGCTCTTTTGAAAGGTATGTAAATCAATATGAAAAACCAATGTTGTATGATTTGTCTGTTACAGTTTTACTCCTTCCACACATGATTCATCAGTAAAATTAATCTAAAGCACTACTGGCGTCGTCATTTGGAGTAGTTATCTATCTGCCTAGCTGCACACTGCGGAAGTAGTGAGGGCAGAATAATGTGCCTGTTCCACGCATATCTCTTGAACCGTTTGTCAGACTAGCCTCAGATTTTAAACGTTCTTTCCTGAGGGTACGAGGGTGTGCATCCCTGAGTATGGAGGTGTTGAGAAAAAAAATGTAATTATTATTTATAAAAGTTTTCAGTTCTACCTCTGTTATTATTCTGATGTAGTGCCCTCACTATTCCACACAGGGCTGCTAGGTATCGATACTTCCATACCAGGCAGTCGATACTTTGATAGCAATACTTTTTGACTGTTATTTGTTTTTCTGCCCTGTTTCTCCTAATTCATTTTGCCTGATCATCTTTTTCCCCGCTGTGTCGTTGTTTTAATCACAGGCGAAGTCATGCTAGGTAGTTATTAGCCAACAGAGCTAACTGCTGGAGAACTGTTCTTTGCTATGTACCCGAGTCGTATCGATACTTTTTAAAATGCCGTGATACCACTCTGTCGATACAAAACGTGCAATTTGTTTTCACTTCTGAGAGTTTTACGCGAGGCAGCACGGTGGCGGAGTGGTTAGCACTGCGGCAGCACAGCAACTCACCCTTGGCTGGGGGATCCTGGGTTTGATCCCAGCCCCCAACCAACAGTGATCTGTGTAGAGCTTGCATGTTGCGTGGGTTTACGCCGGGATTTCTCCGGTTTCCTCCCACATGCCAAAAACATGCAAGTTATGTTAATTGGAACCAAACTGGGGATTCTAAATTGTCCTTAGGTATGACTGTGAGAGTGAATGTTTGTCTGTCTCTTTGTGTTGGCCCTGCGATGGACTGGTGATCTGTCCAGGGTGTACCCTGCCTTTCGCCCAAAGATGCTGGGATAGGCTCCAGGCCCCCCCCCCCCCCCCCGCGACCCGAAAAGGATTACGTGGAAGAAGATGGATGGATGGATGGAGTTTTATGCATTAAAGTTATGTTTGTTTTTTGAGTTGTATGCATTAAAGTTATGTTTGAAAACCGGTGAAAAACCAGCCCAGGCATAACAGACGATCTGCTGTGTCACATGATTATGGCAGCCTATCAGATGTCAGAGCCAAAGACGCACTGCACACTGCGCAGCCTCAGTCATACTCATCCTCACTCAAGCCTTCTTCATGCTACATTTCCCCGGTCAAGCACTCAGTAGCCACTGATTACAGTTCAGATTAGAACTTTACTGTTTACATGGATCTTGAAAAAGTTGATCCGATTAGAACGTGCGTTTCCATGTGTCACACGTTTGAACGGGCTAAATCATTTTGACATGCGCACAATTATCCAACATTCCGGAAACAGTAGAAGAAGAAGCAACTTCCAATGTAAACAAACCCCGCTTCATGTCTTTCTGTCTATGAACTGGACCTGTATTGTGTTATTCTGGTTGTACTTTTGCTTCTGCTGGTCTCCGTAATGAAGCTACAAGCCCAGCAGTACATACTTCTGCATACAGTATGTAGGGCTGCTCACCAGGGCTGCTCACAGAGATGGTAAAAAAAAATGTTACGACCTAATAGTACTGAATGCAAAAGACGCAACAAACTTACACAAAATGCCCCCCCCCCCCCCGCCAGTATACAACTAGGACAATATCAATCGCTACGGAAGGTGACAATATGTATGGTACATATTCATACTATGTGGGGTAACTAAATAGACGGTTATGCTGTTTATTCCATCCAGCTACAATGCTCTGCACTGTGTATATACGTATATTTATATATTTATGTATACATATGTACAGTGGGGTAAAAAAGTATTTAGTCAGCCACCAATTGTGCAAGTTCTCCCACTTAAAAGATGAGCGAGGTCTCCAATTTTCATCATAGGTATACCTCAACTATGAGAGACAAAATGAGGAAAAAAAATCCAGAAAATCACATTGTCTGATTTTTAAAGAATTTATTTGCAAATTATGGTGGAAAATAAATATTTGGTCAATCACAAAAGTTCATCTCAATACTTTGTTATATACCCTTTGTTGGCAATGACAGAGGTCAAACGTTTTCTGTAAGTCTTCACAAGGTTTTCACACACTGTTGCTGGTATTTTGGCCCATTCCTCCATGCAGATCTCCTCTAGAGCAGTGATGTTTTGGGGCTGTCGCTGGGCAACACGGACTTTCAACTCCCTCCAAAGATTTCCTATGGGGCTGAGATCTGGAGACTGGCTAGGCCACTCCAGCACCTTGAAATGCTTCTTACGAAGCCACTCCTTTGTTGCCCGGGCAGTGTGTTTGGGATCATTGTCATGCTGAAAGATCCAGCCACGTTTCATCTTCAATGCCCTTACTGATGGAAGGAGGTTTTCACTCAAAATCTCACTATACATGGCCCCAGTCATTCTTTCCTTTACACGGATCAGTCGTCCTGGTCCCTTTGCAGAAAAACAGCCCCAAAGTAAGATGTTTCCACCCCCATGCTTCACAGTAGGTATGGTGTTCTTTCTCCTCCAAACACGACAAGTTGAGTTTTTACCAAAAAGTTCTATTTTGGTTTCATCTGACCATATGACATTCTCCCAATCCTCTTCTGGATCATCCAAATGCTCTCTAGCAAACTTCAGACGGGCCTGGACATGTACTGGCTTAAGCAGGGGGACACGTCTGGCACTGCAGGATTTGAGTCCCTGGTGGCGTAGTGTGTTACTGATGTAGCCTTTGTTACTTTGGTCCCAGCTCTCTGCAGGTCATTCACTAGATCCCCCCATGTGGTTCTGGGATTTTTGCTCACCGTTCTCATGATCATTTTGACCCCACGGGGTGAGATCTTGTGTGGAGCCCCAGATCGAGGGAGGTTATCAGTGGTCTTGTATGTCTTCCATTTTCTAATAATTGTTCCCACAGTTGATTTCTTCACACCAAGCTGCTTACCTATTACAGATTCAGTCTTCCCAGCCTGGTGCAGGTCTACAATTTTGTTTCTGGTGTCCTTTGACAGCTCTTTGGTCTTGGCCATAGTGGAGTTTGGAGTCTGACTGTTTGAGGTTGTGGACAGGTGTCTTTTATACTGATAATGAGTTCAAACAGGTGCCATTAATACAGGTAACGAGTGGAGGACAGAGGAGCCTCTTAAAGAAGAAGTTACAGGTCTGTGAGAGCCAGAAATCTTGCTTGTTTGTAGGTGACCAAATACTTATTTTCCACCATAATTTGCAAATAAATTCTTTAAAAATCAGACAATGTGATTTTCTGGACTTTTTTTTTCTCATTTTGTCTCTCATAGTTGAGGTATACCTATGATGAAAATTGGAGACCTCTCTCATCTTTTAAGTGGGAGAACTCGCACAATTGGTGGCTGACTAAATACTTTTTTGCCCCACTGTATATTCACTGCTCTTATTTTCTTATCTTCTAAATTATTGCTCTGAGTGTTGCTATCCCTGTGCTGTTGCAATCCTGGAATTTCCCCATTGTGGGACTAATAAATGCTTATTATTATTCCATCTAGCTACAATGCTCCACACTGTGTGTGTTTATATATTTACATATTTATAACATCTAGCTACAATGCTCCGCACTGTGTGTCTATATATTTATATGTATACATGTATACTCGCTGCTCTTGTTTTTTTCTTGCCTTCTGATTGTTGCTGTGAGTGTTGCTATCCCTGTGCTGTTGCAATCCTGGAATTTCCCCATTGTGGGACTAATAAAGGCTTATCTTATGTTATCTTATCTTATCTGACCAACAGAGGGAGACAGCAGGACGATACAGACCAGTTCTGTTTTACTCCTGCCATGTCGTCTACAAGCTGCTGTAAAGGCGGAAATACGTCACGTCGACGTGTAGCTGACGTACAGACATGTGCAGTAAACATATTTTCTACCCGAACTTCGGAATAAGTGTTTATATGCACATCAATTGGATTAACAATCGGCATAACCCACCCGTCTCAACTGGAAGGAAATTTTGATCCAAATGAACATGAAGCATGTTTATTCCGATCAGGCTTTTAATCCAGTTACTTGTGTCCATGTAAACATGGCTACTTACTGCCGCCCGCGGTAATACTAAGCAGCATAATTTTGAAAAATAAACACAATGAGCACTATTTAAGTTTGTAAAATAATAATGTGAAAATAAATACATAAATAAATAATTAAATTTAAAAAAAAACATTGCATTGTGGAAAAAAAAGGACTCCTATTGCTGCTTGGTATTATCATAGAATTTGGATGAATAGTGAAACATTTCAGAAGTAAAAAATATTTAATTCCAGTTGACTTGACTGAGCTTTCATACAGCAGACTGACCCGCCTGGATTACTGCCACTCTTCAGTAAATTAAGAAATTGAATTAATTTTGCATTCATTATTTTTATTCAAATTGAAAAAAATCCTTTTTTATAATTTTAATTGCTCATTCTATTTTATTATCATTTTACAAGCACTTCTTTTCAAGTATTTCTGTTCATGACTTTTATTAATATTTCATATTGCCGTTGCAATAAAGTTGTTAAATGAACCTTGTATCTGTAAATTTCTGCATTATATTTTACATTTACGTTGATGTTTATGTTAGGGCTGCCTGACTTATTCTGCAAATTCCATGAAATTGTATGGATACAGAGTCTTTCCAAAACCTTGAAATTACTTGAATTTACAGTTTCTTAATATTTCATAAGTCATTAAATAATTAAGCTCCACTACTTGCAGAGTCGACCTGGTCACATTGCCATCCACTTTATCGACGGAGATCCAGGCAGATAAATTGATTGGCTGATTAGATATTTGCCTAAGCTCCTAAAACCCGGCAATTCATCTTTGTCCTCTGTAGTTGGCATTCTGTTTTATCTCATATCGCTCATACGATACACAGCACTCTGTTAAGTTCTGCTGTTTCTTAGAGTAGACAAGTGGAGCTGCAAAATATCACATGTTGGTGGGTGTGACCTTTCCAGCCTCTCTGGCCCACTTTCAAACACAGCCTACATTTGGGCCTGGAAAGCCTGATTGGCCTCCCTGTTTCAGACACCAATACTTGCTTTCTATGGGCATGCACTAGTTGGAGTGGATGTCATTGAAGACCTTAACTAGAGCTGTCTCAGTGCTGTGGTGTAGCCGAAAACCTGACTGGAAGACATCAAAACAGTTATTTAATGTCAGGAAGTTGTACAATTGATGAAAGACAACTTCTTCTATTATCTATCAATAAATGCACGAAATCTCCGTGTGTGTGTGTCTTGTTGTGTGAAGTAATATGGCAGCTGAGGTACCCTGGGTGTAGTGAAACGGCCCGCCTTTCCAGTGGTGGCGTCACCCAGGGTATAAAGGGCTGTGGTGGAAGGGAACAGTCTCTTTTGCTGTCAACCCCTTGGCCTTTACGGAGTGCTGTTATATTATTAGTCCTTATAATAAACTACGTTTGACTGCAGCCTCCTGCCTGCTTATTGTGCCCCGAGTTATGGACATAACACTTGGTGACGAGGTAAAAGGTATGGAAAGAAGTTTTTCCTGGTTTCCGCCATTTCTGGAGGTCCCGGGCGAGCCGCCCGTCCCTTGGGGGAGGTGGTTTGCGGCTTTCAAAAACTAACTGGCGGCGTTAAACCTCAGTGAGTTGAGAAAACTGCATGCGAGGGCTATTCTGGTCCATAACCTTGGCATTGAGAGCCAGCGTATCCTTAGCACTTTGGGTGCAAGTGATAGATTTGATGACGTGGTGGGGCTAATGGCGTGCTAGTTTTGCGGCCCTGAGAACGTTACTGTGAAGAGGATTCGGTTTTGGCAGTGTCGCCAGCGGACAGGAGAGTCAGTGCAACAGTTCGTCGCAGACCTGCATCAGCTGGTGGTGGAGTGCCGCTTTGGAGGATGAGATTTTCCTTGTTCAGCTAGGGGCACACGTTCTCTGTTCTGCGGTGCGGTCAAGGCTCCTGACACGTACGGGTGAGATGACGCTAGCCACGGCAGTCGAGATTGCCCAACAGTTCGAAGCTGCAGAGAAGTTGTCGCAGGATTTGGGTGAGAAGAGCTCACTGGGGCATACGGAACCGTGGGTGAAGAGCTGGCTGTGGACCCAGATAGCGAGGACAGTGAAAATGACGAAGAGTATGCTGCCGCTATAAAAATTAGGTCCGCCCTGGGTTCACCAAGGTGTTATGGCTGTGGGTCCACAAGGCAAGAGCGTGTCCAGCAAAAGGCAAGCACTGTGGCAAGTGTGGTCTCCTGCATCACTTCGCCAGGGCCTGCAGGAATTTTGAGCGGGAAGACCAAAGACGTGGAGTGGATTCCTCCACCGTAACTCCTACGGTTGTTCATTCCATCTCTCCGAGCAGAGATGGGCACATTTACTGCAACGTGTTGCTGGACGGCGTGGAAGTGCTGTTGCTGGTGGACACGGGAGTGGTGGCCTCGGTGTTGAGCTGGCCCACTGTGAGGAGTCTGTTTTTACATTACTGCGTAAGGGGACTGTCAATGTCGTACTGTGGCTACAGTGGAAACAAACTAGCCATCTTGGGCTCACTGGAGTTGACGGCCCGGTACAAGTCAGCAGTGATGGTGAATGTCCAGTTTGTGGTGACAATTAGAGGGTCATACATCATGGGGTGTGAGATATGTTCTATGGCCTGGGTTTCAAGATCACCAGTGGTGTCGGAGAAGAGTGGTCGGGCTGTGGCCTGTGGGACCGACCCGCCCTGTGTGTGGACGATGACGCTGTTTGAGACACTGACTGGCCTAGTAGTCTGGGAATGGAGCAGGACGAGACCCACCATGGATTGCCACGGGAGGGTTCCGGCGTCCACATTGCCCTTGGTGTGCAAACTGGACAGGTGGAGCCAAAACGCTAGCCCCCTCTGCTTCCGTTGCATGGCCTGAGGAACACGGAAGGCACGGCGCTACAGTGGTTTTGCCGGCACACAAAATGAAAGAGAGCGGGGCAGGACCAGATGGAGCGGTAGGACGACGCACCAACCAGCAACACTGGAGGCCAAAGGGAGCTTCAGACCGGGTCGGAGGAATGGTGCGACCCGGAGAAGCTGTCCGCACCAGGCGTCGAGGGTGTTTGAAGCCGAGCCGGGTTTCCCTGCAGGTAGCAGACGAGGTTCGACCCAGAAAGGAGGCTTGGTGAGGGGGGCCCATGAAAGAAGAAAGTGGCGCGATGGGCAAGGGCGGCTAAGAGGGGTGGCTGCCCAGGAGGACGGCTATTTGAAGCTGTCTGATTTCTTGTGGAGGCACCCCAACAAGCTGCGGTGCGTGGAGAAGGGGAGACGCCGGCACAACGCATCCCTGGAGGCCAAGGAGCAAAGGTGCTCTGGAAGGGACCCACCAGATGGAAGTCCAAGGGGTGGCCTGTCTACCGGGTTGGTAAAGTGACTGGGGGTGACTTTTAATGCATGTTTGTTATAGTTTTTACCCCAAGTCATTTAGCTGATATGTTTCACATATGTCGTGTTGTGCTTGCCCTGTGTTTGAAAAAAAAAAAAAAAAAAGAGTAACGTCCCCAACACTGTTTTTTTAATTGTTGTGAAGTGCCCAGGTTGTAGGGTGGGTGTGTTGGGGTGGGGGCCGCCAATGGGTATGTGAATGTACATATTAACCATTTTAGTTGTTGTGTTTGTAAAGTTGGCTGTATATATTTATTGTTCTGAGATTGATTTAGAAACACGGCTATTTTCTTTTGGACCTCAATCATTAAGGCGGCAGAATAATCTGCCTGGCTGCGTAGGGGTGAGCCAGCAGTCCACCTGGCCCCTCCAGTTTATTATTTTGTGTGCATGGATAAGTTTGTGTACATATGGTATGTTTTAGCACATGAATCGGGTTGCAAATTTGGGAGGGTCTAATTAGTGTGCTTAGCATTTTTCTAAGGGGGGGGGAGGAAATGTTGTGTGTAGTAATATGGCGGCTGGGGCACCCTGGGTGTAGTGGGAGGTGACGGTCCACCATATCCGGTGGTGGCGTCACCTGGGGTATAAACAGCCGTGGCGGAAGAGAATAGCCTCTTTTGCCATCGACCCCTTGGCCTGTACGGAGCGCTGTTATATTACTAGTTCTTATAATAAACTACGTTTGACTGCAACCTCCTGCCAGCTTATTGTGCCCCGAGTTATGGACGTAACACGTCTGTCTGTTCCACACATATCTCTTGAACCATTCGTCAGACTGACCTAAGATTTTATAAGTGTTTTGCTGAGGTTATGAGGGTTTGTATCCCTGAGTATGGAGTCACTCTGTCAAAATATGTAATTTGTATCAATAAAAGTTTAGCCACCACTCTGTCACCGTTCTGTCTCTAAATGCCCTGGCTTCAGGAAGTGTGGGCATGGTTTTGGATTGAGTCCATGCTGATTGGATAATACGCAGCATCATGGCCATGCTGACTGGATAACACATGGCATCATGACCATGCTGACTGGATAATACGCAGCATCACGATCAGTCAGTCACCACAGCACTTCGCAAACAAAGATTTTATGTGTTTTGTTGAGGTTACGAGGGTGTGCACCCCGAGTATGGAGACGCTCAGTCAAAATATGTAATTCTTATCAATAAAAGTTTAGCCACCGCTCTGTCTCTTGCCCAGGCTTCTAGAAGTGTGGGCGGGGTTTTGGATTGACTCCGTATTTATTGGATAATACACAGCATTATGGCATCAGTAACCATAGCGCTCCAGTGTGAGCAAAACAAGGAAGTGGAAAGTGACAAATTTGACTATAAAAAGATAATACTTAAGATTTAATGCCTAAAAAAATATACCATGAAGTTGCTGTGATTGTGGAGGTCTAATGGATAATTCGGCATGGAGAGCACGAGGTGCGCGGGGGGGGGGGGTGCGGTGCCACAAAGGACATCACTGGCACATGGGTAAAGCAGCAGCTGAGACTCCCATTCTACTGGGCAGACTGGGCTTGGCTCCCTGCAAAGGACTGCGATCCACCGGTTCAGCTGCTGCTTCTCCGACCCTCCGATCCACAATCGTTTGCAGGGAGGCATGCCCAGCCTGCCCAGTCAGTGGTAGATGGCAACTGCTGCTTCATTGTGGAACGGAATGGCCAGATATACTGCATATCATGTGTGGACACATATGCAACAACAAGACACAAAAATGCCCAGATAACGAAATATATAATTTTTATTTAAATACAGTGGGGCAAAAAAGTATTTAGTCAGCCACCAATTGTGCAAGTTCTCCCACTTAAAAGATGAGAGAGGTCTCCAATTTTCATCATAGGTATACCTCAACTATGAGAGACAAAATGAGGGGAAAAAAAATCCAGAAAATCACATTGAAGGATTTTTAATGAATTAATTGGTAAATTCCTCAGTAAAATAAGTATTTGGTCACCTACAAACAAGCAAGATTTCTGGCTCTCACAGACCTGTAACTTCTTCTTTAAGAGGCTCCTCTGTCCTCCACTCATTACCTGTATTAATGGCACCTGTTTGAACTCGTTATCAGTATAAAAGACATCTGTCCACAACCTCAAACAGTCAGACTCCAAACTCCACTATGGCCAAGACCAAAGAGCTGTCAAAGGACACCAGAAACAAAATTGTACACCTGCACCAGGCTGGGAAGACTGAATCTGTAATAGGTAAGCAGCTTGGTGTGAAGAAATCAACTGTGGGAGCAATTATTAGAAAATGGAAGACATACAAGACCACTGATAATCTCCCTCGATCTGGGGCTCCACGCAAGATCTCACCCTGTGGGGTCAAAATTATCACGAGAACAGTGAGCAAAAATCCCAGAACCACATGGGGGGACCTAGTGAATGACCTGCAGAGAGCTGGGACCAAAGTAACAAAGGCTACATCAGAAACACACTACGCCGCCAGGGACTCAAATCCTGCAGTGCTAGACATGTCCCCCTGCTTAAGCCAGTACATGTCCAGGCCCGTCTGAAGTTTGCTAGAGAGCATTTGGATGATCCAGAAGAGGATTGGGAGAATGTCATATGGTCAGATGAAACCAAAATAGAACTTTATTGTAAAAACTCAACTTGACGTGTTTGGAGGAGAAAGAACACCATACCTACTGTGAAGCATGGGGGTGGAAACATCTTACTTTGGGGCTGTTTTTCTGCAAAGGGACCAGGACGACTGATCCGTGTAAAGAAAAGAATGAATGGGGCCATGTATCGTGAAATTTTGAGTGAAAACCTCCTTCCACCAGCAAGGGCATTGAAGATGAAGCGTGGCTGGGTCTTTCAGCATGACAATGATCCCAAACACACCACCCGGGCAACGAAGGAGTGGCTTCGTAAGAAGCATTTCAAGGTCCTGGAGTGGCCTAGCCAGTCTCCAGATCTCAACCCCATAGAAAATCTTTGGATGGAGTTGAAAGTCTGTGTTGCCCAGCAACAGCCCCAAAACATCACTGCTCTAGAGGAGATCTGCATGAAGGAATGGGCCAAAATACCAGCAACAGTGTGTGAAAATCTTGTGAAAACTTACAGAAAACGTTTGACCTCTGTCGTTGCCAACAAAGGGTATATAACAAAGTATTGAGATGAACTTTTGTTATTGACCAAATACTTATTTTACCGAGGAATTTACCAATTAATTCGTTAAAAATCCTTCAATGTGATTTTCTGGATTTTTTTTTTTCTTATTTTGTCTCTCATAGTTGAGGTATACCTATGATGAAAATTGGAGACCTCTCTCATCTTTTAAGTGGGAAAACTTGCACAATTGGTGGCTGAATAAATACTTTTTTACCCCACTGTATTTACAGACAAATAGGCAACACTGATGCAGCAGTTGCAGCCAAATGGGTCATTCTGCTGTGTCTAAAAACATGCAGGTTAGGGTAACTGGAGACTCTAAAGTGGCCCTAGGTGTGAATGTGTGTGTGAATGGTGAAGGGATTGGTGCTGTACCGTGGCTGCCTCATCCATCCAGGTGGATGCCCTAAATTTCCCTCTGGGGATCAATAAAACATACAAAAAAAAAAAAAATACAAAAAAAAATAATAATGTTGGGTGTTTTGTACTTATAATATTGCTAAAATATAAAAGGATGCACTACCGTGGGTCTCCAGTATTTGTAATGTGTCCTGTTATAGTACTGCATGAGTTTATTGACGATCGACTATAAACTACACATTTAAACTAAATTATAATGGTGACTGAAGAACTGCCATTCCCCAAAGTGCAAGATGTACTATTATGAATATAAGTCATAAAAGATCACACAAAGAAGTGATCTGACAAAAAAAAATAAACAAGCGGTTAATATTGGATGTGCCATTCATTTTCAGTTATTCTGTAATTAATTTTCACACAATCAAATAAATCTTAGTGCCATTTACGCCCTTTTATATTTGTCAAAGTCTAACATGTGTGATTGCCTCCATCTAGGCTCCACCTCTGTGTTCCGCTTTCAAACACAGCCTACATTTGGGCCTGTAAAGCCTGACTGGACTTCCTGTTTCAGACAGGAAGACTTGCTTTCTACGGGCATGCTCTAGTACTCTTAAATTTGTGTTTTTTTCCTTTAAGTATTTGTACATTGTGGAAAACTGGAACTTTGTTCCTGGGAATCTTTGACTTTTTAAGTTAACCCCTAACATTCCAGCCGATGTGAAGCGTTGCACAGGAGGAACACCAGGATTTTAAGAGGTGAATTTTCTCCAGTCAGAGAAATTACAACTTTTTAAAATGTTAGCTGAATTTTTTCCACATTTAAATTTGTATTTTTTTATTTTGAACTTTATTATATTTTTCTTCATTAATTTTTCAAATTTGTCACAAATGTTTAATTTCATCTTGAATTTTCTTTTGTCTTCTGCATTTGCTCGTTGATTTTTATCATAAATGTGTTGGTTTTCTTGTTGTAAATGTATGTGGGTTTTCTGCTGAATTTTCAACTTTTTTAATCATAAATTTGCAACTCTAAATCTGCTTTTTTATTGTTTGTTTAAATGTCTCATAAATCAGCAACTTTTCTTCATAATTTTTTCACTTTCAAATTTATGTTTTTCCTGTTATTAATGAGTGAGAGAGGCAGCTGTGGCTGCAGAAGTAGCTTGCCACTACCACTGTCTGTCTGGAGTGAATGAATAATGTACCTATTTGTAAAGCGTCTTTGAGTATATATGATAAAGCGCTATATAAAGCCGATGCATTATTATAATTGATATTGTTGATTGCTGGTTGCTGGGGTCTTTCTGCAACTGTGGGGGTTCCCCCCTACAGTTGATAGTGCTATGAGATGACTGTTGTTGTGAAATGGCGCTATATAAATAAAGTTGAATTGAATTGAATTGAATTGTTTCACTGGATTGTAACATTTTTCTATATTTGCTACTTTAATCTCATTAAGTTACTAAATGTGTAACTTTTTAAACTTGTGGATTCTCAGCTTTTCTCAAATGTGTGAAATTTAAAACTTTAAAAAATATTTTTCATAGATTTCGAACAAAAAAGTATAACAAAAACAAAACAAATGACAAATGCAATAAAGTAACAGTATAGTGTTCAAAAGGGAGAAGGAAGAAGTGAACACTTATTAATTCCATCTCCTCTTTTCCATAAATACACCCATGTGAATTATATACAAATTACCACATTTAAGACCCCAAGTAAACAATTAACTGTATTTTGTACATATCAACATTAATACCCATCCATCCTAACATACATTGATGTCCATACATCAAAACCAGCCTCAAACAACACAGATATACACAGTGCTGTTCCACCCACCATTCCATAGTGTCCCAGCGTGAGCATAGTGAATCGTACATATAAATACTACCCTTCTAACATATATCCTTTCAGCAAATAATGTTTATACCTCTTTTTGAATTGATTTCTGTTTGTACATAGTTTCAGTTCCGGCTCCAGACTGTTCCACAAATCCACCCCACAGACAGATATGCACAGACTTTTCTTGGTTGTTCGTATCTTGGGTTTTGTAAAGTTTAAGTCTCCTCTCAAATTATGATCATTGTCTCTTTTTTTAAATATTTTTTTTGTATATTAGTTGGGAGTTGATTATTAATTGCCCTGTACATTACTTGTGCTGTCTTAAATTTAACTAAATCGATGAACTTTATGACATGTGACTTTAAAAACAACGAATTGGTATGGTCTCTATATCCTACATTATTTATTATCCTTATAGCTCTTTTTTGTAATGTGCATATTGACTGTAGGTTGGTCTTGTAGGTGTTTCCCCAGACTTCTACACAGTAGTTAAGATAAGGTAGAAACAGTGAATTGTACAGTAAGACCAATGATTTATAGTCCAAGATGTGTCTTGTCTTCCCCAGTATGCCTATACATTTTGCTAACTTGGCCCGGATGTGACTGATGTGAGGTTTCCAGCAGATTTTATTGTCTAGCGTCACCCCCAGAAACTTATTTTCCTGTACTGTTTCTATTCTGGTATCTTCATATACCAAAAATCACCAATTTTTGTTGTCTATCAATGTGATTATAGGAAGAAAAAGTATACCAAAAATATTAAATATAAGATAAGATAAGATAAAATAAGATAAGCCTTTATTAGTCCCACAATGGGGAAATTCCAGGATTGCAACAGCACAGGGATAGCAACACTCAGAGCAACAATCAGAAGGCAAGAGGAAAAAAAAGAGCAGCGAGTATACATATGTACATATAAATATAAATATATATATATATATATATATATATATATATATATATATATAGACACAGAAACACAGTGCGGAGCATTGTAGCTAGATGGGATAGGTATATAAATATATAAACACAGTGCGGTACAGAAACACAGTGCGGAGCATTGTAGCTAGATGGGATAGGTATATAAATATATAAACACAGTGCGGAGCATTGTAGCTGGATGGAATAAATATATGAGTATATAAACACACAGTGTGGAGTATTGTAGCTAAATGGAATAAATATGTAAATATATAAACACACGGTGCGGAGCATTGTAGCTAGATGGAATAATATGTAGATATATAAACACACACAGTGCGGAGCATTGTAGCTAGATGGAATAATATGTAGATATATAAACACACAGTGCGGAGCATTGTAGCTAGATGGAATAAATATATGAATATATAAACACAGTGCGGAGCATTGTAGCTAGATGGAATAAATATGTAAATATATAAACACACACAGCGTGGAGCATTGTTGCTAGATGGAATAAATATATAAATATATATATAAACACACAGTGTGGAGCATTGTAGCTAGATGGAATAAATATGTAAATATGTAAACACACACAGCGTGGAACATTGTTGCTAGATAGAATAAATATATAAATATATAAACACACACAGTGTGGAGCATTGTACCTAGATGGAATGAAACAGCACAACCGTCTACTTAGTTATCCTACATGGTATGATTATGTACCCATACATATTCTCACCCTCCATAGCGACCGGTATTTTCCTAGTTGTATACTGGAGGGGACCATTGTGTAAGTCTATTGCGTCTTTTGCATTCAAAACTATTAGGTTGTCACGTCTTTTTGCTATCTCTGCGCGCAGCCCTGCTTAGGTTGTACAGTCTGACAGCCGTAGGTAGGAAGGACCTGCGAAACCTCTTGGTTGTGCACCGAGGATGATAGAGTCTGCTGCTAAATGAGCTCCTTAGTGCATTCAGTATGTCCTGCATAGGGTGGAACTCGGACTCCAGCAGAGATGACAGTTTAGCCACCATCCTTCTCTCTCCCATCTCCTCCACTGGGTCAAGGCGCTGCCCCAGGACAGAGCTAGCTTTCTTGATCAGTTTGTTCAGTCTCTTCCTATCAGCTGCTGTGATGCCACTGCCCCAGCAGACCACTCCAAAAGTGATGGCTGATGCCACCACCGTGTCGTAGAAGGTCTTCAGCAGCGCCCCTTGTACACCAAAAGACCTGAGTCTCCTCAGTAGGAACAGCCTGCGCTGTCCCTTCTTGTAGAGTGCGTCAGTATTGTTTGACCAGTCTAGGTTATTGTTCAGATGAACACCCAAGTACTTATAGGATGTCACCATCTCGATGTCTGCTCCCTGTATATTTACTGGTGCTGTGAGGGGCTGTCCTTGCCTGCGGCAGTCCACCACCAGCTCCTTAGTTTTCCTCGCGTTGATCTGGAGGCAGTTCTGATGGCACCAGTCCACAAAGTCCTGGATAAGCCCTCTGTACTCAGCTTCATCTCCGTTGGAGATGAGGCCAATGATCGCAGAGTCGTCAGAGAACTTCTGTAGATGGCAGTGTGTTGTATTGTGTGAGAAGTCCGCAGTATAAAGGGTGAATAGGAAGGGAGCCAAAACTGTTCCCTGGGGGGCCCCCGTGCTACCGATGATCATGTCGAACACACAGTCCCGGGTTCTCACAAACTGAGGCCGGTTTGTGAGGTAGTCCAGGATCCATGATGACAGGTGCTGGTCCACCCCTGCGCACAGCAGCTTGTCCTTCAGGATCATCGGTTGGATGGTGTTGAAAGCACTGGAGAAGTCAAAGAACATGATCCTCACCGCATTCCCGGGCTTCTCCAGGTGGGACAGAGAACGGTGAAGGAGGAAGATCACCGCATCCTCCACTCCAATGTCATGCTGGTAGGCGAACTGGAGTGGATCCATCGCTGGTCCCACCAGGGGGCGGAGGTGAGCAAGGAACAGTCTCTCCAGGGTCTTCATCATGTGGGACGTCAAGGCCACTGGTCTGTAGCTGTTCAGATCTTTGGGGTGGGAAGTCTTTGGTACAGGTACCACACAAGATGTTTTCCATAGCTGTGGTACCCTCCCCAGCTTCAGGCTCAGATTGAAGATGTACTCCACAATCCCACGCAGCTGGTCTGCACAGGACTTGAGGAGCTTTGCTCTGATGCCGTCCGGTCCCAACGCCTTCCTCGCCTTGATCTTCCTCAGCTCTGTCCTCACCTGGGTCTTAGTGAGGGTCAGGTTGGGGGGCTGTGTGTTGGGAGTGGGGGGGTGTTGGTGGAGTGGGGAGTGGGCAGCAGGACTTGATGTCTTTAGAGGCAGCAGTGGTTGTTGTGCAGTCAGAGGGGAGGGCGGTTGGTCAAACCTATTGAAAAACAGATTCAGATTGTTCGCCCACTCCCTGCCCCCCGTGGCCTGGGGGGAGGTATTCTGGAGCCCAGAGATGGTTTTAAGGTTTCTCCAGACGCCGCTGATGTTGCTCTGTTGCAACTTGTCCTCCATCTTCTTCCTGAAGCTGTCCTTGCCTTCTCTGATCTTTCTCCTCAGCTCCCTCTGTACGGACTTCAGCATCTCCCTGTTCCCCGACCTGAAGATCCTCTTCTTCTCTCTCAGAAGTGTTTTTATCTCAGGGTTGATCCAGGGTTTGTTGTTTGAGCAACACCGTATGGTCTTGGTGGGAACGGTGTTGTCCACACAGAAGCTGATGTAGTCCGTGATGGTGTGAGTGAGGCCATCGATGTCCTCACCATGTGGATCGCAGAGCTGCTCCCAGGCGGTGGTTTCAAAACAACCCTTTAGAGTGTCCATTGCCTCCTCAGACCATAACTTCACTGTGCGCATGGCCGGAGGTTGTCTGTGCACTAACTAACTAACTAACTAACTAACCTGCACTTATATTTGTACACCGGCAGGTGATGAACCAAGTTGTGATCCGATCTCCCGAGTGGGGAGTTGTGATGAGGTGTACGCCTCCTTAGTTTTATATAATATAACACTAGTGTTATATAATATAACACTATAAAATATAAAATATTATATTTTTATAAATATAAAAGAATAAGAACCAAAGAATCTATGTATTTACTGACAAAGGAATTATTAATATAAGATTGGAAGATAGTTTATGATGAAAATGATATAAATAAAGCATATGATAAATTTTTACAAATATTTCAATCATTGTACAATAAAAACTGTCCTATAAAATAATACAGTGACAGACAACAAAAGAAAAATATTCCTTGGGTCACCAAGGGGTTAATAAATGCATGTACAAAAGAAGAATACATTATATAAACTAGAAAAGCACTCGGAGAGCGCAGACCTCCGCCAAGCGCCACAGTTCCCCCCCCATACAGTGTTTGTGTGTACGTTTTCAGATTTCTTGACCATGAAAACATATGACTAGCAATTGGATTCACAATGATAGGATTAGTGGTTCAGTAGTAAAAGCATTACCTCCTTGGCGGAGGTAATAAACTGAAGTGTTGCTGTTGTGTCCATCTCCTCCATCTGCAAAGTCCCAGGCTGCCAGCGTTTTCATAGATCACTGAAAGCAGCACTCAGGGCTTCACTGATGGATGCAAATTGGGTAGACAGGTTGCCGTGGCTTTTATTGGGGTTGCGCTCCGCGGCAAAAGAGGATTTGGAAGCTTCCCCGGCAGAGAGCTTGTTTTTTCGCAGCCCCTATGGCTGCCCGGGGAATTTCTGCCAAATAATCCGGCGGCGGATAGCTGCCCGTCTCAGCTTTTGCAGCGTAGCGCAAACACAGGCACGCTGCCGGGCCCTGCCCACCACTGTTTTCCGCGTGCTTCTGTGCCTAAAACTTTGAAGAACGCGGAGTTTGTGTTCGTCAGATACGACGACCAGCGCCCTCCATTGCGCCTGTGCACATGTTGAAAATGGCCATATCTCACAATGTTAAAGAATCCTTTAAAAAATTCCTGTATCCAGACGGTGATCCGGATCATCCCCAAAATTTAATCAGTTCTTCCTTGTACCATTTCCAACAACGCTTGAAAGTTTCATCAAAATCTGTCCAAAACTTTTTGAGTTATCTTGCTAACCAACAGACAAACAAACAGACAGACAGACAAACAGACAAACGCTGGCAAAAACATAACCTCCTGGCCTGCGGCCTGGCGGAGGTAACAATTCATTAAGTGCAGAACGGTGGAGGCTGAGATCAAATATAAAAGATATAAAAATAAGCTTACTAATATAATGAGGACCTGTAAGAAAGAATATTACAACAGAATATTAGCGGATAATAAAAATAACTTAAGAGGAATATGGCAAGTACTCAATGGGATTATTAGTAATCGACCTAAGAATGCTAATTATCCAGAATATTTTATTGAAAATGGCAATTTGATAAATAATATGGAGGATGTGGTCAGTGGTTTCAATAAATTTTTTGTAAACGTTGGTCCTGAATTAGCAAAATCAATAGTGACAGCAGAAACAAACAGTGGTTCTGTAAATGAAATAGAAGATAGAAATCCACACACAATCTTTTTGGGTGCAGTTACTGAAAAGGAAATTATCAAGACTGTGAGTAAATTTAAGAACAAAAAACCAACGGACTGGAATGAAATTGACATGACAATAGTGAAAAAAGTAATTGAAGGAATTGTTAAGCCACTCACCCACATCTGTAACCTGTCATTTCAAACTGGTAAATTTCCAAACAAAAGGAAAATAGCAAAAGTAATACCTCTATACAAAACAGGAGACAGTCATTGTTTCACAAATTACAGGCCAGTCTCTTTACTCTCACAATTCTCCAAAATACTTGAAAAAAATCTTCACTAAGAGACTGGATTATTTCATTGAAAAACACAACCTCCTTACAGACAGCCAGTATGGTTTTAGAGCAGATAAATCTACATCTTTGGCACTGATCGAACTTATAGAAGAAATTACTAGTTGTATAGATAAAAAAAAAAGTTTGCTGTAGGAGTATTTATAGATTTAAAGAAAGCTTTTGACACCATTGACCACAGAATACTACTAAGGAAACTGGAAAGGTATGGGATAAGAGGGGTCGGAGTGAGTTGGGTGGAAAGTTATTTAAGTAACAGACAACAATTTGTACAAATTGGTGAGCACAAATCACCCTTCATGGACATCACTTGTGGTGTGCCCCAGGGGTCAGTTTTGGGACCCGAACTCTTTATTTTGTATATGCCAAGTATCAAAAATTCTGAAATTGATTTTGTTTGCGGATGACACAAATATCCTTTGCACTGGTGAGAATTTGCAGCAGGTTTTAGAGGTGGTCACAACTGAAATGAAAAAGTTAATGCAGTGGTTCAACAAAAATAAATTATCTCTAAATCTAAAAAAAACCCCAAAGATTATGTTGTTTGGAAATTATAAAATAAATCATGAAATAATGGTAACGATAGATAGATAGATAGATAGATAGATAGATAGATACTTTATTTCGAACAAAAAAGTATAACAAAAACACAATAAATGACAAATGCAATAAAGTAACAGTATACAGTGTTTGAAAGGGAGACACACAGTCTTGATAATTTCTTTTTCAGTAACTGCACCCAAAAAGATTGTGTTTGGATTTCTATCTTCTATTTCATTTACAGAACCACTGTTTGTTTCTGCTGTCACTATTGATTTTGCTAATTCAGGACCAACGTTTACAAAAAATTTATTGAAACCACTGACCACATCCTCCATATTATTTATCAAATTGCCATTTTCAATAAAATATTCTGGATAATTAGCATTCTTAGGTCGATTACTAATAATCCCATTGAGTACTTGCCATATTCCTCTTAAGTTATTTTTATTATCCTCTAATATTCTGTTGTAATATTCTTTCTTACAGGTCCTCATTATATTAGTAAGCTTATTTTTATATCTTTTATATTTGATCTCAGCCTCCACTATTCTGCACTTAATGAATTGTTACCTCCGCCAGGCCGCAGGCCAGGAGGTTATGTTTTTGCCAGCGTTTGTCTGTTTGTCTGTCTGTTTGTTTGTCTGTTGGTTAGCAAGATAACTCAAAAAGTTTTGGACGGATTTTGATGAAACTTTCAAGCGTTGTTGGAAATGGTACAAGGAAGAACTGATTAAATTTTGGGGATGATCCGGATCACCGTCTGGATACAGGAATTTTTTAAAGGATTCTTTAACATTGTGAGATATGGCCATTTTCAACATGTGCACAGGCGCAATGGAGGGCACTGGTCGTCGTATCTGACGAACACAAACTCTGCGTTCTTCAAAGGATGTAGATTTATCTGCTCTAAAACCATACTGGCTGTCTGTAAGGAGGTTGTGTTTTTCAATGAAATAATCCAGTCTCTTAGTGAAGATTTTTTCAAGTATTTTGGAGAATTGTGAGAATAAAAAGACTGGCCTGTAATTTGTGAAACAATGACTGTCTCCTGTTTTGTATAGAGGTATTACTTTTGCTATATTCCTTTTGTTTGGAAATTTACCAGTTTGATATGACAGGTTACAGATGTGGGTGAGTGGCTTAACAATTCCTTCAATTACTTTTTTCACTATTGTCATGTCAATTTCATTCCAGTCCGTTGATTTTTTGTTCTTAAATTTACTCACAGTCTTGATAATTTCCTTTTCAGTAACTGCACCCAAAAAGATTGTGTGTGGATTTCTATCTTCTATTTCATTTACAGAACCACTGTTGTTTGTTTCTGCTGTCACTATTGATTTTGCTAATTCAGGACCAACGTTTACAAAAAATTTATTGAAACCACTGACCACATCCTCCTTATTATTTATCAAATTGCCATTTTCAATAAAATATTCTGGATAATTAGCATTCTTAGGTCGATTGCTAATAATCCCATTGAGTACTTGCCATATTCCTCTTAAGTTATTTTTATTATCCTCTAATATTCTGTTGTAATATTCTTTCTTACAGGTCCTCATTATATTAGTAAGCTTATTTTTATATCTTTTATATTTGATCTCAGCCTCCACCATTCTGCACTTAATGAATTGTTTATATAATGTATTCTTCTTTTTACATGCATTTATTAACCCCTTGGTGACCCAAGGAATATTTTTCTTTTGTTGTCTGTCACTGTATTGTTTTATAGGACAGTTTTTATTGTACAATGATTGAAATATTTGTAAAAATTTATCATATGCTTTATTTATATCATTTTCATTATAAACTATCTTCCAATCTTGTATTAATAATTCCTTTGTCAGTAAATACATAGATTCTTTGGTTCTTATTCTTTTATATTTAATATTTTTGGTCTACTTTTTCTTCCTATAATCACATTGATAGACAACAAAAATCGGCACGTGGTCACTGATATCATTCAATAAAAGCCCACTCCTGATATTATTTTCCATAATGTTTGTGAATATGTTATCTATTAGTGTGGCACTGTGTGACGTGATTCTGCTAGGTCTGGTAATTGTTGGATGTAAATCCATACTGTACATTGTGTTGATAAATTCTTCTGTCAAACTATGTTGTTTTGAATTCATCAGATCTATATTGAAATCCCCACAGATGAACATAACTTTATGAGTTAGTTTTGCATACATTTTTTCCATCCAGTCCTTAAATAAGTCAATGTTTGATCCAGGTGTTCTATATCCACAGCTCACTACTATATTCTTCACATTGTCCAGACAGATTTCTATTGTAATACATTCAAATGCTCAAATAAATCATAAACGTGGTTTGGACAAAAAGACAAAAGTCAAATTTAATTATGAAAAACTGTTCAATTTTTATTGAAAATAAACAGTTTATGAGAGGAAAAAATTATATTTTTCATACAAGAATTTCAAAATTCTGAACAAAACTTCTCAGATAAAAGTAGAAAAACAGCCTGAAACTGAAGTGAAAAGAAGACAAATGTTGAAAAAAAATTCTTCAGTTCAAAACTTTGAGAGAAAAATTTCTGGTGTTTCAATGAAAAGTCACAAATTTAAGAAGAAAACACTTAAAAAATGCCTTAAAACAATTTAAAATTTATGACAAAGTTTTCATGAGTGATAAAAAGTTGAAATCTTTTGAGGCCAAACTAGTGAATAAAGCAGCTTGTAGAGCTGAAGGCTGAATGTGGTGAACTTTTCTCAGCTCCTGCTAACAGCAACAGTCCAGTTGATCCTTCTAACCCAGCTGCTTTGCCTTCATTTCAGGCTCCAATCTCTTTGTGGCTCCATGCAGATTTCTTGGAGCCAAATGTGTCTAAATGTCTGTTTCCATAGTAGATGTTGTTGATGGAGCCACTGGTGGAGCTGCAGAGTTTCAGAGCTGAAGTCCCTCCGCCTTTATTGAAGCAGCAACATGTTGTGGCGCAGGTGTAGTGTGACCGACTATTGATCGGAGGGTCATGGGTTCGATTCCCGCTCTGTCTGCTTGTCGACGTGTCCTTGAGCAAGACATTGAACCCCCAGTTGCTCCTGGTGGCTTGGTTAGCGCCTGTGTGTATGGCAGCTCTGCCGCCATCAGTGTGTGAATGTGTGTGTGAATGGGTGGGTTGCAGGATCTGTAAAGCGCTTTGGTCATCCTAGATGAGAAGAAAAGCGCTATATAAGTGAACGCCATTTACCATTTACCATTACATTAATGAGTCTTTGAACCTGCATCCTGTTGGCTTCAGCTGCTTGGAGTTTCCAGCTTCTGAACTTCTACATTCTGAACCTTCTTCAGCTCTGAACACATGATGAAACACTGAAGGATTTCAAGATGAAACTTTGTCTGATAAACTCACATCTTTTATTATTCAGGTTGAAGGACTGCAAGTTGTCAGAGATCAGCTGTGATTATCTGGTCTCAGCTCTGAAGTCCAACCCCTCCTATCTCAGACATCTGGACCTGAGTAAGAACCGGGACCTGCAGGATCCTGGAGTGAAGCAGCTGTGTGGTTTTCTGGAGAGTCCACGTTGTACACTTGAAGCTCTGAGGTCAGTCTCCTCACTTCTCTTGTGTCCATGTGTGTTGTGTGTTCAGGGGTCAGCAACCTGCAGCTCATGTCCACATGTGTCTTTGTTGTCCAGTACCAGTGTCTCCCTGGGACTTGGACAGAAACTCTAGAAATGCTCACAAATGTATGAAAAATAGGCTCCATATTTGAGGAGAAAACTCGAAAATTTCCTCCAAAAATAGTCACATTTACAAGGACAAACACAGCAACTGACTGTGAAATCAATGAAACATGACTTCAACATCCAATTTTCCTGAATTAGAACAGATGCAAAAGACTTCTGGATAAAATTAAAACATTATAAGAACAAGGTGTAAAATTCTGAGAAAAGCTGTAATTTTCTGAGACCAAATGACCAATTTAGGTTCAAATGTTGGTTTATGTGAAGGAAGTTTTGAATTTAATGAGAGAAATGTGACTTATTTCAGAGCAGAAAAACTTGTGAATGTTGACAGGCCAGTTTTTAATGTCATTTCTTTCATTTTAATTCAATTCAATTTCCAATTCAGCTTTATTTATATAGCGCCATATCACAACAAAAGTCATCTCATAGCACTACCAAATGCAGGGAAAACCCCACAATTGCAGAAAGACCCAGCAATCAGACGATCCCCTGTGAGCAAGCACTTAGCGACGGTGGAGAGGAAAAACTCCCATTTAACATGGAAGAAACCTCTAGCAGAACCAGGCTCAGGGAGGGGCAGTCATCTGCTGTGACTGGCTGGGGGTGAGGGGATAGAGAAGATGAAGAGAACAGACATAAAGAACAAGAACAGTCATAAAGAATATTTTAAAGCTTTAACAGAATTCCTTGCTTTCTACATGCTGAACTTTTTTGGCCCCAGTTGCCTAGAGAGGCACTTTTGAAGGGCAAATGTTGCAGCTAGTTGTTTGTCTAGTGGAGGTTTGTGAGCCTGGACTAAGTGAAGATGTGCTCCAAGCAGACCATTGAGGAGGTGGAGAGCTGCCAGAAGTGTGGAGAGGAGAGTGGGTCAGCGTTAAAGCAGAAACTTGAAGACATTGATGCTGATGCAGTCCACTGAGGAGGAGAAAGAGAATGCAGAAGATTGTGATCTTCACTCTGGATTGCTGCTGAATGAAGAGTGCCAACACTGGTCTGAGGACAGCCCTACACATTTTACAAGCTGGAAACAGGGATCTTCAACCAGTGGCCCATGGCGCACATTTGGTTTGTGAGCTGTTAAAGAGAGTTAGTTCTGGATTGTAAATGGTTGTGTGCTAAAGTGAGAAGTGAGAGTCAGAATGGTTGCCAGTTAATAGGGGTCCCCGCTGCCTGATAAAGGAAAGGTCAGGAGGTCAGTCAGCAGCCTGTGGTGGACCAGATGTGCTCCATGGACCCTAGCTTGGAGATCCCTCCTTAAAGGTTTTAACTCTGTAGGCCTGTCCACAACAGCAGTTTTGGGGCTTTAAATCTTCAATAATAATCCAGAGTGAAGATCAGAAGATTCTGTTCTTGTCCTTCTTCCTCAGTGGACTGAATCAGCATCAATGTCCGATCACAAGTTTGTCACTTTCATCAGAAATTTGAAACATTTTTATGCAAAACTTTCATTCAATCTTTTTTTCAGGTTTCTTCCCCTCATAAAATATCAGATTTTTGTTTCTCTTCAGTTTTTCTCTTAACAACTTTGCTTTAGAAAAGTAACTGGTCTGATTTTCCTTTCTTTACTGGCCTTTTGTCATTGAGTCAAAGCAGCCCATCAGGTTGAGTCTTGCTGCCTTCACATCAGTGCCCAACATCAGGATCTGCTTGGTGACACTAGTGTGGAGTCATGTGATGATGACGTTGACTGAAATATTCCAACCAATCAGCCTCCCAGAAAAGGAGCCTGGCTTTGGCTCATTGAGGGACTTTTCTTCCAGCATCATCCTGACATGTTTGTTTTCTGTGCAAACTTGAGCATCTTCATTAGAATGTGAAATCAATGTGGCTGCACAGCAGCAGTTTGGAGAGATCAGGTTCTCCAACCTGTGGCTCTGATGACCAGATCCAGTGGCTCCCTGAGGCCGGCACAGAAAACTACACAACAGATTAATACCATTAGATTTTACATTAGATTTTCATGGATTCATTTATTATTTTCATGATCTAATTTTTCATTCAAATTATTTGTTTTTATTGTTTTGAACTTTGGTTTTCCTCATTAATTTTTCAAATTTGTGTCACAAATGGATAATTTAATCTTGTAAAATGACTGTTGTCTTATGCTTATTAGTTTTTTGTCATAGATTTGTTTTTTTTGTAAATATGTGAGTTTCCTTGTCATTTTTCAGCTTTTTAATCATAAATTTGTGACTCTCTAAATCTGCTTTTTAAGATTTGTTTAAATGTCTCAAATCAGAAACTTTGCTGCTAATGTTTTTTAATGTTTTTTAAAAAAAAAAAAATAATGTTTTCACTTTTAAATTCATAAAGTTCTTTCCTGCTACTCGTTAATTTTCTATAGTTTTCATTTAGTTTTCATTTCACTCCTGTGTACCGCGGACGGGCACGTCTCTGCGTCCCAGAGCGCACGAGGGCACTCTCGTGCGCCCTCGTGCGCTCTAGGACACACGAGGGCACTGCTCCAAGCGTGCACTGAAAAAAAAAAAAGTTCTTCCACTACAGACACAGCCGCGAACAGATCAGATATGATTGACCTCTCATTCGACTAATAAGAGCCTTGAATTGGGTTTCTGAAACCTTGAAGAACCAATGACTGAAAACCTAGCAAGAAGGACCCGCCTACCAACGCTGTGAATGCAGCCAGCCAATTGAAGCACAGAAGTTCGGGCTGGGTGAAGAGAGACTGACTGCTGCAGCAGATGAAAAAAAAGGATCCGCAGGAAGAACCTGCTACAGACCCAGCAGCACGGAGACCACCCACAAGTGCGACCTGCACTCATTCCAGTAGAATAGACATTTAGGATTCTCTTCCATGGTCATCATAGACCAACGGAGGCCGACGACAAAGGTCATAAATCATTCGCCAAAACCGCAATCATGGAATTATGTTTTGACCGGGAACCACGAGCGGACCAGCGTCGCGTTCATCTGACAATGAGGAAGAGAAGTTCACCGGGACACTGCTGCTGTGAAGAGGTAAGGTGTTATAAGCTAAATTATTCTTTATCCCTGAAAATTGTAATCTAAAATGACTTTTGACCGATCGGTAAATTACAACTGTGCGGCGCATGAAGTCCGAAGTTCGTGCGCCGCGGTACACGGGTCGTGCACCGCGTGCGAGCCGTGAATGCCCCCTCCCCCCGCTACTATTCTGTAGCGAGGGGGGGGGAAGCCGCGGTGACTGCGCCGCTGTCGCCACATGACTATTCCGTCATGTAGCGATGGCCGATATCCGTCCTCTGTAGCAAGGGGGGGGCAACCCCCCCCACACACACACACACAGCCCTGAGTGTCACCTTTCATTAGAGCCCAAGATGAAGCTTCTATATTGAATCAGTCAAAAGTTACAGACGTTTTTCCAAACTGTGCCATTTGGCACAATTTGGCACCGTTCAAAAATGCCTGGGAACTACCTGAGGAAAAAGCTGTGTAATATATTCATTTTTTGTGGTATTGTTACAAAGTTTTGACCTCAGCTGGATAACACTTGATTCTACATTTCTTTTGCATTTTCCAGCCCGGATCTGAAGCTGTGTGTTATTTGCAAGCATTTGTATCCAAAAAAACACCCAGGCCAAATTTATTTTCTTCAAGTTCACTATGTTTAGATGACTGTAACTCAGTGGCCGGAGGACTTAGAGAGATTATGACTGTTTTGCCAAAAAATTCAAAGTGTTTTCTTTTAAATGAGAGCAACCCCATGAAGATGCTGCAAAGGGTTGAAGAACAGCTTTCGATTTACTTTGGGCACGTTATTTTTTTGGCATTTTTAGGGAAATTGACCGGAGTACAAGGGGTTAAAAAGCCTCAGAGATGAAACACTATAGCTTCTAAAACCTCATTGGGCAGCTCGCTAAGTTCCAGTGCATTTTATGCTAAAGCATTTTATTGCAAAAGATCCTAACTCGCTTTTTAATGAGGAAAGTCCGCCATCGACCTCGCTGCCACTCCCGAGCACCGCTGGAATGTTTCATTTCCTGGGGAGCATGTGAGGATAATACCTTTTATTTCAAAAAAGAAATCAATCATCTAATTAAGTCATAAAAGAGAAAAATCGATCCAGTGATGGTGACTAACCATAAATTGAGATGAAATAGTGTATGTATTTGTCGTTCTATGTGTCAGTAGATTAGCAGTGATTTAATAAAAAGTTGATACTTATATGTAAATGTAACTTCAATAAAGAACAATAAAAATGACTAAAAACGATTATATGTGCAAAAGACATATGCGTATGTTTGTATTAGAGATCTATGTGTGCTAGTGAAGAGGATGATAAAATAAAGGCAGCGTTGGATTTTTAAATAGCTTTATTATCACCCGCCTTCATCAGAACTCGGCTACAGCCCATGGTTTGAGCAGGCTGCCGCTTCGTTCCTCCAGCTCTCCAAGAGGAGACAGTGTGTGTGTCTCGCAGCAGATGCAGAATCAGAGTGAGAGAATGAGAGCAGATTTACAGCACAGTGCAGCATATATACTCAACTCAAACAATACATCAAAGACCTTCACAGCAGTCAATCTGGGCATTTGCATATCAGAGGTACAGACAGGATGCATGAACACAATGCATGGATGACACTTTAACCTCACAGCTGTAAACGCAGCATGCAGCGGAAAAAACCCAGGAGTGCGAGCTGACTGTCTCTGTGTTCTGTCTCTGTGTTGTGGGGGTTAAATCAAACCGCTACACTGCTCCCCCTCAGAGGGCACGGTAGGGGACCGTGACCTCGATGTTGCAGTTTGGGCAGCGAGCAGGGAAAAGCTCTGTGCAGGAGGAGGGGGAGGGGGGTAGCAAATGCTGACCGGGCGCGGGAAAATCGTTCGAGTTTCGCCAAAAGTGTTTGCTGCTCCGCGATGTCCCATCTGAACATGCGGAGATCAGAAGAAGAAAGAAAAAAAAAATTAGTCTCTGACTCCTCTCGTGGCCATGAAGAAAAGCAGGAGCGGCGGCAAGAAAAAAAATAACAGCAGAGGGACTGGCGTGTTGACTTTAGGGCAGACGTACCCGACAGCCTCGGGAACCGCAGACAGCTGAATTCCCCTTGTGTGCCGCGGCTAAGACCATAAAATCCCGTGAGCAAGCTGCGGGCCTCAGGTGTACCAGCAAGCCTGAAGGGCCAGTGTGCAGCAGAAGGAAGGCAGTCGGAAAAGCCGTATTTGTCCCGTGCGTGGTGCGCCGTCCTCGTCACCCCCGGTGCGTGTGCTGGGGCTCCGTGCGTGGGTGGGCCCGCTGGAGAGGAAATCAGGGTCAGAAACTTGAAGATTGGCGCAGTCTGCGCCGAAAAACATCTCTGACGAGCCGTGGCTGCAGATTAGTCATGGTGCGTTCAGGTCCACTTGTGCTCCGTCGGCCATGGGAGTCGCCCGCATGTGCTCTGATGTTGAGGAGCTGCGCGGCCGGTCCCGCGTGGATGTGCCGATCTCGGCGAGGGTGCACCATGACGTTCTCTGCCGCTTACCCGGTCTTGGTTGATGTCCTGAGAGCGGCTCGCCCGCCGTGGGCTCTGCGTCGAGGTCTCCCTGAGGCCGCAGGGAGTGAAGACCAGTCAGGCCGCTGTGACGGTGCATTCATGCCCGGGTGCTGCGTTCGCTGGCCGCTCGTTTTCTTCAGTCTCGGGTCGCCAGAGTGGCTGTTCAGATCAGAAGGTTGCGTTTGCACAAAACGTGTGCATTCCGGGGTCACCAGTGAAGAGGATGATAAAATAAAGGCAGCGTTGGATTTTTAAATAGCTTTATTATCACCCGCCTTCATCAGAACTCGGCTACAGCCCATGGTTTGAGCAGGCTGCCGCTTCGTTCCTCCAGCTCTCCAAGAGGAGACAGTGTGTGTGTCTCGCAGCAGATGCAGAATCAGAGTGAGAGAATGAGAGCAGATTTACAGCACAGTGCAGCATATATACTCAACTCAAACAATACATCAAAGACCTTCACAGCAGTCAATCTGGGCATTTGCATATCAGAGGTACAGACAGGATGCATGAACACAATGCATGGATGACACTTTAACCTCACAGCTGTAAACGCAGCATGCAGCGGAAAAAACCCAGGAGTGCGAGCTGACTGTCTCTGTGTTCTGTCTCTGTGTTGTGGGGGTTAAATCAAACCGCTACACTAGCATCTTAACCTATGTGTATTAGTACCTTAATGTGAAACTGCAACAAGGTATCAGCAATCAAACAAGAATCAATACAGTGAAACTGTATACTGGCTAAATAGTGATTGGTAACATAGTGGTTTCAAATACAACATACAGTATATTAAAACAACATAAACAGGATAAAGTGAAAAATCTCAAATAAGGATAACACAACTTCTCTGAACTTCTTTTTTCTCATTTATGTTTTTATTAGAAAAGGATGTCATTTTTCCAAATATAGCATTCAGACATTTGCATCATAGTCCTTCTCTTGTTTGTTTTATAGGAACAAAAACAAAAAAAAATTAAAAACAAAAAAAAATTAAACAAACTGAACTGGGGGCTTACAGTCATTCCTGTCATGTGGTGATCCTCGCGGATCACCAAGAGACGCCACAGAGTTCACCAGAGAGTTAGGCTCAGATGTTATTTATTTCCAGATGTGACAAAACACAACTATGAACCCATAAGGGCAAACACACACATAACAGACTTGGGCTCGTAGGGCTAACCCAGCCGCTTTGAGCTAACTGTGACAAAACTATGATGACGAACCTGACATGAAGGTCTCACGGCACTCTCAAACATGACGAGGTGTAGACCCAGACTTGACAAGGAAAACGAGACGAGACGTTGACAGAATGTCGACTGATACTCCTGCGTCCTACCGTCGTCAGTGCCGGGCTTAAAAGGGCGAAGCACTAACGACGGTAATGACAATCAGCTGACCGGCCGTTGACAGGCGGAAGCCCCACCAAGCACTTTCACAATAAGAGCCCGGCGAGGCCAGAATACAGCCCGCAGCTGTCACGGCCGGCAGCGAGAATAACTTAGCCCAAGCGCGATCAGAACCGGCGCTCGGGTCATAACAGTACCCTCCCTCCACGGGCGGACTTCGAATGCCCCAAGGAACCACACTGCCCCCCGCCCCCCCCAGGGTGGGAGGTTGGGGGACAGGTGCGGAGGGAGAGAAACCAACCCATGAACAAGGCAAAAAAAAAACCCATACAAGACAATGACAAGGCAAAAAAAAACCCATACAAGACAATGACGAGACTAAAAAAACCATACAAGACAATGACAAGACTAAAAACCATACAAGACAATGACAAGACAAACAAGAAAAAATGTACAAAGGAAAACAAAAACCAGAACTACAGGTTCAGATAAACTAGATACAGGAACACATTACCTGCTCATACCAGACTTAACATGAAAAAACAAAAAACAGAGCATTACCCGCTCATACCAGACTACGTGAAACAAAAAAAAAAACAGAGCACTACTTGCTCATATCAAGCTATACACGACACAAGGAAGAAAAAAAAAAACCAGAGCACCACACGCTCTACCCAGACTATACATAAACCAGCAAGGCTACTGCAAACACACATGAAGCAATCTAAAATTGCTTAGCATAACTTTACTATGGTTAGACTGTGGCTTCCAAAAACACAAGAGGCAATCTAAAATTGCTTTGACATAACATGACTGACTTGACTGTGGCTTTCAAAACAAAGGCATGAGCACAAGACACAACATAACCAGGACGAGGGAAAAAAAAGCACAAATACAGAGACACACCCAGGGACCACTACCACCCCCCGACAGTTTATGTCGACCGATGGTCAACGGAGGCGGACCAGGCGGCTCACCAGAGTCCAAAGTCCCGCACGTCCGCTTCTCCGGTGGTCGAACTAGGTAGCCCCATGGCACACATAACAGGTCGGGTGGTCGAACCGAGGCGCCGAACCGGCGAAACAGTCCCTCCGGCGGCCGACCCGTGTCCCTCAGCCACCAGTCCAGGGCATCAACAACCCGCAGCGGCCTCCCTGACAAGAACAAAACTCGGGAGAACCGGGGCGAGCGAACAGGGACCCCCATGGCCCCCGGCGATGATGAAAAGGGGCGATGATTCTGAGGGGATTGATGAGCAGGACGAGCCAAGAATCCGCTCCGCGAAGAAGGGTCTACAGCTCCTCCTCCGCCAATGGACCATGCTCACGCTGCATCACCGCTAGACCCAGATTGGGTCCCAGCTGCACCCACGTTGGGCCCCGATCGGGCCAGAGCCGCGCCCGCGGTGGACCCCGATTGGGCCTCCGACGAACCCACGTCGGACCCCGATTGGGCCGAAACCGCCCCTGCGGTGGGACCCGATTGGGCCTCCGGTGCAGCTCCGCTGACGAACTCCACCCCCGAACCTGGGACCTCCACCTCGGTGACACCGACCCGTTCCCCGCCGGCGACACTAAAACAAAGCTCGGGGACAGGAAAACCGGGATCAGCATCACCGGTAGCAACGGAACCCAGCGAGACGAGCTCGGGTGCAGCAGACGGCTGCTCCTCACTCGTCTCCCCGAGAGGCAGGCAAAAATGCTCAACAAAAGAGGACAGAGACAAAAGAGGGAGCACTTGCCTGCACTCGGGTTCCGTTGCCACCCAGGACTCCGACGATCCAGGTTCAGGGCGACTCTCGTCAGCTGACTCGGACTCAGCTGCGTCGGGCTCCGCAGCTGGCACGATGTCATCAGCAGCCTCAGGTTCCTCCCACGCTGTTGTCCACGCCGATGACCCGTATGGCGTGGAGGCAGGGAACCCTTGACCCACTGGCTCGGACCGCTCCGGCGAGGAGACCCGGGGACACTTCTTCGTCGGCTCAGGCTCCGGGCCGCAGTCCGCTCCTCTCCTCCGTCCAAGACGTGACTGCAGGGCCAGATGCAGGCTAACCAGCACTGCAGGGGCCCTCTTCGTCCGGCGACGCTGGCCTGGCGTCGCGGACCGCTCCACGGGGAAAAACACAGAGGCAGTAGGTTTAATAATTTTATCCACAGCAGGTGGAGGGAGCTCAGGGGGCTGCGAACCCCGAACTCCGCCCCCAGGAGTCAGACAAGGCAGATCATTATTAAGATGTGACAAACAAACGAGCACTTGCCTTCCTCCGGGGGCAGAGATGGTTCCTGCTGTGGGGGACGTCGTTCCTCCTGCTCCCCGTTGGATGGCGACAGAGGGCCCCCTGGGAAAACAAGGTGGGACCACTCTCGGAGATTCGCTGACGGGATGCGCCAACAGCGAGTCCAGCCGGGGATTCCGCTGAGGGTTGCCCGCGCCGTTACGCCGACGTCCTCGTCGGCCCCCAGACGGCGCGTACTCCTGGACCTGCTCCGGGACGGGAACGGGATACCAACGCGGGGAGCGAGGATGCCTCCTCCTCTGCTTCCCGCTCTCTTCCTCCTCCAGCCCACGAAGAACCTCGCGCTGAGCGGCGAGTTCCTCCCACCTCGATATCACCTCCAGATGATCGTCGTAGTCGAGGGGAAGGCTGTCCAGGTACTCCTCAGTGACGCCCAGATGCCAACGCATGTAGCTGGAGGTGTCGTCAAATGTAGCGGCGAGGAGCGCCCCATCGGCGTATTCCAGAACGCTCGCTAGCTCCTTGTCCAGGCGCCGACCGTGGCCCCTGGATGACGGCATTCTCCCAGATGTTGACACCCGAACGAGAAGAAACAACAGTCCAGATATGGCACAAACTCCCGGTGAAACGGCGTCTCGATGCGGCGCCTCCGTTTAGGCGACCTGGCAGGAGTATACTGTCATGTGGTGATCCTCGCGGATCACCAAGAGACGCCACAGAGTTCACCAGAGAGTTAGGCTCAGATGTTATTTATTTCCAGACGTGACAAAACACAACTATGAACCCATAAGGGCAAACACACACATAACTGAGACTTGGGCTCGTAGGGCTAACCCAGCCGCTACGAGCTAACTGTGACAAAACTATGATGACGAACCTGACATGAAGGTCTCACGGCACTCTCAAACATGACGAGGTGTAGACCCAGACTTGACAAGGAAAACGAGACGAGACGTTGACAGAATGTCGACTGATACTCCTGCGTCCTACCGTCGTCAGTGCCGGGCTTAAAAGGGCGAAGCACTAACGACGGTAATGACAATCAGCTGACCGGCCGTTGACAGGCGGAAACCCTACCGAGCACTTTCACAATAAGAGCCCGGCGAGGCCAGAATACAGCCCGCAGCTGTCACGGCCGGCAGCGAGAATAACTTAGCCCGAGCGCGGTCAGAACCGGCGCTCGGGTCATAACAATTCCTTCTTCTCATATGGAAGAATAAATAAACAAAATTTCAGTCTTAAACTTCAAGGCAGGCATATTTGATTACTCTTGCAACTCAGTACATTTCAAATTCACATCATGAACATACATCTCCTTTCGGTTTTCTGCATGTCAGTCATACTTTTACTCTGTACTCATAAAACATTAAGCTGGTGTTGTTTCCCCATCATCTCCAGTGGTGGCCTCGTTATATAATACTAAATTCACATGAACAAGTTTCAGCATCATATCACGGATGCAAGGAATGACACATGAAAAGATCAAAAGTATCACTACAATAATCACCACCAAGTTTATGACAAGACTCCTCCATAGGGAGAACAACCAGTTTATCCAGTGTGATGAGTCATTAACATTATCCTTAGCTCCAGCAGTCTGCAAAGCAGTCAGATTACATATGGCTGAAGCAATGACACCTCCATCTGCATCATGTGCAGGTATAAAGGTGCAACAGTACTGACCTACAATTGCGCACATACCCCCACAGGTGGCAGTCAACTGATCAAGTGCCATTCTATTCTGTGTTGCTACAAGTCTTATAGCAGTCATTTCCTCCCTTTCACCTTTCCAGGCAGCAAAGGAAAAATTCACAAAAGACTGTAGTCTATAATTAAGAGTCTCAACCCACAAGGTGTTTTTTGCCACTCCCACCCAAGGGAATAGCGACTGTACTACCTTTTGACCTGTAGTAAGTATCTTAAACTGCTCTGGCACGTCCATACCCCAGATGGAATCATGTGGTGTGAAAATGACATCCTGTGATAGGTCTCTCTTCCCTCTGCTCGCCTGACCTACTGACATAATTAGGGTGTTGTCAGTCACAAAGACGGGGTCACAGGTTCCTGCCCAATTCATAGGCAGATGGGAATACGCCTTACGACCGCACAGCCACCAACCACCCGTCACCATATGTGCGCCATACATATGGAAGTTGCAGATAGCAGCACTGCAGAGCTCCAGCATGGTGATAGGTCCGTAATAACAACGGTTAGCCTGTGGACACCACCTGCCCATCTGATTGGTCAGGGTATTAGCATCACAGGTGCATTGTATACTGTACACTGCCTCACACCGAGAAAGGGGTAGGTCGCCCAGAGGGTTGTTACCACTTCCCTTCAGACAAAAAGAAAAAGTCCCTGATGAAGCTAACCTTGCCCTTACAGAGTAAGGGGTACCATAAGTTATCCGATTGGTAGAGTGACGAAAGATTTCACAAGTGATTCAAAATAATCTTTTTTGTATAGTCCCTTTTCATAGCCTTCTGTAAAAAACAGAGAGGTTTTGCTGGTTCCATCATTTTAGCTACAACAGCAGTCTGTCCAGCTGACGTTGTAACTAAAGAGCAAGCATAACAATTGGAACGATTAGCTGCCCTGGCCGTATAGTTAGCATACCTCCACCATGTATTAGCAGCATATTCATGATCGTGCTGCTCATGTAGCTCTAGCCAGTTATGCTGAATATGTGCAAGGTCCCTAGCACTACGATGTATGGTTTGTGGTGCAGCTAAAAGAAACCAAAGTAATAACGTCACCCCTAGGATGATGATGTAAAGGAAACAACAACTACACTCTTTAATGATTGAACGTCTTTGTTGCGCTTCTTGTCTCTCCATGATGGTCAACCACTTGCTTCCCTATCCCAAGCCGATACCAGATACCACATGGGGCGTCATCAGTCAATACTTGTATAGGGAAACAATTAAAAAAGTCTCTTGCTGAAAGTCTTTAATGGAATGAAGTTGAAAATATTTATTCAGTAGTCCCTAGCTCCACTAATTCAGATGAAATCTATTTAGCTTGGAGAAATCATCTTTTAATTTATAAAAAAAAACTCTTAGAAAAGCTAGAACGAGTTATTATTCTGCATTAATAGAAGAGAACAAGAATCCCAGGTTTCTTTTCAGCACTGTAGCCAGGCTGACAAAGAGTCAGGACTCTGTCAATCCTAGCATTCCCTTAGAGCTTACTAGTCAGGACTTTATGAACTTTTTCAATAATAAAATTTCATCTATCAGAGATAAAATCAATCAGATTCTTCCCACCGTTAACTTAAATACAGTAACTACTACAACTCCTTCAATTGATATTTGTTTGGATGAGTTTACTCCAACTGACCTTTTAGAGTTAGACAAAATAATTTCCTCATCCAAGTCTTCAACTTGTCTTTTAGACCCTATTCCTACCAGGTTATTTAAAGAAGTCTTCCCACTTATTGGTAGCTTTAATCTTCAAATAATCAATTCTTCATTAACTTTAGGCCATGTACCGCAGGCTTTTAAAATGGCTGTAATTAAACCCTTACTCAAAAAGCCAACGCTGGATCCAGGAGTTTTAGCTAACTATAGACCAATCTCTAATCTCCTTTTTATTTCAAAAATCTTAGAAAGAGTTGTTGCTACGCAATTATTTGACCACCTGCAGGGAAATGGTTTACTTGAAGAGTTTCAATCTGGGTTTAGAATCCATCATAGTACTGAAACAGCCTTATTGAAGGTCACTAATGACCTCCTTATCGCATCTGATAATGGACTTGTTTCTGTTCTTGTCCTTTTAGACCTCAGTGCAGCTTTTGATGCTATTTGTGGGGAGCGTGGAATAAAGAAGCTGAATTGCTTTTTAATTCAGGTTTATTCAAGCATCACATCATCCCCAGCCTTCTCTCTCAAACGAGCAAAGAGGCTGAGCTACATCCAAGCTTCACATTTATAACATTTCACACAAAGGCTTTTCACACAGATGATTCACACAAAGGAAGAGTCACGTATCCCCGTCAAAACCCTCTATTGACATTTCTCCCTCTTCCAGACCTTCAGTCCCTCACCTGTCTCCCGGGGGTTGGGAAGTCCATTCATAGTACCCCCGTCCTCTTGTTGTTCCCCACAGGTGGTCCAGACCCATTGTCCCCTTCGGTCGTGAGGTCAATCTCCATATGTAATCTCAGCATCCACTTTATGCTTAAACATATGTAGGCACAAATACACGGGCTACATAACCCCCCCCCCAAACGACGAAGAATGGACAATACATTCAATTTTCAGTGAACATGCTACTATCAACAGTATATCTAACATCAAACACTCAGTCTGTGCGCCGCCTGGGCTTCAACCGCCTTCCGAATCTGCTGTAAGCCGGCCTCGCCTTCCCTGCAGCGCCCCTCTGCGAAGGATCTGTTGACTGAGGAAGAGAGTGGTTATCTGATCCCTGCGGGGAGCCCGAGACGCTTCCCTTGGGGGGTCTGCCGCGTCGAGGTGCCCTCGCTACCCGTACAGACTCGTCATTCATCACAAAAGCAGGTTTCAGTCTGTCAATACTAACTGTCCCTTTTCTGTCTCCCAAATCTAGCACAAAATGCTTATCACCTGTCTCCAGCACTCTATATGGCCCATCATATGGCGGTCTGAGGGTTGATCTTAAAGCCTCGTGCCTGACAAAAACGAACTCAGCATTTTTTAAAGCTTTGGGAATGAAAACGCGTGGAAAAGCGTGATGAACGGGGCCCGGGAGCATGTCCGCTCCCGTGCCGACTAGCGGCCCAAGAGCCGGGAGGTGGGTTGGCTCCAGGTGTTCTGGTAAAAACTCGCCTGGCAGCCTGAGAGGTTGTGCGAACACTAACTCTGCTGGGGAGGCATCTAAATCCTCCTTGGGCGTAGAACGCAACCCTAATAAAACCCATGGTAGTTTGTTTACCCAATCTGCATCTGTGAGTGATGCTCTGAGGGCTGCCTTCAAAGACCTATGAAAACGCTCACATAAACCATTAGCCTGAGGGTGATAAGCGGTAGTGCGGTGAATTTTTGCTCCTAAGCCGCTGGCCATCGCTGACCAAAGCTCAGAGACAAATTGAGGCCCTCTATCTGACGTAATATCCGACGGAACCCCAAAACGCGCTACCCAGGCCGTTAAAAAAGCGCGAGCCACCTCCGCAGCCGTGGTCGATGCCAGTGGGACCACTTCCGGCCAACGTGTGGTTCGGTCCACCATTGTCAAAAGATGTGTGAACCCCTGCGATGACGGGAGGGGGCCCACAAGGTCGACATGCACATGGTCGAATCTCCTGGCCGGGATGTGAAACGGTTCTAAAGGGGCTCTCGTGTGCTTGTGACTTTTAGCCCGCTGACAGGACATGCAGGCCTTTGTCCACTCCTTCACGTGCTTGCGCAGGCTCAGCCAAACAAACTTTTCCGCTACCATTTTCACCGAAGCGCGCACTCCCGGGTGTGCCAAGGAGTGGACCGAGTCAAAAACGCGGCGGCGCCATGCGGCCGGGACCACCGGGCGTGGGCGCCCGGTCGACACATCGCAGATTAAGGGGGGTGTACCGGTTTGCAAGCATCTGCTCTCCAGCCTTAGCCCTGTTGGTCCAGACTGGAGCGCGCGCACGTCCACATCTGCACCCTGCTCCGCTGCCATGGCTGCGTAATCTATCCCCACGTGAACTGGGGCTGCACGCGCTCCCGCACTGCTACTTTGCTGCGCGGCCGCGGTGGGGTAATCTGCCTCTGCGCGCACCGGTGCCGTGACTGCGCGCGAGAGGCAGTCTGCTACCACGTTGAGTTTACCCGCTACGTGTCGAATGTCAGTGGTAAATTCCGAAATTGCGGCCAGCTGCCTCTGCTGCCGGCCCGACCACGGATCTGAAATTTTGGACATCGCATACGTGAGCGCCTTGTGGTCCACGAAAGCGGTGAAACGCCGCCCTTCCAGCCAGAACTGGAAATGGCGAATAGCCAAATGAAGCGCCAACAGCTCCCTGTCAAACGCGCTGTATTTTCGCTCGGCCTCGCTCAAGGACTTGCTGAAGAAAGCCAGCAGCTGCCAAACCCCGGCAACCTGCTGTTCTATCACGGCCCCTATGGCCACCTCTGATGCGTCGGTCATTAGCGCGATTCGTGCCGATGGGTCAGGATGAGCTAGGAGCGCAGCGTCAGCCAAAGCTTTTTTTTACCTCCGTGAACGCGCGCTCCCGCTCTGGGGACCACTCGATAGCATTGGATGGTTTTTGTTTTTTTAGCGCGGCGTATAATGGCTGCATGAGCTGCGCTGCGTGGGGCAGGAAACGGTTATAAAAATTCACCATCCCTAAAAATTCCTGCAATGACTTGACCGTTTGTGGTCGGGGAAAATCCGCCACTGCACGCACCTTATCCGGTAACGGAACTGCCCCTTCTGGGGAAACGCAGTGGCCCAAAAAATCGATCTGCGCGACGCCGAACTGGCACTTGGCTGGATTAATTATTAAACCGTGCTCTCCCAACCTCCTAAAAACCGCAGTGAGGTGTTTTTCGTGTTCTTCCTCTGAAATACTGGCGACCAAAATGTCGTCGAGGTAAACAAACACAAACGGGAGATTGCGTAACACGGCGTCCATCATCCGTTGGAACGTTTGCGCTGCCCCTTTAAGACCAAACGGTATGCGTAGAAACTCAAAAAGTCCGAACGGGGTTATTACCGCTGTTTTAGGAATGTACTCGGGTCGGACTGGAACCTGATGGTAGCCGCGAACCAGGTCTATTTTTAAAAAAATAAAAAAGCAGAGATCCTCTCCTCCGCTGCGTCGGGGCCGCGCCTCTGCCACTGAACCATCACCTCCACCGCGTCGAGGCCGCGCTGCTGCCGTTGTTGGCAGGGTTGGGTCTGCTGCCTCTGGCTCACCGCTGCCATGGGTCGCCGCTGCCATCGTCTGCTCGCCGCAGGCATCCAGGAGCCTCTCTGCCTCCTGGGCCAGCTCCCGGAAATCCTCCTGGCTCTCACAACGTACGCCAGACAGCGTTCCTCTCATGTGCGTCAGGAGGTTAGTTAGGAAAATGTATTTGAAGAGGAAATCATCGTTGTCTGACCCCCTCAGCTGCAGCATGTCTTCCATTAGGGCGCCTGGCCTGTGTCCTCCTTGGTTGAGCAAAGCCAGGAGCCTCCTAGCCCTCTCTTCGGCTGAGGGCGTGAAAAACTTGGTGAGGGCAGCTTTCAACCTGCCGTATTTGTCGCGGGCGGGTGGCTGCTGTACCAAGCTCCGCACACACTGGGCTGTGCGATTGTCGAGCCTAGCGATGACATGGTGAAACTTAGTGTCATCCGCCGTTACCCCTGCGAGCGCGAACTGTGACTCCGCTTGTAGGAACCACGACTGTGGGTTGTCCTGCCAGAATTCTGGCAGTTTGACGGCTACGGCGCTCGCTAGGGCAGACTCCAGCGAGTCCGGAACGCGGAGACCCTCTCCAAGCATTCTCCACATCACTGGGTCATCAATGTGGGGAGCGTGGAATAAAGAAGCTGAATTGCTTTTTAATTCAGGTTTATTCAAGCATCACATCATCCCCAGCCTTCTCTCTCAAACGAGCAAAGAGGCTGAGCTACATCCAAGCTTCACATTTATAACATTTCACACAAAGGCTTTTCACACAGATGATTCACACAAAGGAAGAGTCATGTATCCCCGTCAAAACCCTCTATTGACATTTCTCCCTCTTCCAGACCTTCAGTCCCCCACCTGTCTCCCGGGGGTTGGGAAGTCCTTTCATAGTACCCCCATCCTCTTGTTGTTCCCCGCAGGTGGTCCAGACCCATTGTCCCCTTCGGTTGTGAGGTCAATCTCCATATGTAATCTCAGCATCCACTTTATGCTTAAACATATGTAGGCACAAATACATGGGCTACACTATTGATTATAATATTCTACTTGATAGATTAGAACACTATGTTGGACTAAATGGAACTTCGCTGCAGTGGTTTAGATCTTTTTTATCTGATAGGTTCCAGTTTGTTCATGTTAATAATGAGTTTTCTTTCAACTCAAAGCTCAGTCATGGAGTTCCACAGGGATCTGTGTTAGGACCTACTCTTTTTAATTTATATATGCTTCCGTTAGGCAACATTATTAGAAATCACTGTATACATTTTCATTGTTATGCAGATGACACACAATTATATCTGTCAATGAAGCCAGATGACAGTAATCAATTAGCCAAGTTAGAAGCCTGTCTTAAGGAAATCAAAGCTTGGATGACTTGCAATTTCCTGCTATTAAATTCAGATAAGACTGAAGTCATTCTTGTTGGTCCAAAAAACCTTAGAAATACCTTTCCAAATCAAACTTTTAGTTTGGATGCGGTTACTCTTTCTCTTAATAGCTCTGTGAGGAACCTTGGAGTTATTTTTGATCAAGATCTGTCTTTCAATTCACATATTAAATTTGTTTCTAAGACTGCCTTCTATCATTTGTGTAATATTGCCAAGATTAGGAGCATCTTGTCTCAGAGTGATGCTGAGAAACTGATCCATGCTTTTGTTAGCTCTAGATTAGATTATTGTAACTCTTTATTATCAGGTTGTCCTAAAACATCTTTAAAAAGTCTTCAGTTGATCCAAAATGCTGCTGCAAGAGTTTTAACAGGTGCTAGAAAGAGAGATCATATCTCTCCGGTTCTGGCCTCTCTTCATTGGCTTCCCATAGAGTTTAGAATTAAGTTTAAAATCCTTCTTCTTACTTACAAAGCTCTAAACAATCAAGCCCCTTTTTATTTAAAAGATCTGATGCTACCCTATTATCCCAACAGAGCACTACACTCCCAAAATGCAGGATTACTTGTAATACCTAGAATCTCCAAAAGTAAAATGGGAGGCAGAGCCTTCAGTTATCAAGCTCCTCTCTTGTGGAACCAGCTGCCAATCTGGATTCGGGAGTCAGACTCGATCTCTGTTTTTAAGAATAGGGTTAAAACTTTTCTTTTTGATATACCCTACAATTAGGGAGGGATCATGTGTCTCTGAACCCTCCCTTAGTTATGCTGCTAATAGGTTTAGACAGCCGGAGGACCTCCAATAATGCACTGGGCTTCACTCCTTTCTTCACTCTCAAGAAATATTTATTTTTTGCTGGTCATTAACATCTGTTTGTTCTCTCCCATAGATTGTGTCCCCATCATGCTGTTTGCTCTCTACAAGTCTGTTCTTTTCTTCTTCTCCTCTATCCCCTCACCCACCAGCCAGTCGCAGCAGATGGCTACCCCTCCCTGAGCCTGGTTCTGCTGGAGGTTTCTTTCTGTTAAAAGGGAGATTTTCCTCTCCACCATCGCCAAGCGCTTGCTCACAGGGGAATGCTTGATTGCTGGGGTCTTTCTGCAACTGTGGGGGTTTCCCCTACAGTTGAAAGTGCTATGAGATGACTTGTTGTGAAATGGCGCTATATAAATAAAGTTGAATTGAATTGAATCTTTTATTCTTTATTCAGGTTGGAGGACTGCTGGTTGTCAGAGATCAGCTGTGATTATCTGGTCTCAGCTCTGAAGTCCAACCCCTCCTATCTCAGACATCTGGATCTGAGTAACAACCAGGACCTGCAGGATTGCGGAGTGAAGCAGCTGTGTGGTTTTCTGGAGAGTCCACGTTGTAGACTTGAAGCTCTGAGGTCAGACTCCTCACTTCTCTTGTGTCCATGTGTGTTGTATGTTCAAGGGTCAGCAACCTGCAGCTCATGTCCGCATGTGTCTTTGTTGTCCAGAACCAGTGGGACTTGGACAGAAACTCTAGAAATGCTCACAAATGTATGAAAAATAGTCTCCATATTTGAGGAGAAAACTCATTAATTTCCTCCAAAAATAGTCACATTTCCAAGGACAAAAGCAGCAAATGGTTGTGAAATAAATGAAAAATGACTTCAACATCCAATTTTCCTGAATTAGAACAGATGCAAAAGACTTCTGGATAAAATGAAAGCATAAGAACAAGGTGTAAAATTCTGAGAAGCTGTAATTTTCTGAGCCAAAATGACACATTTAGGTTAAAATGTTGGTTTATGTGAAAGTTTTGAATTTAATGAGAGTGTAGGGAGTTAGAAATGAAGAAGCGATATGGCTTTATAAATCAAAGTTTAATATCAGCTTCACCTCCCTAACATCTCATCTCGGTGCAGAAGCAGAATAAGAGGTCGAACGCAGTCAGACCTTCATACTTATACCCACACTCAACAAAAGACATTGCATATCAAAGCTGACATCCCGCATTCACATAATCCCCCCTCCATTGTCCTCCGTCTCCTCCACCTGACCCTGGGTGGTCAGGGAGATCGATCTGGTCTCCACCGCTGCGACTCTGTCTGCTCTTTGATCCTCGCTGGCGGTTGAGACCTCTTGTCCTGTTCATAGGCGTTAGGTCATTCCACATATGTAATCACTAAACATTCTAATATGTCTATACATATGTAGGTATGGAATATATGATTAATATAAGCCACAGCCCCCCCCCCAAACGACTAAGAAAAGGACAATAAAATTAAGTTTACAGTTTAAGATAATCTCTATGACATATTATACTGTTAACCTCTTGACAGGAAAAACGAGGAAAAATCTTTCCAGCAGTCATGCTCCTGTAGGGAATTCAGTGGTAACAACAACAGCATAGTAATATCACAAATCATCCTTAGAACTGTCACGGCACAATCTGATAACACAGTTAACAACTCTTAGTCAATTTGTATCAGTCCCTGTGCCGTCTGAGTTTTAATCTTCTCCCGAATCTGCTGTGGGTCCGCTTTGGCGTCGTGGTGGGACCCTTCTGTAAGGAATCTGCAGCTTGGGGAGGAGAGTGGTTATTTGTTCCCTGCAGCGGGGGTGAGTTTTTTTTCTTGGGGGGTCTACCCCGCCGAGGTGCTCTCGCCACCCGTGCAGGTTCGTCTCTCAACAAGAAGGCAGGTTTAAGTCTGTCAATGCTGACTGTTTCTTTTCTGTCCCCTAAATCAAGCACAAAATGCTTATCACCAGGTTCCAGCACTCGGCGGAATGGTCCGTCGTATGGTGGACGGAGGGTTGATTTTAAAGCTTCGTGCCTAACAAAAACGAACTCGGCGTTTTTTAAAGCTTGGGGGACAAAAACCCGTGGAAAAGAGCGATGTGCCGGTCCGGGGAGAGTGTCCGGTCCGGTGCTGCCTAAAGGCCTCAGGGCTGGAAGATGCCCGGGCTCTGGGTTCTCTGGTAAAAACTCACCTGGGAATCTGAGAGGTTGTGCAAAAACTAATTCTGCTGGGGAGGCGTCTAGATCCTCTTTAGGCGCAGAACGCAACCCTAATAAAACCCAGGGAAGTTTATTCACCCAATCTGTATCCGTTAGTGAGGCCCTGAGGGCGGCCTTTAAAGATCTGTGAAAACGCTCGCATAACCCATTAGCCTGAGGGTGATATGCGGTGGTGCGGTGAATTGTCGCACCTAAGCTGCTAGCCATGGCTGACCAAAGCTCTGAGACAAATTGAGGCCCCCTATCGGACGTGATGTCCGATGGGACGCCGAAATGTGCCACCCAGCTTGTTAAAAAAACGCGAGCGACTTCCGCAGCTGTGGTTGACGCCAAAGGGACTGCCTCAAGCCAGCGCGTAGTACGGTCTATCATCGTTAAGAGGTGTGTGAAACCCTGAGACGAAGGTAGTGGTCCCACGAGGTCGACATGAACGTGGTCAAACCTTCTGGCTGGGATTCGAAAAGGCTCTAGAGGAGCTTTTGTGTGTTTGTGTATTTTGGCGCGCTGACAAGACATGCAAGTTTTTGCCCATTCCTTTACAGTTTTGCGCAGGCCCGGCCAAACAAACTTTTCTGCGACCATTTTAACTGAGGCGTGCACCCCTGGGTGCGCGAGGGAGTGAACCGAGTCGAAAATGCGGCGGCGCCATGCAGCTGGGACTACCGGGCGAGGTCGGCCGGTTGAAACGTCGCAGATTAGGGGGGGTACACCGTCACGTAAACCCCTTTCCTCCAGTCTTAACCCTGTTGGTCCAGACAGGAGCGCGCGTACGTCCGCGTCGCTGCTTTGTTCCTCTGCCATGGCTGCGTAATCTATCCCTACGTGAATTGGGGCCGCGTCCGCGTTGGCAAAGAGTTCTGCGGCTGAGGTAGTATAATCTGTCTCCTCGTGCTCTGGCGATGTCACAGCGCGAGAGAGGCAGTCTGCTACCACGTTAAGTTTGCCTGCCACATGTCGAATGTCTGTGGTGAACTCTGAAATTGCAGCTAGCTGTCTTTGTTGCCTGCCTGACCATGGTTCTGAAATTTTAGCCATCGCAAAAGTGAGCGGTTTGTGGTCTACAAAAGCCGTGAAGCGCCGCCCTTCTAACCAGAACTGGAAGTGGCGGATGGATAAATGAAGCGCTAGCAGCTCCCTGTCAAAAGTGCTGTATTTACGCTCGGTTTGGCTTAAAGATTTGCTAAAAAATGCTAAAGGTTGCCAGGTTCCGCCAACATGTTGCTCCACGACTGCCCCATGGCCAGGTCTGAAGCGTCTGTGGTTAACGCTATGTGGGCCGAGGGATCGGGGTGAACCAACAATGTGGCATTCGCTAGAGCACTTTTTTTTTTCCACAATATCTTTATTGAACCTTTTTTTTTTTTTAACAAACATGATACAAACAATCAAACACTAACACTAAAGTACTACAAAAAAAAAAAAATGCACTAAAAACACCAACAACCACCAACAAAATCAAGTCTTCAACAATGCTCCTCTGTTTAGTCTAGACAATCCAATACATAAGTATGCATATTATGTTCACCAGTTTGGAATTTACAAGGTCCACACACATCATTCACCTTCTTCTTCAAGAGTTATGTTTAAATTTTTTACATAATCAATAAAAGGTCTCCATATATTCTCAAACACAATTTCCTTTGATTTCAGTATATATGTTATTCTTTCTAATGGAAGGTTTGTTAACATCTGTCTTAACCACTGAGTCACATCTGGTCTATGAGTCTTTTTCCATAATAGTGCAATACATTTTTTGGCATTAAGCAAACTGAGGTCTATGAATGTTCTTTCACTTTTATTAAAATTATGCTTTTCTGGGTACAGACCCAACAAAAACAGTTTAGGATTCAATATGATTTGTTTTGAGATTATTTTTTCAATTGTTACCCTCACCTCTTCCCAAAACATTCTTATTAATCTACATTCCCATAAACAATGAAATAGGGTTCCTTTACTTTCCATGCATTTTGTGCATGTATCTGGTATATTTTTGTTATATCTATTTAACTCCTCCGGTGTAACATACATCCGCATTAACCATTTGAAATGTATCAATTTAAGGCGTGCATTTATTGACTTGGTTTGAGCTTCTGTACAAGCCAATTCCCATTGTTCCTCTGAAATTTCAATTTGCAGATCTTCTTTCCAGTAGTTTAATCTTTTCAGTGAATTTTCACTTGAAGATAGTGTCAATGAGTTATAAAACTCTGAAATAATACCCTTTCTTTTACTATCTTTCATCATCATTTTTTCCAAGGATGAATAAATAGGTCGAGTGAGAGCTTTATTTTGATTTGATCGAATAAAGTTTCTAAGTTGAAGATATTTAAAAAAATGTGTTCTATTGAGATTAAATTTGATCCTCAGCTCTTCAAAAGACATTATGTTATCTGCACATGGCAAATATAAATCCTGAATCTTTTGTATCCCTTTTAAATTCCATCGCTAGAGCACTTTTTACTTCCGCGAAGGCGTGTTCGCGCTCCGGGGTCCATTCGACCGCGTTGGAAGGCTTTTGTTTTCTGAGCGCGGCATACAGGGGCTGCATGAGTTGAGCTGCGCGGGGGAGGAAACGGTTGTAAAAATTCACCATTCCCAAAAATTCTTGCAGCGATTTGAACGTTTGTGGTCGTGGAAAATTTTTTACCGCGCGGACTTTGTCTGGCAATGGGACTGCCACCTTCGGTGAAACTCTGTGTCCCAAAAAATCAATTTGTGACACGACGAATTTGCATTTGGCTGGGTTGATTATTAACCCGTGCTCTTCTAGTCTCTGAAAAACTGTAGTGAGGTGTTGTTCGTGTTCTTCCTCTGACGGGCTGGCTACCAGCATATCGTCGAGGTAGACGAACATGAAGGGGAGGTCGCGTAATACCGCGTCCATCATACGCTGAAAGGTTTGAGCAGCGCCTTTGAGGCCGAACGGCATCCGCAAAAATTCAAAAAGACCGAATGGGGTTATTACAGCCGTTTTAGGAATGTCTTCTGCTCGAACGGGGACTTGGTGGTAGCCGCGGACCAGGTCTATTTTAGAAAAAATGCGCGCACCCGCCAGATGTAGTGAAAAATCTTGGATGTGGGGAATTGGGTAGCGGTCATGCGCTGTCGCATTGTTTAGTCTGCGGTAATCGCGGCAAGGTCTCCAAGAACCGTCGGTTTCCGGGACCATGTGGAGTGGCGATGCCCAGGGGCTCTTCGAGCATCTAATAATGCCTAATTTTTCAAGGGTGGCAAACTCGTCCCGTGCTATGGCGAGTTTGGTCGCGTCTAAGCGCCGAGCTTTGGCGAACACGGGTGGGCCTGTTGTGGGGATGAAGTGTTCAACCCCGTGTTTCGCTACTGTCGCTGAAAATTTTGGAACTGTGAGTGCTGGAAATTGGGTGAGGAGTTGGTCAAACTTACCTCCTGCTGTTGTGACGCTGGCCTGCACGGATGGTGGAGAAACTCGAGCTGAGCAGGGAATAGAAGAAAATGAGCGCCAAGCGCCAAGCGCCTGTTTGCTAGATCGACTAACAACCCATGTGCACACAAAAAATCAGCGCCCAACAAGTTAAAACTCACCGCCACTACAATAAATGTCCATCTATAGTTGCAGCCGTGGATGCAAAGAGGCAGGTTCCTTTCACCAAAGGTGTCGATGATCGAGCCGTTGGCTGCCATCGCTCCATTTCCCCAGGGACCCATGGCCCGGTCTGCGTGGGAAGGGGTGATAAAACTCAGCTGAGCTTCGGTGTTGATCAGGAACTGTCTCCCGGTGTGTCCGTCAGTCACATAAAGCAGCTTATTTTTTTTGCCAAGAGCCGCAGCTGTTAACGGTTCTCGGCTTTGGCGTTTCCCGAACTTTCGAATTTGCAGGGGGGCACGCATTTGTATGCCTTCTCGGCGAAACGGTGGTGGTAATAGCAGATGTCGTTCCGCTTGCTGCGCCTTGGTCGTGTTGCCGCCATGGTGGGCGGGCTCTGCTCGGTTGTCTGTGGTTCTCCGCTGCTCTGGGCTTCCGCGCTGAGATCTGCGGATGCTGCTGTGGCCATCTGTTCCCCGCAGGCGTTGATGAGCCGCTGCGCTTCTCGGGCCAGCACGTTAGTCCTGCTGGGTGCTGCACCGTATGTTGACCAGCGTCCCTCTCATGTGTGGCGGCAGAGTGCTGAGGAAGATGTGTTGGAAGAGGACGTTGTCGTTGTCCTCTTCCTTGAGCTGCAGCATGTCCTCCATGAGGGCCTTGGGTCTGCATCCTCTGTGGCCGTAGATCGCCAGATCCTCTCTGCTCTCTCCTCGGCTGAGGGGACGAAGTTCTCGATGATGGTCGCTTTAAGCTCTCTGTATTTGTCATGGGCGGGCAGCTGTTGGATAATGCTCCGCACACATCTTGACGTGGCAGCGTCGAGTTTGGCGACGATGTGATAAAACTTCGTCTCGTCCACCGTTATGCCCGCCAGTGCAAACTGAGCCTCAGCTTGCTGGAACCACGAGCTTGGGTCTTCTTGCCAGAATTCTGGCAGCTTGACGGTGACGGCGCTTGTGTGGGCCGTCCCTGATGTGTCCGCCGGGTGAGAGCGCCTTTCTTCTGCTCTCACGGCGGGGCTGGGGATGGTGCTCGGTTGAGCCCTCTCTGTAGCTTCTGCCGTGGGGGAACGTCTTCCATCCGTTCCCCTGTCTGCATGGGCGCCGGCGCTTGCCTGGGTCGCCTCTGATGAGTTAATCGTGGGAGAACGTCTCTGTTCCATCCTCACGTCTGGTCACCAGTGTAGGGAGTTAGAAATGAAGAAGCGATATGGCTTTATAAATCAAAGTTTAATATCAGCTTCACCTCCCCAACATCTCATCTCGGTGCAGAAGCAGAATAAGAGGTCGAACGCAGTCAGACCTTCATACTTATACCCACACTCAACAAAAGACATTGCATATCAAAGCTGACATCCCGCATTCACATAATCCCCCCTCCATTGTCCTCCGTCTCCTCCACCTGACCCTGGGTGGTCAGGGAGATCGATCTGGTCTCCACCGCTGCGACTCTGTCTGCTCTTTGATCCTCGCTGGCGGTTGAGACCTCTTGTCCTGTTCATAGGCGTTAGGTCATTCCACATATGTAATCACTAAACATTCTAATATATGATTAATATAAGCCACAGAGAGAAATGTGACTTATTTCAGAGCAGAAAAACTTGTGGATGTCATCTTTCATTTTAAAGCTTTAACAGACTTCACTGCTCTCTATATGCAGAACTTTTTTGGCCCCAATTGCCTAGAGAGGCACTTTTGAAGGGCAAATGTTGCAGCTAGTTGTTTGTCTAGTGGAGGTTTGTGAGCCTGGACTAAGTGAAGATGTGCTCCAAGCAGACCATTGAGGAGGTGGAGAGCTGCCAGAAGTGTGGAGAGGAGAGTGGGTCACCGTTAAAGCAGAAACTTCAGAAGATGCTGATGCAGTCCACTGAGGAGAAAGAGAATCCAGAAGATTCTGATCTTCACTCTGGATTGCTGCTGAATGAAGAGTGCCAACACTAGTCTGAGGACAGCCCTACACATTTACAAGCTGGAAACGGTGATCTTCAACCTGTGGCCCGTGGAGCACATTTGGTTTGTGAGCTGTTAAAGAGAGTTAGTTGTGGATTCTAAATGGTTGTGTCCTAAACTCAGAAGTGAGAGTCAGAATGGTTGCCAGTTAATAGGGGTCCCCTCTCTCTGATTAAGGAAAGGTCAGGAGGTCAGTCAGCACCCTGTTGTGGACCAGATGTGCTCCATGGACCCTAGCTTGGAGATCCCTCCTTAAAGGTTTTAAACCTGTAGGCCTGTCCACAACAGCAGTTTTGGGGCTTTAAATCTAAACTGCACACTGCAGAAGTAGTGAGGGCAGAACAGTAAAAAGGCTAGTGAAATGGCTACGCCAGGAGGAACAGCACATACTCTCCAGACTTGAGGGCCAAATGCAATGATGCAGCCAGGAGAAGAGGACACCCTGGAGGTCTGGTCCATCTGCTCTAGCTCATCCCGCTCATCAGCCAGATCCAGCAGCTCTCTCGGCAAAGCAGCAGTCGAAGCATGTGCAAAGGCCCAAGCTGCATGTGCCAGAGCAGAGTTTGCACATTAGGAAATTGAAATAAAAATGAAACAAGCAGAATTAAGCGCCACATTAGATGCGCTCAAAGAAGAGAAGGAAGCAGAGTCCACTCTGGCTGAAGCAAATGTGTTTGAAGCTGTTACAGCTGAGGAGGTAATAAACATTGAAACACTGTCAACACACTCACAAGAAAAACATGAATGCTCAAAACAAAGTCAAGACAAAACACAAGTAAAGTTGACCCCTCATATGCTAAGCCAACTTCCAGTCCCAACATATTCAGACAATTATGGCCTGCATGCCTATTTCAAATACTCACCAGATCATCGCACTAAGCATTTTTCGCCTATCCAGCGAGGTGCCATGAGCCCAATCCCAGGTCCAACTGCCCCACTTCAATATGTCCCAAAAACTTATCTCCAGGCCATTAAAGATTACTGTGGTAGCCCCCTGTCACAAGCTGCCATTCACCCAGGGCTACATCACTACAAGCATGTGAGTGCTACACCACAACCAACAAGCTCCTTCTCCCTTTACAGTCCACCCTTCCAGCCAAAACAATACAGCAATGAGGACAGTGACTTTTCTAGTCTCGCTAAATATCTGGCCAAAAGAAATTTAGTGATAGAGGGTCGAACAAAGTTTACAGACAGGGCTGAGGACTATTGGGCATGGAGAGCTTCCTTTAATAACACCATAGCGGGGTTAAGCTTAAAACCAAGTGAAGAGTTAGATCTGCTCACTCGATGACTTGGCGAGGAGTCCTCCAAACATGCCAAACGTATAGGCTGTGTCCATCTCAACAATCCAGCAGAGGGTCTGCGCTGTCTGGACATGGCTACAAGATTGTTATGGCACACCAGAGGCTATAGAAAAGTCACTCTTACAGACAGATTAGAGCGCTTTCCCAGAGTTTCAAATAAAGAGCCCCAAAAACTCAAAGAACTTGGTGACCTGCTGTCTGAGATAGAGGCAGCAAAATCTGACAGCTCATTACCTGGCCTAGTGTATTTAGACACCTCACATGGCATCACCCCAGTTGTCAATAAGTTGCCATTCAATCTTCAAGACAAGTGGATGTCAGAAGGAACAAAATACAAGCAAAAAAATAAAGTGAGCTACCCTCCCTTTTCATTTTTCTCTTGTTTCATAAGAGGAAGCAAGAATGAGAAATGGCCCCAGTTTTAAGTCTGCCACATCAGCCCCAACGTCCACCCCAGCAACCCATGACAACCACTACGCAAGATCTGCTAAGTCTAGAGCTCCTGTCACAGTCCATAAAACTGAGGTAAACAAAATGCAGAAATCATGCTCAAACAATGCGAACGAGTTCACTAACAAAGATTGTCCCATTCATAAGAAACCACACTCACTAAAGTGTTGGGTTTAGAGAAAAGACACTTGAAAAACACAAAGCATATCTCAAAGAACACATTTGCTTTAGATGCTGTGATTCTTCCACTCACCAAGCAAAAGCTTGCAAGGCAGAAATCACATGCTCAGAGTGCAACAGCAACAGACACATTGCTGCACTGTATGCGGGTCCAGCTCCTTGGTTGGCACCAAAAATGCAAGCCCAAAACATTACTCCAGACCAGGGCGGGCAGAACGGAGTAGCATGGCGGGGAGAGTCGTATAGGCAGCCTAGAGACCACCTCAGCATGCAGTCAAATATGTGGGGACTATAGTGGGAGGCACTCTTGCTCAAAAATTTGTCAAGTTTATGTCTATCCACAGGGGCAACCAGAAAAACAGGTCAAGGTTTACACTATCATAGATGACCAGAGCAATAGGTCATTAGCCAAGTCAGCCCTTTTCGACACCTTTGTCATTCCAGTGGGCGATATTGCGCCATACACTCTTAAGACATGTACCGGGGTCTCCATGACAAATGGCTGCATAGCTGAGAATCTAATCATACACTCCGTTGGTGGTCAGTTCAGCTCTCTTCTGCCTTCCTTGCTTGAGTGCAACTTTCTGCTAGACAATAAGTCAGAAATCCCAACACCTGAGGCTGCTCTAGCACATCCCCACCTCAACCATCTGGCAGGTGAATTCCAACCCCTTGACCCAAATGCTGAGATCATGTTGCTGCTAGGCCGAGACATAATACAAGTGCATAAAGTGTATGAACGTGTTAATGCTCCATTTGTTTAGAGACTTGCACTTGGGTGGGTCGTCGTAGGGTACGTATGCCTAGGGGGAGCTCATAAGCCAGCCGTTGTGGGCTCGTATAGAACTAGTGTTCTAGAAAACAGGCGTCTGAGTTTTCTCCCACCTTGCCAGAACAGTTTGCAATTGAAAGGGCAGCTCCAGTCACAAATGGAGCTATGGGACACTCGTACTTCATGTGAAATGGGGGAACACATATTTCATCAAAGTGAGAGACATAAAGCTTGCTCCTTCTCAAGATGACCAAGCCTTTTTGCAAATTATGGAAAGAGACTTTTATCAAGACGATACAAACAGTTGGATAGGGCCACTTCCTTTCCGCACGCCGAGGCTTTGCCTCCCAAACAATCGCAGCTTGGCTCTCTGCCAGTTAGAGTCACTGTGTCGCACACTAAAGAAGCGTCCTGAAATGGAGAAACACTTCATGGACTTCATGCAGGGGTTATTTGACAAGAATCATGCAGAACCAGCTCCAGCTCTAGGGGAAGAAGACGAATGCTGGTATTTGCCCTTCTTTGGGGTTTATCACCCTCAGAAACCAAGGAACATTAAGATAAGATAAGATAAGATAAGCCTTTATTAGTCCCACAACGGGGAAATTCCAGGATTGCAACAGCACAGGGATAGCAACACTCAGAGCAACAATCAGAAGGCAAGAAAAAAAAAAAAAAAAAAAACAAGCAAGCAAGAGCAGCTAATATACATATGTACATATTACTATAAAATATATATACACACACACACACACACACAGACACACAGTGCAGAGCATTGTAGCTGGATGGAATAAATATATGAATATATGAACACACAGTGCAGAGCATTGTAGCTAGATGGAATAAATATGTAAATATATAAACACCCACAGTACGGAGCATTGCAGCTAGGTGGAATAAATATGCAAGTATATAAACACACACAGTGCGGAGCAATGTAGCTAGATGGAATAATATGTAGATATATAAAAACACAGTGCGGAGCATTGTAGCTAGATGGAATAAATATATAGATATATAAATATAAACACACCCAGTGCAGAGCATTGTAGCTAGATGGAATAAATATGTAAATATATAAACACACACAGTGCAGAGCATTGTTGCTAGGTGGGATGAAACAGCATAACCGTCTATTTAGTTATCCTACATGGTATGATTATGTGCCCATACATATTCTCACCCTCCATAGCGACCGGTATGTTCCTAGTTGTATGCCGGAGAGGACCATTGTGTAAGTCTATTGCATCTTTTGCATTCAAAAAAAACTATTAGTTTGTTACGTCTTTTTGCTATCTCTGCGAGCAGCCCTGCTTAGGTTGTACAGTCTGACAGCCGTTGGTAGGAAGGACCTACGAAACCTCTTGGTTGTGCACCTGGGATGATGTAGTCTGCTGCTAAATGAGCTCCTCAGTGCATCCAGTATGTCCTGCATAGGGTGGAACTCGGACTCCAGCAGAGATGACAGTTTAGCCACCGTCCTTCTCTCTCCTATCTCCTCCATCGGATCAAGGCGTTGCCCCAGGACAGAGTTAGCTTTCTTAATCAGTTTGTTCAGTCTCTTCCTATCGGCTGCAGTAATGCCACTGCCCCAGCAGACCACTCCAAAAGTGATGGCTGATGCCACCACCGTGTCATAGAATGACTTCAGCAGCACCCCTTGTACACCAAAAGACCTGAGTCTCCTCAGCAGGAACAGCCTGCGCTGTCCCTTCTTGTAGAGTGCGTCAGTATTGTGTGACCAGTCTAGTTTATTGTTCAGATGAATACCCAGGTACTTGTAGGATGTCACCATCTCGATGTCTGTTCCCTGTATATTTACTGGTGCTGTGAGGGGCTGCCCATGCCTGCGGCAGTCCACCACCAGCTCCTTAGTTTTCCTCGCGTTGATCTGGAGGCAGTTCCGATGGCACCAGTCCACAAAGTCCTGGATAAGCCCTCTGTACTCAGCTTCATCTCCGCTGGAGATGAGACCAACGATCGCAGAGTCATCAGAGAACTTCTGTAGATGGCAATGTGTTGTGTTGTGTGAGAAGTCCGCAGTATAAAGAGTGAACAGGAAGAGAGCCAGCACCGTTCCCTGGGGGGCCCCCGTGCTACTGATGATCGTGTCGGAAACACAGTCCCGGGTTCTCACAAACTGAGGCCGGTTCGTGAGGTAGTCCAGGATCCATGATGACAGGTGCTGGTCCACCCCTGCGCGCAGCAGCTTGTCCTTCAGGATCATCGGTTGGATGGTGTTGAAAGCACTGGAGAAGTCAAAGAACATGATCCTCACCATATTCCCGGGCTTCTCCAGGTGGGACAGAGAACGGTGAAGGAGGAAGATCACCGCATCCTCCACCCCAATGCCATGCTGGTAGGCGAACTGGAGTGGATCCATCGCTGGTTCCACCAGGGGGCGGAGATGAGCAAGGAGCAGTCTCTCCAGGGTCTTCATCAAGTGGGACGTCAAGGCCACCGGTCTGAAGCTGTTCAGGTCTTTGGGGTGGGAAGTTTTTGGTACAGGTACCACACAAGATGTTTTCCACAGCTGTGGTACCCTCCCCAGTTTCAGGCTCATGTTGAAGATATACGTCACAATCCCACACAGCTGGTCTGCACAGGACTTGAGGAGCTTTGCGCTGATGCCGTCCGGTCCCGACGCCTTCCTCGCCTTGATCTTCCTCAGCTCCGTCCTCACCTGGGTCTTGGTCAGGGTCAGGATGGGGGGCTGTGTGTTGGGAGTGGGGGGGGTGTCGGTGGAGTGGGGAGTGGATAGCAGGACTTGATTTCTTAGAGGCAGCAGTGGTTGTTGTGCAGACAGGGGGGAGGGCGGTTGGTCAAATCTATTGAAAAACAGATTCAGGTTGTTCGCCCACTCCCTGCCCCCCGTGGCCTGGGGGGAGGTATTCTGGAGCCCCGAGATGGTTTTGAGGTTTCTCCAGACCCCGCTGATGTCGCTCTGTTGCAGCTTGTCCTCCATCTTCTTCCTGAAGCTGTCCTTGCCTTCTCTGATCTTTCTCCTCAGCTCCCTCTGTACGGACTTCAGCATCTCCCTGTTCCCCGACCTGAAGATCCTCTTCTTCTCTCTCAGAAGTGTTTTTATCTCAGGGTTGATCCAGGGTTTGTTGTTTGAGTGACGCCGTATGGTCTTGGTGGGAACGGATTTGTCCACACAGAAGCTGAGGTAGCCCGTGAAGGTGTGAATGAGGCCATCGATGTCCTCACCATGTGGATCGCAGAGCTGCTTCCAGGCAGTGGCTTCAAAACAGTCCTTTAGAGTGTCCATTGTCTCCTCAGACCATAACTCCACAGTGTGCATGGCCGGAGGTTGTCTGTGCACTAGGGGTTTGTACACCGGTCGGAGATGAACCAAGTTGTGATCCGATCTCCCAAGTGGGGGGAGTTGTGATGAGGTGTACGCCTCCTTAGTGTTTGCGTAGAACAAATCCAGTGTTTTATTGTCTCTAGTGTGGCATGTGACATACTGGGTGAAAGTGGGCAGAATGGGAGACAGTGAAACGTGGTTGAAATCGCCTGAGATGAGGAGAAGAGCATCTGGGTGTTCTGTCTGCAGCCTGCTGGTTACTGAATGGATGACGTCACGCGCTGTCCCAGCGTTCACCGTCGGATTTGCATAAACAACAATGCAGATCACGTGTGAGTGTTCTCTCGGGAGATATGTAGGCCTCATGCTAACAGCTAGCAACTCGATGTCTTTGCTGCAGTGTCGTTGTTTAACAGTGATATGTCCCGGTCTACACCAGTTGTTGTTAACATACATTATCACTCCACCGCCCCTAGTTTTGCCACTCTCTGGTGTTCGGTCAGCTCGTATCATGTGGAAACCCTCCAGCTCAATGTTAGCATCTGCTGCTAGTTCAGTTAGCCACGTCTCAGTAAACAAAAGGAGAGAGCACTCCCGGTAAGTGCTATCATAACGGGAGATAGCCGCTAGCTCATCTAACTTTCCCAGTATCGACCGTACATTTCCCATGACAACAGATGGAAGGGAGGGTCTGTACCTTATATTTTTTGTCCTCCGCCTTACTCCAGCCCGGCAGCCGCGGCGTTTTCGCCTCAGTTCTCTCGGTATGTCGAGTTTTTCCAGTGGGACCGGGTGGCGGTTAAATGCTAGCAGCTCTTCCCTGTTGTATCGTATCCTGCTATAAACAGTGGCTCCGTCCACCGGCTCAGGAGACATTTGGGACGATCTGTGTGTCCGTGATATAAGTGGGGTGAAAAAAAAAGTGATCAAAAGAGAGAGGAAGGGAAAAAAAAAAACTCGGAATCGAGCCGCTGTTGCAAAAGGCAGCCGACTGGTGTGGCGCCGAGATAACATTAGGGTGGTGTTTGACTCAAGTGCTAAGTTTCTGGGGGTATTGTTAAACGACGTGCTACTCACAGGTCCAAACATGAAGAACAGTCTTGTTGGGGTGCTTGTCCGCTTCAGAGAAGAGGCTGTGGCCATTACAGCGGACATACAACAAATGTTTCATTGTTTCCACGTGTGAGAGGGAACTTCCTCTGGTACCGCAACAATGGTCCAAAAGAGCCGATCATTGAGTACAGGATGAATGTGCACGTATTTAGAAATAGCCCATCCCCAGCTGTTGCAATATTCAACCTGAGAAATGCAGCACATCAACAAGACACGCAACACTCTCCCGAAACCAAGCAGTTCATACAAAGACCCTTCTACGTCGATGATCGTTTAAAATCTGTCCCCACAGAGTCCGAGGCAGTCAAGCTCCTCAAAGACACCCAAGAACTGCTCGCTACTTCCAACCAGAGGCTTCATAAAATAGCCTCAAACAGCCCAAAGGTCATGACACCATTCCCCACAGAAGATTTGACAAGTGGGCTCAAAGACATAGACCTTAACACTGAGTTCCCACCAATGCAGAGAAGTTTAGGAGTATGTTATGACATTGAAAGAGACACTTTCATGTTTAGGGTCTCCCAAAGTGAAAAACCCTACACAAAAATAGGGTTTTTGTCCACAATCAACAGTCTTTTTGACCCACTGGGGTTTGTGGTGCCAGTAAGCATCCAGGGGAGGGTGCTTCTACGGGAACTGACCAAAGAGACTTGTGGGTGGGATGAGACATTACCACAAGCCATGTTTAAAGAGTGGCTGGAATGGAAAAATGCTCTCAAACAACTCAAACAGATTTACATCCCAAGACCCTGCTGCTCCTTTTCCTTCGTAAATGCAGACAGCAAAGAAATCTGCATCTTCTGTGACGCATCGACCCAAGCAATCGCGGCTGTGGCTTACTTAAGAGCACCCAACAAAGATGATGAGACAGAGCTAGCATTCATATTTGGAAAAGCCAAACTCGCTCCTAAGCCTGAACTTACCATCCCCAGACTCAAGCTGTGCGCAGCAGTGTTAGCGGTGGAAGTTGCAGAGCTAATAAGGGATGAAATGGACATTCAGATCAGTTCCATGTGTTTCTTCTCAGACAGCAGAGTCATTCTTGGCTATATTTATGAGTCAAGGAGGTTTCACGATTTTGTGAACAACCAAGTGCAACGCATCTGATGAGTGGCTGAGCCAACTCAGTGGAGCTATGTGGCCTCAGAGCACAACCCGGCTGATCATGTGTCCAGATCCCTTCCAGCTGGCAAACTGGCATCCAGCACATGGTTAACGGGGCCTGATTTCCTCTAGAAGCCTACAGACAGCAGGTCACATGACACATTCCAACTGACAGACCCTGACACAGACCTGGAGGTCCGTCCCTTGCTTACATCAGCCTTCCAGACAGCAAACCCCCGTTTAAAGGCTGAAAACTTAATCCTTCTCCAGTTGGCAGTCCCTTACCAAAGCCTTTGCCCAGCTGATACACATTGCTCGCACGTTCAAACTAAAGCAACCAGATGGACAATGTAAGGGATGGCACATATGTCATAAGCTCACCACTTCAGATTTTCAACGAGCAACAGATGCAATTATCAAAACATTCCAACATGAAGGCTTCTCTGAGGAGATCAAACTGATAGAGGCAGGAAAGGACATTCCAAGATCAAGCCCTCTTACGAAGCTCTTCATACCTTGATAAATCGGGTCTCCTCAGGGTTGGAGGACGCCTCCTCCACTCTAACCTCGACACTGCAGAGAAACACCCTCTACTCATGCCGGGCAAACACCACGTCACAAGTCTGTTAATTCGCTACTACCACAAAAAGATCAGACACCAAGGCCGTCACCTTACAGAGGGTGCGGTACGATCTGTGGGTTACTGGGTCTTAGGGGGCAAACGCCAGATCAGCATTCTCATTTACTCATGCGTAGTTTGTCGCAAACTTAGGGGGTCAACTTGGTCTCAGAAAATGGCCGACCTCCCCACAGGACGCCTAAGTACTGAGCCGCCATTCTCTTATGTAGGCGTTGACGTGTTTGGGCCATGGTCCATTATCTCTCGTCGTACCCAGGGTGGGCTCTCTAGCAGCAAACGGTGGACAGTGATGTTCACTTGCATGAGCACAAGGGTAGTTTACCTAGAGGTCATAGAGGGTATGGACACATTAAGCTTCATCAATACTCTCTGCAGGTTCTTTTCAGTCAGGGGACTGGCAAAACAGTTGAGATCAGAATACGAGACTAATTTCACAGGGGCCTGTAAAGAGCTAGGTTTTGACACCACCGACCCAAGCGTCAGGTCTTTTTTAAACGATAGTGGTTGCACGTGGGTCTTAAATCCTCCACACTCTTCGCACATGGGGGGGTAGTTGGGAACATATGATCGGGGTGGCACGTAAGATCTTAGACACCCAGCTTGCAGAACTTGGATCTCGACATCTCACACATGTCTTAACCACCTTCTCAGCAGAGGTGGCTGCAATTATGAATGCAAGGCCCCTGATTCCAGTGTCAAGTGACCCAGACTCCCCATTCATCCTCACTCCGGCTACACTCCTCACACAGAAGATTGGAGTTCTCCCTGCACCGCAAGGCGACTTCAAGGAGAAGAGTCCGGAGTCTGGCCAACTCCTTCTGGCATCAATGGCGGAAGGAATATCTCTCGACTCTGCAGTGTCATCACAAGTGGTATTCCGCAAGACCCAACCTACAACAGGGGGACATCATCCTTCTGAAAGATCCTCTGGCAAAGCGAAACCAATGACCTATGGGCATCATTGAAAAGGTTTACTCTCATAATGACAGACTTGTTAGGAAGGTAGAAGTTAAAGTGATTAAAGATGGTACTCATAGAGTTTATTTGAGACCAGTTACAGATGTTGTTCTTCTATTATCTGACACTGTAAGTTTGTTTTAAGTGTGGCATCTTGTGATGCCAGGCAGGGGAGTGCTCTGGCTCCTTCAGAGCCATCCAGAGATTATTTTTGTGTTTTGGTACATTTTTGCAGCACTTAGATTTATTTTGTAAGAGTTCTGTATTACTACGTTTTATTTTGAAAACAAAACGGAAATCCAGCGTTAGTTCTTTCCTGTCCAGCATGAGAAATGAGGTCTCACGAAATGTCTACAGCTCTGTGTCCTGAGCCAAGCACAGCCTCTATGCTGGTATAAACTTAATATTTTGCATGTTAACCCTTAGGTATAATCGCTACGTTTATTTTGTTAGCAGTTGTGGGAGGAAAACAAAATGAAATTTGTTTACCTTGAGATTAGCATTTTAGCTAATGTTTGCACGCTAGCCCGCTAGCATTAGCATGTTAGCTCTTTTGAAAGGTATGTAAATCAATATGAAAAACCAATGTTGCATGATTTGTCTGTTACAGTTTTACTCCTTCCATGCATGATTCATCAGTAAAATTCATCTAAAGCACTACTGGCGTCGTCATTATCTATCTGCCTAGCTGCACACTGCGGAAGTAGTGAGGGCAGAACAGTGTGTCTGTTCCACGCATATCTCTTGAACCGTTTGTCAGACTGGCCTCAGATTTTAAACGTGCTTTCCTGAGGGTACGAGGGTGTGCATCCCTGAGTATGGGGGTGTCCAGAAAAAATATGTAATTATTATTAAAAGTTTTCAGTTCTACCTCTGTTATTATTCTGATGTAGTTCCCTCAACATTCCACATGGGGCTGCTAGGTATCAATACTTACATACAGGTAGTCGATACTTTAGTATCGATACTTTTGACTATTGTTTGTTTTTCGACCCTGTTTATCCTAACTGATTTTTCCTGATCACCTTTTACCCACTGTGTCACCGTTTTAATCACAGGCGGAGCCATGCTAGGTAGTTACAATATTAGCCAATGGAGTTAACTGGTGGAGAGCCGTTCCTTGCTAGGTAGTCGATACTTTGGCATCGATACTTTTTAAAATATTGTGATACCACTGTGTCGATAAAAAAGTGTGCAATTTGTTTTCACTTGAGAGTTTTACACAGTAAAGTTATGTTGATTTTTTTTTTTGAGTTGTATGCATTAAAGTTATGTGTGAAAACTGGTGAAAAACCAGCCTAGGCATAACAGGCGATCTGCCGTGTCATTATTATGGCAGCCTGTCAGATGTCAGAGCCAAAGACGCACTGTGCAGCCTCAGTCATGCTCATCCTCACTCAAGCCTTCTTCATGCTGCATTCCCCCTGTCAAACACTCATTAGCCACGATTATACGTGCAAAATTTCTTCAGTCTGATGACAATTCAGGTCAGAACTTCACTGTTTACATGGATCCTGAAAAAGTTGATCCGATTAGGACGTGCGTTTCCATGTGTCACACGTTTGAACGGACTAAATCATTTTGGCATGCACACAATTATCCAACATTCCGGAAAGAGTAGAAGAAGCAGCTTCCGATGTAAACAAACCCCACTTCGTGTCTTTCTCTTTTTGAATTGGACCTGTATTGTGTTATTCAGACTGTACTTTTGCTTCTGCTGGTCTCCGTAATGAAACTACAAGTCCAGCAGTACATACTTCTGCATATCACCAACAGAGAGAGACAGCAGGACGATACAGACCAGTTCTGTTTTACTCCCGCCATGTCTTCCGCAAGCTGCTGTAAAGGCGGAAATACGTCACGTCGACGTGTAGCTGACGTACAAACATGTGCAGTAAACATATTTTCTACCCAAACTTCGGAATGTTTATATGCGCACCAATAGGATTAACAATCTGAATAACCCACCATTCTCAACTGGAAGGAAATTTTGATCCGAATGAGTGTGATCGGGTCAGAATATTCAGATTGGCATGTTTACATGAAGCATTTTTATTCCGATCCGGCTTTTAATCCAGTTACTTGTGTCAGAATCAGAATCAGAATGAGATTTATTGCCATTGTTCTTGTAGTACACAAACTAGGAATTTGTCTCGGTGCAATGCTGCAACATTAAACATGGAATAGCACTAAAGATAAAAATAAAAAAACTATGCATGCAATAAAAGGTAGAATATGAATAAGTAATACTAATCTATGCAATTTTTAAATATATTAACAAGCAGCAGGTATTGTGGAGTTCCACATAGTGCAGTCGGTAGTGCAAAAAGAAAACAGTGATAATTGTCATGAGTCCGGTTGAGCTGCTGTACGTAGTGCACGAGAGTCTAATAAGTCACTTAGTGTTCAGCAGTCTGATGGCAGAGAGGAAGAAGCTGTTCATGTAGCGGGAGGTTTTAGTCTGAATGGACCGAAGTCTTCTGCCTGAGGGGAGGGGGGCAAACAGTGCGTGTCCAGGGTGTGAAGGGTCGGCTATGATCCGACCTGCACGCCTCCGGATCCTGGAGATGTACAGGTCCTGGAGGGATGGGAGCTTGCAGCCGATCACCTTCTCAGCAGCGCGCACAACGAGCTGCAGTCTTAGTCTGTCCCTGGCGGTGGCTCCTGCATACCACACGGTGATGGAGGTGGTGAGGATGGACTCGATGATGGCCGTGTAGAACTGCACCAACATCGTGGTGGGTAGCTTGAGCTTCCTCAGCTGCCGCAGGAAGAACATCCTCTGCTGGGCCTTTTTGATGAGGGAGCTGATGGTCGGCTCCCACTTGAGGTCCCAGGTGATGGTGGTGCCCAGGAAGCGGAAGGAATCCGCAGTGCTGATGGGAGAGTCTGTGAGGGTAAGGGAGGGCAGAGGGGCTGTGACTTTTCTGAGGTCCACGATCATCTCCACTGTCTTCAGAGCGTTCAGCTGCAGCTTGTTGTGGCTGCACCAGGACGCCAGCTGGGCCACCTCTCTCCTGTAGACGGACTCGTCGCCATTGGAGATGAGCCCGATGAGGGTGGTGTCGTCCGCAAACTTGATCAGCTTGACAGACTGGTGGCTGGAGGTGCAGGAGTTGGTGTACAGGGAGAAGAGCAGGGGGGAAAGTACACAGCCCTGGGGTGATCCGGTGCTGATGCTAACAGAGTCTGAGACAGTCTTTCCCAGCCGCACATGCTGCCTCCAGTCCATCAGGAAGTCGGTGATCCACCTGCAGAGGGAGTCAGGCACGTTGAGCAGGGACAGCTTGTCCTGGAGCAGAGCGGGGCGGATGGTATTGAATGCAGAGCTGAAGTCCACAAACAGGATCCTGACGTAGGTTCCCGGGGAGTCCAGGTGCTGCAGGATGGAGTGGAGGGCCAGGTTGACTGCGTCGTCCACAGACCTGTTGGCTCTGTAGGCAAACTGCAGCGGGTCCAGGAGGAGAGTGGTGATGGTCTTGAGGTGGGGCAGGACCAGGCGCTCAAAGGACTTCATGACGACAGAGGTGAGTGCTACAGGTCTGTAGTCGTTAAGTCCAGTGATCCGTGGCTTCTTGGGGACAGGGATGATGGTAGAGGTTTTGAGGCAGGCCGGCACGTGGCATGACTTCAGGGAGGTGTTAAAAATGTCTGTGAAGACAGGAGTCAGCTCCTCCGCACAGTGTCTCAGGGTGGAGGGAGACACGCCGTCCAGACCGGGGGCCTTGCGCAGGTTCAGTCTGGAGAACTGTCTGTGCACGTCCTGCTCACTGATGGCAAGGGCAGGGGGGGAGGGGGGCCGCCTTTGATGAAGTGGGGACCATGGAGGCAGTGGCGCTGGGGGGAGGGGGGGAGTTGGACACAGCTGACGAGGTGTCAAAATGGGCATAGTGTTGGGACAGTCTTTGACAAAGGGCTTTGTCATCCTGTCCCTTAGAAGCCTGAGGCCGATAGTTGGTGATTTGCCTCAGTCCTCTCCACACAGAAGCAGAGTCGTTAGCAGTGAACTGTTGCTGGAGTCTCTCAGAATACACAGATTTAGCTCTCCTCAGCTCTCTGCTAAACCGGTATTTGACCTCCCTTTAGCAGTCCCTGTCTCCACTTTTCAACGCTGCTTCCTTCTCCTTCCTGATCTGTCTGAGCTTAGCTGGGAACCAGGGCTTGTCGTTGGAGTAACTCACCCTGGTGCACGATGGAAGAATGCTCTCCTCACAAAAGTGGATATATGAGGTCACAGTGTCCGTGTACTCATCCAGATCATGCGTGGCTCCTTTAAACATGTCCCAGTCAGTTATTTCCAAGCACGTGCGCAGCTCCTCCCCAGCTTCACTGGTCCATTTCCTCGTAGTGCTCACAACAGGTTTTGTGAGCTTCAGTCTCTGTCTGTATGTGGGAATCAGGTGGACCATCACGTGATCAGATAGTCCTAGCGCAGTGCGGGGAACAGCGCGATACGCGTCCTTAACTGTAGTGTAACAGTGATCCAGCGTGTTCTCTCCTCTGGTGGGGCATTTAATAAACTGTTTGTACCGGGGGAGTTTGTGGCTCAGGTTGCTCTGGTTAAAGTCGCCAACCACAATAACCAGAGAGTCCGGGAAAGTCCGCTCCGCTTGCAGAATGTGATCCGCGAGCGCGTGCTGAGCCTCGCACACGTCCGCGTCGGGCGGGACGTAAACAGCGGCCAGGATGAATGAAGCAAACTCACGCGGGGAATAAAATGGCTTGCAGTTGATGAATAAATATTCCAGAGCAGGAGAACAGTGTTGGGAGATCACAGTTACATCGGAGCACCAGCTGCTGTTGATGTAGAAACAGACTCCTCCGCTTGTGGTCTTGCCGGAGAGCCCCGTGTCGCGGTCTGCACGAAACGGCTGAAATCCCTCGAGGAGGAGCGCGCTGTCCGGTGTTTTTTCCTTGAGCCAGGTCTCAGTGAAGCAGAGGGCACACGAGGTGGAGAGGTCCTTGAATCACATCAGCAGTCTCAGTTCATCTACCTTGTTATAAAGAGAGTTGACGTTGGACAGAAAGATTCCAGGCAAAGCCGTGCGCGTGCCTCTCCTGCGAAGCCGCATGAGAGCGCCCGCTCGTCTTCCTCTCTTTCGCCGTCTCACTTTTTGGGCTAAAAAGTTAACCAGATCGGCGGCAGGAGCCAAAAAAACTGGGAGTAGGTCCGTGGGAGTGAAAGTCCTGATATTTAGTAGCTCTTCACAGGTGTAAGAGCAGGCAGACACACAATTGACGAACAAAAACAAACAAAAAAAAGCGCAGCGAAGCACCATGGCGACCACTGTGGGCGCCATCTTGGATCTATCTACCAATAGATATCTACTTGTGTCCATGTAAACATGGCTACTACTGCCGCCCACGGTAATACTAAGCAGCATAATTTTGAAAAATAAACACAATGAGCACTATTTACAGTAAGTTTGTAAAATAATGTAAAAATAAATAAATGAAATTAAAATAAGAAAAAACATTGCATTGTGGGGGGGGGGGGGGTTGATCCATATATGCTGCTTGGTATTCCCATAGAATTTGGATGAATGGTGAAACATTTCAGAAGTAAAAAATGTTTGAATCCAGTTGACTTGACTGAGCTTTCATCCAGCAGACTGACCCGCCTGGATTACTGCCACTCTTCAGTAAATTAAGAAATTTAAGTAATTTTGCATTCATTATTTTTATTATAATTGAAAAAAATCCTTTTTTAAAATTTTATTTGCTCATTCTATTTTATCATTTTACAAGCACTTCAGGTATTTCTGTTCATGACTTTTATTAATATTTCATATTGCCGTTGCAATAAAGTTGTTAAATGAACCTTGTATCTGTAAATTTCTGCATTATATTTTACATTTACGTTGATGTTTATGTTAGGGCTGCTTGACTTATTCTGCAAATTCCATGAAATTGTATGGATACAAAGTCTTTCCAAAACCTTTAAATGACTTGAATTTACAGTTTCTTAATAATTCATAAGTCTTGAAATAATTAAACTCCATTACTAGCAGAGTCAATCTGGTCACACTGCCATCCACTTTATCAACGGAGATCCAGGGAGATAAATTGATTGGCTGATTAGATATTTGCCTCAGCTGCAAAAACCCGGCAATTCATCTTTGTCCTCTGTAGTTGGCATTCTGTTTTATCTCATATCTCTCATATGATACACAGCACTCTGTTAAGTCCTGCTGTTTCTTAGAGTAGACAAGTGGAGCTGTAAAATATCACATGTTGGTGGGTGTGACCTTTCCAGCCTCTCTGGCCCACTTTCAAACACAGCCTACATTTGGGCCTGGAAAGCCTAATTGGCCTCCCTGTTTCAGACACCAATACTTGCTTTCTATGGGCATGCACTAGTTGAAGTGGATGTCATTAAGGACCTTAACGAGAGCTGTCTCAGTGCTGTGGTGTGACCGAAAACCTGACTGGAAGACATCAAAACAGTTATTTAATGTCAGGAAGTTGTACAATTGTTGAAAGACAACTTTTTCTATTATCTATCAAATGCACAAAATCTGTGTGTGTGTGTGTGTCTGTCTGTCTGTTCCACACATATCTCTTGAACCATTCGTCAGACTGACCTAAGATTTTATAAGTGTTTTGCTGAGGTTATGAGGGTGTGCATCCCCGAGTATGGAGTCGCTCTGTAAAAATATGTAATTTTTATTAATAAAAGTTTAGCCACTGCTCTGTCACCATTCTGTCTCTAAATGCCCTGTCTTCAGGAAGTGTGGGCGTGGTTTTGGATTGAGTCCATGCTGATTGGATAATACGCAGCATCACAGCCATGCTGACTGGATAATAGACAGCATCATGACCAGTCAGGCACCACACTGCTTTGCAAACAAATCTTTTGTAAGTGATTTAGCATCAGTAACCATCGCGCTCCAGCGTGAGCAAAACAAGGAAGTGAAAAGTGACAAATTTGACGATAAAAAGATAATACTTAAGATTTAATGCTTAAAAAAATTATACCATAAAGTTGCTGTGATTGTGTAGGTCTAATGGATAATTCGGCATGGAGAACACGGGTGGGGGGGGGGGCTGCCGGGGACCTGCGGTGCCACAAAGGACATCACTGGCACATGGGTAAAGTAGCAGCCGAGACCCCCGTTCTACCGGGCAGACTGGGTTTGGCTCCCTGCAAAGGACTGCGATCCACCGGTTCAGCTGCTGCTTCTCCAACGCTGGTGTCCGACCGATCCACAATCATTCGCAGGGAGACATGCCCAGCTTGCCCAGTCAGTGGTAGATGGCAACTGCTGCTTCATTGTGGAGTGGAATGGCCAGATATACTGCATATCATATGTGGACACTTATGCAACAACAAGATGCAAAAATGCCCAAATAACGAAATATATAATTATTATTTAAATATTTACAGACAAATGGGCAACACTGATGCAACAGTTGCAACCAAATGGGTCATTCTGCTGTGTCTAAAAAAACATGCAGGTTAGGGTAACTGGAGACTCTAAAGTGGCCCAAGGTGTGAATGTGTGTGAATGGTGAAGGGATTGGTGCCCTACCGTGGCTGCCTCATCCATCCAGGTGGATGCCCTGAATTTCCCTCTGGGGATCAATAAAGTATACAAAATCAAAAAAAAAATAATAATGTTGTGTGTTTTGTACTTACAATATTGCTAAAATATAAAAGGATGCACTCCATCCATCCATCCATCCATCCATCCATCTTCTACCGCTTTTCCGGAGGTCCGGGTCGCAGAGGCAGCAGTTCAAGCAGAGAAGCCCAGACTTCCCTCTCCCCAGCCGCCTGCTCCAGCTCTTCAGAGAGGATCCCAAGGTGTTCCCAGACCAGCTGGGAGACATAGTCTCTCCAGCGAGTCCTGGGTCTGTCCCGGGGTCTCCTCCCAGAGGGATGTGCCCGAAACACCAAGTGGGAGGCATCCAGGAGGCATCCTGATCAGATGCCCATACCACCTCAACTGGCTCCTTTCAGTGTGGAGGAGCAGCGGTTCTAGTTTGAGCCTCTCCCGGATGACTGAGCTCCTCATCCTATCTCTGAGAGGGAGTCCAGTGATCCTGCGAAAGCTCATTTCAGCCACTTGTATTCGCAATCTTGTTCTTTCGGTCATTACCCAAAGCTCGTGACTGTACGTGAGGGTAGGAACGTAGATTGACTGGTAAATCGACAGCTTTGCCTTAGAGCTCAGCTCCCTCTTCACCACAATAGACCAGTACAACATCCGCATCAAGGAGATGCTTAAATCTCATGGTAGGAGATGCTTAAATCTCATTGTACATTTGTTTGTATAATGACAATAAAGGCTATCTATCTATCTATCTATCTATCTATTTACAGTGGGGCAAAAAAGTATTTAGTCAGCCACCAATTGTGCAAGTTCTCCCACTTAAAAGATGAGCGAGGTCTCCAATTTTCATCATAGGTATACCTCAACTATGAGGGACAAAATGAGAAAAAAAAAAAAATCCAGAAAATCACATTGAAGGATTTTTAATGAATTAATTGGTAAATGCCTCAGTAAAATAAGTATTTGGTCATCTACAAACAAGCAAGATTTCTGGCTCTCACAGATCTGTAACTTCTTCTTTAAGAGGCTCCTCTGTCCTCCACTCGTTACCTGTATTAATGGCACCTGTTTGAACTCGTTATCAGTATAAAAGACACCTGTCCACAACCTCAAACAGTCAGACTCCAAACCCCACTATGGCCAAGACCAAAGAGCTGTCAAAGGACACCAGAAACAAAATTGTAGACCTGCACCAGGCTGGGAAGACTGAATCTGCAATAGGTAAGCAGCTTGGTGTGAAGAAATCAACTGTGGGAGCAATTATTAGAAAATGGAAGACATACAAGACCACTGATAATCTCCCTCAATCTGGGGCTCCACACAAGATCTCACCCCGTGGGGTCAAAATGATCACGAGAACGGTGAGCAAAAATCCCAGAACCACATGGGGGGACCTAGTGAATGACCTGCAGAGAGCTGGGACCAAAGTAACAAAGGCTACCATGACTTCCGGTTATGGCTGCCACGTAGGACGGACGTGTCTCGCTCTGCTCTGCTCCTGGAGAAAAAAAATCGGCAAATAACTCTCTCATTTGGGACAGAACGTATCCCAGCGTTTGGGCGAGGATATGTCGGCGAAGCCTAAGGCTGGAAAACCAGGAAAAGGAAAAAGCGAGCCGCCGAAACAGTCCAAATTAACGGACTTTCAGGTCTGTGACGCAGCAAACAGGGCTCCATATATGGCGGAGGAGGCTGGCAACGCTGCGATTTCTGCGGGGAATGGCGCAGATGCGCTGATGGCTGCCATGAGGTCAATGAGAGCGGACTTTTCCTCTAGATTTGATGGGATTATGACAGCGTTGGAAGGAATAAGAAAGGAATTGGGTGACTGTGTAGAACGAACGGCGCAGATGGAGCTCCGTCTCGCTAGTGCTGAAGATGACGTCACCCGTCTTCAATTAAAGGTGCGCACTTTGGAAAAAAAAAAATAAATCTCTGGAAGATAATATTTTGGATTTGGAATCTCGGTCGAGACAGAATAATTTGAGGCTGGTGGGTCTTCCAGAGGAATCAGAAGGTCGGGACGTATGTTCCTTTCTGGAAAAGTGGATTCCGGAGGTGCTGGGCAGCGAGGAGTTGCAATCAGCAGTGGTTCTGGAAAAAGCACATCGTATTGGCCCACGGAGAGATAAGGGACCGCCGAGGACCTTAATTATGAAGTTTCTTAACAACAGAGACAGGATGAAGATCTTCAACGCTGCACGAGCTAAAAAAGGAGAGATTAAACACCAGGACCAGCAGGTGCGGTTCTACCCAGATTTGGCCACAGGAATCCAGCAATTGAGGAAGCAGTTTGATCCCGTACGTAAGGAGCTGCGCAACCTTGGGATTCGTCATGGTGTAATCTATCCTGCGAGACTGTTGACCACGTATGAGGGCAGAACCCACATCTTCAAGACCCCAGAGGAGGCGCAGGAGTTCATCAAGAAGATCAAAGAAGAAGAAGAGACTGGTGGGAGCTAAGCATGAACAAAATATAAGGTAGAATAATTAAGCATTTGCACAGGCATCTGACTGACTTGAAGTAAATAGTAAGTTTACAAAATATAGATTGTATTATATATTAAAAAAAAAACAAAACAAAAACAAAACAAACAAAAAAAAAAACTATGATGTACAAAGTTGTTAAAAATTTTGGAGTTAAGTTGGAAAACTACAGAGGAGAGTTAATGTTACGTCATTAAAAGCAGTAGAGTTAGGGTGATTGGGAGGATGAAGAAGGAGTGGCTTAGGCTGTTCCCCGTGGGTGTGGAACAGTCGATGGCTATATCGGGAGACAGAATTTTTCTTTTGATTTTGGGGGGTTTGCCACAAGTGTGGGAAGGGGAAATTTGTTTGTGTGTAGTTTGTAGGATGAATGTTCAACCACTCATGTTTTTGCTTCTCTGTATGAGCATGTTTACACTGCAAGGTAATCCCAAACTCTCTATTGATCATGGACCAAAGTGTTAATCTTAATTTAACTTCATGGAATTGCAGAGGTCTACAAAATTTAAAAAAACTTAAACAAGTTATGAATAAAATAAAGGACATGGGTTCAAGAATTGTGTTTTTACAAGAAACTCATCTGATAGAGGAGGATGTTAAAAGAATTAGGAGTAGATGGCAGGGAAGTGTATTCACCTCTTCATTTTCATCCCGAGCCAGGGGAGTTATGACTCTCATACATAAATCAGTTCCTTTTCAAGTGAAAAATGTAATTGGAGACAAATTTGGAAGATATGTAATCATTCAAGGTTCTTTGCTATTAGAAAATATAAATCTTGTGAACTTATATGGTCCCAATATAGATGATCAGAAGTTCTTTGCTAATTTATTTCTCATCTTATCATCACTTACAGGGCAACATATAATAGCAGGGGATTTTAATTGTACATTGAATCCAGGTGTGGATAGATCAACAGGACTGGATTGTACGCACATTGGATGTAGGATGACTATTAATCATTTTATGAAAGAATTGAGATTGTTAGATATATGGAGAGAAATGAAACCACAAGTTAAAGCCTATTCTTGTTATTCCAGTACCTACAAGACATTCTCACGTATTGATTATTTTTTGATTTCCACAGAATTAAGGTCCAAGATTCAAAACTGCTTTTATGATAACATCGTGATCTCTGATCATGCACCCTGTTGTCTAATATATGTAGATAAAAAATTGACAAAGGAATCAGGTAGATGGCAATTTCAGCATAAATGGCTTCAGGATGAGGAATTTGTCAAGTATATAGAAAAACAGATAGACGAGTTCTTTGACATCAATACTACACAAACATCAGCATGTGTAAAGTGGGAGGCTTTCAAAGCTTTTATTAGGGGGCATATTATTAGTTATACAGGATCAAAATCTAAGAAGACTCGAGAGGAGAGAGCTAAATTGGAACATAAAATAAAAAATCTTCAGGAAAAAGTGTATGCAGGAAGTGACCCAAGGTTGGAGAATGAATTACTGATTTTGAGAGCTGAATACGACAAAAAATCAGCGAATAGAGCTGCCTCGAGTCTTCTAAGATTGAAACAATCTTTTTATGAACAAGGTGAAAAATCAGGAAAATTACTAGCATGGCAGATTAAACAATTGGAAATTAAAACACCAATTACCAGTATTATAAGTAACGGACAGGTAGTTATAGATCCTTTAGAAATTAATAGAGCCTTTAGAGATTACTATGAAAAATTATATGATACCAAAAATGAACCTGATTTAACAAAACTAAATGGGTTTTTGAACGAACTATCTATACCGTGTATTCCAAATGAAAACAGGGAGATATTGGAGTCTAAAATTTGTCAAGAAGAAGTTGGGCTAGCCATTGATAATATGAAATCAGGAAAAAGTGCAGGACCAGATGGTCTTCCAGTTGACCTTTATAAAAAATTTAAGAATAAATTAATAAAACCTTTTTTGGAAATGGTTTTAGAAGCATTTCAAAATAATAATTTACCATCATACATAAATAATGCCTTAATTATACTGCTGCCAAAACCAGGTAAGCCCTCTAATAAATGTGAAAATATGAGACCAATAAGCCTATTAAACGCCGACCTTAAGATAATCTGTAAAATTTTAGCAAGACGAATACAAGAAATTTTACCAAATATTATTAATCGAGATCAGAATGGCTTTATAAAGGGTAGACAAGGCTTCCATAATGTAAGAAGACTATTTAATATTATCTATTTTAATAAAGAAGCACCGGATACAGCTCTCCTATCATTGGACGCCGAAAAGGCCTTTGATAGAGTTGAATGGCCCTTTCTTTTTGAAGTCCTACAAAGGTTTGGACTTGGAAATAATTTCATAAAATGGGTTCAAATAATATACAATAATGCTACAGCAGAAATCCTAACAAATAACAATATTTCAAAACCAATAAAAATCAATAGAGGATGTCGACAAGGCTGTCCACTCTCACCTTTACTGTTTACTATGGCAATTGAACCTTTAGCGATAGCGATACGTTTACATTCACAAATATATGGAATTAAAGTTGGACCAACAGAACATAAAATCTCCCTGTACGCCGATGATATAATTTTGTTTATGTCGAATCTAAAAAAATCAATTCCAACCTTGTTGAATTTAATAAAGAATTTTGGGGAAATATCAGGATATAAAATAAATAAAACTAAATCTTCAATATTAATGCTAAATGAGACCCAGAGAAATTACCCAGCCCCTGAGGTAAATCAATTCAATGTTGTAAATCAGTTTAAATATTTAGGAATCCAAATTATGCCTAAGCTAGAATCAGTCGCCAGTGTCAACTATGAAGCCTTAATGTCAGATATCAGTGAGTTAACTCAGAGATGGATGTCACTACCAATGTCGATGATCGGGAGAATCAATATACTTAAAAGTAATATTTTACCTAAAATACTTTATTTATTTCAATACATTCCCTTATCACCACCTTTAGATCTATTCTCAAGAATAAAAAAAAAGTTAGTGGAATTTATATGGAACAACAGGAGGGCTAGATTACGTCTGTCTTTATTATATTTACCATTTGATCGTGGAGGTCTGAAATGTCCAAATTTTATGTTGTATTATTGGTCGGCACAACTGAGGTCTATGACATATTATTTTTCATCAAATGATCTCCCTCACTGGACTGAAATGGAATCATACAATTTACCTTTACCTCTTCCCATATTCATATACTCAGATTCGGCAAAAAAATTACAAAAACAAGTTAAAAATCCATTTGTAAAGCATATGATCAAAATATGGTGCGAAGCTAAAAACTATTTAAAAGAACCACAGTTATTGTCACAATTTAGTCCAATATGGGGTAATCAATATTTTAAACCAGGGAGAGCGGACGCTGTATTTAAAGTATGGAATTTAAAAGGGATACAAAAGATTCAGGATTTATATTTGCCATGTGCAGACAACATAATGTCTTTTGAAGAGCTGAGGATCAAATTTAATCTCAATAGAACACATTTTTTTAAATATCTTCAACTTAGAAACTTTATTAGATCAAATCAAAATAAAGCTCTCACTCGACCTATTTATTCATCCTTGGAAAAAATGATGATGAAAGATAGTAAAAGAAAGGGTATTATTTCAGAGTTTTATAACTCATTGACACTATCTTCAAGTGAAAATTCACTGAAAAGATTAAACTACTGGAAAGAAGATCTGCAAATTGAAATTTCAGAGGAACAATGGGAATTGGCTTGTACAGAAGCTCAAACCAAATCAATAAATGCACGCCTTAAATTGATACATTTCAAATGGTTAATGCGGATGTATGTTACACCGGAGGAGTTAAATAGATATAACAAAAATATACCAGATACATGCACAAAATGCATGGAAAGTAAAGGAACCCTATTTCATTGTTTATGGGAATGTAGATTAATAAGAATGTTTTGGGAAGAGGTGAGGGTAACAATTGAAAAAATAATCTCAAAACAAATCATATTGAATCCTAAACTGGTTTTGTTGGGTCTGTACCCAGAAAAGCATAATTTCAATAAAAGTGAAAGAACATTCATAGACCTCAGTTTGCTTAATGCCAAAAAATGTATTGCACTATTATGGAAAAAGACTCATAGACCAGATGTGACTCAGTGGTTAAGACAGATGTTAACAAACCTTCCATTAGAAAGAATAACATATATACTGAAATCAAAGGAAATTGTGTTTGAGAATATATGGAGACCTTTTATTGATTATGTAAAAAATTTAAACATAACTCTTGAAGAAGAAGGTGAATGATGTGTGTGGACCTTGTAAATTCCAAACTGGTGAACATAATATGTATACTTATATATTGGATTGTCTAGACTAAACAGAGGAGCATTGTTGAAGACTTGATTTTGTTGGTGGTTGTTGGTGTTTTTAGTGCATTTTTTTTTTTTTTTTTTTGTAGTACTTTAGTGTTAGTGTTTGATTGTTTGTATCATGTTTGTTAAAAAAAAAAAAAAAGGTTCAATAAAGATATTGTGGAAAAAAAAAAAAACAAAGGCTACCATCAGTAACACACTACGCCGCCAGGGACTCAAATCCTGCAGTGCCTGACGTGTCCCCCTGCTTAAGCCAGTACATGTCCAGGCCCGTCTGAAGTTTGCTAGAGAGCATTTGGATGATCCAGAAGAGGATTGGGAGAATGTCATATGGTCAGATGAAACCAAAATAGAACTTTTTGGTAAAAACTCAACTTGTCGTGTTTGGAGGAGAAAGAACACCATACCTACTGTGAAGCATGGGGGTGGAAACATCATACTTTGGGGCTATTTTTCTGCAAAGGGACCAGGACAACTGATTTGTGTAAAGGAAAGAATGAATGGGGCCATGTATCGTGAGATTTTGAGTGAAAACCTCCTTTCACCAGCAAGGGCATTGAAGATGAAACGTGGCTGGGTCTTTCAGCATGACAATGATCCCAAACACACCGCCCAGGCAACGAAGGAGTGGCTTTGTAAGAAGCATTTCAAGGTCCTGGATTGGCCTAGCCAGTCTCCAGATCTCAACCCCATAGAAAATCTTTGGAGGGAGTTGAAAGTCTGTGTTGCCCAGCGACAGCCCCAAAACATCACTGCTCTAGAGGAGATCTGCATGGAGGAATGGGCCAAAATACCAGCAACAGTGTGTGAAAACCTTGTGAAGACTTACAGAAAACGTTTGACCTCTGTCAATAGCCAACAAAGGGTATATAACAAAGTGTTGAGATGAACTTTTGTTATTGACCAAATACTTATTTTACCGAGGAATTTACCAATTAATTCATTAAAAATCCTTCAATGTGATTTTCTAGATTTTTTTTTCTCATTTTGTCTCTCATAGTTGAGGTATACCTGTGATGAAAATTGGAGACCTCTCTCATCTTTTAAGTGGGAGAACTTGCACAATTGGTGGCTGACTAAATACTTTTTTACCCCACCATATCTATCTATCTATCTATCTATCTATCTATCTATCTATCTATCTATCTATCTATCTATCTATCTATCTATCTATCTATCTATCTATCACTGCAGATGCTGCTCTGATCCTTCTGTCAAGCTCTCGCTCCATTCTCCCCTCACTCGTGAATAAGACCCCAAGATACGTAAACTCCTCCACTTGGGGCAGGAGCCTGTCCCCAACCCAGAGAGGACAATCCACCTTTTTCCGGCTGAGGACCATGGACTCGGACTTGGAGGTACTGATTCTCATCCCAGCCACTTCACACTCAGCGGCAAACCATCCCAGTAAGAACTGGAGGTCATTGCTGGATGAAGCCAGCAGGACATCATCTGCAAACAACAGAGATGAGATCCTGTGGTCACCGAGAATGACACCCTCCATTCCCTGGCTGCGCCTAAAAATCTTGTCCATAAAAATTATGAACAGGATCGGTGACAAAGAGCAGGCCTGGCGGAGTCCAACTCTCACTGGGAATGAGTCCGATCGAGTGTTGGCAATACGAACCAAACTCTCACAATGGTCGTACAGAGACCGAATAGCTCGTAACAACAAGCCCGATACCCATACTCCCGAAGCACCCCCCACGAAAAACCACGAGGGACGCGGTCAAATCCCTTCAAGTCCACAAAACACATGTAGACTGGTTGGGCAAACTCCCATGAACCCTCGAGGATTCTCAAGAGGGTAAAGAGCTAGTCCGATGTGCCATGGCCAGGACAAAAACCACATTGGTTTCCCTGAATCCGAGGTTCAACCAACGGCTGGACTTTCCTCTTCAGTACCTTGGCATAGGCCTTCCCAGGGAGGCTGAGGAGTGTGATCCCTCTAAAGTTGGAGCACACCCTCCGGTCCCCTTTTTTGAAGAGAGGAACCACCACCCTGGTTTGCCATGCCAAAGGCACTGCCACCAACCTCCACGCAGTGTTGCAGAGGCATGTCAACCATGACAGCCCTACAACATCCAGGGCCTTGAGGTATTCGGGGCGAATCTTGCCCACCCCTGGGGCCCAGCCACCAAAGAGATTTTTAACCAAATTGGCGACCTCAGCCCCTTTGAGAAGCGAGTCGTCCCCCTCGTCCACTAGCCTTGCTTCCTCTATGGAAGGCGTGTCAGTGGGATTAAGGAGATCCTTGAAGTATTCCTTCCACCGCCGGACGCCATCCCCATTCAGAGTCAACAGTGCCCCATCCGCACCATACAGTGTGGACAGGGAGCTGCTACCCCCTCCTGAGCCGCCGGACAGTTTGCCAGAATCTCTTCGAGGCTGACCGAAAGTCTTGGTTTGGATAAGATGGTGGCGCGCGACTGCGCAGCGGCTCTTTGCTCCCTATTTTTGTTTGTATGTGTGCTGTTTTTGGATATTGGACCGTGTGAAGCTGGATTTGTGTACAGTCGTTCTGAGCTGATAAACATTGGACTTCAACAAAAGTCTGCTGTTACAGCAGTTTTTGAGAACACACAAAACATACCGGAGGCTATCTGTAGACCAGCAGGATCACCATGGATTGTTGTTGGTCCTGGGAAGCGACGCAGAAGGAGGAGGGAGAGAAAGAAAAAGCGGAGATGCCAGTCGGGCCTGCTAGTGAGGCTAAAGAGACAGCCGCATAGACCTCCGCTACCCAGCATTTTTCTCTCCAACGCCAGAAGCATCGTCCACAAGATGGATGATCTAGAGCTACAGCTGGCAACTAGTAAAACTGTGAGAGACTGCTGTGTGCTGTTGTTAAGGGAAAGCTGGCTCCATCCGCTGATCACCGATGCTGCAGTGCAGCTACCAGGGCGCACACTTCACCGTATGGACCGAACAGAGGAATCCGGGAAACAGAGAGGGGGAGGTCTCTGCATCTTTCTTCACAACACTTGGACTAACCACATTCGTATTATTAACACTTATGTTCTCCTGATCTAGAGACAATGTCAGTTTTATGTCGGCCTTTTTATCTTCCAAGAGAGCTGGCAATGGTTATTATAACAGCGGTCTATATTTCTCTTGATGCAAATACTAAAGCGGCCCTTAGTCATTTGTACAGTGTAATAAATAAACAGCAGCAGGCCTATCCTGAGGGTGTTCACATCATAGCTGATGATTTTAATCAAGCATGCTTGAAAACTGTGCTGCCACCAGGGGAAAGAATTGTCTTGATCGGGTGTATTCGAACCTGAAGCATGCCTACAGAGCTGTGCTGTGCCCACATCTTGGCCTGTCAGACCATCTATCATTGCTCCTCATCCCAACATACACCCCCCCTCAGGAGAACTGCTAGACCTACTATAAAGAACATCACAGCATGGCCTGAGGGAGCTCTTTCTCAGCTGCAGGACTGTCTTTCAAACACTCCATGGGATTTATTCAAGAATGAGGATCTGGAAATGTACACACAGACTGTATTATGCTACATCACCTACTGCACAGGTGTCAAACTCATTCCATGGAGGGCCAAGACCCTGCAGGTTTTACCTCCACCCAGTGTCTTCAACAGGTGATTTCTCTGAATTTCTTCCTACTGATTGCTGATCAATGAAAACACCTGCTGAAGAGACTGGGTGGAAGTAAAACCTGCAGGGTCTTGGCCCTCCATGGAATGAGTTTGACACCCCTGACCTACTGTATCAATCAGGTGACTGTGGAAAAACACATCAGGGTTTTTCCTAACCAGAAGCCTTGGATGACAAAAGAAGTCCAGGCACTCCTCAGAGCTCGTGATACAACCTTCAGGTCAGGGGATACAGATCTGTATAGCACCATCCATCCATCCATCTTCTACCGCTTTTCCGGAGGTCCGGGTCGCGGAGGCAGCAGTTCAAGCAGAGAAGCCCAGACTTCCCTCTCCCCAGCCACCTGCTCCAGCTCTTCAGAGAGGATACCAAGGCGTTCCCAGACCAGCTGGGAGACATATTCTCTCCACCGAGTCCTGGGTCTGCCCCGGGGTCTCCTCCCAGTGGTACGTGCCCGAAACACCTCAAGTGGGAGGCGTCCAGGAGGCATCCTAATCAGATGCCCATACCACCTGAACTGACTCCTTTCAATGTGGAGGAGCAGCGGTTCTACTCTGAGCCTTTCCCGGATGACTGAGCTCCTCACCCTATCTCTGAGGGTGAGTCCAGCAATCCTACGGAGAAAGCTCATTTCAGCCGCTTGTATCCGCAATCTTGTTCTTTCAGTCATTACCCAAAGCTCGTGACCATAGGTGAGAGTAGGAACATAGTTTGACTGGTAAATCGACAGCTTTACCTTAGAACTAAGCTCCCTCTTCACCACAACAGACCGGTACAACGTCCGCATCACTGCAGATGCAGCTTCAATCCGTCTGTCAATCTCTTGCTCCATTTTCCCCTCACTCGTGAACAAGATCCCAAGATACTTAAACTCCTCCACTTGGGGCAGGAGCCTGTCCCCAACCCAGAGAGGACAAGCCACCTTTTTCCGGTTGAGGACCATGGACTCGGACTTGGAGGTGCTGATTCTCATCCCAGCCGCTTCACACTCAGCGGCAAACTGTCCCAGCAAGAGCTGTAGGTCATTGCTGGATGAAGCCAACAGGACAACATCATCTGCAAACAACAGAGATGAGATCCTATGGTCACCAAGCATGACACCCTCCATTCCCTGGCTGTGCCTAGAAATCCTGTCCATAAAAATTGTGAACAGGATCGGTGACAAAGGGCAGCCCTGGCGGAGTCCAACTCTCACTGGGAATTACTCCGACTGAGTGTTGGCAATACGAACCAAACTCTCACAACGGTCGTACAGAGACCGAATAGCTCGTAACAACAAGCTCGATACCCCATACTCCCGAAGCACCCCCCACACAAAAACACGAGGGATGCGGTCAAATGCCTTCTCCAAGTCCACAAAACACATGTAAGCTGGTTGGGCAAACTCCCACGAACCCTCAAGAATTCTCGAGAAGGTAAAGAGCTGGTCCGATGTGCCACGGCCAGGACGAAAACCATATTGCTCCTCCTGAATCCAAGGTCCGACCAACGGCCGGACTCTCCTCTCCAGTACCTTGGCATAGACCTTCCCAGGGAGGCTGAGTAGTGTGATCCCTCTATAGTTGGAGCACACCCTCCAGTCCCCTTTTTTGAAGAGAGGAACTACCATCCCGGTTTGCCATGCCAAAGGCACTGCCCCCAACCTCCACACAATGTTGCAGAGGCGTGTCAACCATGACAGCCCTACAACATCCAGGGCCTTGAGGTACTCAGGGCAAATCTCGTCCACCCCCGGGGCCCGGCCACCAAAGAGATTTTTAACCACCTTGGCGACCTCAGCACCTGTGATAGGTGAATCATCCCCCTCGTCCCCAAACCCTGCTTCCTCTGTGGAAGGCATATCAGTGGGATTGAGGAGATCCTCGAAGTATTCCTTCCACCGCCCGACGATATCCCCAGTCGAAGTAAACAGTGTCCCATCCGCACCATACACAGTGTGGACAGGGAGCTGCTTTCCCCTCCTGAGCCGCCGGACAGTTTGCTAGAATCTCTTCGAGGCCAACCAAAAGTCTTGTTTCATGGCCTCACCAAACTCCTCCCATACCCGCGTTTTTGCTTCAGCAACCACCCAAGCTGCACTCCGCTTGGCCTGCCAATACACCTCAGCTGCTTCGGGAGTCCCACAAGCCAACCAAGCTTGATAGGACTCCTTCTTCAGCTTAATGGCCCCCCTCACCACTGGTGTCCACCACTTGGTTCGGGGGTTGCCACCACGAGATGCCCCGACGACCTTGCGGCCGCAGCTCTGGGCTGCTGCTTTAACAATGGAGGTGGAGAACATGGCCCATTCAGACTCCATGTCTTCAGACTCCCTCGGAATGTGGTCGAAGTTCTTCCGGAGGTGGGAGTTGAAGACCTCCCGGACAGGGGCCTCAGCCAGACGTTCCCAGCACATCCTCACTATACGTTTGCGTCTACCAGGTCTGAAAGACATCCTCCTCTGCCATCAGATCCAACTTACCACCAGGTGGTGATCAGTTGACAGCTCTGCACCTCTCTGTACCCGGGTGTCCAAGACATACGGTCGCAGGTCTGATGCCATGATAACAAAATCGATCATCGACCTGCGACCTAGGGTGTCCTGGTGCCAAGTGCACATATGGATACCCTTATGCTTGAACATGGTGTTCGTTATGGACAAACTGTGGTTAGCACAGAAGTCCAATAACGGAACACCACTCGAGTTCAGGTCGGGCAGACCGTTCCTCCCAATCACCCCCTTCCAGGTTTCACTGTCGTTGCCCATGTGCACATTGAAGTCCCCCAGTAGAACAATGGAGTCTCCAAGAGGAGCACTCTCCAGCACCCCAATCAGAGACTCCAAAAAGGGTGGGTATTCTGAACCATCATTTGGTGCATAGGCACAAATGATGGTCAGGACCCGTTTCCCAACCTGAAGGCACAGGGAAACAACCCTTTTGTCCACCGGGGAAAACTCCAATATAGAGGCAGCAAGGTGGGGGGGATACAAGAATACCCACACCTGCTTGTCACCTCTCGCCCGGGGCAACTCCAGAGAAGGCCAAGCTCCAGCCCCTCTCGAGGGAGACTGGTTCCGGAACCGGAGCAGTGTGTTGAGGTGAGGCCAACTATATCTAGTCTGTATCTCTCAAACTCATGCACCTGCCCAGGCTCCTTCCCCACAAGAGAGGTGACATTCCATGTCCCAAAAGCCAGTTTAGGAAGCTTGGGATCAGATCGCCAAGGTCTCCGCCTTTGACCGCCACCTAATCCACATAGCACCGGACCCCCATGATCCTTCCTGCAGGTGGTGAGCCCACTGGAGGGCAGACCCATGTAACTTCTTCGGGCTGAGTCCAGTCGGGTCCCATGGGCGGAAACCCGGCCACCAGACGCTAGCCATCAAGCCTTTCCCCCAGGCCTGGCTCCAGAGTGGGGCCCCGGTAACCCCATACCGGGCGGGATACACTGAATCCTTGTTCTGGTACTTATCATGAGTCTGTTGGCTCGTTCTTAGTCTGGCCCTTCACCCAGGACCAGTTTGTCTTGGGTGACCCTACCAGAGGCAAATTGCCCCGGACAACATACAGTAGCTGCTGGGATCGCTAGGGCACGCAAACCCCCCACCACGAAAAGGTGATGATCCATGAGGGGAGGATGCACTACAGTGGGTCTCCAATATTTGTAAGGTGTCCTGTTATAGTACTGCATGAGTTTATTGACGATAGACAATAAACTAAATTATAATGGTGACTGAACAACTCCCATTCCCCAAAGTGCAAGATGCACTATTAGGAATATAAGTCATAAAAGATCACACAAAGAAGTGATCTGACAAAAAATAAACAGGAGGTTTTTAAACAGTGGCTAATATTGGATGTGCCATTCATTTTCAATTATTCTGTAATTAATATTCACACAATCAAATAAATCTTAGTGCCGTTTACTCCCAGTTATATTTGTCAAAGTCTAACGTGTTATTGCCTACATCTAGGCTCCCCCTCTGTGTTCCACTTTCAGACACAGTCTACATTTGGGCCTGTAAAGCCTTACTGGGCTTCCTGTTTCAGACAGGAAGACTTGCTTTCTACGGCCATGCTTTAGTACTCTTAAACTTGTGTTTTTTCCTTTAAACATTTGTACATTTTCTGGAACACTGGAACTTTGTTCCTGGGAATCTTTGACTTTTTTAAGTTAACCCTTAACATTACTGACATAATGCACGGCTCAGGAGACACACACGCAGGCTCAGAATAGGTTTAACAGTTTATTGAACAACAAGTGTGTGTGTGGTTGCGTGTCTGTGATATGTGGATGTATTGGTGGTGGCGTCTGCGTCAGGCACGGGGGCAGGAAGCCGTTCAGCCGGACAACCCTATGGGAGAAGCAGAGGGAGAAGGGTAACGGGCACCACACCAATACAGGAGATTGTAGAAATAACAGCTGGCTTACTTGGTTTGGGCAGGTGGCTGGCGTAGCAAGGGTGTAGCCCGGTAGACAGCGACCTGGTGCGCCTGATGCAACAGCGAGGAGATGACGGCTGGAGAATGTTGTCCGCCGCCGGGGAATCCACCTGTGCACAGGGGAGGAGAACTGGAAGAAGAAGGTAAGGATGCTTACTTGTGATCTTGCTTGGTTGAAGGGAGTTCCTTGCAGCAAGAGTAGCCGATGTGATCAGACGGCTTCAGGCCAAAGCCCAGGGCGAGGCGGCTTAAATCCCTCACCGCTGACGAGGCGCAGGTGTGCGTGCAGCTGGCGCCGCTGATGAGTGGCGAGGCGTGACAGTACTCCCCCCTCTAGCAGCGCCTCCTGGCGATGGTCTCTCCGGGTGCGCTCGGTGGAACTCAGTGATGAGAGATGGATCCAACACAAACGACGAGGGTACCCATTGCCTATATTCAGGTCCATAGCCCTCCCAGTCCACCAAGTACTGCAACCCGCAACCCCGGCGCCGGGAGTCCAGGATGGAAGAGACAGGCCAGGCCGGATGACCATCAATCATCCGGGGCGCGGGCTGCGCAGCAGGAGGAGGGCAAAGGGGGTCGGAGACTGCCAGCTTCACCTTGGAAACGTGGAAGGTGGGATGGATGCGGAGGGAGGGGGGAATAGCCACACGCACAGCCACCGGGTTGATAATCCTGGTAATGGGGTATGGGCCCATGAAACGCTGTGCCAACTTCCTCCTCTCACCCTTTAAAGCGACGTCCTGGGTAGAAACGTAGACACGTTGGCCTACCTGGTAGGCTGGAGCAGGTCTTCTGTGCCGGTCCGCCGTAGACTTATTGCGCTCCGCCGTGCGTAAAAGCGCATTGCGCGCTGACGCCCAGATGGAGCGGCACCGCCTGAGGTGCGCCCGAACTGAGGGAACAGTCACCCCACTCTCCTGCGTAGGGAACAGAGGGGGGTCGTAGCCTAGGGACGCCTTAAATGGGGACATCCCCGTGGCAGAAGAGCGGGCGGTGTTATGGGCGTACTCAACCCAGGCGAGGTGGGTGCTCCAGGACGCAGGCTTGGATGTTGTGACGCAGCGGAGCGCAGCCTCCAGCTCCTGATTGGTCCGCTCACACTGCCCGTTGGTTTGGGGGTGATGGCCGGAGGAGAGGCTTACATTGGCTCCCAGGGCATTGCAGAAGGATCTCCAAACCTCTGAGGAAAACTGGGGGCCCCGGTCCGAGACCACGTCCACCGGAATCCCGTGCAGCCTGACCATGTGCTGGATAAGGAGGTCCACCGTCTCCGAGGCAGATGGAAGCCCTCGTAATGGGATGAAGTGAGCGGCCTTGGAGAAACGATCTACAATGGTCAGGACTGTGTCGAAGGTGTTAGAGACCGGGAGACCGGTGACAAAATCCAGGGCGATATGCGACCAGGGCCTGCCAGGGATGGGCAGAGGCTGGAGCAAACCCGCTGGAGGGGCATTACCTGATTTACTGGTGGCGCAGACGGGGCAGGCCCGGACGTAGCGGGCAGCGTCCTTCCGCAGGCCCGGCCACCAGAAGGATTGTTGAAGAAGGTCAATCATCCGGGAGGACCCAGGGTGGCAGGTGAGCTTTGATGTGTGCAGCCAGTGGATAACCTCCCCCCGGACCGTGGACGGCACAAAAAGCCTCCCCTCTGGTCCGCCGCCAGGGTCTGGTTCCGATTCCTGCGCCTTCCGGATCTTACTCTTGATGTCCCAAGTGACGGCTCCCACGATGCACGACCTGGGCAAGATGGTGTGGGCTGCGTCCTCAGACGCCTCAGGGGCAAATTGCCTAGAGAGGGCGTCAGGCAGGCCGTTCTTGGAGCCGGGCCTGAAGGTGATGTTGAAGCAGAACCTGGCAAAGAACAAGGACCAACGTGCCTGGCGGGCATTCAGACGCTTGGCAGATCTTAAATACTCCAAGTTCTTGTGGTCGGTGAGAACCACGAACGGCAGGGCCACCCCCTCTAGCCAGTGACGCCACTCCTGCAGTGCGAGCTTGATGGCGAGGAGCTCTCTGTCCCCCACGTCGTAATTCCGTTCCGCCGGGGACAAGCGCCGAGAGAAGAAGGCGCAGGGCCGTTTGATCCCGTCGTCAGGTGACCGCTGAGATAACACTGCCCCCACCCCCGTGTCCGAAGCGTCCACCTCCACGATGCATTGCAGCGAGGGCTCGACTTGGCTGAGGACCCGGGAGGAGGAGAACTCCGCCTTCAGTGCCTGGAAAGCAGCTGCGGCCTCTTCAGTCCACCGGAACGGGACCTTAGGAGACGTGAGGCGGGTCAGAGGACCGACGATGGTACCAAAGTTCGGGACAAAACGTCGGTAGAAGTTGGCAAACCCAATAAACTGTTGTACCTGTTTCCTAGACGTAGGAGTGGGCCATTCCACCACCACTTTCACCTTAGCTGGGTCCGGGAGCACCTGGTCGTGGGAGATGACGAACCCGAGGAAGGACGTAGTCTTAGCCTAAAACTCACACTTCTCAGCCTTGACATACAACCGGTTCTCCAGCAGCCTCTGGAGGACCCGCCTCACATGGACCCGGTGCTCGTCCCTGGATCTGGAGAAGATGAGGATGTTATCCAGGTAGACGAACACAAACAGGCCGATGAAGTCCCGGAGGACGTCATTTATAAGGCGCTGAAAGACGGCTGGAGCGTTGGTCAACCCGAACGGCATAACCAGGTACTCGAAATGGCCGTTCGGGGTATGGAAGGCTGTCTTCCACTCGTCTCCCTCCTGGATCCAGACGAGGTGGTATGCGCTGCGAAGATCCAGCTTGGTGAACCAAGTCGCCCCCTGGAGGGAGTGGAAGGCGGTGTCCATTAGGGGCAAGGTGTAGCGGTCCTTCTCCATGATGTCATTCAGGGCGCGATAGTCAATACAAGGACGGAGGGAACCGTCCTTCTTGCCCACGAAGAAGAACGCAGCGCCTAATGGTGATGACGAGGGACGGATGATACCAGCACTCAGCGATTCCTTAAGATACGAATTCATAGCCTCCTTCTCCGGCGCAGACAGGCTGTAGAGTCGCCCCGAGGGTAAGGGTGCCCCCTGGCGGATGTTTATAGCACAGTCATAGGGCCTGTGCGGGGGAAGAGACATCGCCTTGGATTTGATGAATACCACGCCCAGGTCGTGAAACTCCGATGGCACCAGGGTGAGAGCCGGAGGCGCGGCGTCCTTGGGAGTTGAAGGCGAGGACGGGGCGCAGGCAGCGGATTGGAGGCAGGTGCTCATACAGAAGGAGCTCCAGGCGGATACTCCGCCAGACCTCCAGTCCAGGACAGGGCTGTGGAGGCGGAGCCATGGGTATCCGTGGATGACGGGAGATACTGAGTTAGGGAGGACGTAAAAGGTGATCTCCTCCCGATGATTTCCAGAAATAATAACAGGGACGGGGATGGTCTGGTGTGTTACTTTTCCCAGGGAAACACGGGAGAGATTTACTAGGGCGAGAGGAGTCTTGAGGGTATGGCAACGGATGCCCAATCGGGTTGCCAGGCTCTGTGAAATAAAGCTACCCTCCGCGCCTGAATCCGCCAATGCATGAGTGAGGTGCCCAGTGGAGTTATGACAGAAACGAATGGGCAGCGTCAACTGAGTGAGGGAACTCGACCGGTTAGAATCTGCAAGGCCCCCTACAGTGATTCGCAGACCCCTAACCGGCCTCTCTGGACAATGCTCCACAGAGTGTTGACTGCCTCCGCAATACATGCAGAGGCCCAACTCCCGGCGGCGTTGTTTCTCCGCTAGATGGAGCTTTGACCGGACCACCGCCTTCGCCTCCGACTTCTCGGAGGAGACTGGCAGTGGCGACGCCAGGGGGCGAGCTTGGGACAGGCGAGACGAGCCTCCCCACGAGCAAGAAGCAGACTTCCGCTCTGAAGACCGCTCGCGAAGCCTGTTATCCAAACTAATCGCTAGTGATATCAGCCCTGAAAGCCTCCCCGGAATATCGCGACCAGCCAGCTCATCCCTCAGACCAGAGTTCAGACTGCGGAGGAAGATGCCGCAGAGCAAGGGCTCATCCCAGCCAACCTCCTCCGCGATGACCCGGAAGTCGATCGAGTAGTCTGCAGCTGACCGACCTCCCTGCTGAAGACAGAGAAGACGATCAACTAACACACTATCTCGCCGGCTATGATCAAACACGTCGAGGAACTGTTGCACGAATTGGCCGTAGGAGAGGTTGGCATAGCTGGGCTTCGCCATGACGGCGTAAGCCCAGGTGAGTGCCCGCCCCTCCAGGAGGTTTCCTATATAGCCAATTCGGCTGTGGTCTGAGGGAAAATCCCCAGGGACGCGGGAGAACACCAACTCACACTGCATGATGAACCCCCGCGCTCCGCCGAGCTGTCCGCAAAAGCGGGCGGGGGTCGGAATAGGTGTGAGCCAGGTTGGCGACCCGGGATCAGTCTGACCGGCCACCGGAGAGGTAGGAGCTGCACCTCCCTGACGAGCCGGGGGGAACGGCTGCGGGAGATCCAGGCGATCTAACCGGTGAGTGATCTTAACCAATTAATTCAGCATCACCTGTTGCTGATAAACTATCAAATCTATTTGAGCCTCGAGAGTGGTGAGACGGCGTGTGAGCCCGCTGTCCGCCGAGCCGCTCTGCTGAAGCCGTACTGACATAATGCACGGCTCAGGAGACACACACGCAGGCTCATAATAGGTTTAACAGTTTATTGAACAACAAGTGTGTGTGTGGTTGCGTGTCTGTGATATGTGGATGTATTGGTGGTGGCGTCTGCGTCAGGCACGGGGGCAGGAAGCCGTTCAGCCGGACAACCCTATGGGAGAAGCAGAGGGAGAAGGGTAACGGACACCACACCAATACAGGAGATTGTAGAAATAACAGCTGGCTTACTTGGTTTGGGCAGGTGGCCGGTGTAGCAAGGGCGTAGCCCGGTAGACAGCGACCTGGTGCGCCTGATGCAACAGCGAGGAGATGACGGCTGGAGAATGTTGTCCGCCGCCGGGGAATCCACCTGTGCACAGGGGAGGAGAACTGGAAGAAGAAGGTAAGGATGCTTACTTGCGATCTTGCTTGGTTGAAGGGAGTTCCTTGCAGCAAGAGTAGCCGATGTGATCAGACGGCTTCAGGCCGAAGCCCAGGGCGAGGCGGCTTAAATCCCTCGCCGCTGACGAGGCGCAGGTGTGCGTGCAGGTGTGCGTGCAGCTGGCGCCGCTGATGAGTGGCGAGGCGTGACGATTACAGCCAATGTGAAGCGTTGCACAGGAGGAACACCAGGATTTTAAGAGGTGAATTTTCTCCAGTCAGAGAAATTACAACTTTTTAAAAACTTAGTTGAATTTTTTCCACATTTAAAATTTGTATTTTTTATTTTGAACTTTATTATATTTTTCTTCATTAATTTTTCAAATTTGTCACAAATGCATAATTTCATCTTGAATTTTCTTTTGTCGTCACCGTGCGGCTGCACGGTGGCGCAGTGGTTAGCACTGCGGCAGCACAGTTTACCCTTGGCCGGGGGATTGTGGGGATCGTGGGATCGTGGGTTCGATCCCAGCCCCCGACCAACAGTGATCTGTGTGGAGTTTGCATGTTCTCCCCGTGTTGCGTGGGTTTACTCCGGGATTTCTCCGGTTTCCTCCCACATGCCAAAAACATGCATGTTAGGTTAATTGGCTGTTCTAAATTGTCCCTAGATATTTGTTTCCTATAGGCCCTTAGAATAGAGGGTTAGTATTAATGAAAGCGCTTTGAGTGGTCTTTGTGACTAGAAAAGCGCTATATAAGTGCAGGTTAGTTAGTTAGTTCTGCATTTACTCGTTTTTATCATAAATGTGTTGGTTTTCTTGTTGTAAATGTATGTGGGTTTTCTGCTGAATTTTCAGCTTTTTTTTTAATCATAAATTTGTGACTCTAAATCTGCTTTTTATTGTTTGTTTAAATGTCTCATAAAACAGCAACTTTTCTTTACAATTTTTTCACTTTCAAATTTGTTTTTTCCTGTTATTCCATCCATCCATCCATCTTCTACCGCTTTTCCGGAGGTCCGGGTCGCGGAGGCAGCAGTTCAAGCAGAGAAGCCCAGACTTCCCTCTCCCCAGCCACCTGCTCCAGCTCTTCAGAGGGGATACCAAGGCGTTCCCAGACCAGCTGGGAGACATAGTCTCTCCACCGAGTCCTGGGTCTGCCCCGGGGTCTCCTCCCAGTGGGACGTACCTGAAATACCTCAAGTGGGAGGCGTCCAGGAGGCATCCTAATCAGATGCCCATACCACCTCAACTGACTCCTTTCAATGTGGAGGAGCAGCGGTTCTACTCTGAGCCTCTCCCGGATGACTGAGCTCCTCACCCTATCTCTGAGGGTGAGCCCAGCAATCCTACGGAGAAAGCTCATTTCAGCCGCTTGTATCCGCGATCTCGTTCTTTCGGTCATTACCCAAAGCTCGTGACCATAGGTGAGAGTAGGAACGTAGATTGACTGGTAAATCGACAGCTTTGTCTTAGAACTAAGCTCCCTCTTCACCACAACAGACCGGTACAACGTCCGCATCACTGCAGCTGCTGCTCCAATCCGTCTGTCGATCTCTCGCTCCATTTTCCCCTCACTCGTGAACAAGACCCCAAGATACTTAAACTCCTCCACTTGGGGCAGGAGCCTGTCCCCAACCCGGAGAGGACAATCCACCTTTTTCCGACTGAGGACCATGGACTCGGACTTGGAGGTGCTGATTCTCATCCCAGCCGCTTCACACTCAGCGGCAAACCGTCCCAGCAAGAGCTGTAGGTCATTGCTGGATGAAGCCAACAGGACAACATCATCTGCAAACAACAGAGATGAGATCCTGTGGTCACCAAGCATGACACCCTCCATTCCCTGGCTGCGCCTAGAAATCCTGTCCATAAAAATTATGAACAGGATCGGTGACAAAGGGCAGCCCTGGCGGAGTCCAACTCTCACTGGGAATGACTCCGACCAAGTGTTGGCAATACGAACCAAACTCTCACAACGGTCGTACAGAGACCGAATAGCTCGTAACAACAAGCCCGATACCCCATACTCCCGAAGCACCCCCCACAAAAATCCACGAGGGACGCGGTCAAATGCCTTCTCCAAGTCCACAAAACACATGTAAACTGGTTGGGCAAACTCCCACGAACCCTCAAGAATTCTCGAGAGGGTAAAGAGCTGGTCCGACGTGCCACGGCCAGGACGAAAACCACATTGCTCCTCCTGAATCCGAGGTTCGACCAACGGCCGGACTCTCCTCTCCAGTGCCTTGGCATAGACCTTCCCAGGGAGGCTGAGGAGTGTGATCCCTCTATTTCGGATAGTACATTACAGGTTAAAAGAAACTGTATAATATAACAAGGTCAAATTAGACAAAGACTCCTTCTACTATACAATTCCACGTGAGTTATCCGAAATGGGTGATGGCTGAAGCCGCAGCTTATATTGCCCACCCATATTCCATCCAAGAATTCAAAGGAGAAAAAAGAGAAAACAAGACAAGAGCGATTACAATTTAAAACAAGGCTAAGACAAAATATGACTGAGAGAAAAAGAAAACTGAGCTAGTCTAAGTTAAGCGGTTACTATTCAAAAACAAATCTAAGACATAGTGTCACAGAGAAAAAAGAAAAACTAAGCTATAACACAACACAGGCTGGAAATGTCAATCCTTATGTGAGTTTACATGTCGTCTTGTAAATATGTTTGGAGTATTTCTTCCTTTAGTTTTTGTTTAAATTGTCCAAGCTTTGTACATGATTTTAATTCAGGTCCAAAATCGTTCCATAATCTGACACCTTGCACTGAAATACAGTGTTGCTTGGTAGTTGTTCTCACTGTAGGCTTTTGAAATATACATGTTCCTCTAAAGTGATATCGTTTCTCCCTTGTTTGGAACAACTTTTGGATATTTGCGGGCAGTGATAGATTCTTCACTTTGAACATTATTATTGCGGTTTTAAAGTCGATCAGATCTTTCAACTTGAGAGTTTTTTGTTTAAGAAAAAGTGGGTTTGTTGGTTCCCTGTAAGCTGCTTTGTTGATTATTCTAATAGCTCTCTTTTGAAGCATAAAGAGTGGATATATGTTTGTTTTATATGTATTTCCCCATACTTCATTACAATATGTCATGTATGGGAGTATTAATGAATGATACAAGGTGTATAGTGTGGGTTGATTCAGCAAATTTTTCACTCTGTGTAATATTGCAATTGATTTGGATACTTTACCTTTTATATAATTAATATGTGGCTTCCAACACAGTTTGTTATCAATTATTACTCCAAGGAATTTAGTTTCGGATACCCTTTCAATCTCTACACCATTTACACTGAGTTTGGGTACTGGGTAGTTGTGATGGTTGTTAAAGACTATAAATTTTGTCTTGCTTAAATTGAGCGTTAATTTGTTTGAATCAAACCACAGTTTCAGCTTTCCTAATTCCTTTCCGAGTGTATCCAGAAGTTGTTCCAAGTTGTTTCCACTGCATAGCAGGTTAGTGTCATCAGCAAACAATATTAAGTCCATTTTTTCTGAAACTTTACATATATCATTTATATACATATTGAATAATAATGGTCCCAAAACTGAACCCTGTGGGACTCCACAGGTGACCTTCAGTAGCTCTGAGTTTTTGTTGTTAACACATACAAACTGATATCTATTCTTTAAGTAACTTCTTAACCAGGACTGTGCTACCCCTCTGATACCACAATTTTGTAGTTTCTTTAATAATAGATTGTGATCTACTGTATCAAATGCTTTTTTAAGATCCAGGAATACTCCAACTGAATACTCTTTATTTTCAATGGCTGTTGATATTTTTTCTGTAAATTCCATTAAGGCATATGCTGTTGTCCTTTTGTGTCTGAACCCATATTGCTGCTCACACAATAAATCATTCTTCAGTATGAAGTTGTCAATTCTCTCATAGAATATTTTTTCAAGTATCTTGGAAAATTGCGGTAATAGTGAAATTGGTCTGTAGTTGGAGAGTTCCCCTCTGTCGCCTGTCTTGTAAATCGGAATTACTTTAGCTATTTTCATTGCATTGGGAAATATACCTGATTGGAGAGACAGGTTACAGATATACGTCAGTGGTTTCACTATGCATTCGATAACAGTTTTGACTAGTAGCATATCAATACCATCGCAGTCAGTAGATGTTTTACTTTTGAACGATTTAACAATTTCAATGACCTCTCTTTCGTCTGTGTTCTTTATGAAGATGGTGTCTTTTACAGCAGTGTTATTGCATATTGAATCACCTGTTGGCACTGTAGTGGGTATTTCTCGGGCCAGTTTAGGTCCAATGTTAACAAAAAAATTATTAAATTCATCTGCAGGTGAAGCTATATTCACATTCGGAGTCGATTTATTATTTTTTGGAGTGTTAGTTGGGTAGCTGGTATTTCTGCTTTTATTTCCAAGGATACTGTTGATTATTGTCCATGTATTTTTAATATTGTCTTTGTTTTTTTCCAGTTCTTTACTGTAATAGTCTCTTTTACTACATCTTATTATATATGTTAACTTATTTTTGTATGTTTTATACCGCTGCTCTGCTTCTTTTGTCCTTTTCTTTATGAAAGCTTTATATAATAAATTTTTCTTTTTACACGCCTTTTGTAGTCCTTTGGTTAGCCATGGTTTGTCAGTAAATTTGTGTTTAAGCTTTTTTTTAACTAATGGGCAGTTTTTTTCATAAAGAGTGGTTACAATGTTTGTAAATGTGTCATAGGCTTCATTTACATCTGATACATAGACTTCTGTCCAGTCTTGCTTCAGCAAGTCCTCTTTAAAAGAACTGATTGCGTTTGGTGATTTGTGTCTGAACGATTTTGAGATTTTTTCTGGGTTGGGCCCCGTGTGGCCATGGATAAGTGCAAAGATTGGCAAGTGGTCGCTTATATCATTTATCAATAATCCACTTTCTATTTTCTTGTCGAGAACATTGACAAACAGGTTGTCAATAAGTGTAGCAGAGTGAGCTGTGATTCTACTGGGATGTGTTATTGTGGGATATAGACTCATGCTGTACATAGAGTTCATGAACTCTGTAACTACATTTTGTTGATGTGGATTAAGTAGATCAATATTGAAATCTCCACAAATTGCTACCATTTTCTTACTAGTAATATTATTGTACAGCTCGACTAATTTATCTCTGAATGTCTCAATGCAAGTTCCCGGCGTTCTGTATATGCAGCTTATGATTAGATTTTTTGTTTTGTCTAGGTCAATCTCAACAGTAACACATTCCAGAATCCCTGGTAGTGCTGAGGACATTTCATTTACAAGCTTACATCTATATAGGTCATCAATATACAGTGCAACACCACCACCCTTTTTTTGAGATCTGTTAATGTTAAACATCTGATATCCCTCTATTGCCATCAGGGGAGCCTGGTCTGCATTAAGCCAGGTTTCAGAGACTGCTATAGCTGTGAATTTTCTGTTTAGCTGTTTTAAATAGTCCTGAATCTGTGAGAAGTTTTTGTTAAGACTTCTGCTATTGAAGTGTATTATTGACAGTTTACCATCTAATTGCACTTGACTTTTGAATTGCTTTTCAGTGTAATATTCACAGTGGTTATGAATATTATTGAAAAAGTGGTTATCAGGATCAATATCATTCTCCATCTCTTGTGGTTTATGTTCAGCATAGTGGCATATTTTTAGAGTTTGAGTTTCCTCACTCTGTGTTTCATAGTCAGTGTCCATTTGTATTTATCTAAGTCAGTAGCATCTCTGATCATTATACTTTTTGCTCTGTGTTGCTCTTTGTTGCTCTTTGTCAACTCTAAAGTTGGAGCACACCCTCCGGTCCCCTTTTTTGAAGAGAGGAACCACCACCCCGGTTTGCCATGCCAAAGGCACTGCCCCCGACCTCCACGCAATGTTGCAGAGGCGTGTCAACCATGACAACCCAACAACATCCAGGGCCTTGAGGTACTCAGGGCGAATCTCGTCCACCCCCGGGGCCCGGCCACCAAGGAGATTTTTAACCACCTTGGCGACCTCAGCCCCTGTGATAGGCGAGTCATCCCCCTCGTCCCCAAACCCTGCTTCCTCTGTGGAAGGCGTATCAGTGGGATTGAGGAGATCCTCGAAGTATTCCTTCCACCGCCCGACGATATCCCCAGTTGAAGTCAACAGTGTCCCATCCGCACCATACACAGTGTGGACAGGGAGCTGCTTTCCCCTCCTGAGCCGCCGAACAGTTTGCCAGAATCTCTTTGAAGCCGACCGAAAGTCTTGTTCCATGGCCTCACCGAACTCCTCCCATACCCGGGTTTTTGCTTCAGCAACCACCCGAGCTGCACTCCGCTTGGCCTGCCGGTACACCTCAGCTGCTTCGGGAGTCCCACAAGCCAACCAAGCTTGATAGGACTCCTTCTTCAGCTTAATGGCCCCCCTCACCACTGGTGTCCACCACTTGGTTCGGGGGGACTAAGAACGACTAAGAACGATCCAACAGACTCTCATGATAAATTGTATATCAAGGATTCAGTGTACCCCGCCCGGTATGGGGTTACCGGGGCCCCACCCTGGAGCCAGGCCTGGGGGAGGGGCTCGAAGGCTAGCGTCTGGTGGCCGGGTTTCCACCCATGGGACCCGGCCGGGCTCAGCCCGAAGGAGTTACATGGGTCCGCCCTCCAGTGGGTCCACCACCTGCAGGAGGGATCATGGGGGTCCGGTGCTATGTGGATTAGGTGACGGTCAAAGGCGGAGACCTTGGCGGACTGATCCCAAGCTTTCTAAACTGGCTTTTCCTGTTATTAATGAGTGATATTGTTTCACTGGATTGTGACATTTTTCTATATTTTCTACTTTATTCTCATTAATTTACTAAATGTGTAACTTTTTAAACTTGTGGATTCTCAGCTTTTCTCAAATGTGTGAAATTTATAACTTTAAAAATATTTTTCGGGACTTCCGGTCTGGACGCCATGGCGACTGCAGCTTAACACTGAAGCTCTCAGACTCAATCCAGGATAACACCTTGAAAATCAAACTTAACAGATTTTTGGAGGAGTGAAAATCAAAAGACAAAATCATCATGTCTAAAGGAAAACAGAAGAAACTGAAATTCTCCAGGCCAGGACACGTATCAGCCGGAGAATCTGAACTGGAAGATCTCCGTTCAGAAGACGAGGAGCTGGTGATAGCTAACAAAAGGGTTAGCCTGAAATCACTATTTGAGGAACTACGACGATTTCGCCGAGATGTTACGGCCGAATTTCGGGAATTCAGAGAAGAATTGAAAAGGACAAACAGCAGAGTGGACCAGGCCGAGAACCGAATCTTGGAAACAGAGGATCGAATAAAAGTGCTCGAAGATTCTGTGCTGGACCTACGCAAAAGACAAGCAGCTATAGAGGCTAAGCTAACCGACCAAGAAGGAAGACAGAGAAGAGACAACATAAGAATTCATGGTCTGATAGAAGGAACCGAAAATGGTTTTAACTCAATGGCAGAATGCGTGGAATCCTTACTAAGAGAGAAATTGGATATTCCACAAACCACCGACTTGAAGATAGAAAAGGCACATCGTTCATTAGCCGCTAGGCCGGCGGCGGAAGCGCCCCCACGTTCGGTGTTGGTAAGATTTTCCAATTTCAAAATAAAACAAGAGGTTGTAAGACTGGCCTGGCAGAAAAAAGGATTTATGCACCAGGAGAGAAAAGTCTACGTGGAACACGATTACGCCCCGGAGGTCCTTAAAAAGCGCAGGGAATACAATGACGCGAAAAAGGTGTTAAGAGAGAAGAAATTGCGCTTTCAGACACCATTTCCTGCGAAGTTAAGGGTCTTCTACGGCGATGAAACGTGTCTCTATAATTCGGCGGAAGAAGCAACAGCTGACATGGCAAAAAGAGGGCTCCCGGTAACGGTATTTAAACCCGCGGCAGACCCGAGTGTGAAGATCAAAGCGCAAACATGGACAACACAAAGACCCTCAAAATCCACGGACCAGCAGCGGGAAACCCAGCACCAGAGCGTCGCGGATAAACTATCCGTTTTCAGGTTGGAATAGCGACCTTTTTTTTTTTTTTTTTTTTCTCTTGAATCAATCTGCACATCCAACCCCCCTCATACAAGGTAACAAACATTAAAGGAGATGCATATTCAGCATGTGGTAAAACATTTCATGGAACAATTATATTATTTGAAACAAATAAGTCTTTGTAATAAAAAAAAAAAAAACTTGTTAAAATAGAAATGTGACAATAATCCACATGTTCTCCTCATACTAACAAATACTGTTTTTGCGTGAATGTTTGATGTGATGGGGGTGGGAGGGTGCACACAATTTCACAGGGTTTAGGCATAAAAGGAAAAAAAAAAAAAATCATTACAAGTTTGGATTGGGTTCTGAAACTCACGTTAAAAGCATGGGACTACTTTCAGTGGTAAGAGAGGGCCCTCAACACGTAACAGAGTTTGAGGAATTTCCCTCAGAGCCTTCACTCCATCAAGGCTCTTACAGGGTCTTTAAAAAGACCTCAGCTCAGGAAGTTCTTTTGACAGCTTTTTGTTTTAAAGTTTTTTACACTATGTTCTTAATGTTTTTCTTGTTTTTAATGTTCTTTCAGTTTCTGAGTAGCACAAAAGAGGGCCACCACACAGTTATACTAAACAAAACAACACAATGGAGAAACAGGGTGTAACCAAAATAATTTCATATAATGTAAAAGGAATCCTGAATCCAGTTAAAAGATCCAAAATTCTAGGCAAAATGAAAAAAGACAAAGCAGGAATAATACTTTTACAAGAAACCCACCTAACAGACGTGGAACACAATAAACTCAGTAGACAAGGGTTTAAAATGATCTCTTCATCTTCATATAAATCAGGGAGGAGGAGGGGAGTAGCGACATTGATATCAACCAAAATTACATTTGAAAAAAAATCAGAACACAAAGATAAAGAAGGGAGATACAGTTTGGTAACTGGGCGGCTAGAGGGAGAAGATATCACCCTGCTGAATGTGTATGCTCCCCCAGGGGCTAACTGGAAATTTTATAAAAATGTATTCGACCTAATGATAACTAAAGCTCAAGGTTTAGTGATATGTGGTGGGGACTTCAATCTTAGACTGAATCCATACTGGGATGCTTCTGGTAATTCCCCACATCAAAATAACACCCAAAACAGGAAGACTCGGATGCTACTAAAAGAATTGGGAGTCTGTGACGTGTGGAGGGAACTCAACCCCAGTGTAAAAGACTACACATTTTACTCAACTCCACATTCATCTTACTCAAGGATTGACTATTTTTTTATGTTTAATAGAGACATTGGTAGAGTAAAAACATGTAAAATAGGACTGATGGATCTCTCCGACCACAGTCCGATCTACATGGACTTAAATATCCAAAAATACACAAATAATACATTTTCTTGGAGGTTAAATTCAAATGTCCTGAAAGGACCATTGAAAGATGAATTGGAGTCAGATATTCTCAGATATTTGGAAGATAACGATAATGGAGAAGTATCCCCTTTAATACTGTGGGATGCATGTAAAGCTGTAATAAGAGGAAAGATTATTGCAAAACTGGCAACCCAAAAGAAACTAAGACAAGAAAAACTATCCACATTAGAGTCAGAACTTAGGAACCTAGAAAAAGAACACAAAGGCAACACTCATTCTACTGACTCGCTCAAGATTAAGGAAATTAAAAACCAAATAAATGGACTTCCGGTTATGGCTGCCACGTAGGACGGACGTGTCTCGCTCTGCTCTGCTCCTGGAGAAAAAAAATCGGCAAATAACTCTCTCATTTGGGACAGAACGTATCCCAGCGTTTGGGCGAGGATATGTCGGCGAAGCCTAAGGCTGGAAAACCAGGAAAAGGAAAAAGCGAGCCGCCGAAACAGTCCAAATTAACGGACTTTCAGGTCTGTGACGCAGCAAACAGGGCTCCATATATGGCGGAGGAGGCTGGCAACGCTGCGATTTCTGCGGGGAATGGCGCAGATGCGCTGATGGCTGCCATGAGTTCAATGAGAGCGGACTTTTCCTCTAGATTTGATGGGATTATGACAGCGTTGGAAGGAATAAGAAAGGAATTGGGTGACTGTGTAGAACGAACGGCGCAGATGGAGCTCCGTCTCGCTAGTGCTGAAGATGACGTCACCCGTCTTCAATTAAAGGTGCGCACTTTGGAAAAAAAAAATAAATCTCTGGAAGATAATATTTTGGATTTGGAATCTCGGTCGAGACAGAATAATTTGAGGCTGGTGGGTCTTCCAGAGGAATCAGAAGGTCGGGACGTATGTTCCTTTCTGGAAAAGTGGATTCCGGAGGTGCTGGGCAGCGAGGAGTTGCAATCAGCAGTGGTTCTGGAAAAAGCACATCGCATTGGCCCACGGAGAGATAAGGGACCGCCGAGGACCTTAATTATGAAGTTTCTTAACAACAGAGACAGGATGAAGATCTTCAACGCTGCACGAGCTAAAAAAGGAGAGATTAAACACCAGGACCAGCAGGTGCGGTTCTACCCAGATTTGGCCACAGGAATCCAGCAACTGAGGAAGCAGTTTGATCCCGTACGTAAGGAGCTGCGCAACCTTGGGATTCGTCATGGTGTAATCTATCCTGCGAGACTGCTGACCACGTATGAGGGCAGAACCCACATCTTCAAGACCCCAGAGGAGGCGCAGGAGTTCATCAAGAAGATCAAAGAAGAAGAAGAGACTGGTGGGAGCTAAGCATGAACAAAATATAAGGTAGAATAATTAAGCATTTGCACAGGCATCTGACTGACTTGAAGTAAATAGTAAGTTTACAAAATATAGATTGTATTATATATTAAAAAAAAACAAAACAAAAACAAAAAAAAAAAAACTATGATGTACAAAGTTGTTAAAAATTTTGGAGTTAAGTTGGAAAACTACAGAGGAGAGTTAATGTTACGTCATTAAAAGCAGTAGAGTTAGGGTGATTGGGAGGATGAAGAAGGAGTGGCTTAGGCTGTTCCCCGTGGGTGTGGAACGGTCGATGGCTATATCGGGAGACAGAATTTTTCTTTTGATTTTGGGGGGTTTGCCACAAGTGTGGGAAGGGGAAATTTGTTTGTGTGTAGTTTGTAGGATGAATGTTCAACCACTCATGTTTTTGCTTCTCTGTATGAGCATGTTTACACTGCAAGGTAATCCCAAACTCTCTATTGATCATGGACCAAAGTGTTAATCTTAATTTAACTTCATGGAATTGCAGAGGTCTACAAAATTTAAAAAAACTTAAACAAGTTATGAATAAAATAAAGGACATGGGTTCAAGAATTGTGTTTTTACAAGAAACTCATCTGATAGAGGAGGATGTTAAAAGAATTAGGAGTAGATGGCAGGGAAGTGTATTCACCTCTTCATTTTCATCCCGAGCCAGGGGAGTTATGACTCTCATACATAAATCAGTTCCTTTTCAAGTGAAAAATGTAATTGGAGACAAATTTGGAAGATATGTAATCATTCAAGGTTCTTTGCTATTAGAAAATATAAATCTTGTGAACTTATATGGTCCCAATATAGATGATCAGAAGTTCTTTGCTAATTTATTTCTCATCTTATCATCACTTACAGGGCAACATATAATAGCAGGGGATTTTAATTGTACATTGAATCCAGGTGTGGATAGATCAACAGGACTGGATTGTACGCACATTGGATGTAGGATGACTATTAATCATTTTATGAAAGAATTGAGATTGTTAGATATATGGAGAGAAATGAAACCACAAGTTAAAGCCTATTCTTGTTATTCCAGTACCTACAAGACATTCTCACGTATTGATTATTTTTTGATTTCCACAGAATTAAGGTCCAAGATTCAAAACTGCTTTTATGATAACATCGTGATCTCTGATCATGCACCCTGTTGTCTAATATATGTAGATAAAAAATTGACAAAGGAATCAGGTAGATGGCAATTTCAGCATAAATGGCTTCAGGATGAGGAATTTGTCAAGTATATAGAAAAACAGATAGACGAGTTCTTTGACATCAATACTACACAAACATCAGCATGTGTAAAGTGGGAGGCTTTCAAAGCTTTTATTAGGGGGCATATTATTAGTTATACAGGATCAAAATCTAAGAAGACTCGAGAGGAGAGAGCTAAATTGGAACATAAAATAAAAAATCTTCAGGAAAAAGTGTATACAGGAAGTGACCCAAGGTTGGAGAATGAATTACTGATTTTGAGAGCTGAATACGACAAAAAATCAGCGAATAGAGCTGCCTCGAGTCTTCTAAGATTGAAACAATCTTTTTATGAACAAGGTGAAAAATCAGGAAAATTATTAGCATGGCAGATTAAACAATTGGAAATTAAAACACCAATTACCAGTATTATAAGTAATGGACAGGTAGTTATAGATCCTTTAGAAATTAATAGAGCCTTTAGAGATTACTATGAAAAATTATATGATACCAAAAATGAACCTGATTTAACAAAACTAAATGGGTTTTTGAACGAACTATCTATACCGTGTATTCCAAATGAAAACAGGGAGATATTGGAGTCTAAAATTAGTCAAGAAGAAGTTGGGCTAGCCATTGATAATATGAAATCAGGAAAAAGTGCAGGACCAGATGGTCTTCCAGTTGACCTTTATAAAAAATTTAAGAATAAATTAATAAAACCTTTTTTGGAAATGGTTTTAGAAGCATTTCAAAATAATAATTTACCATCATACATAAATAATGCCTTAATTATACTGCTGCCAAAACCAGGTAAGCCCTCTAATAAATGTGAAAATATGAGACCAATAAGCCTATTAAACGCCGACCTTAAGATAATCTGTAAAATTTTAGCAAGACGAATACAAGAAATTTTACCAAATATTATTAATCGAGATCAGAATGGCTTTATAAAGGGTAGACAAGGCTTCCATAATGTAAGAAGACTATTTAATATTATCTATTTTAATAAAGAAGCACCGGATACAGCTCTCCTATCATTGGACGCCGAAAAGGCCTTTGATAGAGTTGAATGGCCCTTTCTTTTTGAAGTCCTACAAAGGTTTGGACTTGGAAATAATTTCATAAAATGGGTTCAAATAATATACAATAATGCTACAGCAGAAATCCTAACAAATAACAATATTTCAAAACCAATAAAAATCAATAGAGGATGTCGACAAGGCTGTCCACTCTCACCTTTACTGTTTACTATGGCAATTGAACCTTTAGCGATAGCGATACGTTTACATTCACAAATATATGGAATTAAAGTTGGACCAACAGAACATAAAATCTCCCTGTACGCCGATGATATAATTTTGTTTATGTCGAATCTAAAAAAATCAATTCCAACCTTGTTGAATTTAATAAAGAATTTTGGGGAAATATCAGGATATAAAATAAATAAAACTAAATCTTCAATATTAATGCTAAATGAGACCCAGAGAAATTACCCAGCCCCTGAGGTAAATCAATTCAATGTTGTAAATCAGTTTAAATATTTAGGAATCCAAATTATGCCTAAGCTAGAATCAGTCGCCAGTGTTAACTATGAAGCCTTAATGTCAGATATCAGTGAGTTAACTCAGAGATGGATGTCACTACCAATGTCGATGATCGGGAGAATCAATATACTTAAAAGTAATATTTTACCTAAAATACTTTATTTATTTCAATACATTCCCTTATCACCACCTTTAGATCTATTCTCAAGAATAAAAAAAAAGTTAGTGGAATTTATATGGAACAACAGGAGGGCTAGATTACGTCTGTCTTTATTATATTTACCATTTGATCGTGGAGGTCTGAAATGTCCAAATTTTATGTTGTATTATTGGTCGGCACAACTGAGGTCTATGACATATTATTTTTCATCAAATGATCTCCCTCACTGGACTGAAATGGAATCATACAATTTACCTTTACCTCTTCCCATATTCATATACTCAGATTCGGCAAAAAAATTACAAAAACAAGTTAAAAATCCATTTGTAAAGCATATGATCAAAATATGGTGTGAAGCTAAAAACTATTTAAAAGAACCACAGTTATTGTCACAATTTAGTCCAATATGGGGTAATCAATATTTTAAACCAGGGAGAGCGGACGCTGTATTTAAAGTATGGAATTTAAAAGGGATACAAAAGATTCAGGATTTATATTTGCCATGTGCAGACAACATAATGTCTTTTGAAGAGCTGAGGATCAAATTTAATCTCAATAGAACACATTTTTTTAAATATCTTCAACTTAGAAACTTTATTCGATCAAATCAAAATAAAGCTCTCACTCGACCTATTTATTCATCCTTGGAAAAAATGATGATGAAAGATAGTAAAAGAAAGGGTATTATTTCAGAGTTTTATAACTCATTGACACTATCTTCAAGTGAAAATTCACTGAAAAGATTAAACTACTGGAAAGAAGATCTGCAAATTGAAATTTCAGAGGAACAATGGGAATTGGCTTGTACAGAAGCTCAAACCAAATCAATAAATGCACGCCTTAAATTGATACATTTCAAATGGTTAATGCGGATGTATGTTACACCGGAGGAGTTAAATAGATATAACAAAAATATACCAGATACATGCACAAAATGCATGGAAAGTAAAGGAACCCTATTTCATTGTTTATGGGAATGTAGATTAATAAGAATGTTTTGGGAAGAGGTGAGGGTAACAATTGAAAAAATAATCTCAAAACAAATCATATTGAATCCTAAACTGGTTTTGTTGGGTCTGTACCCAGAAAAGCATAATTTCAATAAAAGTGAAAGAACATTCATAGACCTCAGTTTGCTTAATGCCAAAAAATGTATTGCACTATTATGGAAAAAGACTCATAGACCAGATGTGACTCAGTGGTTAAGACAGATGTTAACAAACCTTCCATTAGAAAGAATAACATATATACTGAAATCAAAGGAAATTGTGTTTGAGAATATATGGAGACCTTTTATTGATTATGTAAAAAATTTAAACATAACTCTTGAAGAAGAAGGTGAATGATGTGTGTGGACCTTGTAAATTCCAAACTGGTGAACATAATATGTATACTTATGTATTGGATTGTCTAGACTAAACAGAGGAGCATTGTTGAAGACTTGATTTTGTTGGTGGTTGTTGGTGTTTTTAGTGCATTTTTTTTTTTTGTAGTACTTTAGTGTTAGTGTTTGATTGTTTGTATCATGTTTGTTAAAAAAAAAAAAAAAAAAGGTTCAATAAAGATATTGTGGAAAAAAAAAAAAACCAAATAAATGAGATCTACACAATAGAAATCCAGAAGAAACTTACATTTCTGAAACAAAAATACTATGAAGCAGGCAGTAAATCTGCAAAATTGCTAGCCTATAAATTGAGGAAACATCAAACAGAAAGAGCAATCTACAAAATCAGAGACCCAGTATCAAAGGAAATAAAATTCAGAATTCAGGATATTCTTAAAAACTTCGAGAATTACTATAAGAACTTATACTCCCACAAAAAACATAAAAACGCATCCGAGGCATTCCTAAACACATTAAACCTTCCCCAACTTACGGAGTCACAAAATAAAACACTACTGTCAGAAATACATCCTAAAGAATTGGAAAAAGCAATTATGAAACTTAAAGCTAACAAATCCCCAGGAGCTGATGGCTATACAGCAGAGTGGTACAAAACCTTTAAACAGCAACTATCTCCTCTCCTCCTGAAAACATTTAATTATGTCCTCCACACAGGGGAAATCCCCCCCTCCTGGAGAGAAGGGGTCATTGCAGTTATACCTAAACCTGAAAAGGATAAACTAGAGTGCTCCAACTACAGACCAATCAGTGTACTAAATCAGGACTATAAGCTTTTTACCATTATCCTTGCCAAAAGGTTAGAGAATATACTGACAGACCTAATTCATTTAGACCAAACAGGTTTTATAAGACAAAGACAGACACAAGACAACATTCGACGCACTTTACACATAATTCATCATATAAAAAAATATAACTTAAATGCAGTCATATTAGGATTAGATGCTGAAAAAGCATTCGATTCGGTTGACTGGTCTTTTCTATACAGAATCTTATCCAGTTTCAATTTTCATAACAACTTCATTAGAACTATACAGGCATTATATAAAAAACCAACAGCTAAAATAAGGATTAACGGTAATTTATCATCATCTTTTGAACTGGAAAGAGGATGTCGTCAGGGCTGCCCCCTGTCTCCACTGCTCTTTGCAATCTTCATAGAACCTCTGAGCCAATGGATAAGACAAAACCAAAAAATTCAAGGTATTACACTTGGTCAGAAGGAACATAAAATAGCACTCTTTGCTGATGACATTTTAATATACCTAGGGCAGCCGGACACTTCTTTACCAGAACTAACCTCAGTTTTTTCAGAGTATGGAGATTTATCGGGGTACAAATTAAATATGCATAAAACCCAAGTTTTAACATTCAACTATGACCCAAATCATTATTCACTAAGCAAACTCAAAACTAACTGGGAGTCGGAATCTATGAAATATCTGGGGGTCAATATCCCGAAACAACTCAACAAAATTATATCACTAAACTATGATCCACTGGTGACAAAAATAAAATCTGACCTAGCAAGATGGAATATGATACCATTCTTGGGTACTGCACAAAGAATTGAAGCAGTCAAAATTAATATACTTCCACGTCTTCTATACCTTTTCCAAACAATACCGGTAGAACCTCCCAAAAAAACATGGCAGGAGCTGGACAGAAGGATCTCAAGATTCATATGGCAGGGCAAGAGACCTAGAATCAGATATAGAACCCTACAGCTAAACAAAGACAAAGGTGGGCTCGCGCTGCCAAATATCAGGGACTACTTTAAAGCCGCACAAATTAAAACTTTAGTAGAGATATGTAACCCAGTCTACTCTGCACAATGGAAGGAGATCGAATGCCAAATAACAAGTGACATCCCCCTACAGGCGATAATAGGGAACAATGTCTTACCTAAGCTTTTGAATAACACTAACCCGTGGATAGAGACCCCGCTAAAAATTTGGTTTAAGATAGTCAGAGAGAATCAAACTAAAGAGCCCTATCGACTTCTGCAATGGATCGCCTATGATCAGGACTTTACTCCTAATAAAACAGACACCAGATTTAAAAAGTGGAAGGAGAAAGGGCTGATAAAATATTACGATTTTTTTAAAGGGCAAATCTTAAGAAGTTTTGAAGATTTGAAAAAACAAGGCCTAATAAATCAAGACCTTTACAGGTTCTTCCAGCTTAGACACCACATAAACAATATACTTAAAAAGGAGGTTTTGGAAAGGGCCCAGTCAGGTGTTCTGAAGGTCTTCTTAATGGCATATAAAGGGATCCCAGGGATCAGATACATTTCTAAAATATACCAAGGTCTTCAAGACTTAAAAGGAGACAACACATCTTATATAAAAGAGAGATGGGAAAAAGAGGGGAATTTCACTTTACATCTGGAAATATGGGAAAAGCTAAATAAACAGCAATGGAAAAGTACCTCATCCCTGCAGTGGAGAGAATTTGGATGGAAAAACTTGGCAAGATTTTTCAGAACACCTGCACAAAACAAATTTACCCATAAGGGATTGAACTGTTGGCGCTTGTGTGGTGAAAAGACTGCAAATCATTTTCATGTGTTTTGGTCATGCCCAGTTATCCACCAATATTGGACCAATGTACAGACAATATTGGGGAAAATATTCAAAATTACAGTTCCCTTTTCTTTTGTAACTTTGTATTTGGGTTTACTACCGGACTCACTGGAAACACGAGGAGAAAAATACTTATTCAATGTTTTAATATTGGCAAGCAAAAAAGCTCTAACTAAAAAATGGATGTTGAAGGACTGTCCTACACCTGAAGATTGGACTAACGTGATCCAAGACATTTACTCGATGGAAAAGTTGACATTCGCACTGAGACAGGACATGGATGGGTTCATGAACTTTTGGCAACCCTGGACCGCATATGTGTCTTCCATTAGATCTAATCTTTGACAAATACCATTTCAATAATGGTTCCGCTCTTTGTTCCAACACTACTCAGATGCTCTTTTATCTTTATTTACTTACTTTTTCTTTTTGTTTGTTTTTTACTGGTTTGTTTGTTTTTTTTATTTGTTTTTTGTTTTTTTTTCTCTTTAATTTCACTTTTTCTTTCACTTTAAAAAAAAAAAAAATAAGGGGTGTTGTAAGAATTAATCTTCCAATGTTGTCAGATATCAGAAAATAAGGGAACATGTGATGAAAATGTAAACACTGCATTGCTGTAACGACCTGTATACCCTTTACAGAAACTTAAATTAAAAAAAAATATATATATATTTTTCATAAACATATGGCTTGGACAAAAAGACAAAAGTCAAATTTAATAATGAAAAACTGTCCAGTTTTTTATTGAAAATAAACAATTTATGAGAAGAGAGAACTATTTTTTTTTTCATAAAAGAATTTCAAAATTTTGAGCAAAACTTCTCAGATAAAAGTAGAAAAACAGCCTGAAACTGAAGAGAAAAGAAGACAAATGTTGAAGAAAAAATTCTTCAGTTCAAAATTTTGAGAGAAAAACTTCTGGTGTTTAAGCGAAATGTCACAAATTTAAGAAGAAAACACTTAAAAATGCCTTAAAACAATTTAAAATTTATGACAGTTTTCAAATTGTGAGAAGAAAATGTGATTTGGAAAAAACATTTAATCAAAAATACAAACTTCATGAAAAATTATTCAGTTAAAATGAAGGAAATTCAAAATAAGGATTAAAATCTAAGATAAAAGGTCAAAATCTTTTGAGGCCAAACTAGTGAATAAAGCAGCTTGTAGAGCTGAAGGCTGAATGTGGTGAACTTTTCTCAGCTCCTGCTAACAGCAACAGTCCAGTTGATCCTTCTAACTCAGCTGCTTTGCCTTCATTTCAGGCTCCAATCTCTTTGTGGCTCCATGCAGATTTCTTGGAGCCAAATGTGTCTAAAGGCGCTTTTCCACTAGCCCAGCCCAGCCCCGATTGAAAAACCGACTCTACTCACTTTGGTTCGGTTCGGCCTCGGTTGTGTTTCAACATTACTGCTGGCACACCTGCTGGCACACCCTCGTGATGTGAAACACGCGACCGAATCCTCCACAACAAACAAAATGGCTGATGACGAGGAGAGAAGGAAGGAGGAAGGAGAGAGGAATGACTGTGACATGAAACTGGTTAAATCTATGGTGCTGACTTGTTGTGCTCTGCCTAATCTGTGTGGGAGTCATGGAGAGACGTATGACACTACATTGGATGATGCAGTAGATGAACCAGTGGTGGCAGCGGCACAGGGAGCAGAGGAGCAGGGAGCCGAGATACGAGATACGAGATGCAGTACTTGTCTCGCAATAGGTAGAAATGTAATTTCGCCCACATTTATGTGCATACATATTTCAAAAATGTTTTTTGTAAATAAAATGTTGTGCATGTTCCATCTACCTGTCCTGTTGTTCATCACGCTTATCTGTTAAAGTACGGGTAATTAGATTAGATTTGTTTATTTGACAGGGACAGTGCAATAAACATAGACAATTAATCAATGACAATCAATCTGATGTGTTGCACAGAGTGTATAGCTATTAGCTAATTTGCAGGAACCACAGGACAACAGAAGAAGGTGCGAGGCCATCAGCCTAATGATGAGTCCACACTTCTCACTGTTGTGATAATTGCTCACGCTGAGCGCTCTGCCCGCCCGTACGCTGTGGGGGTCACACACGACGTGTTCCTCAACACTCTCAATAATTTTTTTTCCCGTATATTTTTCTCTTTGGCGTACAGAAATGGCAATACGCCTGTATTTGCTAAAATTGCATTTTCCCCATATTAAAATACGGTGAAACCATATCACTTGACAGGTATGTAATTACATGCAGAAACACCGCACAGGCCATCTTCACAAAAATCCAGCTCGACAAGCCACTTTTGCTTAGGTGGAAATGCAAATTGAACTATAAATCATGTGCTGATAGATGTCATATTTTCCCATGTAAAGGTCTCCCACTTTTACTTACAAATTGATTTTTAATTTTTGGGAAAAGGGAATATAAATTTTGCACTTGTTGGTAACAACAGTTGTGTGCAACAAAAACACAGTTGTGTATCCTTGTCCGATTTGTCTACTGTTATTAGTGCCAAATTTTTGCTAGATTCCTTCTTAATTTATTAAATTTTGACTGGTGATGCAACATTCAACTTACACGTACTTACCTTTATCAGTGTCTACAAGTTCAAGCAGACCTGTACAACTGCTTATAACCTAAAAAATGTACCTGTTCAAGAGAAATGGATTCAGCATTGCAAATTTGTTTAAAATAAAAAAAACCCAACCTACCAAGACATTACGTTTCGTTGTGTTATTAAAAATTAAATTACTATTAGAAGGCTATACACCTGACCTGATGAACAGCAGCATGTGGAGTGAACAGAGAATGGAATGTGTATGGCTTTTCTCATACGGTGTCAAAACAGATAAACCAGACTTTTGATGCAAACAATACAATTTTATTCCAGAAGCAAAATTTACAAACAAAAAAACAGACTGGGTGTGGGGAGACATGGTTAGACACGCCGACTGCTAAATGCATCCACAAGCCTGCCAAATAGGGTCAGGAAATCTCTGTTGAATGCTGACATCTCTGCGAGCTCTTCCCTTTGTAACGCAGCGTCCTGCTCCAGGGCTTCACGCGCATCTGCCCGCACATCTGCAGCCACCTGTCACAAATGCTGCATGTACTCCTGATTCTTGCCGCTGGTCATGGTGCCGTTCCAAGAGCCGCATCTCTTCGTCATGCATGTTGACCATCACTAATGTAAGGTCAGCGATGGGAGTTGGCTGTTTTCCTCTTGCCTAGATGGAAAGACAGAAAGGCATGGTCGTTAAAGCTGGATCACTACATATATTATGGAATTACACAGGTGAAAGTCTGTGGTGGAATGTCACTATTATATTATGCTTCATTGCTGTATATAAGCTGAACTGTCATGTTGCTGCCCCTCAGTAGAGCAGATTTTGCAACACGCAGGGTGCTGTCTTCGGCTGCAGCCCCCCTGCAAAACTAAAAAGGATTAAGATGAAGAATATGGATGGATGGATGGATGGGTAATGTTTAAACTGGTTGCTTGTAGTGTGGCCGCAGAAATCTGAATGGGTTAATACAGTCAGCTGATGCGAAGCATTTCAATGAAGCATGTGGATTTCAACGGCAGTTCATGAGCTTTAGTTGTTTTTATAAAACAGGAGTTACAACAGCACCAATCACCACACCTAAAAATGGTTGTGGAACACCGATAAGTGAAGACCAAAGAATAACCTTTTTGTCGTGACCCGAGCACTAGGTCATTGTGCTCGGGTTATTCCTGTCAGGGTTTGACAGCAGCGTTATCCTAGCTCTCCGAGCTCTTATTGTGACAGTGCTCGGGGAGGCTTCCGCTCAGCTGTGCTGCATTTGTGGTCGTTAGTGATGGACTACTTTAACCCACGCTGGCGACCGCATCCCTGCAGCAGTGTCAGTCTCTCTCCGTCATGCTACGGATACTTTGGACTAATTCCTACCTCGTCTGCTTATGGTTTGACCGTCGTTCCTCTGGACCAGTAAGTGAGCTGTATAGCCTTATGCCTCCCGGTGTGAATAGACCTCTGTGTGTCTCTGCCTCAGCAGCCTGTGTATCGTTACTTCACCAACCTTGTCTGTCTGTGTTTGACCGTCTCCTCCTCTGGACCTGTAGTGAGCTGTTAGCCTTACGCCTCCTGTTGTGTGAAGACTTAAGTGTCATTGTCTCAGCAGCCTGTGTTGTACCTTTTCACCGTAATAAAAACTCTCACTGAACTCTCTGGTGGCTGTGTGGCGTCTTATGGTGGCTCGCGAGAGCCACCGCATGACAGTACACTGCTGCCAAAACGGCGTTTACGGTGACGCCAACCCAAGACGCAATTCACCAGTGAGTTCGAGTTTTTGGACATTTGCTTTTTCCTGTCTGGGTACTGTGTGTTTGAGGAATGCCGTCGCGGAGGGGCCGCGCTTGGAGCCCGAGCCACGAGCTGACAGGTGTTCTGGAAGTCGTGGATGAGATGCTCATCTCCGCTTCCCTGCTGGATTACCATCACGGCATACACTGGTACCTGGATGCTGCTGAAGACGTTCTTCGTCATCTCTCTCCCCGCTGCGCCGACCACCCGGAAGTCGACGCGAGGAGGGTAGATATCGCCGCGCAACGCGAGATATTCCTGATGCTGGAGGAGGAGCGCGGCGTAAAGCAGGAGAGGAGGCACTCTTGCGCTTTGCCTACGGATCCTGATCCCGTCCTCAATCCAGTCCTGGAGTTCGCACCATCTGGGGGCCGGTGGAGGCGTCGGCGCCGCGGCCGAGCACGTCTTCAGCAAGCTCCTGTTCCGGATCCAGTTCCGGGCCGCCGGAATGACCCACGCAACCAGTCAGCTGTTTCTTCGGCGTCATCTCAAGAGGGAATTCCTGCAGTCCCTTTTTTCGGGCCACCACCCCCTGCTGTATGGTCAGCATGCCGTGCTCGGTCCGCTGCGGCTGCCGCTCCCTCGTCCTTGACGCTGTCTCCAGCTGCTGAGAGTGATCAGAGTCCTGCGCCGGCGAGCTCCGTCCATGGGTTCTGTCCTACCACCCAGCGAGCGAGGGAAGGAGCAACGTTATCTACAGCTGGCACCATCTTCCCTTCGGGAGACAGGCAAGTTCAATTTCACTTTCCTATTCATCATAGTGATCTGTCTTGTCTGACTCCTCGGGGTGAAGCTCGGGGTTCGCAGCTCCCCGAGTTTCCTCCTCCAGCTGTAGTCATTTGTACTGAACCTGCTGCCTCTGTGTTTCCTCCTGCTGAGCGGTCCTTGGCGTCAGATCCACGCCGTCGAACGAGGGGGAGGCCTGCGGCTCTGGGAGATATCCCGGCCCTGCAGCCTTGTGTTGGACAGAGGAGGAGAACGGACTGCGGTGAGGAGCCAGAGCTGACGAGCAAGCGTCCCCAGGTCTCCACAGAGATGCAGCCCGAGCCAGCGGGTCGAGGGTCCCCTGCCCCCACGCCATGCGGGTTATTGGTGTGGACATCGGCGCGAGAGGATCCAGCTGCAGAGACCATCAGGCCGGCTGTGGAACCCGACGCAGCCGAGTGGGAGCCCGATGATGAGCGTCTACCTGAACCCGGATCGACGAAGTCCTGGACGGCTCCAGAGCCCGAGTGCAGGCAAGTGCTCTTCTTTGTTTTCCTTTGTGGTGTGTTGGAGCATTGTTGCCTGCCTCGTGGGGAGGCGAGCGAGGGGCAGCCGTCTGCTGCACCCGAGCTCCTCTCGCTGGGCTCTGGCGCTGCCGGTGGAACTGATTCCTGTCCTCTCCTGTTCTCTGAGCCTCTCCACAGTGTTACCGGTTTGGAGTCTGTCGAGGTCGCGGGACTGGAGGTCCCAGGTTCGGGGGTGGAGGTCGTCGCCGGTGCAGTACTGACCCAGTCGGGGTCTGTTCTGACCCAGTCGGGGTCCGTCCATACCCAGTCGGAGTTCGACGCGTGGGCCGAGGTGACCCAATCGGGGTCCAATGTGGGTGCAGCGGTGACCCAATCGGGGTCCGTCCTGACCCAGTTGGGGTCCGACGCTTGGGCTGAGTTGACCCAATCGGGGTCCGACGCGTGGGCTGAGGTGACCCAGTCAGGGTCTGTTCTGACCCAGTCGGGGCCCAACACGTGGGCTGAGGTGATCCAGTCGGGGCCCGACGCGTGGGCTGAGGTGACCCAGTCGGGGTCCAACGCAGGTGCAGCGGTGACCCAGTCGGGGTCTGTTTTGACCCAGTCGGGGCCCAACACGTGGGCTGAGGTGATCCAGTCGGGGCCCGACGCGTGGGCTGAGGTGACCCAGTCGGGGTCCAACGCAGGTGCAGCGGTGACCCAGTCGGGGTCTGTTTTGACCCAGTCGGGGTCCAACGCGGGTGCAGCTATGACCCAATCGGGGTCCGATGAGGTCCAATCGGGGTCCGACGGGGTCCAGTGGGGGTCCAGCGCAGGTGTGGCTGCGACCCAATCAGGGTTCGAGGAGGTCCAATCGGGGTCCGACGCGGGTGCAGCTGTGATCCAGCCAGGATCTGACACAGGCGGAGCTGCGACGTTCACATCGGTCTGGACCGAGATCGGTGGAGGAGCCGCAGACCCTTTGCCGCCTGATGTCAGGTGGACCCATTTTCTTGATTGTTCCCCTCTCAGGAGCCACCAGCTGGGGTTGTCAGCGCTGGAGGCCGTTGGAGGTTTTTTCCTGGCAGGCTGGCGCTCTCATGTCTTGTCAGGCGGGCGGCCGCATGCTATTCCTCCACGGTTCTGGTGGTTGTGGGATGTGGGTCGGCCACCCGAGGAACTGCTTTGTGCGTTCGGCGTCTTGGGTTGGTCACCTGATAAACTGTGTTTGCTACTAGGTGGCCTGGTTCGGCCACCGGAGGACTTGTTTCTTGGGGCCTGGGACTGGGCAGGCCGCCTGATCATGTACTGTTTTGTGGGACTATCCGTGGGCCATCGGAGGCAGGGAGGTCGCCGGAGCTCTGCCTGGGGGGGCGTTTGATCTCCGCCGATCATCTTCTGTTTAGGCCCATACAGTGTCAGGGTTATGTTAAGGTTATGTAGAGCAATTTAGATTGCCTCATGTGTGTTTGCAGTCCATAGTCTGGTTTTTGTTTTTTTTGTTTTGTCCTCCCCTCTCCCTTTTGAGGGGCTATGGTCATGTTTTGCTTTTTGTTTTGTCCTCCCCTCTTTCTTTTGAGGGGCTATAGTATGGTGTTCTTTGTCCATAGTTACCGGGTGTTTGCATGTATTTCTTGCTTCGTTTGTGTTTTTTTGTTTTTCCATAGTCACCGTGTGTTAGCACGTATTTCTTGTTGCCTTTTTTCATAGTTACCATGTGTTTGCATTTATTTCTTGTTTTTTTTTCCATAGTTACCATGTCTTTGCATTTATTTCTTGTTTCTGTTTCCATAGTTACCGTGTGTTAGCATGTATTTCTTGTTTCCTTTTTCCATAGTTATCATGTGTTTGTATTTATTTCTTGTTTCTGTTTCCATAGTTACCGTGTGTTTGTTGTTTGGGTTTATTTTTTGGCTGGGTTATGTACTCTGGAGTTAGATGGGTTGTCTGTGGTCTCGGTGGGAAAACTTTCGTTGTCAGGTGTTTTTTGCTCTGTATGATTGTTTCCCTTGTTTTGTAGTCATGTCTTGTTTTGTTTTGTTTTTTTTCCTGGGTTTTTTTTCCTCTCGTCATTGTTCTGGGGGGAATTGGAGGGATATGTCGGGTGATGTATTCTTTTCCCTTTCTGTTTGGGGTCTTGTTTGGTTTTATTTGGCTCCCTCCTTGCCTGTTCCTCAATTCACTCGCCCTGTGGTTGGGGGTGGGGGGGGGGCTAGGTGTTACAAGACGTTCGGAGCCCGTCAGGTGAGGGGGGGCTACTGTCATGACCCGAGCACTAGGTCATTGTGCTCGGGTTATTCCTGTCAGGGTTTGACAGCAGCGTTATCCTAGCTCTCCGAGCTCTTATTGTGACAGTGCTCGGGGAGGCTTCCGCTCAGCTGTCAAGCCCTGAACAACTGTGCTGCATTTGTGGTCGTTAGTGATGGACTACTTTAACCCACGCTGGCGACCGCATCCCTGCAGCAGTGTCAGTCTCTCTCCGTCATGCTACGGATACTTTGGACTAATTCCTACCTCGTCTGCTTATGGTTTGACCGTCGTTCCTCTGGACCAGTAAGTGAGCTGTATAGCCTTACGCCTCCCGGTGTGAATAGACCTCTGTGTGTCTCTGCCTCAGCAGCCTGTGTATCATTACTTCACCAACCTTGTCTGTCTGTGTTTGACCGTCTCCTCCTCTGGACCTGTAGTGTGCTGTTAGCCTTACGCCTCCTGTTGTGTGAAGACTTAAGTGTCATTGTCTCAGCAGCCTGTGTTGTACCTTTTCACTGTAATAAAAACTCTCACTGAACTCTCTGGTGACTGTGTGGTGTCTTATGGTGGCTCGCGAGAGTCACCGCATGACACTTTTTGTACATTTAAAAAGACATTTTCAATTAATTAATATGCAGCTACAGAAAATTGCATTAATCAATTTGGTACATAACTTGTTAGGCTCCAGCCCCCCCCCCCCCCCGTGACCTGTAAAGGATTAAGCGGTAGAAGATGGATGGATGGATGGATGGATTTTCAACCCTGGTTTCCGCTGGATCTGTTTCAACCAAAAACAAAATCGTGGTTATTGTGCCTTACCGGCACTTGAACGTGATCCAGATGGAGCTGGTGATGTGGAGTCGATCCAGTTGGCGCTCCGGCAGACGCACACGCAGACGCAGCGCCAGGAGAGTCCAGTGTGTCTGTCCACTGAGGTGGACCCCTGTGATATGAACTGCGATTCTAGAAAGAAAATGCACGCAATTTAAAACTTAACACCAAAGTGCAACATGTACACAACACTCAAGTTTTTAACCGGAATACAATAAGCATAATTCAGCGTTTTGTTCGCGCTAATACTTAACACAAAGCAAGCGTGAATCTGCAGTTGGCTGCAAAACAATAGGCAAGCCTCAGCAACAACCATTACCCACAATCTAACAACCTTCCTATTTCTTAAAAACAGTGAGCTTGGCACAGAAAGGATAAAGTGGCGAAAAGATGTGCAATATCAAAACAACACTCACCATCCACGGTTTCCAAGGCCGTGACCGTGACTGTGGCCGTGTCGAGCCCAATGTCTCTCAGCGAACCACTTCCACTCCTTCCGATCCGCTCAACTTCGAGCATTGTGGTCCTTCACTGCTCGGTAATCGCTTTTCAGCTTTTTCAGCTTCTCCCGACACTGTTTGGCAGTACGGATGTGCCCTTGGGAAGCCATCTGCTCGGACACCTGCTGGTATATTTTTTCATTTCGAGTAGATCCGTCCAACTCGCGCTGGATGCGATCGTCGCCTAATATAGAAAGAAAATTGCGCACCTCCTAATATATAATATTATTTTTTTTTATTATTTTTTTTTCTTCTCTTGCTCTGAGAGAGAGCAGTCGCATTTTTTCTTCCCTCCTCCCGTCTGCCTTCCTGACCTATTCCCAGCTTTGCAATGTTGCGTTTTTGTCTGTGTTTAGTCACTCTTCTTTGCTGAATCTTAATCTAAACAGAAATTATGGATTTGGAAGTGGCTTAAATGTGCTATTGTCACTATTTTTCAACAAGAATCGGGCCAAGGGGGAGCCCAAGAATTGGAACCTGCGAGAAGACTCATGGACATTGGAATTCATGCGTCTGTGGAAACATCATTATTGGTTATGATCTCAGGGCTTCTATTTTTGGCTGTGAAGTTCCCTGATGTATCAGAAATTGAAGGAAGGTGAGAGAGCTGATCAAAGCGGACCCGGCAAGCTCCTTCATCAAATTCGACCAGTTGGGGAGGGCACGAGTAGCGGCAAACGGTGAACTGAATGACAGTGATTCAGTGGAGGAATACATCTGGAGCCCTGTGCTCTCCATGGGATTAAAGTTTAAGCCTGCATATGGAAATTATGAAAGCACAGAATTGCACGGGTGAGGAAAAATCTATTCTCTGAGTGCACTGTGCAGATTTGATTTGACCTTGTCTTGGTACCCTGTATTTACATTCCTCCTGATGAAGATAAGCAGAAGAGTGGCTCTGCTAACCCAAACATCGACAAACAATGGCTGTTGTTCTGCAGATTGAGCTCCTCAGGACAGCGCTCATGTGTTTACAGAACTTGCCACCTGCATGAGGAGAGATAAACTCTGGACATGCCGTGTAGAACACATGACTATCCGTTGCCAGGGGGTGCCCTCTGCTGTTCACCAGCAATTGACACATCTCCACACTGCATTACACACTGATCATATGCTGACTACATAACACTGGTCTGTCTCGCTTGTTATTGTGTGATCTGTTAAATGTCTGCTAAATGTGCATTGAGGGTTTTTTTGCCTGCAATCAAAATTTCGCTCACTACTGAGCGCCATTTTGATAAAACATGTTTTTTTCTCTCGCCTACTGTGTCATATCCCTTCCCTTTTTCTTTTTTTTTTCTTTCTTCTTTATGACTGGCGCCTAGCGGCTGCCCCGGCCTTGGATGCGCTCTGCAGAGTGTGCCCAAATGCCAAGTCACGTTTCGTTACCTTGTATTCATACATGTGTAATGACAATAAAGTTGAATCTCATCATCATCTCATCTCATCTCATAATATTAGGAGTATATTATTATATAAGTATATTATACAGTATATTAATATAATATACTGTATTAAAGGGGCGCACTGTGTTCACTGGCTGAACAATTACAAATGGCGGTCGTGGAGTAAATTCAGCAGAAAAAGTCGCTTTCGTGACGTTACGACCTGACCAATCAGCGGCGACCAGTCTCTTAAAGTCATATCACAGCCATACTCAGCCCTACTCAGCTCGGTTAGACCCTGCCCTGGATCAGGTACTAAAAAAGCACCTGCTAACCGGTGCTGGGGCTAATGGAAAATGCTCAAACGCGGGCTGAGTGGTGCGGTGTAGGGCTAAGTGAGGCTAGTGGAAAAGGGCCTTAAATGTCTGTTTCCATAGTAGATGTACCGGAGTGGTGGCTCAGTTGGTAGAGCATCCGCCCCACACCCGGGAGGCAGGGGTTCAAATCCCAGCCGGGTCATACCAAAGACCATATAAAAATGGTGCTTTCTGCCTTCTAGCGTGGTGCTCCGCATAATGGAATGGGGAAAGTAAAGTTACACACAGAGCTACCAGAGGACTTACCCCCCGCTGTAGCTTTCACTACTTACAGTAGCTGTGTGGCCTAGGGTCAGAGAAACGGAGATAGGCGCCGCCCATATACACCTTCAGGTGTGAAGGGATTAACTAACTAACTAACTCCATAGTAGATGTTGTTGATGTAGCCACTGGTGGAGCTGCAGAGTTTCAGAGCTGAAGTCCCTCCGTCTTTATTGAAGCAGCAGCATGTTGTCATTCACATTAATGAGAGTCTTTTTCACTTCTTCTCTTGGACTCTATGAAGCTGCATCCTGTTGGCTTCAGCTGCTTGGAGTTTGCAGCTTCTAAACTTCTCCATTCTGAACCTTCTTCAGCTCTGAACACATGATGAAACACTGAAGGATTTCAAGATGAAACTTTGTCTGATAAACTCACATCTTTTGTTCTTTATTCAGGTTGGAGGACTGCAGGTTGCCAGAGATCAGCTGTGATTATCTGGTCTCAGCGCTGAAGTCCAACCCCTCCTATCTCAGAGATCTGGACCTGAGTAGCAACCAGGACCTGCAGGACTCTGGAGTGAAGCAGCTGTGTGATTTTCTGGAGAGTCCACGTTGTAGACTTGAAGCTCTGAGGTCAGACTCCTCACTTCTCTTGTGTCCATGTGTGTTGTGTGTTCAGGGTTCAGCAACCTGCAGCTCATGTCCACATGTGTCTTTGTTGTCCAGTACCAGTGTCTCCCTGGGACTTGGACAGAAACTCTAGAAATGCTCACAGATGTATGAAAAATAATCTCCATATTTGAGGAGAAAACTCCAAAATTTCCCCCCAAAATAGTCACATTTACAAGGACAAAAACAGCAAATGACGATGAAATCAATGAAAAATGACTTCAACATCCAATGTTCCTGAATTAGAACAGATACAAAAGACTTCTGGATAAAATTAAAACATTTTAAGAAGGTGTAAAATTCTGAGAAAAGCTGTAATTTTCTGAGACAAAATGACAAATTTAGGTTAAAATGTTGGTTTATGTGAAAGTTTTGTGTTTAATGAGAGAAATGTGACTTAAGAGTAGAAAAACTTGGATGTTGGCAGGCCAGTTTTTTCTGTCATTTCTTTCATTTTAAAGCTTTCATAGAATTCCCTGCTCTCTACATGCAGAACTTTTTTGGGCCCAAATGCCTAGAGAGGCACTTTTGAAGGCCAAATGTTGCAGCAAGTTGTCTAGTGGAGGTTTGTGAGCCTGGACTAAGTGCAGATGTGCTCCAAGCAGACCATTGAGGAGGTGGGGAGCTGCCAGAAGTTTGGAGAGGAGAGTGGGTCAGCGTTATGGTTTGGTGATGGCCGCCGGGAAGTAGACGTGTCTTGGTGCAGCTCTGAGAAAATATTATTTTAAATAACTTTTACCTGTTAACCCTTGCTCATATATGGTTCTGGGTATTTAACAATTTTACTACAACTCTTCAGTGTCGTTTATTCCATCTACTCTGACATAAAATGTCGAATTCTCGAGTTAAAAAGGAATCCTTGAGAGGAGGCCTCAACGCACTGCTACCTGCTGAGCCAGCCACACCTGCTCCTGTCTCGCAGAATCCGCCTTATTCTGATGAGACCACCCTAGACGCTGCACTGTTTCAAGCCACGACTGACGTGCTTAAAAATGATATGTGGTAAAATTGATGCTCTGTATATGAGTCTGCACTCTGAAATAATATCTGTGAGACGAGAACTGAAGAATTCACTTGAACCACTTGAACGCAAGCTCGACGCGAATGAATCGCTCGTGGGAGAATTGGAGCGAGCGACCATGGATAACAGCACTCGGGTAAGCGAGCTAGAAGCTACAGTTAGCATGCTAACAAGACAAGTCAAACACTTGAATGAACGGTGTGAAGATCTGGAGGCCAGGTCTCGAAGAAATAATATACGTGTGCTTGGCATACCTGAAGGACTGGAGGGACCCCGACCGACTGACTTCATTGTCCAATTACTTCAAGATCTGCTTGGCTTGGAGGAGAAACCTGTTGTGTATGGGTTTTGGGTGTCTGGGATGCCGTGCCCACCCACAGGATGACATCAGGTGGGCACGGCCCACTCTGTGTATAGTTGAGCGTTCTGTGTAATAAACCTCAGTTGGATGTCCCTCAAGATGTCCGGTGGCGCAGTGGTTTAGCACTGTGGCAGCACAGTTTTACCCTTGGCCGGGGGATCGCGGGGATCATGAGGTCGTGGGTTCGATCCCAGCCCCCGACCAACAGTGAGCTGTGTGGAGTTTGCATGTTCTCCCCGTGTTGCGTGGGTTTACTCCGGGATTTCTCCGGTTTCCTCCCGCATACCAAAAACATGTAGGTTTAGGGCGCTCGCGCACGCAGCGACCAGCAGCCGGTGGCTTGTCACCAGACTTCAAACCAAGTCTACCTACGGGTACAAATAAGTAACAAAAAAAAAAAAAAAGAAGCTCTCTGGCTCGTGTCATCTTCCCAACATAACATTTGGTGACGAGGAGACCAATGGGAGCGTGCTGGTTTAATCAGCGGTTGCTGCCGTTTCTGGAAAGCCCGGGTGAGCCATTAATTTCGTGGCTGCAGTGGAGACAGGAATTCGAGGAGTATGTCGACTTGCTGGGTTTCCCTTGGCTTGATGGGAGACAGTGGCGGGCCCTCCTGGCCTGTAACCTCGGCACGGAGGGCCGAAGGATTCTCGACTCGCTGGGCATGAGTGAGGGCTACGTGGAGGCTGTTGGGATCATGGAGGCGCACTTCAGAGCGTACGAGGGCCAGAGAGTTGTGGACGAAGAGGCTGGTGGCGCTGGACACGCCGGCGCTAGTTAGCTTGGGAGGGCTAACGGCTCAGTCAGAGCCTATGGACAGGCTAGCTGACAGGCTAGTTTCACTCCGAAACAGGGCTAAGGGTGCAAAACTGGGCCTCGAGGCAGAACCGAGGCCATGTGCGGAGGAGCCCCGGGCCACTGATGACAGCGGACAAGGTGTCAACATCGTGCGACCTGAAGGATGGTCTGGACTGCAGTGGGTGGTAGAACTGGACGGTGTGAGGGTGCCCATGCTATTAGCCACCGCCACCCCACGCTCCATCATGAGTGAGGCCTGGGTTAGGAGGCTCACACCCCCGGCGGCAGAACTGCCGGACGACGAGGATCCCGGGAACGGCAGGTGTATCACGCTGGCGGTGCAGTATGGTGAGAAGACATTCCTGCATTCAGGTTCCAGGTGGCATGCCGGGGTGAGAATGTGATGGGGTGGGACCTGTTTGATGAGCTGGGTTTCATTTTTGAAATTGATGGACAGATGGTCAGCGGCCCAGGACCGGTTTACAGGCTTTGCGGACGTGGGTGCGGCTGAAGATCTTGGTGTGAGTGAAACGGACAGCGAATGGGACTCAAGAGAGTGACTACAGCTCGGATGATGATGAGATGGAAGATGAGCAGGACCCAGAATTGCCCTCACCCCTCAAGCAGCCAGAGCCGCAGCGAAGATGGAGAGAGCCTGAGTTAGGCGTGACTAACACCAGCGGAGAGGTGGCACAGCAGGAGTTAGCCTCACAGCTGGAGGCCATGCAGTGGGAGGCTGGACAACGGTTGGGTGAGGTCAGAGAGGCTGATGGACCAAGGGAGGAGCAGCAGCCGCAGAACACAGTGACAGCGCGGCAGAGCACCGACGCCGTGTGCACTGGATGCAACGGTGGAGCCCAGGTCGGTGAGTGGGCCCGACGAGGGTGATGGTGCGTGTCCTGGAGGTCAACAGGAGCGGTTTACGGAGGCTACACAACATGACACAAGGGATGAGGGAGTCAAAAACTGCGTCAAGGTACCCAGACCGGAGAACGATGCCGGTGAGGATGACGCTGTGAACCACAAAGGTGAGCGGCAATGGCCGGACACAGTGGCAGTGTGCGGTGCCGAGGAGTGGAGCACAACCACGGGGGTCAAAATGTTTGAGACCGAGAGAGAAGAGAGCACAGTGGGACAATTTGGCATGGTTCGGGACACATGCTGGTCTGGCGAGTTGGGTGTAAATGGTGACTGGTGTGACGATAACCCAGCGAGGGTTACCCCGGTGCCGGTAGCCGTGGTACCCTTGGTGGGGGTGCCGGAGGGGTCCCCATGAAGAGGGCTGCCAAAACTGGAGGACATGTAAGTGGAGGGGTAAAAATTGGCGCGGTCCTACAGAGCGCCAGGCGCCATCATCAGGATGGGGGTTTGGACCGGGTCGGCGGGACGGCACGATGCAGGAAGGAGGTCCTGAGAAGATGTGGTGGGCATGGGAGACCGGGTCGGGTTTCCCTGCGGGTTGACGGCGGGGTTCAGCCCAGAAGAGTAAAACCAGTTTGGAAGGTTGGAGAAAGGTTGGCCAAAGAGGGATGTTTCGACCCTGGGGGGCGGCAGCGGGCAGACTTGAGAATGCCGTGGGGGTGCCCAGGCCCTCTGTGGCTGTATAGAAGATGGTGGCTACCCAGAGACATTGGGGTTACTTAAAATTTTATTTTCATGATGTGGCTGTGTGTGTGTGTATGAATATGTGTGTTACTGCTGGTATGGTACCCCGATCTAAATTCCAAAAAAAAAAGGAAAAGTCAGAAGACCTTATAACGTGAAAGTGGGGTGTTGTGTGACACCTGGGAGTTAGATTTTGTTTTAAGGGGCCTGGATTGTGAATGTGGGATGTTGTGGGCTCTGTGGCAGTAATTTAATGGAATTGAATGTTATTAATGTGCTGATTTTATGCCCAGGTTTGGGGTGGTGGGGTGTGTCTACCCGTTTGAAATGTTTATTCGTGCAATTTACATGCCCAACGTTTGTAGTGTTGTGATATACCCATTGTGGGGGTGAGTGTTGGTGGTGGGGGCACCAGTAGTGTGTGTTTTGTGATTTTATGGGGTGTATATGTAACAGTGTTACAGGGATTGTTTTGAGTTAGAAACACGCCTTTATTTTATTTTGTTTTGTTTCATTGTTTTTTTTTAGCGGCAAAATGTCCAGCTCAGCCCTGTAGGGGGCGCTGGCAGTCTGCCCGGCCCCCAGCCTTGGTTGTGTGAATGGATAGTTTATTTTTGTACATATGGTCTTCCCTCATAGTGTGTGAGTTGGGTGACAAATTAGGGTGGGTTGTTTGTGTGCCTGACATTTTTTTGAAGGGGGGGGATATTGTGTATGGGTTTTGGGTGTCTGAGATGCTGTGCCCACCCACAGGATGACGTCAGGCGGGCATGGCCCAGTCTGTATATAGTTGAGCGTTATGTGTAATAAACCTCAGTTGGATGTTCCTAGAAAAGTTCTCCGGCTCATGTCATTTTCCCAACATAACAAAACCCTTGGTCGATTGTGCACATCGGGCCCTGCGGGAAAGGCCCAGAGATGAAGACCCACTTCGTTCTCTTATTGCAAGGGTGCATTATTTCCACGTCCGAAGACTACTGCTGCAGCGGGCCGTGGGAAACTCCCCTCTCCGTTATAAAGGCAAGAGAATTTCCATATTTCCTGACTACACGTCCTCTGTCGCCAAGAAGCAGGCCTCGTTCATCACGGTGAAACGGACTCTTCGCTCCTACCCAGGGCAGAAGTTTGGTCTCCTCTCCCCGGCAGTTCTGGGAGTCACTACACCAGATGGAACGACACACAGGTTTGATGATCCTGCCACTGCTACAGATTTCATGAACAAAATCTCTGAGTAACTGAACAAACCTTTCCTGTTTTCTGGAATGACTGAATAAGAGAATTCAGACTGAAGAGGTTTTTTTTTTTTCTCCTTTTTTCTTATTTCCTTTTTTTCCTTATTTTATATTATAGGACCATTTGAACAGGTGCCTTAGTCAGTCCTACTGACTGTTTTTTTCTCTTTTGTTCATATATTTTACCCTTAAGTGTTTTCTTTATACAGTAGCTATAGTATTTTTTAAGCTTTACAGTACTCTACTTTTGGGAGATTTATTAAGCTTTTTTGTCTGAGAATTTTTTGAGTTTGAATGTTTTGTTTTTTCATACATTGACCTCTACGCTTGCATATAGTTGTTTCTTTTCTCTTTTTCTGTCCTGAAATGCTTGTTAAAAGCCACATGTTCATCTTGTAAGTAAATGGATTACATCCTTTGGTGCTTTGCTTAATTTACCCGATTTAATTTTTTTCTTTTTTTTTTCACCACACCACAAATTGCTTTTATCCAAGTATATAATTATGTACACTACCATTCAAAAGTTTGGGGTCACTTAGAAATGTCCTTCTTTTTGAAAGAAAAGCACTTTTTTTCAATGAAGATAACTTTAAACTAATCAGAAATACACTCTATAAATTGCTAATGTGGTAAATGACTATTCTAGCTGCAAATGTCTGGTTTTTGGTGCAATATCTACATAGGTGTATAGAGGCCCATTTCCAGCAACTATCACTCCAGTGTTCTAATGGTACAATGTGTTTGCTCATTGCGTCAGAAGGCTAATGGATGATTAGAAAACCCTTGTGCAATCATGTTAGGTCTGCAATGCTGTAATTGCTGCAAATGGAGGATTCTTTGACGAAAGCAAAGTTTGAAGGAAAAAATTATTATTTCAAATACAAATCATTATTTCTAACCTTGTCAATGTCTTGACTATATTTTCTATTCATTTTACAACTCATGGTGGTAAATAAGTGTGACTTTTCATGGAAAACACAAAATAATTGTCTGGGTGACCCCAAACTTTTGAACGGTAGTGTACATAAAAGCTAAGTGTAAATAAGTTATCGTCGGCCTCCGTCGGTCTATGATGACCATGGAAGAGAATCCTAAACGTCTACTCTGCTGGAACAGCACCGCCTGTGGCTGAACAGGCCGATGCGCGAATGGCAGTCCCTGTCACACAGGTTGCACTTGTGGGTGGTCTCCATGCTGCTGGGTCTGTGGCGGTTCTTCCTGCGGGTCCTTTTTTCATCTGCTGCAGCAGTCAGTCTCTCTTCACCCACCTTGAGCTGTCTGGTCAGGGTGTCTCTCCATTTGGAGCGGTCCGTTGCAAGGACCTCCCAGCGCTCTGTGTTGATCTCCAGGGCCTTCATGTCTCTCTTACAGACGTCTCTAAAGCGCAGCTGTGGGCGGCCAACGTCTCTCCTGCCAGTCGCCAGTTCTCTGTAGAGGACGTCTTTGGGGATTCTGCCATCCTCCATACGGTGAACGTGGCCTAGCCAGCGGAGCCTGCACTGCCTGAGTAGAGTGAACATGGAGGGAAGGCCGGCGCGGGACAGAACTTCTGTGTTGGGCACTTTGTCCTGCCAGGATATGTCCAGGATGCGGCGAATGCAGCGCAAGTGGAAGGAGTTCAGTCTCTTTTCCTGCCGGGCGTGTGTTGTCCACGTCTCACTCCCATAGAGCAGTGTGCTGATGATGCAGGCGTTGTACACTGCCATCTTCGTCTTGACAGAGAGTTTGGGATTCTCCCACACTCGTGTGGTGAGGCGAGCGAGTGTGAAGGCTGATTTTCCAATCCTCTTGTCGATCTCTGTATCAAGGGAGAGGTTGTTGCTGATCGTGGACCCCAGGTACGTGAACTGATTCATGACCTCCAGCTCGTAGTCGTCGATGGTGATGGTTGGTGGTGCGTCCGTGCCTTGCGCCAAGACGTTAGTCTTCTTCAGGCTGATGGTAAGCCCGAAGTCCTTGCATGCCTGGGAGAAGCGGTCCATCAGGGTCTGAAGCTCCTGCTGTGTGTGGATTGCGACTGCAGCGTCGTCTGCGAACAGCATGTCTCTGATTAGAGCCTCGCGTACTTTGGTTCTGGCTTTCAGGTGGGCGAGGTTGAAAAGCCTGCCGTCAGATCTTGTGTGCAGGTAGATTCCCTCTGTTGCTGTGCTGAAGGCATGCCTCAGGAGCATAGCAAAGAAAATCCCAAAGAGGGTTGGCGCAAGTACACAGCCCTGTTTCACTCCGCTGCGTAATAAATACGTATAACTATAACTAAATAAGTGCCTATAACTAAATAAGTTATAGGCACCTAGTAAAACCATACTGCATTTATAGGGTCATAGTAATGTTGAGTAGCTGTAGTTGGGTGCTTTTTTTGGGGGGGGGGGGCATTTTTTAAGGCTCTTATGAAACTTCCTGGACTTAGAGTTTTGGATTTTTTGCACACATCTCATTTGGGGAGACACTAGTGCAGGGATTGGTGGGGGGGATTGTATTTTTTCTTCTTTTTTCTTTTATTATGTTAGATCTGGGAGTTCTGTTTTGTTCTGTTAGTGTTTATATTATGCCTACCTGCCCAAGTCATATTTACTTTGATATCCTTTGCATTAGACCCAAATGGCCTAATCTGGACTGAACCAACACCAGAGGGGAAATTCACTTAAGTTTGTAAGTTGGAACTGTAAAGGTCTTAATTCCCCAATAAAACGCAGTAAGGTCCTACATCACCTTCAGCAACTAAAACCTCATGTGGTTTACCTACAGGAAACACACCTGAAACCCTCCATAATTCTTAGGACCAAGAGTGGATGGATTGGACAGGATTATTATTCTTCATTTTATAAAAAATCCAGAGGGGTTGCAGTTCATTCATTCATCTTCTTCCGCTTAATCCTTTTCAGGTCGCGGTGGGGGGGGGGGGGGCTGTAGCCTATCCCAGCATCTTTGGATGAGAGGCAGGGTACACCCTGGACAAATCACCAGTCCATCACAGGGCCAACACAGAGAAACAGACAACCATTCACTCTCACAGTCATACCTAAGGACAATTTAGAATCCCCAGGGTTCGACCCCAGCCCCCAACCAACAGTGATCTGTGTGGAGTTTGCATGTTCTCCCCGTGTCTGCGTGGGTTTACTCCGGGATTTCTCCGGTTTCCTCCCACATGCCAAAAACATGCAAGTTAGGTTAATTGGCATCAAAAACTGGGGTTGCAGTTTTGATTCATAAATCTCTCTCGCTCACATACACTGATGTGCTCTCAGATCCTAATGGTAGATACTTAATCATCACTGGTATAATGTGTGGTACTCCTGTTATCCTGATGAATGTGTACGCTCCTAACTGGGATAATAAGATTTTTTTTAAACATTTATTTTCTAAGCTTCCTGATAAGTCTTCTCATTCCCTTATCTTAGGGGGGGACTTTAACTGCTGGTTAAACCCGAACTGGATCGATCCTCTACAAAATCTGCTTCCTCCTCACAATCAGCCAGGATAATTAAAGCGTTTATGAGTGAGTTCTCAAATTCAGATCCTTGGTGTGCTCATAATCCGATGGGTAAGGCCTATTCTTTTTTTCCACAGGTGCGTCATACGTATATGCACATAGATTACTTCTTAGTTGATAGCAGAATTTTTCCCTTTGTGGAATCATGTTTTTTAATCTCTGACCACACACCTGTCGTAATGAGCATACAGATGGACCGTCCTCTCAACTTACACACCCCATGGCGTTTTGATACACGTCTCCTCTCAGATGTTAAATTTTTGGAATTGATTAGTAATCAAATTGACATATTCTTGGGTATTAACAGGACTCCTGATGTTTCAGTGTCTACCCTTCGGGAAACACTCAAAGCTTATTTACGAGAGCAGATCATAGCCTATGTAAGTTTTCAGAAAAAATGTGGAAGAGAGAGACTAAATGAATTAATGGCTCGTATTGCTCATTTGGATCACCTGTATGCTACTTCACCAACTCCGGACATGTATGAAGAACGTCTTTTATTACAGTCGGAGATTAATGTACTAACAGCAGATCATGCTGCAGAACTTCTTGCTAAATCCAGAGATACCTACTACAAACATAGTGACAAGACTGACAGATTACTGCCTCATCAACTTTGACAAAACTCTTCCTCTCATCAGATATCACAAATACAAACATCATCGGGTATCACTACGGATCCTAAGGGAATTAATAAAGAATTTCAGTATTTTTATTTTCAGTTACAGACGTGGACAAAATTGTTGGTACCCCTCTGTTAATGAAAGAAAAACCTGCAATGGTCACAGAAATAACTTGAATCTGACAAAAGTTGTAATAAATAAAAATTCTATGAAAATCAAGCAATGAAAATCAGACAATGCTTTTGAATTGTGGTTCAACAGAATTATTTTAAAAAACAAACTCTTGAGACAAGCCTTGACAAAAATGATGGTACCCTTAACTTAATATTTTGTTGCACAACCTTTTGAGGCAATCACTGCAATCAAACGATTTCTGTAACTGTCAGTGAGACTTCTGCACCTCTCAGCAGGTATTTTGGCCCACTCCTCATGAGCAAACTGCTCCAGTTGTCTCAGGTTTGAAGGGTGCCTTCTCCACACGGCATGTTTCAGCTCCTTCCACAGATGTTCAATAGGATTTAGATCAGGGCTCATAGAAGGCCACTTTAGAATAGTCCAATGTTTCGCTCTTAGTCATTCTTGGGTGTTTTTAGCTGTGTGTTTTGGGTCTTTATCCTGTTGCAAGACCCATGACCTGTGACTGAGACCAAGCTGTCTGACACTGGGCAGCACATTTCTCTCTAGAATACCTTGATAGTCTTGAGATTTCATTGTACCCTGCACAGATTCAAGACACCCTGTGCCAGATGCAGCAAAGCAGCCCCAGAACATAGAATCAGAATCAGAATCAGAATCAGATTTATTGCCATTGTTCATGTGATACACAAACTAGGAATTTGTCTCGGTGCCATGCTGCAACATTAAAAACATAATGAGAAAAAGGGATAAACTAAAAAACTAAAGGACTAGAAACGTGCAATAAGTGTAGAAAAATAAGTAATAATAAGTAATAATAATAATAATACTAGTAATAATTAGTAGTACTAGTCAAGGCAGTTTTAAAAAATTAGCATGTAGCAGATAATGTGAAGTACCACATAGTGCAGTCAATAATGCAACAGAAAAACAGTGATGATTGACATGAGTCTGGTTGAGCTGCTGTACATAGTGCACGAGAGTCAAAAGTCACTTAGTGTTCAGCAGTCTGATGGCAGAGGGGAAAAAGCTGTTCATGTGCCGGGAGGTTTTAGTCTGAATGGACTGAAGCCTTCTACCTGAGGGGAGGGGGGCAAACAGCACGTGACCAGGATGTGAAGGATCGGCTATGATCCGGCCAGCACGCCTCCGGGTCCTGGAGATGTACAGGTCCTGGAGAGATGGGAGCTTGCAGCCTATCACCTTCTCAGCAGTGCGCACGACGCGCTGCAGCCTTAGTCTGTCCCTGGCAGTGGCTCCTGCGTACCACACAGTTATGGAGGAGGTGAGGATGGACTCGATGATGGCCGTGTAGAACTGCACTAACATCTTGGTGGGTAGCTTGAGCTTCCTCAGCTGCCGCAGAAAGAACATCCTCTGCTGGGCCTTTTTGATGAGGGAGCTGATGGTTGGCTCCCATTTGAGGTCTCGGGTGATGGTGGTGCCCAAGAAGCGGAAGGAATCTGCATAACAGAAGAACATAGGAATCTGCATAACAGAACCTCCTCCATGTTTCACAGTAGGGACAGTGTTCTTTTCTTGGTATGCTTCATTTTTGTGTCTGTGAACATAGAGCTGATGTGCCTTCCCAAAAAGTTGCAGTTTTGTCTCGTCTGTCCATAGGACATTCTCCCAGAAGCTTTGTGGCTTGTCAACATGCAGTTTGGCAAATTCCAGTCTGGCTTTTTTATGATTTGTTTTCAACAGTGGTGTCCTCCTTGGTCATCTCCCATGAAGTCCATTTTGGCTCAAACAATGACGGATGGTGCGATCTGACATTGATGTACCTTGACCTTGGGAGTTCACCTTGAATGCGTTTAGAGGTTGTTCTGGGCTCTTTTGTTACTATTCGTATTATCCGTCTCCTCCTGTGGCCATGTCCAGGGAGGTTGGCTACAGTCCCGTGGATCTTAAATTTCTGAATAATATGTGCAACTGTAGTCACAGGAACATCAAGCTGCTTGGAGATGGTCTTATAGCCTTTACCTTTAACATGCTTGTCTATAATTTTCTTTCTAATCTCCTGAGACAACTCTCTCCTTTGCTTCCTCTGGTCCATGTTTAGCGTGGTACACACCATGTCACCAAACAGCACAGTGACTACTTGTCACCCTTTAAATAGGCCGACTGACTGATTACAAGTTTGTAGACACCTGTGATGTTAATTAGAGGACACATCTTGGTTGAACATGTCCCTATGGTCACATTATCTTTTCTAGGGGTACCATCATTTTTGTCCAGGCCTGTTTCATGAGTTTGTTTTTTAAAATAATTCTGTTGAACCACAATTCAAAAGCATTGTCTAATTTTCATTAGTTAATTTTCATAGAATTTTTATTTATTACCACTTTTGACAGATTCAAGTTATTTCTGTGACCCTTGTGGGTTTTTCTTTCATTAACAGAGGGGTACCAACAATTTTGTCCACATCTTTCTTGACACACTCGAAATTCCCACTGTAGGACTTGAAATAGTTGAGGAACTGGAGAAGCCACTGACAGTTCCTGAAATATTAGCAGCTATTTCCTCAACACAGAGTGGAAAATGCCCAGGCGGCTATCCTATTGAGTTCTACAGGAAATTTCAACACAAATTAGCCCCTCTTTTGCTGGATATGTTCAATGAATCCTTTAAGCTAAGTAACTTACCTCCAACACTCTACCAAGCATCTGTTTCTCTTAATACTGAAGAAAGATAAGGACCCTTTTAGCTGCTCTTCCTACTGTCCAATTAGCCTGTTAAATGTGGATGTTAAATTATTGTCTAAAATACTGGCCTTACGTCTGGAGACTGTATTGCCATTAATTATTTACCCCGACCAAAGAGGATTCATTAAAAATAGGCACTCCTTTTTTTTTCCACAATATTTTTTATTGAACCTTTTTTTACAAACATGGCACAGTCAGACACTAACACTAAAGTAATTTAAAAATTAAAAAAAAAACACTTACAACAACAACCGGAGTGGTGGCTCAGTTGGTAGAGCATCCACCCCACACCCGGGAGGCAGGGGTTCAAATCCCGGCCGGGTCATGCCGAAGACCCTATAAAAGTGGAACTTCCTGCCTTCCAGCTTGGTGCTCAGCAATAATGGAATGGAGGAGGGAAATTTGTGGCGGCGCCTTGCACGGCAGCGGCCCTCTGATTCTACATTTGGGGTGTGTGTGATTAACACAGTAGATAGGTAAAGCACAATCTCGTTCAACTGTACATGATTGGTTATACAGTTGAATGACAATAAAGGGTGATATATAACAAAAAAAAGTAATAAAAACAACAACAACCATTAACAAAACCAAGTCAACAACAATGCTCCTCTGTTTAGTCTAGGTAATCTATTACATAAGAATACATAATATACATTCACCAGTTTGGAATTTGCAAGGTCCACACATATCATTCACCTTCTTCTTCAGAAGTTATGTTTAATTTCTTTACATAATCAATGAAAGGTCTCCATATATTCTCAAACACATTTTCCTTTGATTTCAGTATATATGTTATTCTTTCTAGTGGAAGGTTTGTTAACATCTGTCTTAACCACTGAGTCACATCTGGTCTATGAGTCTTTTTCCACAGTAGTGCAATGCATTTTTTGGCATTAAGCAAACCAAGGTCTATGAATGCTCTTTCACTCTTATTAAAGTTATGTTTTTCTGGATACAGACCCAACAAAAACAGTTTAGGGTTCAATGTGAATTGTTTTGAAATTATTTTTTCAGTTGTTACCCTCACCTCTTCCCAAAACATTCTGATTTTTCTACATTCCCATAAACAGTGAAATAGGGTTCCTTTACTTTCCATACATTTTGTGCATGTATCTGGTATGTTTTTGTTATATCTATTTAACTCCACTGGTGTAACATACATCCGCATTAACCATTTAAAATGTATCAGTTTAAGACATACACTTATTGATTTGGTTTGAGCTCCTGCACAAGCCATTTCCCATTGTTCCTCTGAAATTTCAATTTGCAGGTCTTCTTTCCAATAATTCATTCTTTTCTGAGTTTTCACTTGAGAATAGTGTCAATGAGTTATAAAACTCTGAAATAATACCCTTTCTCTTACTATCTTTCATCAAAATTTTTTCCAAAGATGAATAAGTAGGTCGGGTGAGAGCATTATTTTGATTTGATCGAATAAAATTTCTAAGCTAAAGATATTTAAAAAAAATGTGTTCTATTAAGATTGAATTTAATCCTCAGTTCTTCAAAAGACATTATGTTATCTGAGCGTGACAAATATAAGTCTTTAATCTTTTGAATCCCTTTTAAATTCCATACTTTAAATACAGCATCCGCTCTCCCTGGTTTAAAATATTGATTACCCCATATTGGGCTAAATTGTGACAGTAAGTGTGGTTCTTTTAAATATTTTTTGGTTTCACACCATATTTTGATCATGTGCTTTACAATTGGATTTTTAACTTGTTTCTGTAGTTTTTTAGCCGAGTCTGAGTATATGAATAAGGGAAGAGGTAAAGGTAAATTGTATGATTCCATTTCAGTCCAGTGAGGAAGATCATTTGATGAAAAATAATATGTCATAGACCTCAGTTGTGCTGACCAGTAATACAACATAAAGTTTGGACATTTCAGACCTCCACAATCAAATGGTAAATATAGTAAGGACAAACGTAATCTAGCCTTCCTATTGTTCCATATAAATTCCACTAACTTTTTTTAAATTCTTGAGAATAGATCTGAAAGTGGTGGTAAAGGAATGTTTTGAAATAAATAAAGTACTTTTGGTAAAATATTACTTTTAAGTATATTAATTCTCCCGATCATCGACATTGGTAGTGACATCCATCTCTGAAGCAACTCATTAATATTTGTCATTAAGGCTTCATAGTTGGCATTGGCGACTGATTCTAGCTTAGGCAAAATTTGAATTCCTAAATATTTAAACTGATTTACAACATTGAATTGGTTTACCTCAGGAGCTGGGTGATTTCTCTGGGTCTCATTTAGCATTAATATTGAAGATTTTGTTTTGTTTATTTTATATCCTGATATTTCCCCAAAGTTCTTTATTAAATTTATTAAGGTCGGAATTGATTTTTTTAAAATTCGACATAAACAAAATTATGTCATCGGCATACAGGGAGATTTTATGTTCTGTTGGTCCTACTTTAATTCCATATATTTGTGGATGTAAACGTACTGCTATCACTAAAGGTTCAATTGCCATAGTAAACAGTAAAGGTGAAAGTGGACAGCCTTATCGACATCCTCTATTGATTTTGAGATATTGCTGTTTGTTAGGATTTCTTCTGTAGCATTATTGTATATTATCTGGACCCATTTTATGAAATTATTTCCAAGTCCAAACCTTTGCAGGACTTCAAAAAGATAGAGCCATTCGACCCTAACAAAGGCATTTTCGGCATCCAATGATAGGAGAGCTGTATCCGGTGCTTCTTTATTGAAATAAATAATATTAAATAGTCTTCTTACATTATGGAAGCCTTGTCTTCCCATTATAAAGCCATTCTGATCTCGGTTAATAATATTTGGTAATATTTCTTGTAGTCGTTTTGCTAAAATTTTACAGATTATTTTAAGATCAGCATTTAATAGGCTTATTGGTCTCATGTTTTCACATTTATTAGGGGGTTTACCTGGTTTTGGCAACAGTATAATTAAGGCATTATTCATGTATGGTGGTAAATTACCATTTTGAAATGCTTCTAAAACATTTCCAAAAGTGGTTTTATTAATTTATTCTTAAATTTTTTATAGAGGTCAACTGGAAGACCATCTGGTCCTGCTCTTTTTCCTGATTTCATATTATCAATGGCTTGCCCAACTTCTTCTTGACTAATTTTAGACTCCAGTATCTCCCTGTTTTCATTTGGAATACACGGTATAGATAATCCGCCCAAAAACCCATTTAGTTTTGTTAAGTCAGTTTCATTTTTTGTATCATATAGTTTTTCATAATAATCTCTAAAGGCACTATTAATTTCTAAAGGATCTATAACTACCTGTCCGTTACTTATAATACTGGTAATTGGTGTTTTAGATTCTAATTGTTTAATCTGCCATGCCAATAATTTTCCTGATTTTTCACCTTGTTCATAAAAAGTTTGCTTCAATCTTAGAAGACTCGAGGCAGCTCTATTCGTTGATTTTTTTTGTCATATTCAGCTCTCAGAATCAGTAATTCATTCTCTAACTTTGGGTTACTTCCTGCATACACTTTTTCTTGAAGAATTTTTATTTTACGTTCCAATTGGACTCTCTCTTCTCGAGTCTTCTTAGATTTTGAACCTGTATAACTAATAATATGCCCCCTAATAAAAGCTTTGAAAGCCTCCCACTTTATACATGCCGTTGTTTGTGTAGTATTAATATCAAAGAACTCATCTGTTTTTCTATGTACTTAACAAATTCCTCATCCTGAAGCCATTTATGCTGAAAATGCCACCTACCTGGGTCCTTTGTCAATTTCTTATCTACATATATTAGACAGCAGGGTGCATGATCAGAGATCACAATGTTATCATAAAAGCAGTTTTGAATCTTGGACCTTAATTCTGTAGAGATCAAAAAGTAGTCAATACGTGAGAATGTCTTATAGGTATTAGAATAACAAGAATAGGCTTTGACTTGTGGTTTCATTTCTCTCCATATATCTAGCAATCTCAATTCTTTCATAAAATGATTAATGGTCATCCTGCATCCATTGTGCGTACAGTCCAGTCCTGTTGATCTATACTGGGATTCAATGTATAATTAAAATCCCCTGCTATTATATGTTGCCCTGTAAGTGATGATAAAGTAAGGAACAAATTAACAAAGAAGTTTTGATCATCAATATTGGGGCCGTATAAGTTCACCAGATTTATATTTTCTAATAACAAAGATCCTTGGATGATTAGATATCTTCCCAATTTGTCTCCAATTACATTTTTCACTTGAAATGGGACTGTTTTATGAATGAGAATCATAACTCCCCTAGCTCGGGATGAAAATGATGAGGTGAACACGTTACCTTGCCATCTTCTCCTAATTCTTTTTACGTCCTCCTCTAATAGATGAGTTTCTTGTAAAAATATAATTTTTGAATCTATGTCTTTTATTTTATTCATAACTTGTTTAAGTTTTTTAAGATTTTGTAGACCTCTGCAATTCCATGAAGTTAAATTTGTTATGGGTGGCTCTCGCGAGCCACCATAAGACGCCACACAGTCACCAGTGAGTTCAGTGAGTTTTATTAACAGTGAAAATATAGTGATAACACAGTCTGCTGAGACAAAGACACTTTAGTCTACAAACAACAGGAGGTATAAGGCTAACAGCTCACTACAGGTCCAGAGCAGGAGACGGTCATACACAGGCAGGCTTGGTTGTTGAAAATAATAACGATACACAGGCTGCTAAGGCAGAGACTCACAGAGATCAATTCACACCGGGAGGAATAAGGCTAATACAGCACACTTACTAGTTCCGGGGAACGACGGTCAAACCAAAAGCAGGCGTGGTATGAATTAGTCCAGGCTTCCGTAGCATGACGGAGAGTGAACTGGGAAAGTGAACAGACACTGCTGCGAGGATGGATCGCCAGCGTGGGTTAAAATAGCCTGAGCGCTAACGACCACAAATGCAGCACAGCTGTTGAGGGTTTGACAGCTGGGCGGAAGCCTCCCCAAGCACTATCACAATAAGAGCTCGGAGAGCTAGAATCATAACGCCGCTGTCAAACCCTGACAAGAATAACCCGAGCACCAAGGCATAGTGCTCGGGTCATGACAAAATTAAGATTAACGCTTTGCTCTATGATCAGTAAAGAGTTTGAGATTACCTTGCAATATGATCATACTCTTACAGAGAAGCAAAAACATGGATGATAGAACATTCATCCTACAAACTAAACAAAAACAAATTCCCTTTCCCCACATTCGTGGTAATCCCCCCAAAATCAAAAAATTCCGTCTCCCGTTATAGCTAGTGACTGTTCCACACCTGCGAGAATCAGTCAAACCACTCTCTCTTTCTCCTCTCAATCACTCTGACTCTACTATTATTCTTATAACATTAACTCTCTTCTGTAGTTTTTTCAGCATAACTTCAAAGTTTTTTAGCAACGTTGTACATCATAGCTTTTTTTTTTTTTTTTTAAATACAGTCTGTATTTTGTAGACTTATTATATGTTTTAGATCAATCAGATATCTGTACATACGCTTAAATGTTCTACCTTTGTCATGTTCATGCTTAGCTCCCACCAGTCTTCTTTTGGATCTGCTTGATGAGCTCCTGCGCCTCTTGAGGAGTCTTGAAGGTGTGGGTTCTCCCCTTATATGTGACCAGCAGTCTTGCCGGATGAATCACTCCGTGACGAATCCCGAGGTTGCGCAGCTCTTTGCGGGCGGGGTCGAACTGCCTCCTTAATTGTTGAATTCCTGTGGCAAAGTCTGGGTAGAAGCGCACCTGTTGATCCTGGTATTTAATTTCCCCTTTAGCTCTCGCAGCATTGGTGACCGTCATCTTGTCTGTAGTTGAGGAACTTCATAATCAGTGTCCTCGGTGGTGTCTTATTATCTCTCGGTGGGCCAATTCGGTGAGCGCTCTCTAAGACGACCGATGACTGCAGGTCCGCGTTGTTCAGCGCTTCTGGGATCCACTTTTCCAAAAAGGAACATGGGTCCCGTCCCTCCGCTCCCTCCGGGAGGCCCACCAGCCTCAAATTATTCCGTCGCGAGCGGGATTCCAAGTCCAGGACGTTATCTTCCAGACGTTTCCATTTTAATTCCAGTGTTTGAAATTTATTTTGCAGGCTGGTGACGTCATCCTCAGCGCTTGAAATTCAGAGCTCCGCCTGCGATACTCGCTCCATACAGTGGCTTATTTCCTTTCTCATTCCTTCTATCGTTGCTATAATCCCATCAAATTTAGACGAAAACTCTGTTCTCATGGAGTTGATGGCAGCGAGCACTACGCTTGTCCCCTCCCCAGCAGTTCCCGCTCCGCCGCTGGCTCCATCCTCCGCCATTGCCTCTGGAATTTTCCCTGCCTCGCCTTGAGCGTGGAAGTCCGTTAGCTTGGATTGTTTTGTCGAGTTGCCTTTTCCTCCACCTGATTTTCCAACCTTGGTCTTTACCATATCCACGCCAAAACGCTGGGATGGGTTTTTGTTCCAATTGAGAGAGTTTTAGTTAAATTTTTAGTTTTACAAGCAGAGCAGTTTGAAACACGTCTTCCTACATGGCCACCATAACCGGAAGTCCCGGCACTCCTTTTTTAATTTAAGACGACTGTTTAACATTATTTATCACCCTTCCCAAACATCCAGTCCACGGGCTATAATCTCTCTGGATGCGGAAAAGGCCTTAGACCGTGTGGAATGGCAGTATCTTTTCTACACGTTGGAGAAGTTTGGATTCAGTAAAGATTTTATTTCATTGATTAAAATACTATACACATCCCCACAAGCTGCAGTTAGAACCAATAATAATAATAATTCATCATATTTCCCTCTTTACTGTTCCACTCGACAGGGTTGCCCTTTAAGTCCGCTTCTATTTGCAATAGCCATTGAACCATTTTCCACTGCACTTCGTAAAGACCCCTCTATTATGGGGATTCTCAGATATGGAACGGAATGTCGAATATCTCTGTATGCAGATGACCTTCTGTTGTACATCTCTGATTTTTCAACCTCTATTCCTAGAGCTCTTAATATCTTGAGCTCCTTTGGTGCTGTTTCAGGCTATAAACTAAATTTGAATAAAAGCGAACTCTTTCCTTTAAAGCAGCAGAAGGATATCCATTGCATACTCAACCCTTCAGGAGCTTTATTTACTTATGGGTGGAGGTAACTCACAAATTCAATGAATTATATAGACCAAATCTGGCTCCCCTCCTCACACGTATACAAGACTTTGATCGTTGGTCTGTGTTGAATTTGTCTTTAGCCGGCTGTGTCAATGCGGTTAAAATGAAGACTTTGCCTAAACTCTTATATATATTTCAATCTATACGAATCTTTCTTCCTCTACTTTTTTTTTTTTTTTAGAAAATTGACACTACTATTAAGGAATTTATTTGGAATAAAAAAACTCCAAGGATCAGACAACAATTCTTACAGAGACCTAAAGAAACTGGAGGCATGGGCTTACCAAACTTAAAATGTTATTATTGGGTGGCTAATTTAAGAATCATTCAATTCTGGCTGCACTCTGAACTTTTCCAACCTCCGCCTGTTTGGCTTACAGTGGAATCTGCCTCCTGTGGCCCAGTATCTCTGTCTGCTTTGGCACACTCCATTAAAACTCCCTCTTCTGGTTATACAAGAAATATTATTGTTAAGACCTCACTGAGAATCTGGAATCAATTTACACGTAGTTTCCATCTTCAAACATATTCGATCTCTGTGTGGGACACATATGTGGGTTTCATATGCTTCATATGTATATTACTGTATGCTTCACGTCTCAGATGAACAAAAGGACTGAGCCTCCTAAGAGATAACAGGAGGATGTGAAATGTGGTCTTTGTTATGCAAAGAGATGGCCTTGGGGGATTTCCTGGCCGCCAGTGACTTTAGGTGGAGATGATAAGACCTTGGAGAAGACGCATTGTGACTTGGGATTAAATACAATGTGACTGTGTGCTTTGATGTCCTGGGGTATAAAGGACGAATGTCTGGGGGTTTCTTTCTCTTTCTGTTTTTTGATGATGTTGGAGAATGTGAATAAACCTGACTCGTGAGATAAACTCAGCCTCGTCATTTCCACATTCTCCACACTGGTGACCCTAAGACGTATCATGAGTGAAAGAAATTCTCCCAAGCCAGACTCGTCAGGAGCCAGCCAAGCGAATGCAGCCACAGTTCAGCTACCGGACGTCTGGCAGAACAATCCGCGCTCCTGGTTTAACACGGTTGAAGCGCAGTTCAACCTCCGGAGGATTTCGGTAGACGCCACAAAGTTCTACCATGTGGTTGCAAAACTGGACAACCACACAGCCCAGCATGTGGAGAGACTGATCAACCAGCCGCCGGACAGCGACAAGTACGGCGCGTTGAAGGCTGCACTCATCCGGTACTTCAGCCCCTCGGTGGAGGAGCGAGCAGAGGGGCTCCTGGCGCTGACTGAATTTGAAAGCGACAGGCCTGCGGACCTGATGGAGAAGCTGTTGAGGTTGAAAGACTCTGACGATGATCACTTCATCTTCACCCACCTTTTCCTCAGGACCCTACCGTCAGCGGTGAGAGTGACCCTGGCCAGTTGGCCACTGTTGGCCCGACGAGACTACCGCGAGCTGGGCCAGGAGGCGCAACGACTCGTCAATGCCACCAAATGGCGCGCGGCCACGGCCGCGGCAGCGGAGCTCAGCGCAACGTCTGGAGATGGCAGGGGGCCAGAGGCAGCAGTACCAGACTCACCGACGACGGCGGTGGCAGGGGCCAAGAAACACGGAACAGACGACGTCCTTTGTTTCTACCATCGCCGTTTCGCAGAGAGGGCACACAAATGTATGCCACCGTGCCATTTCAAGCGCTCGGGAAACGCCAAGACCGGGGGTCGGTAGCAGCTGCGGCCCTCGGGGAGGAGAACAAGCTACTCTACTTGAAGGATGCGCGCTCGGGGAGGCATTTCCTCGTGGACACAGGCTCCCAGCTGAGTTTCATCACACCTTCCTCCGCTGACCGGCTGGCGCCTTCCAGTGGTCCCGGGGTGTCAGCAGCGAACGGCTCGGCAATTAAGACCTTTGGTGAGAGGACTCTGCTTCTGTCCCTACACGTCCGTACATTCGAGTGGACTTTTGTCATAGCTGCAGTCAATTTCAATATGTTAGGGGCTGATTTTCTGTGCTCACATGGTTTGTTGGTTGATCTTGCTAACAGGCGCCTGGTTAATGCACTCTCTTTTTATTCTATTCCCTGTACAGCTCGAGTGGCCCCGCCAACAGCTCAAGCCAACGTCACAGCTGCAAGTGGTAAGTTCCACACACTGCTCACTCAGTTCCCAGCACTCACGGTCCCAACATTCTCGGCGACCGTGGCTAAACACGGGGTGGAACATTTTATTACTACCACCGGACCGCCCGTTTTTGCAAAAGCTCGGCGCTTGGATTCAGCTAAACTGACCATAGCGCGCGAGGAGTTCGCCAACCTGGAAAAGTTGGGCATCATCAGGCGTTCGAAAAGCCCATGGGCTTCACCGCTTCACATGGTCCCAAAAGCTGATGGCTCGTGGCGACCTTGCGGAGATTTCCGCAGGTTGAACAACGCTACGGCGCACGACCGCTACCCAATCCTGCATATCCAAGATTTTTCAGTTCATTTGGCGGGGGCGCGTGTTTTTTCTAAGATAGACTTGGTACGCGGTTACCACCAGGTCCCAGTGCGCGCTGAGGACATACCTAAAACAGCGGTAATAACTCCGTTTGGGCTATTCGAGTTTTTGCGTTTGCCGTTTGGGCTTAAAGGCGCGGCGCAGACGTTCCAACGCATGATGGACGCGGTGTTGCACGATCTCCCCTTCGTGTTCGTCTACCTGGACGACATATTGGTAGCCAGCGCGTCCGAAGACGAACACGAAAACCACCTCACGGCACTTTTCCGGAGGTTGGGAGAGCACGGGTTAATAATCGACCCAGCGAAGTGTCAGTTCGGGGTGACGCAGATTGATTTTTTTGGGGCATCGCGTCTCTCCAGAAGGAGCGGTTCCTCTGCCTGACAAAATGCGCGCAGTAACAAATTTTCCCCAGCCACAAACAGTCAAAGCGTTACAGGAGTTTTTGGGAATGGTGAATTTTTATAACCGTTTCCTCCCCCGCGCAGCGCAGCTCATGCAACCATTGTATGCTGCACTAAAAAAAACAAAAACCCACAAATAAAATCGAATGGTCTCCGGAGCGAGAGCGCGCATTCTCGGAAGTCAAAACAGCCCTGGCAAACGCTGCGTTGTTAGCACATCCGGTCCCAACGGCCCGCATAGCGCTCACTACTGACGCGTCAGATGTGGCCATAGGGGCGGTCGTGGAGCAGTATGTAGCCGGAGCTTGGCAACCGCTCGCCTTTTTCAGCAGGACCTTGCGCGATAGTGAACGAAAATACAGCGCATTCGACAGGGAGTTGTTAGCTCTCCACTTGGCCATTCGCCACTTCCAGTTCTGGCTGGAAGGACGCCGTTTCACCGCGTTCATTGACCACAAGCCGCTGACTTTCGCGATGGCCAAGGTTTCAGAACCGTGGTCGGGCCGGCAGCAGAGACAGCTGGCCACGATCTCAGAGTTTACTACCGATATCCAGCATGTGGCGGGTAAACTTAATGTAGTGGCAGACTGTCTCTCGCGTGCCGTGGCGGCTCCAGCCCGCGTAGGGGTAGATTTTGCAGCCATGGCCGCGGACCAGGTTAGCGATGCAGAAGTGCGCACGGCCCCAGTCCGCGTAGGGATAGATTATGCAGCCATGGCCGCGGATCAGGTTAGCGACGCGGACGTGCGCGCGCTCCAGTCTGGACCAACAGGGTTAAGGCTGGAGAACAGGGTGCTGCAAGATGGTATGCCCCCCCTAATCTGCGATGTCTCCACTGGGCGACCGCGTCCTGTGGTACCGGCCACGTGGCGCCGCCATGTTTTTGACTTGATCCATTCCCTGGTGCACCCGGGAGTGCGCGCGTTGGTCAAAATGGTGGGAGAGAAATTTGTATGGCCGAGCCTGCGCAAACAAGTTAGAGAGTGGGCAGCAGCCTGCATGGCTTGTCAACGAGCCAAGGTACACAGACACACGAGAGCTCCCTTGGAGCCGTTTCACATCCCAGCTAAGAGGTTTGATCATGTTCACGTGGACCTCGTAGGCCCCCTCCCGCCCTCACAGGGGTGCACACATCTTCTGACAATGGTTGACTGCACCACGCGCTGGCCGGAAGTGGTCCCACTGTGGTCAACCACAGCCGAGGAGGTGGCGCGCGTGTTTTTAACGACATGGGTAGCGCATTTTGGAGTCCCGTCGGACATTACATCCGACAGAGGCCCCCAATTTGTTTCCGAACTTTGGTCAGCGATGGCCCGCAGCCTGGGGGCAACGATCCACCGCACGACCGCGTACAATCCGCAGGCTAACAGGTTATGCGAACGTTTTCACAGGTCATTGAAGGCGGCCCTCAGAGCATCGCTTACGGATGCAAATTGGGTGGACAGGCTACCATGGGTTTTATTGGGGTTGCGTTCTGCACCTAAAGAGGATTTAGAAGCCTCCCCGGCTGAGCTAGTTTTTGCACAGCCACTTCAGCTGCCCAGGGAATTTCTCCCAGATAATCCTGCGCCAGATAGCTCCCCAGCTCAGCGGTTGCAGAGTAGCGTGGAATCGAGCACGCTGCCTGGCCCCGTTCACCACAGTTTTCCGCGCGTTTTTGTGCCTAAGGCTTTAAAAAATGCAGAGTTTGTTTTTGTCAGACACGACGCCCATCGCCCACCCTTGCGACCACCTTATGATGGACCATTTAGAGTGCTGGAAACAGGAGATAAGCACTTTTTCCTAGATTTGGGGGGCAGAAAAGAAATGATTGGCATAAACAGGCTCAAACCCGCTTTTGTGGTGGCTGACAAAGGTGTGCAGTTGGCCAGGGCTCCTCGGCGCGGCAGACCCCCTAGGGAGCATTCCCCAGAGCACCCACAGGGATTGACTAACAGTTCTCATCCTCAGACAGCAGCTCCCCAGCAGGAGGGCGCCGCGGAGGTGGTAAAGCCCGCTTACAGCAGATACGGGAGAAGACTGAGGCCCAAGCAACATGTGGACTGATGTGTGTGATTTTATTATGACATGCAGACTGTTATTACGTTGTTCCATCTTAGACGTTTTGGGGGGGGGTCATGTGGGACACATGTGGGTTTCATATGCTTCATATGTATATTACTGTATGCTTCACGTCTCAGATAAACAAAAGGACTGAGCCTCCTAAGAGATAACAGGAGGATGTGAAATGTGGTCTTTGTTATGCCAAGAGTTGGCCTTGGGGGATTTCCTGGCCGCCAGTGACTTTAGGTGGAGGTGATAAGACCTGGAAGAAGACGCATTGTGACTTGGGATTAAATACAATGTGACTGTGTGCTTTGATGTCCTGGGGTATAAAGGATGAATGTCTGGGGGTTTCTTTCTCTTTCTGTTTTTTGATGATGTTGGAGAATGTGAATAAACCTGACTTGTGAGATAAACTCAGCCTCGTCATTTCCACATTCTCTACATCTGCTCCTATAACCGCCAACCATCTGTTCCCTCCGTCCTTAGTGGACGACACATTTAAAACTTCGTTCAGCTTGGGTATTAAATCAGTTAAAGATCTATATATTAATAATTAAGTTACCTCCTTTGGCCAATTGTCAGATAAATTTGAATTGCCCAAGTATGATTTCTTTAGATATTTACAAATCCGTAGCTTTGTGACCAAAACATTCCCTCAGTTTCCATGTCCACCTGATAATTCCCCTCTGGACATCTTCCTAGAGCCTATTAGTAAATTAAAAGGAATGATTTCTCATATCTACTCCCTGATTCATTCCCTTTGTTTGGACTCTCTGGATTCTATCAAAACTTCATGGAAGTGGAGTTGGGCGATAATGTTCCAGATGATTTTTGGAGAAATATTTTCTATAGAGTACATAAATCATCTATTTGTGCAAAGCATGGATTAATTCAGTTTAAAATTGTACACCGTCTTCACTTCACTAAGGTTAAATTATCTAAAATTTACAGAGACACACCCAATCTGTGAAAGGTGTCACCTAGCTCCAGCAAACCATGTCCACATGTTCTGGTCCTGCCCTACCTTGCAGTCTTTCTGGGCAGAAATTTTCAAATCCCTATGAAGTGTTATTGGAAAACATATTGAGCCTAATGTTCTGATGGGTTTGTCTGGGATTGCCTCGACTGTATCGCGCACATCAACAGAATCAGGTTTTATTGCTTTTGTTACTTTGTTGGCAAGATGCACAATATTGCTGAAGTGGAAATCTCCAACAGCTCCTTCACACCCAGTGGATGAAAGAAATCCTTAATTGCCTCAACCTAGAGAAGATTCGACACATTTTAAGAAGCTCTAATGAGAAATTCTATAGGACTTGGGACCCTTTTTTTTAAAAATATGTTAAACAGATTTTTCTAATATCTCTGATCTTACATGATGTGCTTGGGCATGGCAGGCTTTTTTTTCCTTTGTGTGTGTCTTTTTTTATTTTGTTTGACTGGCTATCTTCTGTTTTTTAATGTTATTTCTAACGCAAATATGTAATGAGGGGGGAGAGTATTGTAATCCGATCTTTGTTCCCTGTAATCTACTTGGTTTCAGTGGGGCTGAGTTTTCCTATATTACTGAATTACTTAACTGAGTTTTACTCTGATACATTTAATACTTGCCCTAACCCCCTTATATGAATTTATTTTGCTGCTTTGAAAACTAATAGTTTTGAAAAAACCAAACATACCTCCTGAAGAAACACTTGATTAGAAAAAAAAAAGTGTGGAGAGGAGAGTGGGTCAGCGTTAAAGCAGAACCTGGAGAAGACATTGATGCTGCTGCAGTCCACTGAGGAGAAGAAAGTGAATGCAGAAGGTTGTGATCTTGACTGTGGATTGCTGCTGAATGAAGAGTGCCAACACTGGTGTGAGGACAGCCCTACACATCTGCAAGCTGGAAAGAGGGATCTTCAAGCTGTGGCCCGTGGAGCACATTTGGTTTGTGAGCTGTTAAAGAGAGTTAATTCTGGATTGTAAATGGTTGTGTGCTAAAGTGAGAAGTGAGAGTCAGAATGGTTGCCAGTTAATAGGGGTCCCCTCTCTCTGATTAAGGAAAGGTCAGGAGGTCAGTCAGCAGCCTGTGGTGGACCAGATGTGCTCCATGGACCCTAGCTTGGAGATCCCTCCATAAAGGTTTTAACCCTGTAGGCCTGTCCACAACAGCAGTTTGGGGGCTTTAAATCTTCAATAGTAATCCAGAGTGAAGATCAGAAGATTCTGTTCTTGTCCTTCTCCCTCAGTGGACTGAATCAGCATCAATGTCTGATCACAAGTTGGTCACTTTCAGCGGAAATTTGAAACTTTTTCATGCAAAACTTTCATTCAATCTTTTTTTCAGGTTTCTTCCCATCATAAAATCTCAGCTTTTTGTTTCTCTTCAGTTTTTCTCTTAACAACTTTGCTTCAGAAAAGTAACTGGTCTGATTTTCCTTTCTTTACTGGCCTTTTGTCATTGACTCAAAGCAGCCAATCAGGTTGAGTCTTGCTGCCTTCACATCAGTGCCCAACATCAGGATCTGCTTGGTGACACTAGTGTGGAGTCATGTGATGATGAAGTCGTCTGAAATATTCCAACCAATCAGCATCAGCCTTCCAGAAAAGGAGCCTGGCTTTGGCTCATTGAGGGACTTTTCTTCCAGCATCATCCTGACATGTTTGTTTTCTGGGCAAACTTGAGCATCTTCAGCACAATGTGAATCAATGTGGAGCACAGCAGCAGTTTGGAGAGATCAGGCTCTCCAAGCTGCGGCCCTGGAGCCACATGTGGCTCTGATGACCAGATCCAGTGGCTCCCTGAGGCCGGCACAGAAAACTACAAAATAGATTCATAAAACCAGTAGATTTGACAGCAGATTTTCAGAGATTCGGTTATTTTCATCATCTAATTTTTCATTCAAATTAGTTTTTTTTATTGTTTTGAACTTTGCTTTTTCTCGTTAATTTTTCAAATTTGTGTCACAAATGCATAATTTAATTTTGTAAAATGACTGTCTTATGCTTCTATTAGTTTTTTGTCATAGATTTGGTTGTTTTGTTGTAAATATGTGAGAGTTTCCTTGTCAGTTTTCAGCTTTTTAATCATAAATTTGTGACTCTTTAAATTTGCTTCTTAAGATTTGTTTAAATGTCTCAAATCAGAAACTTTGCTGCTAATGTTTTCACTTTTAAATTTATAAAGTTCTTTCTTGCTCCTTGTTAATTTTTTATAGTTTTCACTGGTTTGTGACATTTTTCTGTCTTTGCGTCTTTATTCTCATTAATGAGCTAAATGTGTAACTGGTTAAACTGGTGTTTTCTCAGCTTTTCTGAAATGTGTGAAATTAATAACATTCAAAACTCTTCATAATATGGAGCTTTGACAGAAAAACAAAAAGTTAAATTTAAAAAGAAAAAGTTTGCAGTTTGAAGTGAAAATAATTAATGAGAGAAAGTTCCAACATTTTCAGAATTATGAGGAAAATGTTCTTAGATTTAAAGTAGAAAGACCTGAAAGTTCAGAGAAAAGAACAAGTGTTTGAGGAAAAAACTGTAAAACTGTAAATTTGAAGCAGAGATGTAAAATTTAGAGCAGGGGTCTCCAACCTGGGGCTCCTGGAACGTTCAGGTTTCTGTGGGAAATTTTCTCATTTCACTTCTTAATTGGTCCAAAGACTTGCAAATAATTTGCTGTTGTTGTGCACGTGTTCTGGAGGCACCCTTGCACCACAACAGCAAATTATTTGCAAATCTTTGGATCAATTAAGAAGTAAAATGAGAAAATTTCCCACAGAAACCTGAACGTTGCAGGAGCCCCAGGTTGGAGAGCCGTGATTTAGAGGGGAAAAAAAACCATCTGATGTTGAAGTGGAAATTCACACATTCATGAAAAAATATATTCACTTAAAATTAAGAAAAAAGGATGAAAATTTCTAAGATAAAAAGTCGAAATGTTTTGGGGCCAAACTAGTGAATAAAGCAGCTTGTAGAGCTGAAGGCTGAATGTAGTGAACTTTTCTCAGCTCCTCTTTTATTCTTTATTCAGGCTGAAGAACTGCAGTTTGTCAGAGATCAGCTGTGATTATCTGGTCTCAGCTCTGAAGTCCAACCCCTCCTATCTCAGCCATCTGGACCTGAGTCTAAACAACCTGAAGGCTCCAGATGTTCAGCAGCTGTGTGAGCTTCAGCAGAGTCCAGACTACAGACTGGAGGATCTGAGGTCAGTAGAGGGTTGGAGTCAGTCTGTGCTGCTTTCAGCAGGATTGTCCTAAAGCCAGTTGGTGTGAAAGCAAAGATCCAGTGTTGCTGTAAAGCTGCAGCTTCTCAGTGCTGCTTTCCTCAGTGAAGCTGTGAGAGGAGAATGGTGACAGGCTTCAGGATTGGACAGAAACACAGAGAGCAGCGGCAGAGCGAGACTTTGATCCATGGGGTGGCCGGAGGGTGGGCAAGACTTTATCAGGGGGGCCATATACTAAGAAAGGAAATGATTGTGCTGCTCTCTCTAACACACACACTCACGTGCTGTGATCACTGTGGTCACATCAGAGAAGCATGGAAGGTAAAATATCTGGACATTAATAATCTGGGTCACCAAGTGGAAATATTTTCAACAAGGAAAACTCAAGCAGGAGATTTTTGTGTGAAATACTTTGCAGGGTTTATTGAACACAGTTTGTGTTCCACAAATGAACAGAATGTTATACAGTGTGGATCCAAATGCTGACGCAAAATAATAGAAATAATGATAAAGATAGGAATATCAGCGTGGGTTTACTCCGGGATTTCTCCGGTTTCCTCCCACATGCCAAAAACATGCATGTTAGGTTAATTGGCTGTTCTAAATTGTCCCTAGATATCTGTTTCCTATAGGCCCTTAGAATAGAGGGTTAGTATTAATGAAAGCGCTTTGAGTGGTCTTTGTGACTAGAAAAGCGCTATATAAGTGCAGGTTAGTTAGTTAGAATAAAAATAGCTTAATAATTTGACATCAAAACTGAATATTGGCGCCCCCAAGTGGCAAATCATATTTTTCTCATGAGAACAAAGTTCAACCGTGTATCGTTCAAACGGTTTCACCTTCACCACCCATCCAGACCAGTCTGATCCCGTTACTGTAGATAGACAGGACGCACCAGCAGGTGCAGAACCATTTTGGTTCGATTCATGACAACAGAATCCTTCGGTTCTGGTGAGACCCGGCAAAATGTTGGACAAAGACATCCATGTTGAGGACACGTGGCCAGTAGCCAGATTAAAGCACTGCATGATATTTTAATGTCCTCATCTACGACTATCATCAGGACTATTACTCTGAGCTCAGGCCTGAACACACTGACTGCATGGATTACTCACACAACTACTCTCCTTGGTTGGACTTTTCTGATCATCCAGCCGGCCCACGGCCGCTAAACATAATGTCAACTAGATTTCTATAGTTCACCGGTTGTCCAAGATTATCAGCTGTGTCTCCATACCAAGAAGTTCAAAATCTGTTCATTCTTTGGGAAGTTATTGAGGTAAAAGTGGCTCCATTTACTACTAAACCCATTCATTCTCCATTGACTGGCTGAGGGTTTTGGGTGTACCAATATGGCGGCGCGGTGGCTTCACTGGGCTCTGTCCTCACTAATGGGGCGTGTGCTATCCAGGTATTTCTCCAGCTCAGTGGTTGTGATCATGTGTCTGAGCTGATGTGAAGACAACTGCTGCTGCTGTGTTCATGTCTCCAGGAAGTGAAGCTGATTGCAGCTGCAGCTTCAACATGTCCAGAGACAGTGGTGGTCATTCATCTCACTGTGGCAGCATCAACGCTGATCTCACACTGTTAGTTCTCTCATGTCAAAACTAAACAGCTGATCAGGTTCATCTCTGTCACAGCTCTGAGATCAGTCTGACTGAAGCCCCTGATCCCTGGCTCTGATTTCAGAGAACCAGCGTTCCATTTAGGAACCAGGAGCTCTTCCTACACACCAGAAGCTCTGCTGAAGTCCAGCAGTCACATCTGTATCTGTGTCGTTGTGTCACTGGTTTGGTCCAGATGTGTTCAGTGACAGCCTCCATGTTTATCAGTCAGGTGATGTTTGAGCAGCAGATGAGATGTTCCTGAACACCCAGAGACTGTTAGTTTCAGAGGAACAGCAGGAAATCATCACTAAAGTGTTTGTGCAGAGATGAAGCCTTCAGGACTCTCAGCAGTTTCTTTCCACTGTGGACTGGAGTGAAGCTGCAGAGGAAAGAGACTTGATGCTGAAAGTCTCTGCAGGTGTGTGAGCTTGGAGCTCAGCGTGTTCACTGCAACACGTTACCATGAGAGGTGAGAGGAAGCAGCTCCGCTGCTGCTGTGAGCAGGACTGAAGTCCCTGCTGCTCTTTAGACTGGATGTGCTGCATCACTGCTGACAGCTGATGAAGGCAGTCTCTGAAACCCTCATTGATCTCCTCTCTGCTGTCTCCTTCTCTCTGCAGGTGGAGGAGATGGTAGACATGATGGTGTGTGTGCTGAGAGACGACGAGCTTCTTCTTCTCTTCTCAACACCAGCAGTTGGTCATGTGACCACACATCAATCATTGGTGGAACAAACAGGAAGAAGAAGATCAAAGCTGAACAACATCTGGATTCAGTCAAAGCTTCACTGAAGTTTCTCGGCTGCTGCAAACAGATTCTGGATTTTGGTGTAAAGTTGGTGCCTTAAAGTTTGACTTTTTAGAACATTTGAAGTCCAAATCAGCTGGTTAACCTGCAGACTCTAAACTTGCTGTTCAGCTCCCTCCTGACTTCTGCTGGTTCTAGATGGACTTTTAATTTCTTTAGAAATAATGTTTCATTCTTCCAGCTCTGACTGTTACAGTAGATGTAGTTTTGGTTTTTATTGTTCATATTTTATCTCCAAACCCACAAGGAGACTCGGTGGTTCTGCTGGAGCCTCATGTGGGTCGAGAGCCACAGGTTGAAAAGCCCCGACTTGATAGAATGTGATTTTTTTTCTTCTATAGGGATGGTGGTGAACATCTGACTTCTGTTGTCTCTCAGAGTTTTTGCTCACTGAGCTGAATGAAAATCCAAGAGAGAATCAGATGTGGTTTTCTCAGCTTTCTTTTCTCCACATGAGGCTCATCACGTGATCACATGCAGAGGAGGCTTGGAACCACCAACAGTTCTTCAAGCACATTTACACCAGACACGTCTTCACTAACTTCACTTTACTGACTGATTCTGTTGGAGGAAACTTTTCACTCTGATTTGAGGAGCTGATGAAGAACCAAAAGGTTCTTTTGCTCAAATCCATTTGCTGCTGCTTTGAGCTCCTTCACTGATTTGAACTGAATGGAGGATTTCCCTCATTAGACTTTAAATCTGCTGTTTGATTCTGGATCAGCAAAGATTTCATTTATTACTGCTGGCTGAGTCACGATTAGATTTCTAGACAGTTTAGATTTAATCTTCCTGGGATTGACTCATTTAAGTGGAAAAAAATCACTAATTTATGAGGGAAAATCACTAATTTGTAAGAAAATGCTACGAAATTTAATCTTTGAAGTCAAAAATCTGAGGAAAAAAATTACCAAATTAAAACCAAAAAGTCATAAATTTATGAAAGAATTGAGATTGTTAGATATATGGAGAGAAATGAAACCACAAGTTAAAGCCTATTCTTGTTATTCCAGTACCTACAAGACATTCTCACGTATTGACTATTTTTTGATTTCCACAGAATTAAGGTCCAAGATTCAAAACTGCTTTTATGATAACATCGTGATCTCTGATCATGCACCCTGTTGTCTAATATATGTAGATAAAAAATTGACAAAGGAATCAGGTAGATGGCAATTTCAGCATAAATGGCTTCAGGATGAGGAATTTGTCAAGTATATAGAAAAACAGATAGACGAGTTCTTTGACATCAATACTACACAAACATCAGCATGTGTAAAGTGGGAGGCTTTCAAAGCTTTTATTAGGGGACATATTATTAGTTATACAGGATCAAAATCTAAGAAGACTCGAGAGGAGAGAGCTAAATTGGAACATAAAATAAAAAGTCTTCAGGAAAAAGTGTATGCAGGAAGTGACCCAAGGTTGGAGAATGAATTACTGATTTTGAGAGCTGAATACGACAAAAAATCAGCGAATAGAGCTGCCTCGAGTCTTCTAAGATTGAAACAATCTTTTTATGAACAAGGTGAAAAATCAGGAAAATTATTAGCATGGCAGATTAAACAATTGGAAATTAAAACACCAATTACTAGTATTATAAGTAAGGGACAGGTAGTTATAGATCCTTTAGAAATTAATAGAGCCTTTAGAGATTACTATGAAAAATTATATGATACCAAAAATGAACCTGATTTAACAAAACTAAATGGGTTTTTGAACGAACTATCTATACCGTGTATTCCAAATGAAAACAGGGAGATATTGGAGTCTAAAATTAGTCAAGAAGAAGTTGGGCTAGCCATTGATAATATGAAATCAGGAAAAAGAGCAGGACCAGATGGTCTTCCAGTTGACCTTTATAAAAAATTTAAGAATAAATTAATAAAACCTTTTTTGGAAATGGTTTTAGAAGCATTTCAAAATAATAATTTACCATCATACATAAATAATGCCTTAATTATACTGCTGCCAAAACCAGGTAAGCCCTCTAATAAATGTGAAAATATGAGACCAATAAGCCTATTAAACGCCGACCTTAAGATAATCTGTAAAATTTTAGCAAGACGAATACAAGAAATTTTACCAAATATTATTAATCGAGATCAGAATGGCTTTATAAAGGGTAGACAAGGCTTCCATAATGTAAGAAGACTATTTAATATTATTTATTTTAATAAAGAAGCACCGGATACAGCTCTCCTATCATTGGACGCCGAAAAGGCCTTTGATAGAGTTGAATGGCCCTTTCTTTTTGAAGTCCTACAAAGGTTTGGACTTGGAAATAATTTCATAAAATGGGTTCAAATAATATACAATAATGCTACAGCAGAAATCCTAACAAATAACAATATTTCAAAACCAATAAAAATCAATAGAGGATGTCGACAAGGCTGTCCACTTTCACCTTTACTGTTTACTATGGCAATTGAACCTTTAGCGATAGCGATACGTTTACATTCACAAATATATGGAATTAAAGTTGGACCAACAGAACATAAAATCTCCCTGTACGCCGATGATATAATTTTGTTTATGTCGAATCTAAAAAAATCAATTCCAACCTTGTTGAATTTAATAATGAATTTTGGGGAAATATCAGGATATAAAATAAATAAAACTAAATCTTCAATATTAATGCTAAATGAGACCCAGAGAAATTACCCAGCCCCTGAGGTAAATCAATTCAATGTTGTAAATCAGTTTAAATATTTAGGAATCCAAATTATGCCTAAGCTAGAATCAGTCGCCAGTGTCAACTATGAAGCCTTAATGTCAGATATCAATGAGTTAACTCAGAGATGGATGTCACTACCAATGTCGATGATCGGGAGAATCAATATACTTAAAAGTAATATTTTACCTAAAATACTTTATTTATTTCAATACATTCCCTTATCACCACCTTTAGATCTATTCTCAAGAATAAAAAAAAAGTTAGTGGAATTTATATGGAACAACAGGAGGGCTAGATTACGTTTGTCTTTATTATATTTACCATTTGATCGTGGAGGTCTGAAATGTCCAAATTTTATGTTGTATTATTGGTCGGCACAACTGAGGTCTATGACATATTATTTTTCATCAAATGATCTCCCTCACTGGACTGAAATGGAATCATACAATTTACCTTTACCTCTTCCCATATTCATATACTCAGATTCGGCAAAAAAATTACAAAAACAAGTTAAAAATCCATTTGTAAAGCATATGATCAAAATATGGTGTGAAGCTAAAAACTATTTAAAAGAACCACAGTTATTGTCACAATTTAGTCCAATATGGGGTAATCAATATTTTAAACCAGGGAGAGCGGACGCTGTATTTAAAGTATGGAATTTAAAAGGGATACAAAAGATTCAGGATTTATATTTGCCATGTGCAGACAACATAATGTCTTTTGAAGAGCTGAGGATCAAATTTAATCTCAATAGAACACATTTTTTTTAAATATCTTCAACTTAGAAACTTTATTCGATCAAATCAAAATAAAGCTCTCACTCGACCTATTTATTCATCCTTGGAAAAAATGATGATGAAAGATAGTAAAAGAAAGGGTATTATTTCAGAGTTTTATAACTCATTGACACTATCTTCAAGTGAAAATTCACTGAAAAGATTAAACTACTGGAAAGAAGATCTGCAAATTGAAATTTCAGAGGAACAATGGGAATTGGCTTGTACAGAAGCTCAAACCAAATCAATAAATGCACGCCTTAAATTGATACATTTCAAATGGTTAATGCGGATGTATGTTACACCGGAGGAGTTAAATAGATATAACAAAAATATACCAGATACATGCACAAAATGCATGGAAAGTAAAGGAACCCTATTTCATTGTTTATGGGAATGTAGATTAATAAGAATGTTTTGGGAAGAGGTGAGGGTAACAATTGAAAAAATAATCTCAAAACAAATCATATTGAATCCTAAACTGTTTTTGTTGGGTCTGTACCCAGAAAAGCATAATTTTAATAAAAGTGAAAGAACATTCATAGACCTCAGTTTGCTTAATGCCAAAAAATGTATTGCACTATTATGGAAAAAGACTCATAGACCAGATGTGACTCAGTGGTTAAGACAGATGTTAACAAACCTTCCATTAGAAAGAATAACATATATACTGAAATCAAAGGAAATTGTGTTTGAGAATATATGGAGACCTTTTATTGATTATGTAAAAAATTTAAACATAACTCTTGAAGAAGAAGGTGAATGATGTGTGTGGACCTTGTAAATTCCAAACTGGTGAACATAATATGTATACTTATGTATTGGATTGGCTAGACTAAACAGAGGAGCATTGTTGAAGACTTGATTTTGTTGGTGGTTGTTGGTGTTTTTAGTGCATTTTTTTTTTTGTAGTACTTTAGTGTTAGTGTTTGATTGTTTGTATCATGTTTAAAAAAAAAAAAAAAAGGTTCAATAAAGATATTGTGGAAAAAAAAAAGTCATAAATTTACGAGAATAGAAAAAATAATTTGCAAATTTGAGGAGTGAAACATGACATTATTAAAAGTAGGTTCAAATATGTAAAAGTAGGTTTATAGATAATTTTTAATTCTTTGATTCACTTTGTAATCTACAGACCTGAATATATTGCTGTTCATTTAGTTTTTACTGATCTAATTTATCCCTGCATTTCTCTTCATTGGATATTATATTTTTCAGTGTATTTTTATTTCTGATTGGTCAGTCCACATCTCCATCATGCTGGTTTCCAGCTCCATCTACTGGTCAGAGGGTGGAGTTACCAGTTCAGTCACCCAAAACCACTTTGTCATGTTATTCTATACAGCAGTTTAATCTGGTTCAATACAATCAAATCCAAGTCAGAACAGAATCAAGTCAATAGAAGGGAAGCAGGTAGACTGTGACCTCCACCAAGGAGCTCATGTTTTCATCAGTGTTGGTTTGTCTGGGTTACGACCCTCTTTCTGGGCGAAGATCAGAACTGCCTATTTCAGCCTGGGATCACCAAGTCCATTTTTACCTCACGTCAAGGTGGACCAACCAAGAGTCATTTTCACCCAAAGTCAAGGTAGACTAACACCTACACAGTCTCTTCTGCCACAGCAAGCCAGATGTACACCTGTGTCACAGGCTGGGATTGGAACCCATGACACCCTGATCTAAATCCTCCCACTATTACCACTGAGCCAAAGAGGAAGTCCTCTCCCAGCACTTGGCTAGTAGCGGAGGAGAACCTTAAGGTGTCAGGAACTGCACCACTGACTAATTCCTGATGGGGGGATCCGTAACAGTCTGTCAGCAGGATGACACAAAAACTCCTAGACGGATTTGGATGAAATGTTCACCAGAGATGGCCCTTAGCCTAAGGATGAGCCCATTATATTTTGGTGCTCTAAGAATGCATACCTCCACCAAGGCTCTTATCTTCTCAGTGTGTTAGCAAGAATCCTTCAAAACCACTAAAAAGATTTCATGCAATTTTCACCAGAAGTGGCTCATGTCCTACACATGAACCCATTACATTTTGGAGGTGACCTGTGAGGGACAGAAGGAGCCTTGGGGGACGTATGTGCTCTCTGAGTGCTTTTCTATTTTCAAAATACAGCAGGGAGAGCTGCTGATTTTACACAGAGCTGTGAAAAATGTTCACAGAGAAAGTGAAGATTTTTGAGAATTTCAGTGTCATTCGTCTTGAATTTCTTTTCTGGAATTTGCAAATTTTGTCTCTCTTCTCAACACACTCATCATTTGTTAGTACATTACCATTTAAAATAAATAATTCTGTTGAACCACAATTCAAAAGCATTGTCTGATTTTCATTGGTTAATTTTCATAGAATTTTTATTTATTACCACTTTTGTCAGATTCAAGTTATTTCTGTGACCATTGTGGGTTTTTCTTTCATTAACCTATTCAGAATTTTTATCCGAATTTCCTGATTTCTTAGCTGATTTAGTGCTGAAATCTGATAGAATAATTATAGTAGGGGACTTTAATATACATGTGGATGTAGATAGTGACTGCCTTAATGTGGCTTTTAATTCAATATTAGACTCGATTGGGTTTTCTCAGAAAGTAGGAAATTCTACTCATTACCTCCACCATACATTGGACCTTGTTCTGACATATGGCATAGAAATAGAAAATCTGGTAGTGTCTCCTCATAACCCTGTACTGTCAGACCATTGTCTGTTAACCTTTGATTTTACTATTTCTGACTATTTGGCTCCTAAAGAAAAATATTATCACAGTAGATGCCTCTCAGATGATGCTGTTTCCAAATTTATGCAGATTGTTTCCTCTATGCCATGTGTCAACACAACGGAAATAAGCTATAGACAGCTTGCTCCTTCTGTAATTGATAACATGGTGGATAGTGTTTCAGCTTCTCTACATCAGGCTCTAGACTTGGTGGCCCCCTTAAAAAAGAAAAAGTCTAATCAGAGATTTTTAACTCCTTGGTTCAACACAGAAACTCGTAGCTTAAAACAGAAGACTCGTCAATTAGAAAGAAAATGGCGCTCTACTAATTTAGATGAAATCTATTTAGCTTGGAGAAATCATCTTTTAATTTATAAAAAATCTCTTAGAAAAGCTAGAACGAGTTATTACTCTGCATTAATAGAAGAGAACAAGAATAATCCCAGGTTTCTTTTCAGTACTGTAGCCAGGTTGACAAAGAGTCAGGACTCTGTCAATCCTAGCATCCCCTTAGAGCTTACTAGTCAGGACTTTATGAACTTTTTCAATAATAAAATTTCATCCATCAGAGATAAAATCAATCAGATTCTTCCCACAGTTAACTTAAATACTGTAACTACTACAACTCCTTCTATTGATGTCTGTCTTGATGAGTTTACTCCAATCGACCTTTGTGAGTTAGACAAAATAGTTTCCTCATCCAAACCTTCAACTTGTCTTTTAGACCCTATTCCTACCAGGTTATTTAAAGAAGTCTTCCCACTTATTGGTAGCTTTATTCTTCATATAATCAATTCTTCATTAACTTTAGGCCATGTACCGCAGGCTTTTAAAACGGCTGTAATTAAACCCTTACTCAAAAAGCCAACGCTAGATCCAGGAGCTTTAGCTAACTATAGACCAATCTCTAATCTCCCTTTCATTTCAAAAATCTTAGAAAGAGTTGTTGCTATGCAATTATTTGACCACCTGCAGGGAAATGGTTTATTTGAGGAGTTTCAATCTGGGTTTAGAATCCATCATAGCACTGAAACAGCCTTAGCGAAGGTCACTAACGACCTCCTCATTGCATCTGATAATGGACTAGTTTCTGTACTTGTCCTTTTAGATCTTAGTGCAGCTTTTGATACTATTGATCATAATATTCTACTTGATAGATTAGAACACTATGTTGGACTTAATGGAACTTCGTTGCAGTGGTTTAGATCTTATTTATCTGATAGGTTCCAGTTTGTTCATGTAAATGATGAGTTTTCTCTCAGCTCAAAGCTTAGTCATGGAGTTCCACAGGGATCTGTGCTTGGCCCTACTCTTTTTAGTTTATATATGCTTCCGTTAGGCAACATTATTAGAAAGCACTGTATACATTTTCACTGTTATGCAGATGACACACAATTATACCTGTCAATGAAGCCAGATGATACTAATCAATTAGCCAAGTTAGAAGCCTGTCTTAAGGAAATCAAAGTTTGGATGACTTGTAATTTCCTGCTATTAAATTCAGATAAGACTGAAGTCATTCTTGTTGGTCCAAAAAACCTTAGAAATTCCTTTCCAAATCAAACTTTCAGTTTGGATGCAGTTACTCTTTCTCTTAATAGCTCTGTGAGGAACCTTGGAGTTATTTTTGATCAGGATTTGTCCTTCAATTCACATATTAAATTTGTTTCTAAGACTGCCTTCTATCATTTGCGTAATATTGCCAAGATTAGGAGCATCTTGTCTCAGAGTGATGCTGAGAAGCTGATCCACGCTTTTGTTAGCTCAAGATTAGATTATTGTAATTCTTTATTATCAGGTTGTCCTAAAACATCTTTAAAAAGTCTTCAGCTGATCCAAAATGCTGCAGCAAGAGTTTTAACAGGTACTAGAAAGAGAGATCATATCTCTCCGGTTCTGGCCTCCCTTCATTGGCTTCCCATAGAGTTTAGAATTAAGTTTAAAATCCTTCTTCTTACTTACAAAGCTCTAAACAATCAGGCTCCTTTTTATTTAAAAGATCTGATACTACCGTATCATCCTAACAGAGCACTACGCTCCCAAAATGCAGGTTTACTTGTAATACCTAGAATCTCCAAAAGTACAATGGGAGGCAGAGCCTTCAGTTATCAAGCTCCTCTCCTGTGGAATCAGCTGCCAATCTGGATTCGGGAGTCAGACTCGATCTCTGTTTTTAAGAATAGGGCTAAAACCTACCTTTTTGATATAGCCTACAATTAGGGAGGGATCATGTGTTTTCTGAACCCTCCCTTAGTTATGCTGCTAATAGGTTTAGTCAGCCGGGGGACCTCCAGTAATGCACTGGGCCTCACTCCTTTCCTCACTCTCTATGAAATATTTTTTTTTTTGCTGGTCATTAACATTTGTTTGTTCTCTCCCATAGATTGAGTCCCCATCGTGCTGTTTGCTCTCTACATGTCTGTTCTTTTCTTCTTCTCTATCCCCTCACCCCCCAGCCAGTCGCAGCAGATGACTGCCCCTCCCTGAGCCTGGTTCTGCTGGAGGTTTCTTCCTGTTAAAAGGGAGTTTTTCCTCTCCACCGTCGCCAAGTGCTTGCTCACAGGGGATCGCCTGATTGCTGGGGTCTTTCTGCAACTGTGGGGGTCCTCCCTACAGTTGATAGTGCTATGAGATGACTGTTGTTGTGAAATGGCGCTATATAAATAAAGTTGAATTGAATTGAATTGAATTGAACAGAGGGGTACCAACATGCATGGGTCATGGGTCATGCATGGGTCATGCTTTTTGAGTTTGTAAGCTTTATATGTGGTGCATGCCTGTATATACTATGTATGTTGACATGCACCACACCTTTATCTTTAAGCTTTAATTTAATTTGATTTACTCTATTCCAGAATATTGTTGTGTTTGGTATTCATATGCTGTACTGAATGTACCTTTTTTCTTGATGGTTTATTTCCCCAAAGGCTTGGTCTTTTCCAGGTGGCAGGAGTAGACCAACCCCTTTTGGAAAGAATTATTTATCTTCTTATAAGATAAGATAAGATAAGATAAGATAAGATAAGCCTTTATTAGTCCCACAATGGGGAAATTCCAGGATTGCAACAGCACAGGGATAGCAACACTCAGAGCGATAATTTAGAAGATAAGAAAATAAGAGCAGTGAATATACATATGTACACATAAATATATAAATATCTATACACAGTGTGGAGCATTGTAGCTAGATGGAATAAACAGCATAACCGTCTATTTAGTTACCCTACATGGTATGAATATGTACCCATACATATTGTCACCCTCCATAGCGACTGATATTGTCCTAGTTGTGTACTGGAGGGGACCATTTGTGGAAGTCTGTTGAGTGTTTTGCATTCAATACTATTAGGTTGTCACGTTTTTTTGCTATCTCTGCGAGCAGCCCTGCTTAGGTTATACAGTCTGACAGCCGTAGGTAGGAAGGACCTGCGAAACCTCTTGGTTGCGCACCTAGGATGATGTAGTCTGCTGCTAAATGAGCTCCTCAGTGCGTTCAGTATGTCCTGCATAGGGTGGGACTCGGACTCCAGCAGAGATGACAGTTTAGCCACCATCCTTCTCTCTCCTATCTCCTCCACTGGGTCAAGGCACTGCCCCAGGACAGAGCTAGCTTATATTCACATAGTGGTTGTTAAACATACCAGACTCTCATATTCTATCCAAATTATGCACCTAAGCAAATATGAACTTTGCAAATTATGTATTTTACTGCCCCGTTTGTTGTGTGTTCTCTGCATTGTTTGTCAGGCTATATGTTTTTTGTCTTGTGGTGGTGTTTAAATCACTACACTTATATGTAATGTATTTTTTGTTCTTTCATCTGCCAAAGGGACCCAAAATGTAAATTAACTCTGGCTAATTTCAGCACATTTATGTCTGTTTTGTAACTGATGCCCATTAATGTGCATTGTCCCTTTTAAATAAATAAACAAACATTTTGTTATGTTAAAGCCTTATTCCAAAATGGATTAAATTCATTTTCCCTCAAAATTCTACACACAACACCCTATAATGACAATATGAAAAAAGTGAGATTTTTGCAAATTTATTAAAAATAAAAAACACTAAGAAATCACATTTACATACTGAAAGTATTCACAGCCTTTGCTCAGTAAGATAAGCCTTTATTAGTCCCACAATGGGGAAATTCCAGGATTGCAGCAGCAAAGGGGTAGCAGCACTCAGAGCAATAGTAGATAAGCTAATAAGATAAGAACTGGTTAGCCAAAGCAGTAAATAAATATATATGTACAGTATATACACACTGCAGGAGCATTGCAGCTAGATGGTATCAACAGCATTACAGTTACATTTCCCTGCAAAATGTAAATATGGACCCAGACAGTATATTTCACATTTGAATCAACAGTGTTGTTGCCACCCTCAATAATAATTGTAATTGTCTTAGTTGTGTATTGGAGGGGACGATCTCTACTGTACAGAGTTGTGATGTTTAGTACATTTAACATGACCTCTATGAGCAGCCCTGGTTAGAATATAAAGTCTGACAGCAGTGGGTAAGAAGGAACTGCAGAACCTCTCCCTGGTGCACCTAGGATGGCACAGCCTACCGCTAAATGAGCTCCTCAGTGCATTCAGCGTGTCCTGCTGGGGTGGGACTCGGACTCCAGAAGAGATGACAGCTTAGCCACCATCCTCCTCTCTGCAATGCCCTAGAACAGAGCTAGTTTTTTTGATCAGTCTGTTCAGTCTCTTCCTGTCGGCTGTCGTGATGCCACTGACCCAGCAGACCACTCCAACTGTGATGGCTGATGCCACCACCAAATCATAGAAGGTCTTCAGGAGTGTCCCTTGCACTCCAAAAGACCTGAGTCTCCTCAGGAGGAACAGCCTGCACTGCCTCTTCTTGTAGAGTGCGTTGGTGTTTTGTGACCAGTCCAATTTATTGTTCAGGTGAACACCCAGGTTCTTGTAAGATGTCACCATCTCAGTGTCTGCTCCCTGGATGTTTACTGGTGCTGTGGGGGTTGTCCTCGCCTGTGGCAGTCCACCACCAGTTCCTTGGTTTTCCTCGTATTGATCTAGAGGCAATTCTGTAGGCACCAGTCCACAAAGTCCTGGATAAGTCCTCTGTAGTCCGCATCATCCCCATCAGAGATGAGGCCAACGATTGCAGAGTCATCAAAGAACTTCTGTAGATGGCAGTGTGGTGTATTTTATGAAAAGTCCACACTGTAGAGGATGATCAGAAAAGGAGCCAGAACTGTACCCTGGGGTACCCCCATACTGCAGATGATGATGCCAGACACACAGTTCTGGGTTTTCACAAACTGTGGTCAGTTTGTGAGGTAGTCCAGGATCCACGATGACAGGTGCTGGTCCACCTCTGCACACAGCAGCTTATCCCTCAGTATCACTGGTTGTATGGTGTTGAAAGCACTGGAGAAATCAAAGAACATGATCCTCACTGTGCTCCCAGGCTTCTCCAGGTGGGACAGGGAACAATGTCGGAGGAAGATCACTGCATCCTCCATCCTGATGCCATGCTGATTGGCAAACTGAAGTGGATCCATTGCTGGTCCCACCAGCGGGCAGAGGTTGGTCAGGAGTAGCATCTCCAGGGTCTTCATTAGGTGTGATGTGATGACCACTGGTCTGTAGTTGTTCAGGTCCTTGGGGTGCAGAGTCCTCGGTATGAATACCACACAGGATGTTTTCCACAGCTTGATTACCCTCCCCAGTTTCAAGCTCAGACTAAAGATGTGCTCCATGATCCCACAGAGCTGGTCTGCACAGGCCTTGAGGAGCCTTGAGCTGATGCTGTCCAGACCTGCAGCCTTCCTCGCCTTGATCTTCTTCAGCTCAGCTCTCTCCTGTGTCTTACTGAGAGTCAGGCTGGGGCACGGAGGCTGTGTGCTGGGAGGGGAGGATGTTGGGTCTGTGAGGGGAGAAACAGTGCATCAATACTTTGTTGATGCACCTTTGGCAGCAATTACAGCCTCAAGTCTTTTTTGAATATGATGCCACAAGCTTAGCACACCTATCTTTGGGCAATTTGGCCCATTCCTCTTTGCAGCACCTCTCAAGCTCCATCAGGTTGGATGGGAAGTGTCGGTGCACAGCCATTTTCAGATTTCTCCAGAGATGTTCAATTGGATTCAAGTCTAGACTCTGGCTTGGCCACTCAAGGACATTGACAGAGTTGTCCTGAAGCCACTCCTTTGATATCTTGGCTGTGTGCTTAGGGTCATTGTCCTGCTGAAAGATGAACCATTGTCCAGTCTGAGGTCAAGAGAGCTCTGGGGCAGGTTTTTAGAGTCCTTCAGGTGCCTTTTGGCAAACTCCAGGTGGGCTGCCATGTGCCTTTTACTAAGGAGTAGCTTCCATCTGGCCACTTTACCATACAGGCCTGATTGATGGATTGCTGCAGAGATGGCTGTCATTCTGGAAGGTTCTCCTCTCTCCACAGAGGAATGCTGGAGCTCTGACAGTGACCATCGGGTTCTTGGTCACCTCCTTGACTATGGCCTTTCTCCCCCGATCGCTCAATTTAGATGGCTGGCCAGCTCTAGGAAGAATCCTGGTGGTTCCGAATTTCTTCCATTTATGAATGACTGCGGTCACTGTGCTCATTGGGACTTTCAAAGCAGCAGAAATGTTTCTGTGCCCTTCCCCAGATTTGTGCCTCAAGACAATCCTGTCTCAGAGGTCGGCAAACAGTTCCTTTGACTTCATGCTTGGTTTGTGCTCTGACATGCACTGTCAACTGTGGGACCTTATATACATTTTGCATCTCAAAAAATTAGAATATCATGAAAAAGTTCAATATTTTTTGTCACTCATTTCAGAAAGTGAAACCCATATATTATATAGATTCATTACACAGAGAGTGAAATATTTCAAGTGTTTATTTATTTTAATTTTGATGATTATGGCTTACAGCCCATGAAAACCCCAAATTCAGTTTCTCAAAAAATTAGAATATTACATAAAATTAATTTTAAAAAACAGTTTTTAATAGAAATGTTGGCCGACTGAAAAGTATGTCCGTGTACACACTCAATACTTGGTCGGGGTTCCTTTTGGATTAATTACTGTATCAGTGTGGCGTGGCATGGAGGTGATCAGCCTGTGGCACTGCTGAGGTGTTATGAAGGTCCAGGTTGCTTTGATAGTGACCTTCAGCTCGTCTCCATTGTTGGGTCTGGTGTCTCTCATCTTCCTCTTGACAATCCTCCATAGATTCTCTATGGGGTTTAGGTCAGGAGAGTTTGCTGGTCAATCAAACACAGTGATGCCATGGTCAATAAACCAGGTTTTGATAATTTTGGCAGTGTGGGGGGGTGCCAAGTCCTGCTGGAAAATGAAATCAGCTTCTCCATAAAGCTTGTGAGCATGAAGTGCTCTAAAATTTCCTGGGAGACGACTGTGCTGACTTTGGTCTTGGTAAAACACAGTGGACCAACACCAGCAGATGACATGGTTCTCAAATCATCATTGACTGTGGAAATTTCACACTAAACTTCAAGCAACTTAGATTCTGTGCCTCTCCACTCTTTCTCCAGACTCCGGGACTTTGATTTACAAATGAAATGCAACATTTACTTTTATCTGAACAGAGGTCATCTGCTGGTGTTGGTCCACTATGTTTTATGAGGACCTTCATAACACCTCAGCAGTGCCACAGGCTGATCACCCTCATGTCGCGTAACATTGATACAGTAATTAATCCAAAAGGAGCCTCGGCCAAGTATTGAGTGTGTACATGGACATACTTTTCAGTCGGCCAACATTTCTATTAAAAACTGTTTTTAAAATTAATTTTATGTAATATTCTAATTTTTTGAGAAACTGAATTTGGGGTTTTCATGGGCTGTAAGCCATAATCATCAAAATTAAAATAAATAAACACTTGAAATATATCACTCTCTGTGTAATGAATCTATATAATATATGGGTTTCACTTTCTGAAATGAGTGACAAAAAATATTGAACGTTTTCATGATATTCTAATTTTTTTAGATGTACCTGTATATGTGTGATTAACATAGATAAGAGAAACACAATTTCATTCTACTGTACATGATTGGCCGTATGGCTTTGAATGACAATAAAGATGGCTTACCCTTATTTTGTCTCTCACATCAGACACCATATCCTTGAGAAACCACATTATTTCCGTGTGTTTACCACATATGTTTCTCACATCTTTCACAGCAGAGTCACCAACAATTAGAGTTTCAGGCCCAGCTGTTTGCCTTCTCTGTAGCCGTTTACCTTACCTCATCATCATCATCATCATCATAGCAGTCTGTCGGGGGCGACAATGACTGTTTCATTTAGGTCTGATCAGATTCCTCCACGCAGCTCTGTCCTTTGCCTTCTGCTGCCAGGGACTCCTGACCTTGTTAACCTGGGCAATGTCTGAGCTGGGATGAGTTGTTCTCTGACTGACCATTCCATGAAACTGCTTGCAAAGTATTTGAGTACCGCTAGCTTTTGCTGGACTAGTGGCACATTCTTGGCAGATAGAGGTACCTAATAAAGTTTATATAGTTCAGTGTTCTGAATCTTTTTCCCTTAATATACTGTACCTACAGTATACAGCACAACTCGGTGGAGCAGTTGTTAGCACTGTGGCAGCACAGCAAGAAGGTCACGGGATCAATTCCACCCCTGACCGTTGGTGACCCTTCTCTGTGGAGTTTGCATGTTCTCCCCATGTGTGCGTGGGTTTTGTCTGGGTGCTCTGGTTTCCTCTCTAAGGCCAAAGACATGAAGGTTAGGTTAACTGGCATCAAATGGGGATTCTAAATTGTCCTTAGTTATGAATGTGAGAGTGAATGTTTGTCTCTCTCTCTCTCTGTATTGGACTGGTGATCGGTCCAGGGTGGACCCTGCCTCTCACTCAAAAGATGCTGGGATAGGCTCCAGCCCCCCATGACCAGAAAGAGGATTAAGCGGTAGAAGATGGATGGATGGATGGATGGATGGACCTATATACATGTTTATGACTGTATCCTCAGTCATGAAAACTGTAATAGAATAGTACTGCTATTTAATTGGCTGATGGTTTTTGTGGGAATGTTGTTATCTACTATATCAGAGATTCCCAAAGTGGGGGTCGGGACCAAGATGCTGACGGGGAGTCACGAGATGATTTTCAGAATCCTTAGGTGATTACTCAGGTGACATGTCACTTTAACTGTGCCACAGAAAACGTCACAAGTAGATTTCATCTGAACAGCTCAAACCAACACACTGTGGTAACACAAAGGAGATGACACTCCACCCAGTACTTCGGGGTGTTGGGGGTACTAGCCAGGGGCGCCAGAGCACCGGGGGGGGGGGGGGTGTAGTAAATAAAGATGTATGGCTGTGTTGTGAGACATGTATATGTTGGACACTGCATATGTGATTTAACCACGATGAAGGAGAGCCAGCCCCCTGCGGTGCGGAGCCACAGAGCCTGGACCCCCTGCGGAGGACAGGGGACAGAAGACTTCCTGACCACTGAGGCTCGGGAAGAGAGAAGGGGGAGTTATGTAAATAAAAGGCTAACGAATGTGAATAAAGAGACTTTGATATAGATGTGTGATTTCCCCCGCGAGGGAAATGGTTTGATGTGAGAAGGTTTAAATGAGAGAACTTTGGTGTGTTCACTCTCTTTGTTCGCTGCTCAAGAATAAGAGCAGACAGTGGAATGATTTCTTGAATAAACTGAAATGAAAGACAATTCGGTTTCGTTATTCAAGTCTCCCCACATTGGTGACTGACGACGTTGAGAATGAACGAAGAAATTCTCAGGGTCCCGGACTCACAGCGCTCAGAGCTGGCGAGCGCAGTGGCCGTTAAGCTGCCTGATTTCTGGCAGGATAACCCACGGTCGTGGTTTCTGCAAGCAGAGTCGCAGTTCGCGCTCGCAGGAGTAACGGTGGATGACACTAAGTTCCACCATGTCATCGCTAAACTGGACAACAGCACAGCTCGGTGCGTGCAAAGCTTGGTGGAGCAGCCACCCGCGACCGACAGGTACAGCAAGCTGAAATCCACCCTCATCAAGTTTTTCACCCCCTCGGCTGAAGTGAGGGCGAGGAGGATCCTGTCTTTGCTAGACCAAGGTGGACACAGGCCGAGCGCCCTGATGGAGGAGATGATACAGCTGAGAGGGTTGGACAACGATGATTTCATTTTTCAGTTCATCTTCCTCTCCAACCTCCCGGCGCATGCGAGAAGCACGCTGGCCGGCAAAAAGTGTCACACCCTGGAGGAGTTCCGGGAGCTGGCCCAGGAGGCAGACGGGATCCTGGACGCCTGCGGCGGGCAAGCAACCACAGCAGCGACCCGAGACAGCGGGGAGCCAGAGGCGGCAGAACCAGACTGGCCGACGATGGCGGCAACACGGCCGCGACGAGGGGGAGCCAATAGCCCGGCGACAGAGGCGCGGGCACGACACAGCGGAGGAGAAGATCTCTGCTTTTACCATCGGAGGTTCGCAGAGAAGGCACGCAGGTGTGTGCCGCCCTGCATCTTCAGGAGTTCGGGAAACGGCAAGACCGGGGGTCGCTAGCAGCTTCGACCCTCGGAGAACGCAACAAGCTGCTCTACATCACGGATGCGCGCTCCGGACGAGTGTTCCTCATTGACACCGGAGCACAAGTGAGCTTCATCACCCCAACATACGCGGACCGGGTAGCTGGACCCCACGGTGACGGAGCTACAGCGGCAAATGGCTCGAACATCAACACCTACGGGAGAAGGACCTTGCCTTTATGCTTACATGGCCGCACATATGAATGGACTTTTGTAGTAGCGGCGGTGAGTTTCAACATGTTGGGCGCGGATTTTTTGTGTTCACACAATCTGTTAGTTGATCTTGCTAATAGACGGCTGGTAAATGCACTCTCTTTTTACTCTCTCCCCTGTTCAGCTCGAGTGTCCCCGCCACCAGTACAGACCCACGTCGCTACAGCAGGTGGTAAGTTTCACACACTCCTCACCCAATTTCCAGCGCTCACTGTGCCCACTTTTTCAGCGACGGTCGCGAAGCACGGGGTGAAACACTTCATCCCCACTTCTGGTCCTCCCGTGTTTGCAAAAGCTCGGCGCTTGGATGCAGTTAAGCTCGCCATTGCGCGCGAGGAGTTCGCCAGCCTGGAGAGGCTGGGCATCGTTCGTAGGTCGAAGAGCCCGTGGGCTTCACCGCTGCACATGGTACCGAAAGCCGATGGCTCCTGGAGACCGTGCGGGGATTACCGCAGGCTAAACAACGCTACGGCACACGATCGTTATCCCATCCCGCACATTCAGGATTTTTCGGTGCACCTGGCGGGGGCGCGCATTTTTTCAAAGATTGATCTAGTTCGCGGCTATCACCAAGTCCCGGTCCAACCGGAGGACATTCCTAAAACAGCGGTAATAACCCCGTTCGGACTTTTCGAATTTTTACGCATGCCGTTTGGTCTCAAAGGGGCGGCGCAAACATTTCAGCGGATGATGGATGCCGTGTTACGCGATCTCCCTTTCGTGTTTGTGTACCTCGACGACATTTTGGTCGCGAGTACTTCAGAGGACGAACACGAAACGCACCTCACAGCAGTTTTTAGGAGGCTGGGAGAGCACGGCTTAATAGTTAACCCAGCCAAGTGCCAGTTCGGCGTTGAGCGGATTGATTTTTTGGGTCACCGCGTCTCCCCGGAGGGAGCGGTTCCGTTACCAGAGAAAGTACGCGCGGTAGCGGATTTTCCCCGTCCACAAACGGTCAAATCACTACAGGAATTCTTGGGGATGGTGAATTTTTATAACCGGTTCCTGCCCCACGCAGCTCAAATCATGCAACCGTTATATGCCGCGCTCAAAAAACAAAAGCCGACCCAGGCGGTCGAATGGTCCCCGGAGCGGGAGCGCGCGTTCACAGAGGTTAAAAAAGCCTTGGCTGACGCTGCGCTCCTGGCCCACCCAGACCCTGCAGCACGTATCGCGCTGACGACAGACGCTTCAGATTTAGCCATAGGGGCCGTTATTGAGCAACAGGTAGCCGGAGTTTGGCAGCCTTTGGCTTTCTTTAGCAAATCTTTAAGCGCGGCTGAGCGAAAATACAGCGCGTTTGACAGAGAACTGTTGGCGCTGCATTTGGCTATTCGTCATTTCCAGTTCTGGCTGGAAGGACGGTGCTTCACCGCTTATGTGGACCACAAGCCGCTCACATACGCCATGGCCAAAATTTCAGATCCGTGGTCCGGCAGGCAGCAGAGGCAGCTGGCCGCAATCTCGGAATTTACCACTGACATTAGGCACGTCGCGGGCAAATTCAATGTAGTAGCGGATTGTCTCTCACGCGCGTTCACGACCCCGACACGCGCAGAGGCAGAACGGGCCACCGTGACCGCGCCGCAGGAGAGCGGCACGGTGGCGCGCGCAGCCCCGGTGCACGTGGGTATAGATTACGCAGCCATGGCAGCGGACCAGGGGGCGGACGCAGACGTGCGCGCGCTCCAGTCTGGACCAACAGGGTTGAGGCTGGAGAGCAAGTGTTTACAAACCGGTATGCCCCCCCTGATCTGCGACATGTCGACGGGGCGCCCGCGTCCGGTGGTTCCGGCCACGTGGCGCCGCCGTGTTTTTGACTCGGTCCACTCACTGGCGCACCCGGGGGTGCGCGCGTCGGTGAAACTAGTGGCGGAAAAGTTTTTTTGGCCGTGCCTGCGCAAGCACGTGAAGGAATGGGCAAAAACCTGCATTTCCTGTCAACGGGCCAAAATTCACAGGCACACAAGAGCCCCGTTAGAACCGTTCCGCATTCCGGCCAGAAGGTTCGACCATGTGCACGTCGACCTTGTGGGCCCCCTACCGGCATCACAGGGGTTCACGTATCTTTTGACAATGGTGGACCGCACCACACGTTGGCCGGAAGTGGTCCCACTTGCGACGACCACGGCCGCGGAGGTGGCTCGCGTTTTTTTAACGGCTTGGGTGGCGCGCTTCGGGGTTCCGTCGGACATTACGTCCGATAGAGGACCGCAATTCATCTCTGAGCTGTGGTCAGCGATGGCCAACGGCTTAGGAGCCAAAATTCACCGCACTACGGCTTACCACCCTCAGGCTAATGGTTTATGCGAGCGTTTTCATAGGTCTTTGAAGGCAGCACTCAGAGCGTCGCTCACGGATGCAGATTGGGTAAATAAACTCCCATGGGTTTTATTAGGGTTGCGTTCTGCGCCTAAAGAGGACTTAGACGCCTCCCCAGCGGAGCTGGTATTCGCACAAACTCTGAGGCTGCCGGGCGAGTTTTTACCAGAGCACCCAGAGCCCCCACCTCTCTCTGCTCTGGGACCGTTAGTTGGCACGGGGGCAGACACGCTCCCGGGTCCGGTTCATCACGCTTTTCCACGAGTTTTCGTCCCCAAGGCTTTGAAAAATGCCGATTTCGTTTTTGTCAGGCGCGAAGCCCTTAAAGCAACGCTCAAACCACCTTACGAAGGGCCATTTCGAGTGCTGGAGGCAGGTGATAAGCAATTTGTGCTAGATTTTGGGGACAGAAAAGAGACAGTCAGTATTGACAGACTAAAACCTGCTTTTGTCATGAAGGACGTGTCTGTACCGGTCGCGGTGGCGCCTCGACGAGGCAGGCCCCCGCAGAGGGCAATTAACCACTCTCTTCCTCAGTCAACAGACCCGAAGCAGAACAGCACCGCAGGCAAGGCGGGGCCAACGCACAGCAGATTCGGCAGACGGCTGAAGCCCAAGCGGCGCACAGACTGAATGTTGGTGTTGATTATTCAGTAGTGAGTAAGGTGCTATTAAATTTTGGGAATTAGTCTGTTCTTCATCGTTTGGGGGGGGGTTATATGGCTGTGTTGTGAGACATGTATATGTTGGACACTGCATATGTGATTTAACCACGATGAAGGAGAGCCAGCCCCCTGCGGTGCGGAGCCACAGAGCCTGGACCCCCTGCGGAGGACAGGGGACAGAAGACTTCCTGACCACTGAGGCTCGGGAAGAGAGAAGGGGGAGTTATGTAAATAAAAGGCTAACGGATGTGAATAAAGAGACTTTGATATAGATGTGTGATTTCCCCCGCGAGGGAAATGGTTTGATGTGAGAAGGTTTAAATGAGAGAACTTTGGTGTGTTCACTCTCTTTGTTCGCTGCTCAAGAATAAGAGCAGACAGTGGAATGATTTCTTGAATAAACTGAAATGAAAGACAATTCGGTTTCGTTATTCAAGTCTCCCCACAGATGTGCCTTTCATCCTCGCTGTGCCAGGTGTGAGCGTCCGGAGGACGCAGGGGTGCGAATGTGTTAATCTGTGTATGTTGACGTGTGTTCACACTTGGTAACAGGTACTGTATGTAAATGTGTTTAACCTGAGTGCCAGAGGTGGGGAGAAAATGTATAAAGCAAATCGCTTTGGCACTCAGAGTTAGTCTGTTCTGTGTTGGAAGAGAAATAAACCTCTGTGTCGTCAGCTCATGTCTCATCTGCTTTCATCCTCCACAACACTACGCTTTAAGCCCAGGATATTATTTTCAAAAATGAAACTTTGTTTAATACCAACCAAAGACAACACAGTGAGGCCAGCAGAGACAGCAGAAGAGGAGAGCGAAGACATGCCGGCAGAAAGGCCGACGTCTGGTGCGGGGGAAGGAGGAGGAGGAGGAGGAAGAGAGCAGCGTAATCGTAAAGGGCTCCAGCAGTCAGACCAGCCTTCCTCCATGTGTCGCAAGTATCGAGAGGAATGTATTCAGTATGGATTCACATGCATCGTTATCAATGAAGTACAACATCCCCAGTGTGTAGTGTGCACTGAGGTGCTCGCATATGACTGTTTAAAGCCCGTAAAAATGCTCACTCTTGAAAACTAAGCACCCATCTCTTGCCACTAAACCAGCAGATTTTTTCCGCCGAAAGGAGAGAGAATTGAAAGGCCAAAAGAAAGTCATAGCTAACCAAACATCATCCACAACCGAAGCTCAAAAGGCATCATATGGGGTGGCATATTTAATTGCACAGGCAACAAAGCCGCACACAATCGGAGAAAAACTAATAAAACCTGTTATTATCGGTATGAGTCGGACAATGCATGGGCATAAACAGGTGCGGGAGCTGGAAGCAGCACCGCTGTCTGACGGGACCATATCCCGGCACATCAAAGACATGGCCCAGGACATAAATGTTAGCTGATTGACAGAGTGAAGAAACGGAAATATGCTTTGCAGTTAGATGAATCCACAGATATATCAAAGTCAGCCCAGCTTCTTGTTTTTGTCATATACAATTTTGATGGAAAACTTAACGAGGACATGCTGTTTTGCACCCCGCTGGATGTGAAGTGCACAGGTGAGGACATTTTCACAAAACTTGACAACAAACTAAAAGAAGAAGGACTGTCTTGGGATGAGTGCATCGGTGTGTGAACAGACGGTGCTGCAGCAATGCTGGGAAAAAAGAAAGGATTAAAAGCAAGAGTCTTACAAGCGGCACCCCACGTAAACTTTACGCACTGCATTATTCACAGAGAAGCTCTTGCGAGTAAAATGCTCGACCCAGATCTTAAAAGGAACCCCGATTATATTGGCATGTTAGCTCTATATGCTTTATTTTTATGTTAGTAACATAACTATAATATAATTTTTTTGAAAATAATTCCCAGTTTTATATATTTTTAAAAAACTTTATTACAATGTAAATCGCCATTTTTGTTTACGTCGCAATGCATTCTGGGTAGTGACGTAGAATGGTTGCAGCCGTTTTTTCTGTCTTATACAAGCCAAGAAGCGAAGCTACTAACTACTGCCATTTGTCAGTGAAAATGCCACATTGCACAGCTTTTGGATGTAATTTCCAATCAAAGGGAAATAAAGAGAGCGGGGTAAGCCTCCATAGCTTTCCTAAAGAGGGAAAGTGGAGGAAAAAGTGGGGCGGCAGCGGCTCAGCAGGTAGAGCAGGTCGTCTAATAACCCGATGGTTGGCAGTTCGACTCACGCTCTCCCCAGATATCCTGCCGTTGTGTCCCTGGGCAAGACACTTCACCCGCATTGCCTCCAGTGCCCATAACACTGGGTTTGAATGTGTAAAAATGTTTAAATGTTCAGTGGAGGCCGGAGAGGCTGTTGGCGCCGATTGGCAGCCACATTTCCGTCACTCTGAGTGTCTGTGATCACGCGCTATAGCGCACGCTTGATAAAGCTGATATATATATTAATCACACTATGATAAAGCACGATATCGCTCAAAGCGCGCGCATGAGACATGTCTGTGATCACGCGCTATAGCGCACGCCTGATAAAGCTGACATATGTATTAATCACGCTATGATAAAGCACGAGCATGCGCAGAGCGCACGCTCAAGCGAATCACGGTTCAAATTTTGTCACACATACCTGTCAAGTGATATGGTTTCGCCGTATTTTATTGATTAAAGCACCCTTTTAAACTTCAGTTCGCCATGTCCACCTGCACTTATTTTGTTCCTCCTGCCACAGCGTGCTGGAGCGATATCGTGCTTTATCATAGCGTGATTAATACATATGTCAGCTTTATCAGGCGTGCGCTATAGCGCATGATTATAGACATGTCTCATGCGTGCGCTTTGAGCGATATCATGCTAAATAAAAAAACAATATTTTTCAAATTTACATTAGCACAAGGTAGATTGCTTAATTTGAAAGTACACAATAAGAATAATTCTGAATATAGTTCTTAATTGTCAGCTAGATATATACATTTGGAATTAAAGAGTTTTTAATTGTCAGCTTTGTTACACTAATGCACTTGGATGAACTTGGTTAGGTGCGCTCAATTTCGCCAGACATCGAATTACTGTTCAGTTGATTTTAGGTTCTCTTGTGGAGGAACAAAATAAGTGCAGGCGGACACGGCGAACTGAAGTTTAAAAGGGTGCTTTATTCATCCTCCACGAGGCTCGCTCAGCGCTGTGGCAGCGTGCTGGAGCGAGCCCTGCGTCTCAAAGTCAGCAACAAACAATGCGATTGATCAAAAAGAGAGAGAGCAAGAGATATGCAGTCAACTTATATACCCAGCTCAGACAATGCATGCATGGCACATTAGCATCACAGTATACAGCAGGAAAGCATGGACATTTGCATTAGAGTCACACATATCAGCCGCAGCATTACTGGCACCGGGATTCCTCTCTGTTCCGGAGGTGCAGGACAGAAGAGGATGCGAGGCGCATCTGCATAATGATCAGTCCATACCTCTCACTGTTCTGATAATTGCTCACGCTGAGCGCTCTGCCAGCCCCGTACGCTGTGGGGGTCACACACGAGGTGTTCCTCCACACTCTCAATAATTTTTTTCCCGTATATTTTCCTTTTTGGCATACAGAAATGGCAATACGCCTGTGTTTGTTAAAATTGCATTTTCCCCGTATTAAAATACGGTGAAACCGTATCACTTGACAGGTATGCATGACAAAATTCGAACCGTGATTCGCTTGAGCGCACGCTCGTGTGCTTTGAGCGATATCGTGCTTTATCATAGCGTGATTAATACATATGTCAGCTTTATCAGGCGTGCGCTATAGCGCGTGATCACAGACATGTCTCATGCGTGTGCTTTGAGCGATATCGTGCTTTATCATAGCGTGATTAATATACAGTATATGTCAGCTTTATCAAGCGTGCGCTATAGCGCGTGATCACAGACACTCAGAGTGATGGAAATGTGGCTGCCAATCGGCGCCAACGGCCTCTCCGGCCACCACCGAGCATTTAAACATTTTTACACATTCAAACCCAGTGTTATGGGCACTGGAGGCAATGTGGGTGAAGTGTCTTGCCCAGGGACACAATGGCAGGATATCTGGGGAGAGCGTGATTCGAACCGCCAACCATTGGGTTATTAGACGACCTGCTCTACCTGCTGAGCCGCTGCCGCCCCACTTTTTCCTCCACTTTCCCTCTTTAGGAAAGCTATGGAGGCTTACCCCGCTCTCTTTATTTCCCTTTGATTGGAAATTACATCCAAAAGCTGTGCAATGTGGCATTTTCACTGACAAATGGCAGTAGTTAGTAGCTTCGCTTCTTGGCTTGTATAAGACAGAAAAAACGGCTGCAACTATTCTACGTCACTACCCAGAATGCATTGCGACGTAAACAAAAATGGCGATTTACATTGTAATAAAGTTTTTTAAAAATATATAAAACTGGGAATTATTTTCAAAAAAATTATATTATAGTTATGTTACTAACATAAAAATAAAGCATATAGAGCTAACATGCCAATATAATCGGGGTTCCTTTTAAGAGTGTTCTTGAGACTGCCATAAAAATTGTCAACTACATAAAATCACGCCCACCCAACACCAGGCTGTTCGCTACTCTCTGCAATGAACTGGGATGGGAGCATCACGGCCTGCTGTTCCACAGAGGTCAGGTGGCTTTCACGAGGAAATGTCCTCAGCCGCCTGTATGAACTGTGGGATGAGGTGCGCTTATTTCTGATGGAGAACGGGTCCCAACTCGCTGACCACCTGACTGACCCTGACTGCTTAACAATGCTAGCGTATTTGTCCTGCATATTTGACAGACTTAACATGTCATTGCAAGGTGAAAACACAAGCTTCATGTCGCTGAATGATCAAATTTGCATTTTCAAATGGAAGTGGATCGCTGGACTGCGAGAGTTGAGATGGGCAGGATTAATATGTTTCCTGAGCTGGAGGAGTTCCTGGAGGAAAATAATCTGAGTGTTAACACTGTGAAGAAGTCCATCACTACCCACCTTCAAACCCTCCTGCACTTTAACAAGTTTTTCCCCGAGGAAACAACTCCAGAAAATATGACTGGTGTGGAGAAAGGAAACAGGCAAAGCAGCAAGCTGGATGACACATGAACTTTATTCCTTCTCCAACATACTGTACAGTAAAAGCCAGCCTGAGTCTCTGTGCATTCTCCTTTTATACCTTTAATTCCAAGCATTGAGACCCAGAACTTCCGATCATAATGTATTGTTTGGAACAAAGACCTGTGTGGCACATTAACATAACATCACACCGACACCGCTTCTCGCATCCTTCTTCTTCCAGCGGCTCTGGTATTCTCTCCTCTCCCGGGGGGGGGCGAATAGTCCTTACTGTCCCATCTGAGGCCCCCCAGTGACCTTCCTCCTTCAGTCCATTGTTCCCCCTTTCCCCAGCTGCCTTCTCTGGGTGGAGAATCCCCCACCTGCACCACCACACTGCCCCCCCCCCGCTTCCCGAACACCCAGAAGGGGCACTAACCCCCCCCCCCCCCCCGTCCTTTGGGCTTAAAGTGCTCATGATACGATTTTGACATTTTTTAGCATGTTGTATAAACCCAAAAGTCATTGTCAATGACCAGTATAACAGTTACAAGCGTGCCTTCATAACATAGTTATCATCAGAAAACCACCAGCATTCGGGCAAATTTGACTGGATTGTGGCACCGCTCACCGAATGAGGAAGGAGGCGGAAATGACGTCACCGTGAGAACGGATGCTGGTTTTGTTGACAGGAATGCCAGCAGCTTTGTAGCAGACAGTTTCTCTGGTTTCTTGTTTTAGTTTTACAGCCATGGCTTCGTGTTGCGTCGCAGGCTTAAATAAACAGCAGGCAATGAAAGACCACATCACACGCTTCAGCTCCAACTGTCATAAGCCTCCTCATGCACTTTTACGCGGTGCACGGAGGAGGGGAAGGATGAATGGATTTACGTGCAAGATTCACCGCAGCACATTTATTGAACATAAGACTGATGACAACAGTTCCCAAAATGGTGAAGACTTACAAAAATAAACAGAAACACTTACAGTTGGAGTTCGGGGCCAACATCGCCCAGTGAATGCATGGAGAGGAGATGTGTTAACCAAGGTTGCGCTCCAGGGCCGACATCGCTTCAAGGGGTGCAACAGAACCACGGCTGTGTGGAGTGGCTAACACGTCGTGATAGTGTTGGCAATATTGGCTGGCTGACAACATGGCAGATGATCCACACAAAACATGAACAGCTCGGGGTAGACCTTGAGTTTTCCACGACACTCTACTGTAGCTGGAGAGGAAACTGGGCTACACTAAACAGTTCGTACTCACGGCACAGGAGCAGTCCAAAAAGTCCAAGTCACCGGCCAACATACACAAACACAGCTACACCGAGGGGAATGGCAACAGTGTAGCTTTCCCTCAATAGACAGTACTAACCATGCGGCGATTAACATCCGCATGGCGATGCACAATGGTCCAGCAGTGTTTGATTGGCAAGAGCCACCTAAGTACAAACACTGCTGGCATGACAAATTGGACACACCTGGGCGAGGCACGGGAAAGATAATTACTGGGGCAAAACAGCTGACTGTCAAATGGAGAGTGGGTATGGTCGGACCGGCGAATGTTGGACAGTGCCCACCTGAAAGTGGGTCAAAACAGCTGCCCAACAACCACCGGCCAGAGCGGCGGCTACAGGCATGGAAAAGAAAAGGAACACAGACATAAAAACAAGAACTCAAGATAATATGTAATAAACCCGATGCCTGAGCCAGAGAACGGTCAGAACCGAGCCTACAGAATAACACGGGCTCGGTTCGTAACACCAACTGACTATATTGTATTCATTGCCACTAATTTGGACTTTTTCCTGTTACAATAATTAATTTAATATTTTTGCTAGTTACAGTACATGTGTGCTATACCAGTTATGAGTATTGTTTTTCTTGTGACCAAACTCTAGAAAAAATGAGGACTATCAGTTGCTTCTATTGCTTTTCTTATTATTGTTGAAAATCACATACCAGTTGATACAAGACAAAAGCAGTTAATAAACAATGATAAACAAAATTGCATTTTTAATGAGACATAAATAATAGGGAATACATTATTTTTAAGGATATTGCCATCAGCAACACAGAGAATAATTTTAATTTCTAAAGGGGTTTTACAGATAATTGAACTTTAAAATGATAAGTTATGGCCATGAGTATGCTCTAATTTACTAAAAAAAAATATATTTATACTATATTTGCAAAATAAAAAAAAAAAATTCTATCTCTTGTTCAAATACCCAGGATTGATACAGGATTGCAGCAACGTCCCAATGATGACAACAGTTATGAGATTTTCAAGTATCACACTATAAATATTGAGTAATTTTATTTTCTTGTAAAAATTGACAACAGTTGTGGTTAGATAAACATGCATCGAATGAAAAACAATATCCTGAAAACATAAAGGTAGTTAGTCAGCATAAGTAAAACCAACATATTGTCCCTCTTATATTGGAAAGGTCTGTCTAATCTTGTTAACGACACAGGCAGGTATTGGCACTCGGACTTTCTCACCAAGGTAGTGGTAGCACCATCGGATGAACTGTCTATAAGCTGTATATCGCTTCCAATTGTTCCCATAATCCACATTCACATAATGTTTATAGGTGAAGTAGGCCACTTCCAACACGTCTTCGTTCAGACACCGCGGGAATGTTGTGATGACCAGTGATACACTTTATAGCACCGTCCAGAATTTTCTGCTTCACTTTGTCCTGCTCCTGACAGTAAATACTCTCCTCCTCTGTTGTCATGCTCACACACAGACCACACTGGCACCGGCAAAAATAAAAAATAGTATCTTTTGATTTGTTTATTTGGGGGGGCATTGAAAGTATCAGGTAGATGTTTCAATTTTATTACAAATACACTGCTATGTTTGCCGCTGGGACGGTTTGCCACTGAGTGTGAAGCGGCTGGGATGAGAATCAGCACCTCCAAGTCCAAGTCCATGGTCCTCAGCCGGAACAAGGTGGATTGTCCTCTCCGGGTTGAGGACAGGCTCCTGCCCCAAGTGGACGAGTTTAAGTATCTTGGGGTCTTGTTCACGAGTGAGGGGAAAATGGAGCGAGAGATCGACAGATGGATTGGAGCAGCATCTGCAGTGATGCGGACGTTGTACCGGTTTGTTGTGGTGAAGAGGGAGCTTAGTTCTAAGGCAAAGCTGTCGATTTACCAGTCAATCTACGTTCCTACTCTCACCTATGGTCACGAGCTTTGGGTAATGACCGAAAGAACGAGATCGCGGATACAAGAGGCTGAAATGAGCTTTCTCCGTAGGATTGCTGGACTCACCCTCAGAGATAGGGTGAGGAGCTCAGTCATCCGGGAGAGGCTCAGAGTAGAACCGCTGCTCCTCCACATTGAAAGGAGTCAGTTGAGGTGGTATGGGCATCTGATTAGGATGCCTCCTGGACGCCTCCCACTTGAGGTGTTTCAGGCACATCCCACTGGGAGGAGACCCCGGGGCAGACCCAGGACTCGGTGGAGAGACTATGTCTCCCAGCTGGTCTGGGAACGCCTTGGTATCCCCTCTGAAGAGCTGGAGCAGGTGGCTGGGGAGAGGGAAGTCTGGGCTTCTCTGCTTGAACTGCTGCCTCCGTGACCCGGACCTCCGGAAAAGCGGTAGAAGATGGATGGATGGATGGATGGATGGATGGATACACTGCTATGACTTTATTGAAAAATCAGGTTTAAATAAATTATATTTATGAACAAATAATTTGTTTCAATATCTGTAACAAAAGCATACCACTCGGTGTTCCCCTGCCGTGTGTTTGCGGCTGCTGCTGCGCCAGCCATGTATGCCTCACCATCGTCACTCTCTGAGTCTGACTTGCGAGGCACGATGTCCGCTTCGCACGGCTCAAACCTATAAGGTCTGATGCCCCCAAATTCTTCATTATCATCCCATTCTTCTGAACTATAATCGTCTGAAGATTGGACAACACAAACCAATTCCAGACTACATGTGCTGGAACCATCGTCGATGTTTTCTACCGCTTCCCTCCTGCGTGTACAATGGGCAGCCAACTGCTGTGTTCTCCCACTGTGTTCTCCCGCTGACTTCACAATATGGCCAGGGGGTTTTCCAGCCACTGACACAATTGCTGCTGTGGCGCTCTTGGAAACGTCAGATATTCACGTGAAAACAAGCCTGTTTGACTTAGAACTGCACAGACCCACCTATTTCGTCATATTGAAATTATGTGTTGCAATATTAGATAATGTCAAAATCGTGTCATGAGCACTTTAAATGTTTACAAATTTAAATGTTAGACAAAGATAACACAAGTAAACACAAAATGCAGTTTTTAAATGAAGGTGTTTATTATTAAGGGGGAGAAAATCCAAACCTACATGGCCCTGTGTGGCATGTGGGATAACCCCCACAACAGACTGGGACAGGCACAGCGCTCGGCTACAGCAATTAACAGAACAGTGAAATGTGTGTATTAATGTCAACAGGCAGCCCCGCTTCTTCTGGCTTTTGCCGGCTCAGTACTGTGATGTTAATGTGCCATTCATGCATTGTGTTCATGCTTCCTGCCCTTACTGTGATCCAATGACTGATAATATGTAGATGCGCCTTGTAACCTCTTTTGTCCTGCAGCTCCGGAGCAGAGGCGAATTCCGGCCAGCAATCTCCTTATTGTTATGTGTGTCTCTCAAATGCAAATGCCCATACCTACTGCTGTGAAGGCTTTGTCTGTAACTGAGTATAAAAACTGCATATGTTCTGTAGCTCACCCTCTCTTTCACTGCACGCATTGCCTATCTGCTGAGAGCCTGAGGACCCGCTCCAGCCTGCCTGCACAAGGGCTGGAGCGAGTTCCTATGATGGCGGTATGATTTAATAAACCTACTTAAAACCCTCAATTCGCTGCCTATTTTATCATCCGCCACACTGGTGACCCGACGCTGAAAAGAACACGCTGCCAGCGAACGCAGCACCCGGCGGTGATGCTCCGACGACAAGCGAACACAGCAGCCTGACGCAAATGATCTGCCCTCCCTTCTGCTTCAGGGAGACCTCGACGCAGAGCCACCACCAGGCGAACTCTCCGGACATCACCCACGACCGGGAAAGCCGCAGCAAGCTTCATGGTGAGATCTGCACGCCTGAGATCTGCACATCCACGCTGGGACCGGCCGCTCTCACAGCTCCTCCACACGAGAGCGCACGCACCTCATCCTCTCTCCACGACGGCGACCTCCAGGGCCAACGGAGAACGCAGCGCGTGGACCTGAACGCACCATGACCCAGCACAGCGAGCTACCGCAACAACTACAACAGGGATGATTATTGGCGCCGACTACGCTGATCTCCAGCAAGCTCCCTGACCCTGACTCTCCTCTCCAGCGGGCCCACCCACGCACGGAACCCCGGCACACGCACCGGGGAGTTACGAGGACGGCGCACCACACACGGGACAAATACGGCTCCACAGACCGCCATCGTCCTTTGCCGCTGCACACAGAGCCTTCAGGGTTGCTCGTACACCTGAGGCACGCACGCAGCGCGCTCACAGGATTTTCTAATGGTCTTAGCCACGGCGCACAAAGGGAATTCAGCAGTCTGCGGTTCCCGAGGGCTTTAGGGTTGCGCCCGCACCTAAAGTCAACACGCCAAGTCCCTCTGCTTTTGTTTTTTTTCTTACAGCCGCTACGCAGCCTCGCCGCTCCTGTTTTTTTCTTCACGGCCGCTATTAATCCTTGCAGGACTTAATCGCGAGAGGAGCCAGTGACTAATTTTTTTTTTTCTCTTACAGCCGCTGTGGATCTCCGCACGTTCAACGGGACAGCCCCTCAACATCGCGGATCCACAAGCAATTTTTGCGGCCCAGACGATTTCGCCGTCCCGGGCCGGTACTTGCTACCCCCCACCCCCCTCCCTCCACCGCCGCCTGCAGCGGGCGTCCCCCACAGCTTGCTGCCAAAGCTGGACTATCGAGGCCTCGGCCGCCTGCCGAGCCCTCTGGGGGGGAGTGGTGTGGGATAACCCCCACAACAGACTGGGACAGGCACAGCGCTCGGCTACAGCAATTAACAGAACAGTGAAATGTGTGTATTAATGTCAACAGGCAGCCCTGCTTCTTCTGGCTTTTTCCGGCTCAGTACTGTGATGTTAATATGCCATTCATGCATTGTGTTCATGCTTCCTGCCCTTACTGTGATCCAATGACTGATAACAATATGTAGATGTGCCTTGTAACCTCTTTTGTCCTGCAGCTCCGGAGCAGAGGTGAATTCCGGCCAGCAATCTCCTTATTGTTATGTGTGTCTCTCAAATGCAAATGCCCATACCTACTGCTGTGAAGGCTTTGTCTGTAACTGGGTATAAAAACTGCATATGTTCTGTAGCTCACCCTCTCTTCCACTGCACGCATTGCCTATCTGCTGAGAGCCTGAGGACCCACTCCAGCCTGCCTGCACAAGGGCTGGAGCGAGTTCCTATGATGGCGATATGATTTAATAAAGCTACTTAAAACCCTCAGTTCGCTGCCTATTTTATCATCCGCCACATGGCACATGTCCATGTATAACCTACATAAACACAAGGACCCCACTACGATCTTGTCAGGGAGAACCTGGTCCTTGAGTTCTAACAAGACTGACGTCCTGTCAACCTTTTCCCCCATTTCTAAAAGCCTGCAGCCACTGTTCCTCCTTCACTTCTTCCAGGTTTTCTCACACCAGTTCTCTCCCCAACTAGTTTCCTCTCCGTCATTTCTTCTTTGCAAACTGCCTGAAGCCTGTTCGTTGTTTTGTTCTGCATTTTGACATTTAACACCACCACGTACTGTTAAAAAACCAAAAGAACTACCGGCTCATCCAAAACCGGCCAACCCACGGCAACTAACTCGTAAAGTCAACTCACCATCACAATGTTATCTTAGCGTTCAGTTTTCATCCTTCTGCTCACCGAAATGGCACCTGGGAAAAAAAAATACAACTCAAATCCAGGTGTTGCCAGATTTTGCGCAACAAACAAGGACTGTTCTTCTTCTTCTGTAGTTATATGATGGGCGGTTAGGGTTACAACCAACTTACAGGTGCAGTACTGCCACCTACTGGCTGAAATGTAATGCGTACGTATGTCAGACTTGGGGGGGGGTGTTTATGATCCATATGGCAAGCCATTTTAACATTTAATAGCTAGCCTGGATAGATATCTGAATCAGATAGATATCTGAAATCAGAGTTTCTCCTAGTAAGAATTCTATCTCAGATATCCAGAATGTTCATTCTAGATTGGAAGAATGTAACTTTACTGCCCTCCCATCGAGCTTCCTAGTTGTCGACTGGTAGACAGCAAGCTAACATGTGTGGTGCAGGCCTCAATGATGACAAGATGCCTCCTTTTATCTCGTTTATTGTTGCGACACCACAAGGAACTTAACGTGATGTACATTTGTTCTACATCCGTTCCTACATTCATTCCTACATCCATGTAAAACTGAAACAAAGTAAAACATATATACGCCATTAATAATATGGTCACCGTGTCTAGCTTAGCACATGTCAGCATTAGCTCCAACCTAGCTTGTTAATACTGTTGGCAACAAACTAAAAGGTAACTTAAAATACACCAATGTAACTGTGCGGTTCTCTTTGTATTGTTAACACTGTCAAATCATATAGCATACTCACGGACTAATCAGAATCAGAATCAGAATAAACTTTATTGCCAAGCATGTAAAAAACACACGAGGAATTTGACTTGACATTGGTGCGCGTACAAGCGCGACACAATGACACGGCAGCCATGATAGGCGCCTCATTAAACAGAGATAGATAAGAAAAGGAGGGGAGGGGAGGGGAACGACACAATGGGGGGGAGAGAAAAAAAACTTCGTTATCAGAATACAGCTTATGAATATTTAAGCAGATTATGATTACAATGAAAAAAATCTCTCAATAGCACAGAGCAACAATCAACCACAAAAAACCAAAAGTCAGAGAGGATCAGTGAATGGATGGGTGTAATTCAGTATATATGAATCAGTGTGTTCGTGTATGTTGAATGCAGGTGGGTGTTTATCAGTTACTGGAGGCAGCAAAATCCTCTCCCAGCGGAGATGTTATGTCTTAGTGTCTGAAACTCAGAAAGCATGTCCTTGAGGCATGGCAGATGGAAATTTCCTGAGCCAGTCACATGTCCTTGAGAGTTCAGATGCAGCGCACCAGAATGTTTATGAAAGAAACACACATTCTTCTGTTTTGTCTTCATCCAGGAGGAAAATAGTCAACAGGGCGCCGAATTCAAGGTCTAATAGACACAGATCACTCAGAGCATAGAATTTTTTCATCTCTTGCAATCCTGTGTTCATAATTTCCATACATAGGCTTTAAATCCATTCCCTGGAGAGCACCAAAACGACTCCAGATGTTTCCCTTCTAAACATAGGTAAACATGTCCGGTAGAGTCCATCCCTCTACAGTGCATGCTAGATGGTAAATCCCATGTTAGTCATTGCCGTTAGTTAGTGCACTCCCCCATCTCGTCGAATTGTTGAAGAAGCAGCTACGCCGGGACCGCTTTTGATTAGCTCTTCCAGTTAAATTTTCGATACACCAGGAAAACTCCAGAGCCAATCAGCAGAAAATCCTGTGATCGTGAAGCCAAACCAGATAGATGTTTTCCACATCATCAGTCGAATCGTGCAGACACATGAGTTCCAATCCATGGGTCTCTCCATAGGGGCTCCCCCTGGCCCGAATTTATGTAAAATGTTGTTAATATTATTAAAGCCGCTCACCAAATCCATTTTTTTTTTCGTTTGGATCAAGATTCAGCCAGAAGAACAGCGACGCAGACAAGACAGCAAGCTGGGATTCTCAGTTAGGGAGCGAAGGAGGGTGAAAGAGGGAGCAAAAGAAAAAGCGACTGTTCTCTCTGAAGGGCAGAAGCAAGAGGTCCAAGGCGACAATAGTTAAACAACATTCACAGCGTTCACGCATCGGACTGATCCTCAGACCGATCTCCCATTATATGGTTCACTGCGCATGTGCAACCCTCTGTGTACCAGTTCAAAACAGTACTTTCATTAAACCACTAGAGGGCGCCAAGCTCACTTATATGAAACAATTTAATGAGAACCACTCAACTCAAATTATAAAGACAGAATACTCCCCGTCTGGTGCAATAATATTGTACCACTATTTAGACTTAAAACATTTCAAACAACAGTGCATAACAGTGTTAACTATATCATTATCTATTCCCCATCTGCCATCAGCAAAACCATTTCTGTAACTGGTCTCAGAAACACTTTAACAGTTCCATCTCTTATTATCTTCACTTCTGCTTTTCGGACTTTATTGTCCTTTCCATGAAATGTCTTTACAATCTGCCCCATGGGCCAGTCATTTCTGTGTGTTTGCCCGTCCTTGAGTAAAACAGCATCTCCAACATTGATGTTTGGTTTCTCATCAGTCCATTTTCTTCAGCTCTGAAGAGTCACAAGATACTCTTGTCTCCATTGTTTCCAAAAACTGTCCACAAGAGCCTGCATTTGTTTCCACTGACGTGCATGGAGTTCTGGTGCAACGAAGGTTCCCGATGGTGCTGTCAAGGGGTTAGTTTTTTGGGTCAGTAGCATTGCTGGAGTTAGGATGGTTGGATTGTGAGGATCTGTTGAGACTGGCACAAGTGGTCTTGCATTCATCACTGCCATAACCTCTGCCATTAAGGTGCTCAGTACCTCATGTGTGAGCTGTAGTTTGTTTTTAAGAAGCATTGCATCCAAGATCCATCTGGCGACCCCAATGGGTCTTTTCCAGGATCCACCCATGTGTGATGCATGTGGTGGGTTAAAAACCATCTGCAACCCTTTTTTTGTAGGTAACTTGTTAATGCTGTATTACCGTGGTCAATTTTCAGTTGCGCATGTGCAACCCTCTGTGTACCAGTTCAAAACAATACTTTCTTTCAACCATTAGAGGGCGCCAAGCTCACTTACATGAAACAATGTAATGAGACCTACTCAACTCAAATTATAAAGGCAGAATAGTAACTGTAGACATCTGGAAGTGAAAACCCAATACACATGAATGGGAAAGTGATGCCATTTCTCTTAGGAAGAATGATGTCATAGATATCCGAAAAGATCATTATGAAGAGGAAAAATTTTTTTTTTTTTTGTATATGAATGAATTTATTTATTTCGGATAGTACATTACAGGTTAAAAGAAACTGTATAATATAACAAGGTCAAATTAGACAAAGACTCCTTCTACTATACAATTCCACGTGAGTTATCCGAAATGGGTGATGGCTGAAGCCGCAGCTTATATAAAAAGGAAAAATTTCACTGTGGATATCTGAAATGTTCATTTTTACCAGGAAAAAGTGAATTATTGATATGTACAATACATATCTAGGCTAGCTATTGAATGTTAAAACAGCCACTTAAACTTTTTAAAGCTTTTCAGACATCGTGAAATTAGTTTTGACTAGTACAATCTACATTTTAGATATCTTGAAATATAATTTTTACTAGCATGAATGTTATTATGGATATCTGTATTTACTGTGCAACTGTAACCACTAAGAATTTAATTTTGACAAGGAAGAAGGCAATTATACAGTGCATCTAGAAAGTCTTCACAGTGCTTCACTTTTTCCACATTTTGTTATGTTACAGCCTTATTCCAAAAGGGATTAAATTCAATTTTTTCCTCAAAACTCTACACACAATACCCCATAATGACAACATGAAAAAAGTTTTTTTTGAGATTTTTGCAAATTTATTAAAAATAAAAAACTAAGAAATCACATGTACATAAGTATTCACAGCCTTTGCTCAATGCGTTGTTGATGCTCCTTTGGCAGCAACTACAGCCTCAAGTCTTTTTGAATATGATGCCACAAGCTTGGTACAGCTGCCTTTGGGCAGTTTGGCCCATTCCTCTTTGCAGCACCTCTCAAGCTCCATCAGATTGAATGGGAAGCGTCTGTGTACAGCTATTTTCAGATCTCTCCAGAGATGTTCAATTGGATTCAAGTCTGGGCTCTGGCTGGGCCACTAAAGGACATTCACAGAGTTGTCCTGAAGCCACTCCTTTGATATCTTGGCTGTGTGCTTAGGGTTGTTGTCCTGCTGAAAGATGAACCGTCACCTCAGTCTGAGGTCAAGAGCGTGCTACACCAGGTTTTCATCCAGGATGTCTCTGTACATTGCTGCATTCATCTTTCCCTCTATCCTGACTAGTCTCCCAGTTCCTGCTGCTGAAAAACATCCTCACAGCATGATGCTGCCACCACCACTGGCATGGTTATGAGCGGTGCCTGGTTTCCTCCAAACATGACGCCTGGCATTCACGCCAAGGAGGTCAATCTTTGTCTCATCAGACCTGAGAATTTTGTTTCAAATCAAATCAAATCACATCAAACTTTATTGTCATATTGCTGTACATACAACTGTAGTGCAGGCAAGATGAAATTGTGTTTCTCTCGGCATCCATATAGATAGAAGCAGCATGATTTAAGACACACTCACACATAGCTTCACCCCCCCACCCCCCCATCCATTCACACATCCCTGAGACATACTTGGGGGAAAAAAACTAACTAACTATAATATACAAATAATATACAAAATGTCCTATAGGAGGAAATATAGAATATTAATAAATAATAAATATGATCAGGTATGAATTATTTAATTTATATTGATGTATTGGAATCTGAGATCAAATCTCATTTCATATACATCAGAAAAGTTAATAACACTCGTAAGGGGCACCAGCTTCTATCTTTAAGAAGCAATTTAATCTTTAATTTCACTTTATACCTGTTTAATCACTCAATAAATTAATCAATAATCAGTCTCAAAAATTTTCCGTGAATTCCATACCTGGGCTTGAAACAGACTCAGAATGAAATAAATTCTCAACGACTCTCATTTTTAAATATTTATTAAACGAAATGATTAACAGACATTGCAGTAATTTCAATAATCATAGAATCAATCTTGTAAATGATAGATTAACAATGTCAATATTTTCGGAACCAGGGTTAAACTGAGAAATGAATCTCTATCAGTTTGAGTTAACAGATTATGGAAACAACGGAAATTTATGGAGAAAGTTTACTAATTATATGAAAAAGTCCTTGATTCATCTTAAGAAATAAAAACTAATGAAAAGAAGAGTTATGTTAAGGGCTTCTTAATTTGCATCTGATTAGATACACAAATTATTACCGAACCTCAGACGTTTAATTCAGCAGATGAATGAAAGTTGCAGCTCACGTGATTCCTCGTTCGGCGTCATCCTCAGCCCAAGATTTCGTGGACGTTGATATCTGCCCGCAGACATTTTCAGGGTCCACATTTCGACCTTTAAATTCAAGCGGTCGAAGGGGCTGGATTCCGGGCTGTGACCCACAGTTGAAACTGGGTTTGGAGCCAGATGATGACGCTTCTTCAGTGCGTTGATTCCTCAGCTGCACGAGCCTCCACAGGTCTTCGATAATAATTAGATCTAATCAGATCTCAAATTAAAAAAAAAACTTTCGGACTTTAGATAAAAATTATAGCTTCTGGTGGGTGCTTGGTCAAGAAAAATATAAAAATAAAGTCAAGATTAAAGTTTACATTAAAATTAAACAAACGGTGGTTTTACAGAAAGTTTAACAAAGAAAAAGAGATAAGTAAAAATTGGAGTTTAACTCCGATTAAGAATTGAGCTCAAAGAAATAGGAATTCCTAGGCATTTAAGAGAAAAAGAAAACATTAAGATACAAAGTTACATAAACAAATTACGAGTTATCTGCTCTGTGTTCAGAAAAACGACACGTGGTAGAAGTCTGTTCAGACGGTCCTTTGTTCTTCCTTGCTGTGTGTAGACAATGGAGAAGATGATAGGTGAAAAGGGGAGCCGGAAAAGAGAGCAGCCGAAAAGAGGCTGGAGCGAAGAGTCTTTCGCCTTTTATAAGTTCTGTTCAGCTTCGCGGGCTTCCGGGATCGATCGGAATCTCAGCCAATGAGAGTCCTTCATGGGAGGCCCAATGAACTTTCCATCCAATGAACAAACAGTCTATAAGGGACCAATGAGATAAAGAAGGTGGGGTCTCTCTGAAGACTGGTGAAATGTGATATCAGGAATACACACAATTTTAAATACATTGGAATACACTGTTACACACTTATGTATAACTAAACTAACCTTAGTGTATCTTATAAGCAGTGCTTCTAAATCAACATGCAGGAATAAACATTCATTTAAACATTTTTAACATGCATATATATAAAATCACAGATTAATGCATTTCACACACATTATTGATTTTCCACATTAAAGACATCAGAGTCCATTTGCCTTTCATAGTCCTAAAAAGAAGAAGGTTTAGAATTGAGTTTGTAATAATGTACTTTAAAATTCCCTGGTTAAATCCAGCATTTCCCAGAGTTTAAGGAAATTAACTGAGTTGTGGATCTGTGTAGGCCAGGTCTGTCGCGTGTTTATGGGGCAATAAAAGTGAAGCCGGACATTGGGGAAATTCCTTAGGCTGGTTTTAACAAAAGAATGGGATTTTAGCTGTAGCCTGGGGAGAAAATCCATTTCTTTGTCTTACTCCTGGGTGAAACAAAAATGTCTTTAAGCAGAAGAATAATTATTGCTGAGCCAAAGTGAGATGATGCTACAGTCCGTAGGTGCAGTAGTGTGTATGAGAGATTCCGGGTCAACTGTTCAGCATCCTGACAGCTTGTGGAAGGAAGCTGTTGATCAGTCTGGTGGTTCTGCCTCTGATGCTCCGGAATCGTTTACCAGATGGAAGAAATTCAAAGTGTTTATGCAGAGGGTGAGAACGGTCCTTGACAATGTTCAGTGCCCTGCTCCTACAACGGTTCTGAAAAAGTTCTTGGACAGAGGGGAGGGAGACTCCAATTACCCTCTCAGCCCCCTTGACTATCCTCTGCAGGGCTTTTTTGTATGACATACTGCAGCTGGAGTACCATGTAGCAATGCAGTACGTCAGAACACTCTCCACCACACCTCTGTAGAAGGTCTTGAGGATGCAGATGGGGAGACAGGCCTGTTTGAGTTTCCTCAAGAAGTCTCTGCTGAGCCCGCTTCCTGATCCCCAAGGAATTCTTGCTCCAGGTCAGGTCCTGCGAGATCTGCACTCCGAGGAACTTGATGTTCTCCACTCTCTCCACTAAACGGTCGCCGATGCTGAGGGGGACGTGTTCAGGCTGTGACTGCCGGAAGTCGATAATCATCTCCTTCATTTTGTCCACGTTGAGCACCAGATTGTTCTCCCTGCACCAGCCCTCCAAGTCTCTCACTTCTTCCCTGTACATTGATTCCTCATCCCTCTGAATAAGTCCCACCACTGTGGTGTTGTCTGCAAACTCAATAATCTGGTTCCCCTCGTGTCTGGATACACAGTCATGTGTTAGAAGTGTAAACAACAGTGGACTGAGTATACAGCCTTGAGAGGATCCGGTGCTCAGCGTGACAGAGTTGGAGTTGTTGTTTCCAACCCGGACAGACTGAGGTCTCTCAGTCAGGAAATCCAGGATCCAGAGACATGTGGCGGTGTTCAGACCAAGAAGGAGTAATTTCTCCATCAGTCTCTGGGGAATAATGGTGTTGAAGGCTGAACTGAAATCAATGTACAGGAGTCTGGCGTAGGTGTCTTTCTGGTCCAGGTGGGTGATGACAGAGTGTAGGGTGGTGACTATAGCATCCTCCATGGAGCGGTTTGAACGATATGCAAACTGGAGAGGGTCGTGTGATGCAGGGAGGCAGGCTGTAATGTGTGGTTTGACAAGCCGTTCAAAACACTTCATCGCAATTGGTGTCAGTGCAACAGGACGATAGTCATTCAAGCAGGACACAACTGGTTTCTTTGCCACCGGTACAATGATAGAGGTCTTGAAGCATCTGGGAACGATGGCCTGACTCAGGGAGATGTTATAAATGTCAGTCAGGACATCCGCCAACTCGCTCGCACAGTCTCGGAGCACACGTCCCAGGATGTTGTCCGGATCTGCAGCTTTACGTGGGTTGACTCTGGTTAGGGTCCTCCGTGTGTCCACTGTGTTGATGGTAAAAGCTGGTCCGACTGATGGTGGGGGTGGGCCAGCCCTCCCTCTGATTGTCGAGTTTGATGCTTCAAAACGTGCAAAGAAGTCGTTAAGCCTGTCTGGAAGTGAAGCGTCATCATCATCGACCCCCTGCCTAGACTTATAGCCCGTCAGTGTCCGAACTCCCTGCCACATCTGCTTGGTGCTCCTAGTGTCACAGTGGTGTCCCTGGATTTTCTCCGCATAGGCGCGTTTTGCCACCTTAATTCTCTTTGAGAGCGCAGACCTGGCTGAGAGGAGGGCGGTCCTGTCCTTCGCTCTGAAGGCTGCATCCCTGGCTGTAAGCAGCGAGCGCACCTCTGCAGTCATCCAGGGCTTATGGTTACCCCGCATAGTGATGGTCTTCACTGTAGTGACATCCTCTGTGCACTTCGCGATGTAGCTGGTGACTGTTTCAGCATACTCCTCCACATCTGTCTTGTCTTCCTGGGAGGCTGTTATTTTGAAGACCTCCCAGTCTGTGTGCAGAAAACAGTCTTTCAGTGCAGAGGTTGCACTCTCTGGCCAAATTCTGATTTGTTTCACTGCTGGCCTGCTGCACTTCAATAAAGGTTTGTAGGCAGGCAGCAGCATCACGGATATGTGGTCAGAAAGGCCGAGATGGGGGCGGGGTATCGCCTTATATGCATCTGTGTTTGTGTACACTAAGTCCAACATATTTGCTCCTCTGGTCATAAAGTCTACACATTGTTTAAACTTGGGGAGCACAGTCTTTAGGCTGGTGTGGTTAAAATCCCCCGCAACCACCACAAAACTGTCCGGGTGTGAAGTTTGGATTTCACTAATCGCATTGTGCAATTCTCCGAGTGCCTTCTTAGCATTAGCGTTAGCGTTAGCGCTATGTAAACAACCGCTACAAACACGTTGCTGAATTCCCTCGGCAAATAATATGGCCGACAATTTACAATAAGGAACTTCGCCAACGGAGAGCAGTGTTTAGACACTACCGTGGCATTAACGTACCAGTTCTTGTTAACATAGATGCATAGCCCACCCCCCCGGCTCTTACCGGAGCTCGCCGTTTCTCTGTCGGCACAGAACATCGCCATATCTTCCAGTTGAATGGCCTCGTCAGGAATGTTGTGGTGGAGCCATGTCTCAGTGAACGCGAGCACACAGCAGTCTCTCCACTCTCTCCGGGTTTCTCTCAGCAGACGCAGCTCGTCCAGCTTGTTTTTGAGGGAGCGGACGTTAGAGAGAATGAGCGATGGTACCGCTGGTCTGGAGGGGTTAGCCTTTAGCCTAGCATGGATCCCGGCCCTTTTTCCACGCTTTTGCTTGCGTTCGCTCCGCTTACGCCTCCTCCTCTCTCGGGTAGCTTCCAGCGGGGACTCCGCCAGAATTCCATGCTGGCATCGAATGTCCAAATCACAACCGATCGCCACGATTCTTGCAGTGTGCAGTACCTTGATGTTTAATAAGGTCTCACGGTTGTAAGTTTTACAGAATGTACGTCTGGGAAGATCAAAACACTCAAAATTCTCACACTCGCTGATGCCAAGAGGGGCCGCTGCGTCCATGCGCGCTGCCGCCATCTTAAGTATGGTCTTCTCATGGTCTGAGAGTCCTTCAGGTGCCTTTTGGCAAACTCCAGGCATGCTGCCATGTGCCTTTTACTAAGGAATGGCTTCCCTCTGGTCACTCTACCATACAGGCCTGATTGGTGGATTGCTGCAGAGATGGTTGTCCTTCTGGAAGGTTCTCCTCTCTCCACAGAGGAACACTGGAGCTTTGATAGAGTGACCATCGGGTTCTTAGTCACCTCCCTGACTAAGGCCCTTCTCCCCCGATCGCTCAGTTTAGATGGGCGGCCACCTCTAGGAAGAGTCCTGGTGGTTCTGAACTTCCATTTATGGATGATGGAGGCCAGTGTGCTCACTGGGACCTTCAAAGCAGCAGAAATTTTTCTGTACCCTTCCCCAGATTTGTGCCTCAAGACAATCCTGTCTCAGAGGTCTACAGACAATTTCTTTGACTTCATGCTTGGTTTGTGCTCTGACATGTACTGTCAACTGTGGGACCTTATATAAACAGGTGTGTGCCTTTCTAAATAATGTCCAATCAACTGAATTTACCACAGGTGGACTCCAATGAAGCTGTAGAAACATCTCAAGGATGATCAGTGGAAACAGGATGCACCTGAGCTCAATTTTCAGCTTCATAGCAAAGGCTGTGAATACTTATGTATCATGAGTCTGAGCTCTAATTTTCCCTCTGAGCTCAGACTCAAGTTATTTCTGAGTTTTGTATGTCTATTATTATGTTGTCAGTTTTCTGTATATATTTTGGATTTTTTTTTTTACACTTACACTACCGTTCAAAAGTTTGGGGTCACCCAGACAATTATTTTGTGTTTTCCATGAAAAGTCACACTTATTTACCACCATGAGTTGTAAAATGAATAGAAAATATAGTCAAGACATTGACAAGGTTAGAAATAAGGATTTGTATTTGAAATAATAATTTTTTCCTTCAAACTTTGCTTTCGTCAAAGAATCCTCCATTTGCAGCAATTACAGTATTGCAGACCTAACATGATTGCACAAGGGTTTTCTAGTCATCCATTAGCCTTCTGACGCAATGAGCAAACACACTGTACCATTAGAACACTGGAGTGATAGTTGCTGGAAATGGGCCTCTATACACCTACGTATCTAGATATTGCACCAAAAACCAGATGTTTGCAGCTAGAATAGTCATTTACCACATTAGCAATGTATAGAGTGTATTTCTGATTAGTTTAAAGTTATCTTCATTGAAAAAAAGTGCTTTTCTTTCAAAAATAAGGACATTTCTAAGTGACCCCAAACTTTTGAACGGTAGTGTATGTGCCCTCCTTTCTCAGACACTCCCACTTGCTGTTCACAGTCTGTTTTCCAGCTGTTAACAGTTGGGTAAATTAGGCCGCCTGCCTGCTCAGCCCACACTTGTTGCTCATTTACCTGCCGCTGCTCTGCTGCCCACTATTTAAGGACTGCTGTTTAGTCTCTCAGTGCGGCAGCATTGTCTATAGTCTTGTCTTATGCCTATGGACTCATTCAATCAATCAATCAATGCATCAGATTTATATAGCGCTTTATCATAGACACTCAAAGACGCTTTACAGAAATTAAGGGTCATCCACCACCTGGATGGATGAAGCAGCCACAATATGGCGCCATCCCTTGTTAACCATTCACACACACATTCACACCAAGGGCCACTTTAGAGTCTCCAATTAACCTGACCTGCATGTTTTTGGCATGTGGGAGGAAACCGGAGAAATCCCGGGGTAAACCCACGCATACACGGGGAGAACATGCAAACTCCACACAGATCACTGTTGGTCGGGGGCTGGGATCGAACCCACGATCCCACGATCCCCTGGCCAAGGGTAAACTGTGCTGCCGCAGTGCTAACCACTGCGCCACCGTGCAGCCCAAATTCATTCCTGAAGTCTTATGGACTGATCCTTTGCATTCCCCTGTAAGTTACTTTAAGTTTGCATTTTTTGTACCGTGCACAGTTTGTTTTGTGTATTTTGTTAATAAATATCACTAAACAGTTCAGCACCTGGGTCATCCTCTCTGCCCCGAAGGGGCATTCATGACATTATGTACATGTCATTTCCAAGTTTTTTATTTTTAATACATTTGCAAAAATCTCAAAAAACATTTTTTCACATTGTCATTATGGAGTATTGTGTGTGGAATTTTGAGGGGAAAAATGAATTTAATCCCTTTTGGAATAAGGCTGTAACTTAACAAAATGTGGAAAAAGTGAAGCACTGTGAAGACTTTCCGGATGCTCTGTAGATATCTAAAAGTTCACTGTAGACAGGGAAGTGGTTTGTTTTAATGTTAAAACTGCTTGCCATGACTTCCGGGAAGATGGCGGAGAGACATAACACTTAAACAAAGAGCTCTCCCTAGCCGGATTAAAAATCATCGGTAAATGGCCAACTCGACATAAACGAATCAATAAACTAAGGGATGAAAACACGAAGGAACCGGGCACAAGGACAAAAACAGGGTAAAATTGAAGAATTCCTCTCCAACAACGCAGGAAAAACCGCTGTACGCAAAGCCCAAAAAAACGAGATGTCCACAGCAGAGAAAATGGAGGACACCAGACTCGACAACATGAACGCTGGCATCGCCAGTTTGGGTGAAGAGTTGAGAGAATTCAAGCGACAGCTACAACAGGATTTAGCGGCTCTTAAGGAGGAACTGAAAAAAGAAATTAAGGAGGAAATCATGGACCTCCGAAGAGAAATGGAGCGTAAATTAACGGAAAACATGGAGGAGCTGCGCTCCCAGCGGGCGTGTATGACAGAAGCGCAGACCCGAATTTCGGAACTAGAAGATTGGAAAAGCGAGGCAAACGAACAACTACAGACCCTGACGACGCAAACGCAGAGGATGCAGGAGAAAATAAACGACTTGGAGAGCAGATCCCGACGAAGCAATATGCGCATCTTTGGAATTCCGGAGGGCATTGAAGGCAACTCGATGACAAAATTCATGGATCAGTTCTTAAAAAAAGAACTGGAAATACCCGGAGAAACGGATCTGCAGATTCAACGGGCGCACAGAACACCGGCACAGAACCCGAAAACAAACTCTCCACCCAGGTCAGTTGTGGTAAACTTTGTGAAATATGACATAAAGGAAAGAATCCTGACACAAGCATGGAAAAAAAAGATACGAATCGGCGACAAACAGGTATTTTTTGACCATGACTACCCGACAGAAATCGTGCAGCAGCGGAAGAAATATGCCAATATTAAAAAAACGCTGAAAGAGAAAAAAATTAGATTCCAAACGCCGCTAACGAAAATGAGGATTCATTGGGAGGAAGGCACAAGAACCTACAACACGGCCGAAGAGGCAGCGCGGGATATGATGGAGCGGGGCCTTGAGGTGAGTGTGCCGAAGGAGACGGCTGGAGCAGCGGCGGCCCTGAACGCACCACGACAGACGGAGTGGAGACGAGTGAACGGCGGAAGAAGGGGGAGAGACGTAGAGCAGCGGGCCCAGGACAAGCTACAAGGCTTTCAACTGAAAGCCTATATCATAACAAAGATTAAGAAAGGCACAGAAGAAATGAAGGCCAAGAAGACAAGGTAAAAGAGAAACAGACGGCTAGGAGAGGTTTAAGTGATATTTGTTGGACATTTCTAGACTTATGACTATTACTTTGATAGTAATTAGAAGTCTAGGGAGGGCCCTTCACTCTGTGAAGACAAACCCCCCACCCACCAACAGGGACCAGTGGGCAGAAGAAAGGCCCAAAGTACGGAGGTCGAGTTTTTTTAATGTGTTTTTATATAAATATGTGTTATTTTTGTTGTTAAAGGGGCTAGGAGCACAAGTTAAAAAAATGGAAAAACATGAATATGGGTAAAAATCTTAAGATAATGACACTAAACGTGAATGGTCTGAACTCACCTGTTAAAAGGGAAAGAATAATAAGAAAATTCAAGAAGGAAAAAGCTGAAATTATATTTATGCAAGAGACACATTTGAGCAAGGCAGAACATGTGAAACTAAAGAGATTTGGCTATAAGAACTCCTACTACAGTTCATTTAAGGGAGGAGCAAAAAGGGGGGTTATGATACTAATCTCAAACAAAATACAATTTGAAAGTGAACAGGAAATCCAGGATAAAGAAGGCAGGTATGTAATAATAAAGGGAAGAATAGATGGTATGCAGATCACATTAGTGAACATCTATGCCCCACCAGAAAGTGACAAGGGTTTTTTTCAACATCTGTTTGATCTCATAGCAACACACAGTGAAGGAGTCCTAATTTGTGGAGGAGACTTAAATGCTGTCATGGATCATAAAGTTGACACAACAAGTGTTAAGAAGACAAAAAAACATGTAACAAAGTTCATAAGAACCTCACTGGCAGAAATGGGTATGGTAGACATATGGAGGGACCTACACCCACTCGAAAAAGACTATACACATTATTCAGCAGCCCATAAAGTACACTCTAGAATAGATTACTTCCTTATGAATGAAGGTGACAGACACAGGGTGAGAAATTGTTGGATTGGAGGGGCAGAAATATCAGATCATAATCCTATATACATGGAAATATATTTAAACAATAGAAAACGACAAACAACATGGAAACTTAACGTAGGACTGTTAAATGATGAGAAAATGAAAGAAAGAATAAAAATAAACATAAACGAATATATCCAAGAGAATGACAATGAAGAAGTGGACCCAACAATACTATGGGACGCACTAAAAGCCGTGTTAAGGGGTAAATTAATTGTTGAAACAGGAAAAGCAAATAAGACTAAACTGGAAGCGTATGAACAAAGATGTGAGAGACTGAGGGAATTAGAACGTAAACATCAAAGCACAAATGATCCAAAAATATATCAAGAAATTAAAGAAGAAAAAACAAAGATAAAAGAAACACAAATGGATGAAATTGAAAGGAAAAATAGATATCTAAAGCAAAAATATTATGAAACGGGGCCAAAAGCCACAAAACTGCTGGCAAAACGGTTAAGAAAACAACAAACAATGAATAATGTATACAAGATTAAAGACCCCACCACAAATAAAACCACAGTTAACCCAGAAAACATCGAAGAAATTTTCCATAATTTCTACCAAGAACTATACTCGCAACCTGAAGAAACAAATACTAAAGATATCAAAAAATTTCTAGACACATTGGACTTGCCATCAATAGGAAATCAACAAAATGAAAAACTAACAGCAGAAATAACAACACAAGAGAGCAGAGATGTGATTAAGTCACTTAAAAACGGTAAATCACCAGGTAGTGATGGATACCCATCTGAGTTTTATAAACTGTTTATAGAAGAACTCACGCCACAACTCCTAAAGTCATTTAATTGGACGCTGAACAACAACAAAATACCTCCAACATGGAACGAAGCAATCATTTCAGTTATTTTAAAACCAGGGAAAGATAAAGAACAATGCGGAAACTATAGACCAATCTCTTTATTAAATGTAGATTATAAAATATACACAACAATTATATGTAAACGAATAAAGACATTCTTGACGGAATTGATAGAAGATGATCAAACTGGATTCATAGAGGGACGCCAAACACATGACAATATCAGGAGAACAATACATATAATTAACCAAATACATAAAGAAAAGAAAAGCGCAGTAATAATGAGTTTAGACGCAGAAAAAGCATTTGACAGGGTTAACTGGAAATTCCTATATAGTGTACTGGAGCGCTTTGGATTTAACGAAAAATCAGTACAATGCATAAGGACGCTATATCAAGAACCTGTGGCAAGAATCAAGATAAACGGTAGCTTAACAGACAAAGTAAATATACAAAGATCAACTAGGCAAGGATGCTGCTTATCGCCCACCTTGTTTGCTCTGTTCATAGAACCATTGGCTCAAGCGATACGACAAAATAAGAAATTAAAAGGTGTAACAATAAAGGGGGCGGAACACAAGATTGGGCTATTTGCAGACGATATTATAGTTTACCTTGAACAACCAGATAAATCAATAATGGAAATGATGAACTTGATAGAAAATTTTGGAAAATTATCAGGATACAAGATAAACATAACAAAAACACAAATACTGACATTCCACTATAACCCTCTAAACCAGATAACTGATAAGATCAAACTAAACTGGAAGCAAAAAGAAATAAAATACCTTGGAGTGAACATACCTAAAGACCTAAGCAAAATATATAAAGCAAACTATGATAGGTTGGAACAAGAAATAAAAAAAGATATTGATAGATGGTCAATCTTAAATATGGATCTGAATTCAAAAATTGAGACAGTCAAAATCAGCATACAACCTAGATTACTTTACCTCTTCCAGGCTATACCAACAGAGATTCCAGATGCCCAATTCTCAAAGTGGGACAGGATGATATCGAGATTTGTTTGGGGAGGTAAAAAACCAAGAGTGAAATATAAAACCCTCCAATTACCAAAAGAGAAAGGAGGCATGGGCCTACCGAGTCTAAAGGAATATTACTACTCAGCACAAATAAGATATATCATATGTTGGTGCGACGAGGGATATGAGGCAAAATGGAAAGAAATGGAAAAGGAAATTGAGGGACTCCCAGTACAAAGCATAATAGGGGATAAAGATGCATATAAGCAAATCAAACAAATAGACCCAATCACTAAATTTACTTTAGAACTGTGGTATAAAATAGTACAAAAATATAATATAAGGGAAGACATAAAACTATTGAAATGGGTAGCATTTGACAGTCAGTTTGAACCGGCAAAACAAGATAGGGGATACAAAAATCTGGTGAACAAGGGAATCACAGCATGGGGCAATATCGGAAAAAAAGATCTCGGGAGCTTTGTAAATATCAGGAGAAAATTTAAATTAGAAAGATCGGAATTTTTCAGATATCTGCAGATGAGAGATTACTATATGAAGAAGATTAGGCATAACCTCCAAACAGATGTGAACGAGATTATACAACTTATTTTAAGCTCATATGCAGGAAATAAAATAAGAATTATTTCAAAACTATATCAGAAACTTATGACAAACAATCATACAAGTAACTATATAAAGGAGAAATGGGAGAAAGAGCTCAATTTAAACATAACAGAAGAAAGCTGGCAGGAAATATGGAAAACACAACACACATCAACAAATTCAAGGGCATGGAGGGAATTTGGATGGAAAAACCTGATTCGCTTTTTCATTACACCACAGATTCAAGGAAAATATTCAAATACCCAATCTTTATGCTGGAGGGGATGTGGGGCTCAAAATGCAGACCACTCACATATGTTTTGGAAATGCTACAAAATATCATCATTTTGGAAATCTATGCATGTGACAATACAGAGGATATTAGGATATAATATACCAATGAACTGTAACCTGATGTACTTATGTGATCTTAAAAAAGACAGTGTTATACAGGCTGAGGACAGATATCTAGTTAAAATCTTGTTGATTGCATGTAAAAAAACTATCACAAAAAAATGGCGATCAGAAGTTCTTCCTGACCAAGAACAATGGACTGACATTGTTGAGGACATACGTATGATGGAAAAACTAACATATCGACGAAGAATGCAAGAAGGAATATGGGAGAAAAAATGGCGGAAATGGACACACTACAAAGTGCAACAACGAGGCAGAAATTGAAAGAATAACCAAAGACACTGAAAAAACCAGAAGAATTAAGAGATGGAAACTAAAAACTTGATGCTCCAACATTTGTCCCCCCCCCCTTTTATTTTTTATTTTTTATTTTTATTTTGTTTATTTTTTTTTATTTTTCCCTACCCTAACCCCTTTGTTTTTTAAATGTAGAATGTGATCTGAATGCATTATATATGATGAAAAATGAATAAAAATCTAAGTTACAAAAAAAAAAAAACAAAAAAAAAACTGCTTGCCATATGATATATGGATAATGTGCTACTACCGAAGCCACGCTGGATACATCAGGTCATTGATGTATCCAGCGTGGCCTCGGTAGTCGTGTGATGTTTAATGGAACGGGTGTCTCGGATTGTCTGAGTACTCATGCGCAATTGAAGTTCGTAATGGTTAAATAAAGTTATTTGAATTTGAATTTGAATGTGGACAGGAGAGAGGCAGGGGGAAAACTCAATTCTTTCCATTATATCACTGCAATACTGATCATGTGCAATCGTATCTGACACTACACCTACACTACCGCACTGAAATGCACTCTGGATATTCGTTTCTAGCTGTCTGAATATAGGATTGCTGGGTTTATTACTACTAATTGTTTACCTAAACTAATTGTTTACCTCTATGGAGGTCAGAGTCCTTCTGGCTGCCATTGGCACCACAGGTTGCATCACTGTATATAGACTGTACATAGACTGCTGCTGTTGCTGTTTGTTCTTGTTTTTCTTTTTTAATCCAGCCTAATTTCCTTTCTTTATATAAAATGCACACCAATGTAGAGAGAGAGAAACGCCATTTCAGTTCTCCTGTATGTCCTGCACGTACAGTAGTACTGACAACAAAATCCTTGAATCCAGGGGTTTTTTTTATAGCACCTGCTCCTAGCAAATTCCCTAAAGTAAACCTTTAATTGTCCTTCTGTATTGATGTGATCACCTCCTCCCCACAGAACCATGATCCCAGCCAGCATGTCCATGTGGGTCCCACCCTAGGTTTAACTGGGCTGTCTTATGAGTCCCATGTGGGTTTGTCCACGGTACCATGTTGGCCCCATCTGTGTTTGCCAACATGGACTTTACATGTGGTGCAGGTAAGCAGGTGATGTGTTTACCCACTTTAAAGCCATCTGGGCCCCTGGTGGATTTAATGTGGGTGAGCAGGTTTCAATAACACTGTCATGATCCTGGGGCGGGGGGCCCAGTTTCCTGTCTAGTTTAGTGTTTTTCTGTCTTGCTTGTTCCCTTGTTTTGTCTGCTGTATTTGGTTCCTGGTTAATTCTTGTCATTTTCTATTTAAAGTATTATCATGTTCATTTTGGGGTTCTGTTGTGTTTGCATTGTTATGGTTTCCGGTTTGTGTTTTATTTTGACAGCGCTGTGCAGCTTCCGGCTGTCAAACTGTTCGGAGCTGCACAGCTGCTATTCATTCTGTTATTTTCTCCACTCATGTATCCACACCTGTTAACCATCAAGTGGAGGGTATTTAAGGGGCACAACAACCTTCCTCGTTGTCGTGCCCTACTGTGACATCCTCAGATGTCAAGGAAATATCTGACTGTATTGTCCTCCGTAGCCGTTGAGGAGAGTGCATTGAGCTCTGACCAGGTAATCGTCCTTTTCCCCAATTCCCTCAGCCGCCAATCCCGCTGCTTCCCGAGTGTGCTCTGGCTGAAACTGGCTCTGGTTCCCTGGCGTCACCAAGCGCCTCAGCCACGGTATCCCCGAGCTGTTCTGTCTCCCCTGGTCATGAGCTCCGCCCTCCTCCGGTACGTGTATTTTCCCTTTTGATTTGTTTGTGTGTTTAATATGTCATTGTCACGTTTTCTTTTAATAAATGTTGCAACTCACAGATAGTGCTTGAAGTCTTGCTTCGTCTGTGAAACGGGAGCTTTATGACAGCCACTAGTGCCATAAGCAACATTATATGGGGGAAAAATCACAAATTTATGAGGAAAAAAAAAGAAAATTATGGGGAAAAAAGTGACAAATTTACTAGAAAAAAACCTCACATATTTATGGAAAAAGATGAAAATTTCAGAAAAAAAGTTGCAAATTTACACACAAAATTGTAAAATTACTTGAAAGAGTTGCAACCTTACAAGAAAAAGTTAGCAACTTTACAAGAAAAAAATTACAAATTTATGAGGAAAAAATGTAAAAATTTATAAGAAAAAAGTGAAAAATGTACAAAAAAGTTGCAAATTTATGTGAAAAAGTCACAAATTTACTAGACAAACATTGCAAATTTATGAGAAAAGTGAAAATTTAAGAGAAAAAAGTTAAATTTACAAGAAAAATTTAGCAAATTTAAAACAAAAACGTCACAAATTTATGAGGAAAAATTTTGAAAAAATTGCAAATTAATAAAAAGGTAACAAATATACAGTATGAGTAAATAAATTTAAAATTAATGGGAAAAAAGACCCAAAATTTATGAGAAAAAGTTGTCAGTTTACAGTAAAAAAAGCTGAAAATTTTAGAGAAAGTACAAAATTTACAAGAAAAGTGTTGCACATTTATGGGAAACAGTCACAAATTTAAAAGAAAACAGCAAATTTACAAGAAAAAAATAACAAACCTATGAGAAAAAGTTGCAAAATTACATATCAACTACCATCACAACTAACATCATTCGCTATATAATTCAAGAAAATCTGTGTGTGTGTCTCTGTGTGTGTCTGTGTCTGTGTGTCACGATCACAGGCTAAAAGATCATAGCAATCACTTTGACATCATCAAAGATCAAAGGCAGCCATCACTCACGATCATAGGACTCGCTATGACATCATCAAAGATCTAAAGATCAAAGGCAGGCATCATAGGACTCGCTATCCCATCATCAAAGATCATAGGACTTGCTATGACATCATCAAAAGATCATAGGACTCACTATGACATCATCAAAGTTCAAAGGCAGGCATCACTGAACGAGTGCTGATGTGCTTGCTTGCACCCTTGCTTACACCTGTTTTTTATGGCCATGCAGAAATACTTGCTTATACTTGGTTTCTACAGGCATGCATGGGTATGCACTAGTCATATTATATGTGTCTGTCTGGCTGTTCCACACGTATCTCCCAAACTGTTCATCGGACAGGCCTCATATTTTATATGTGCTGTGCTGATGTTACAAAGGTGTGCATCCCCGAATTTCAGCCTCCCCGGATATGCGGAAGTTTAGGAGGGGAAATCTTTAATGAACGTCTATAGGGGAGCTATGGGTGTTCATAGCTATGACATCATAGACACACAGATGTTGCCATGGTTACTGTTGCCAGGCAGCCACATCATCAAAGATCAAAGGCAGGCATCACTGAAGGAGTGGTGATGTCAAAGATAAAAGGCAGGTTTCACCATGGTTACTTTTGCCATGGTAACCATGTCAAAGATCAAAGGCAGGCAACACCATGGTTACTGTTGCCATGGTAACAGTAACTTTCTACAGGCATGCAGAAATGCTTGCTTACACTTGCTTTCTACGGGCATGAAGAAATACTTGCTTATATTTGGTTTCTATGGACATGCATGGGTATGCACTAGCAATGCATGATGTTAAGCACACTAGGTTGACAATGTTAGGTTACACATATTTGCTTGATGTTAAGGCACAATATGGTAGTATTAACAATTAGGCCCATGACCATAAATTACCTAAGGTTCAATAAGCCAAAACCATTATCTGAACCTGGACAACCGAGTAGACTGCCAGTAAAACCCGGCATGGTTGAGCGGATTACTCTGCCACTGTTATCAACCATGCTCTGTTTAAACATTTTCATAAGACAGCCATTTAACAGTCCAACCTCAGGGGGCCTCAGGCAAGCCCACGGTGGGTGCGGCCATGGAGATGCTGGCCGCAGCATACCCGAGCGCCATCCCACTGGAATCATGGCTTGCTCGTCAGCAAAGTCCCAGTCCGGGTCCCACACTGGCTGGGTCGGTTACAGTGTTGCATCTTGATCCGGGGCAGCTGTTGGTCTTACCTTCCTCAGACGGTTGGCGTACCATCGCGAACCATCAGCCATCTGGAATGTGGCTGGCCCCACTTGCATGGTGACCTGCATCGGTGGTGACAGGAGCATCTGCAGGTCGTCTGGGCATTCGGATCAGCGGACCCGAACCCAATCGAGCACCGTGAGCGTTGACCTGTTGAGCTTCATGTGGCACTGTTTCTTTCTCGTCTCGATGGTTTCACCCAATGCTGGTTGCGGGTGTGATGGCGGGACATTCTTGCCCGCAGCAGGACACACTCCGGGTTGGCGTGGTTTACTGGGGTCCTGTTTGGCCATGGACTTGACCTTCTGTGGTTTTACGGTGGCGCTGTGAAGCTTACTCCAAGCGAGGATCTGAGTCAAGTCCGGATTATACTCTCTCGTCTCTGTTGCTGATTGTGGTTGCAGCGGTGTAATGTTCTCGCTGGCAACAGGATGCTCTCTGGGTTTGCATCGTTCACCGGGGTCCTGCTTGGCCATGGACTTGATTTCCTGCAGCTGAATGGTGGCTCCGTGAGGCTTTTGCTGGGCGAAGATCAGAGTCAAGTCCGGAGTATGCTCTCTCATGTTTTGCTCTCTGTGTGGCGCAAAGCTTGGAGCAGCTGTACCCACATCTGGGTGAAACATGCTCCGGCCATCAGCAGTCAAACAAAGTCCTTTGTGGTCAATGATGGTGAAACCCAATTCATTTAAGAGGTCGCACCTGGGGATGTTGTTGCATCTCTACCTGGAAGGCAAGCACTGGGAGGGCTTTGGACCTGTAGTGAACCATTACCATGATGGTTCCTACGAGGCTAATTCTGGTGTTCCCGAATCCATAAAGCTCCACCACATCCGGCTTGATTGGATGCCGAGGGAAGAACCTCTTCACTGTGATCCAGTTCATCAGCGATCTTGTAGGGGCGGTGTCCAGTAGTAATGGCAGAGTGTCTCACTGTCGAGTCTCACTGTGCACCACTTGTACACAGAACTGCTAGAGTCCACTGAATGAATGGTTGTTGGTGAAGGTAGTTCAACTGAGCTGAGTGGCGAACTTGTCGTTGACCATGTTGAATGGCACACTTTGGCAAAATGGTTAAGCTTACTGCAGTGCTGGCATTGCTGCCCCCTGGCCGGGCAGGAGTGCATACACATTCGATGCACAGGGGAACCAGTTACCACACGTTTGGTGCCCCATGATGTCCTGGTGTCCCGTGGTGTTCACCTCGGTGTCCTCCAAAAACGTCGCAGTGTCAACGGGCTCTTCTGCTGGGGTAACTGGATGAGTTAGCGGGGTTTGTTGTGACAGCTTGTGCTGCATGAGGTCCAGCTCCAGGTCCTGTATGGATGCTGACTGGAGCTCTTGTGGCGGCTCCGGGTCCTGTGAAGATACAGACTGGAACTCCTGTGAGCTAACTGGGCAGCCTCTTCTAGCTCTAGCTGGGCTGCTAATCCCAGTGCTTTGATGATCAGCATGCCGCCCAGTGTTGTCACTAACTTCTCCCGCAGCTTCATATTTGTGGTGTGCTCCGCCAACTCATCTCACAACAACTCCTCTTCTAAGCATCCAAACCTGCATGTCCTTACCAGACGGCAGAGGTTGGCGACAAACTGCTCGACCGACTTTTCCGCTTGCTGACGGCGCTGGTGAAACTTGAGTCGTCTAGCTGTCACACCCTCCGCTCCCTGTCTGCGTTGGCAAAACCTAATCCTTCGTGCCAACGCAGTCTTGGGCATCGCAAAATGCCCAGCTAATAAGGCGGCACATTTGTTGTGTCCATAATTGGTGAAATAACTAATAGGACGGAAGGCAGTTTATAGTGTTTATTAAAGAACTCACAGATGAACAGCAGTGGACTACAGCGCTCCTGATCCAGGCGTCAGCGGCAAGAGGACCTGCCCCTTCCAGCCGTGGCCTTTATACTCTGGCTGGCGTCACCACCTGAAAGGTGGACCGCCAGCCCCCTCTATTCCCCGGTCATTCCCAGGCTGCCATCTTACTATTGTTTTCATATGTAACATTCCCTTCCCCCCTTTTTAAAAAAATGCAGGCACACAGATTAACCCACCCAAATTTAACACCCGACTCACTCTAACAAGGGAAACAGTATGTACAAAAATAAGTAGATAATTTATCCAGTCGTACAACTAAGGCTGGGGGGCCGGGCAGACTACCAGCACCCCCTACACAGCTAGGTGGGTTATTCTGCCGCCCTCACCTATCAGTCCAGAAAATAAAATGCGCCGTGTTTCTAAGAAAAAAAATTAATCTCAGAACAGTCTGTAAACACACCTACAATATACAATAACCTTAAACAATAAACATTTTCATCCCACACTCAACCAAACTCTACTGGCGGCCTCCCACCCCAATACACCTCACACTTGAGCACACAAAAGAAAACCGTGTTGAGGCATCCAATTTATCACTACAAATTTTCACATTAACACACAACAGGTCGAGCCTCAGAGCACCAATTAGCCTTATACCAATTATCAAACCAATTATCAAACAGATTTTACCTCAATGTATGTTAACTACTATAAGCCATTACTCCTTAAAAGAAAATTTGGAAAATAAATTAGCATTCTCCTTTTTTTTAACTCAGTTTCACCAAATCTATTCAATTAAATACTCAAATAAATTTATCAAAAGCACAATCGGAGCACAACCCAGTAGAGACAACCTATATACATAATGACATGTGATAAGGAACATTTAACACTCTAACTTAACAGCTCACAGTCATTTCACAAACCCAGTGGAAAGACCCCCCCCCCCTCCCAGGATTGCCATCTTGTGGTTCCCGGCCAGAGTATCTCTGCTTCCATCTTTTAGTCTCTGGGGACGGGCTGCGTCGCCTCTTCTCCTCCATCACCCGACGCAGCTTGCGGGATGCCTCCACGTTCCGTCTGACAGGCCCAGGTAGCCGTCACTCCTGGTGGCCTCCACTTGTAGTCACCCTTGGTCATCGTACTGCCCATGACGCTTGTGGATCCCCGTTGACCGAGCTTCAACCCTAGGGTGAACCATATCACCAACACTCAGGGGAGCTCTAACAGGTCTCCTCGGATCCTCCTGCCGTGGGAAGGGGGGGGGGGCTTCCCATTTGGACCTGGTTCGTTTACCAGTCCGGCCTGAAGCCCTTTTCAATGGCCGCCTTCTGGTGCGTTTTAAGTGCACACCTGTTGGTCTAACCCCGATGCTGTTCAGCACTGATGTCCTGGTTCCACCTACTGACCCGGGGGCCCCATCGTGCCACCCAGTTCCCACACCCAGGGTAGCTTGGGCTCTGGCATCGGGTCCATCCTGGGGAGGCGCCCCGTGACGGTCCTCCTTGCTGTCTTCTCCCAATCCGGACCAATTGGCGTCCCAAACCGCATCATCGTCCACATCCGGCAGGGGTCAGTTCCACAAACCTCCGCCCGACCACTCCTCTCTGGCGTCGCTGGCGATGGAGAAGCCCAAGCCGTAGAACATGTTGCATCCCATAATAAGGGATAAGGACCTGTACTTATATAGCGCTTTTCTAGTCACAAAGACCACTCAAAGTGCTTCACTAGTACTAACCTTCTATTCTAAGGGCCTATAAGAGACAGATATCTAGGGACAATTTAGAACAACCAATTAACCTAACTTGCATGTCTTTGGATTGTGGGAGGAAACCAGAGCCCCTGGTGTAAACCCACGCAGCACAGGGAGAACACGCAAACTCCACACACAAAGGTTCCAACCCTTGCCAGCCTGGGGATTCGAACCTGGAACCTTCTAGCTGTAAGGCAACAGTGCTAACCACTGCACCACCGTGCTGCCCACATAATGTTGGATCCCGTGGCAGTCACCACACATGGACATCCGCCATGCTCCGCAACTTGTACCATGCCATTAACTCGATGTACCCCAATACGGCAATCCTACTCCTACCATAACCGTAAAATGGGGCCGCCGTCCTCTGGATGCAGTACCGGAGAAACAGACTCTTCACTGTGTGCAGATTTAAAATCGAAGCCACCGCACCCGTATCCACAAGCATCGATACCTCGACTCCATCCAAAGTTACCGTGCAATAGATATGGCCACCGGACTCTGGTGCAACCGTATGAACAACAGTGGGAGTCTTCACGGAGGGACCCCCTCCCTTTTCACGTTCCCCTCGTTCAAAATTCCTACAGGACCGTGTGAAGTGGTGCAGTAGGCCACATTTCCCACAGTGCTTTCCCTTCGCCGGACACTCTCTGGACTTAAACCTGTGTCTAGCGGACCCACAGCCATAACATCTCAGCGTTCTCGGGGTAGACCTTATTTTGACAACGGAGGCGTATTTTTCATCCTCAACATCGTCTTCATCTTCAGGGCCCGCTGTCGGCGCCTTTAGTTGAGGCTCATTTAGCGCAGAAGAGGAAGACTCCCTACCGAGGTCCCTCGCTAATACTTCAGCTGCCTTAAACTGCTGGACAATTTCAATAGCGGCAGCCAGAGTCAATTCACCCGAGTAGGTCAGGAGCCGTGACCAGGCAGCAGGGCAACAAACATGCTCTGCCAACTGATCCCAGACCATCTCTTTCTGTAGAGCCCCAAATTTACACTCCACCACCAGTTGGCGTAGGTCTGCCACAAACCTCTTCACCGACTCTCCCGTCCTCTTACGGTGCTGTCGGAACTGAATACGCCAAATGATGACATTGTCTGGCGTGCGAAAATATAGCCCCATTAGGTCTACCACCTCCTCAAAACTCTCGGCTCCCCCAAAAGTCTCCAGGATTCTTTGTCCTTCCATGCCCAAATTATGGACCAATATTGTTCTAGCCCACAGTTTCTTTAACACACCGAGGTTGAGGGCCACCAGGTAGTTGCTAAACGCAGCATACCACCTAGGTCAAGGCATGGGACACTCGCCAGGGGCCTCCAGAAACAGCCGAAAACTGGTTGCAGCACGCTCCATAACCATGTTCTCCTCGTCGCCAAATGTTGTGTCCATAATTGGTGAAATAAGTAATAGGGCAGAAGGTATAGTGTTTATTAAAGAACTCCCAGATGAACAGCAGTGGACTACAGCGCTCCTGATCCAGGCGTCAACGGCAAAAGAGGAAGTACCCCTTTCGGCCGTGGCCTTTATACTTTGGCTGGCATCACCACCGGAAAGGTGGGCCGCCAACCCCCTCTATTCCCCGGTCAGTCCCAGGCTGCCATCTTACCACTGTTTTCATGTGTAACAACATTCACTGTAATTCGCTGTAGGTGTCCGCCAGGCCCAGTTTTCTGAACACTTGCTTCCCTCGCTGCTGAGACTATGTATTAGTATGGCTCATAGTTGACACTTGTTAGCCTTATCTACGTAAGTCCATAGCTGACACATATGATTCAAAGGACTCGAACCAACGAGGCGATGGTATTGGTAGCTCACCTGGGGTGGCGAGGAACGGTGGCGGGGGATGTCCGACACACTTCCATACATGCTTCCATCTTCAGGAAAATGTCGTATTCTCCTCCAGAAGATTTAGTTTACCTCGTCACCAATGTTATGTCTGGATGTAGGGACCAGTGGACACGCTCTGTGTGTTGAAGGTTAGCTTTAATAAGCTGCTAACAACACCTGGAACAATATAACAATAAGCTAATAGTAGGCTAATGGCAGGTGTGGTACAGCAGGTAGCAGGTTGAAGGCTGAGCACCAAAGAGACAGTCTCCTGCCGTTAGTCCCCTAATATAGTCAAGGCATGGTGACTTCACGTCGTGTGTCCCCATGTCCGTGATGTGTATGGTGACATTCTAATATGCCACAAAACCCACATGACAGCCCAGTTAACCTTTGGTGGGACCCACATGGACATGTTGGCTGGGATGAGAACCAAAGCAGGAGTGTCTGCCTATTTTATGTAATGCTACTTTTAATTCTGCTTGTCCACGGCTTTCTCTTCTCTTCTGTTTCTACCCCTCCTCATTCCAGAGCTTTTCTGTCTTTGAATATGATGTATTTTCCTGTGTCTAAAGAAATTCTCACCACGTTTTCTCCACATACTTTTTAAATGACTGATTTACTCTCAACCTAAGTGCATTTTCCACATTTACTGTTTCTGACTTAAGTGGGGTAGAGCACCCACCCCTACAACTAAGGGGATGGAGGTTCAAGCCCTGGCTGTGTCACACCAAAGACCATATAAAAATGGTGCCTTTCGCCTTCTAGCTTGGTGCTTAGTGCTGAACTCTACTGTATGTTATTGTATTAAACTACTCTCCATAATATTAACGTTACAATAAGATTTAAAAATGTACGCCTTCTTCTTCTCCTTTTTTTGTCTTCTTCTAACAAAGGTTGTTAAACTTGCAACTTCATAATTTGACCAGCAGATGGTGGTGTAAATCAATATTTCAAATCTGTGACCATTGAAAAAACGAGCTGTTTCCCAGCCAGCATGTCCATGTGGGTCACACTACAGGTTAAATCTGAGCTGTCCCATGTGGGTTTGTTTGCATTTTCCATGTTGGTCCCATCTGTGTTTGCCCACATGGACTTCACCTGTTTACCTATTTTCAAATTATTTTCTCATACAGTTGCTATTTTCTTGTAAATTTGTGACTTTTCCCTCTAATTTGATATATTTATCTTTTGAAAATTTGAAAGTTTCTCATAAATTTGTAACTTTTTTTTTACTGTAAATTTGCAACTTTTTTCTCATAATTTTGTTAGATTTTCTCATAAATTATGATTTTTTTCTTGCAAGTTTGCTAACTTTTTTTTTTTCAATTTTGGAACTTTCTCATAAATTTGCCACCTTTTTTTTTTACTGTAATCTTGCAACTTTTTCCCCATAAATTTGTGACATTTTTCTTGTAAATTTCAAACTTTCCCCAAAATTTTTAGCTTTTTTTCTATAAACCGACAGCTTTTCCTCATAAATTTTAAACTTTTTCTCATAATTTTTTTATTTACTCATACATTTGCTACTTTTTCCTCATAAATTTGTGACGTTAACTCTTGAGATAATTTTACAATTTTTTCCTCATAAATTTGCTACTATTGTTTTTTGTCACTTTTTTCACATTTCCCTCCTCTGTTCCATTTTTGCTGAGCACCAAGCTGGACGGCAGGAAGTTCCATTTTTATATGGTCTTTGGCATGACCCGGCCGGGACTTGAACCTCTACCTCCCAGTTGTGGGGCGCATGCTCTGCCTCTAGGTCACCACTCTGCTGCTCACATTGTTTCACCGATCATAAAACTTCATTAAAGCTGTGAATTCTCTCTTCAGCGATATCAAACAAACCTAAATCCCCCCCATGTAGATTGTTTTGTTTAACGATCCCCAAAGGCTCAGGTTGTTCGTGATGGAAATATATTTTCCAAAATAGTTATTTCCAACAAACAGAAATAAATGTGTTGTTTATCTTAGCATAATTCTGTACATTTTTATTTTTCCTACAGGAAGTTCCACTGATTGATCTGTAAGTTAAATTTTCATCTAATTTTACTGTATATATTAATCAAGCGTTACGTTTGCATGTCTTTGTATCTTATAAGTCCACACACTGCACATTCTTGAGGCTGTGTGTTTATGTATTTTGACAAAGAAGGCTTTCCATACATGCCTGCAAACCTTTAGATGTTGTTTGTTCATTAGATTTGTGTTTTTTTTCTACCTTCACAACCTTCTGTGGTCTCCACAAAATTTGTGCTCTGTTTCTGTGTTAAATTTTGTGCTTTTTATTCCACTTGCCTTCCATAAAGGTCTGCATACGTTTGTGCTTCATTTGCACATTAATATTGTATGTTTTTGTACTTAATTCACACACTTTCTACATTCTCTGCATGCTGACTTTGTATTTTTGACTGTGATGGACTTTCATAGAAGTCCATGTATTTTTTACATGCTGTTTGTGCATGTAAAAAATAAAAACAAAAAGATTTAGTGCTGAAACCAGATAGAATAATTATAGTAGGGGACTTTAATATACATGTAGATGTAGATAGCGATTGCCTTAATTTGGTATTTAATTTAATATTAGACCTGATGGGTTTTCTCAGAAAGTAGGAAATTCTACTCATTATCTCCACCATACATTGGACCTTGTTCTGACATATGGCATAGAAATAGAAAATCTTGTAGTGTCTCCTCATAACCCTGTACTGTCAGACCATTGTCTGTTAACCTTTGATTTTACTATTTCTGACTATTTGGCTCCTAAAGAAAAATATTACTACAGTAGATGCCTCTCAGATGATGCTGTTACCAAATTTATGCAGATTGTTTCCTCTATGCCATGTGTCAACACAACGGAAATAAGCTATAGACAGCTTGCTCCTTCTGTAATTGATCGCATGGTAGATAGTGTTACAGCTTCTCTGCATCAGACTCTAGACATGGTGGCCCCTTTAAAAAAGAAAAAGTCTAATCAGAGATTTCTAACTCCTTGGTTCAAGACAGAAACTTGTAGCTTAAAACAGAAGACTCGTCAATTAGAAAAAAAATGGCGCTCCACTAATTCAGATGAAATCTATTTAGCTTGGAGAAATCATCTTTTAATTTATAAAAAATCTCTTAGAAAAGCTAGAACGAGTTATTATTCTGCATTAATAGAAGAGAACAAGAATAATCCCAGGTTTCTTTTCAGCACTGTAGCCAGGCTGACAAAGAGTCAGGACTCTGTCAATCCTAACATTCCCTTAGAGCTTACTAGTCAGGACTTTATGAACTTTTTCAATAATAAAATTTCATCTATCAGAGATAAAATCAGTCAGATTCTTCCCACTGTTAACTTAAATACAGTAATTACTACAACTCCTTCAATTGATATCTGTTTGGATCAGTTTACTCCAATTGACCTTTTAGAGTTAGATAAAATAATTTCCTCATCCAAGCCTTCAGCTTGTCTTTTTATTGGTAGCTCTATTCTTCAAATAATCAATTCTTCATTAACATTAGGACATGTACCGCAGGCTTTTAAAACTGCTTTAATTAAACCCTTACTCAAAAAGCCAACGCTGGATCCAGGAGTTTTAGCTAACTATAAACCAATCTCTAATCTGCCTTTCATTTCAAAAATCTTAGAAAGAGTTGTTGCTACACAATTATTTGACCACTTGGAGGGAAATGGTTTATTTGAAGAGTTTCAGTCTGGGTTTAGAATCCATCATAGTACTGGAACAGCCTTAGTGAAGATCACTAATGACCTCCTTACTTCATCTGATAATGGACTTGTTTCTGCTCTTGTCCTTTTAGACTTTTGTGCAGCTTTTGATACTATCGATCATAATATTCTACTTGATAGATTAGAACACTATGTTGGACTTAATGGAACTTTGTTGCAGTGGTTTAGATCTTATTTATCTGATAGGCTCCAGTTTGTTCATGTCAATAATGAGTTTTCTTCCAACTAAAAGCTCAGGAGCGGAGTTCCACAGGGATCTGTGCTAGGCCCTATTCTTTTTAGTTTATATATGCTTCCATTAGGCAACATTATTAGAAAGCACTGTATACATTTTCATTGTTATGCAGATGACACACAATTACACCTGTCAATGAAGCCAGATGATAGTAATCAATTAGTCAAGTTAGAAGCCTGTCTTGAGGAAATCAAAGCTTGGATGGCTTGTAATTTCCTGCTATTAGATAGATAGATAGATAGATAGATAGATAGATAGATAGATAGATAGATAGATAGATTATTTCGAACACAAAAATATAACAAAAAACAAGCAAATGGCAAATGCAATAAAGTTACAGTATACACTGTTCGAAAGGGAGAAGGAAGAAGTGAACACTTATTAATTCCAACTCCTCTTTTCCATAGATACACCCATGTGAATTTTATACAAATTACCACCTTTAAGACCCCAAGTAAACAATTTACTGTATTTTTTACAAATCAACATTAACACCCATCCATTCTAACATACAATGAAATCCATACATCAAAACCAGTCTCAAACAACACAGATATACAGTGGTATATCTGTATATATACAGATATATATACAGTATATGTACAGTATCTATATCTATATCTATATCTATATACGTATATACAGTATTAAATTCAGATAAGACTGAAGTCATTCTAGTTGGTCCAAAAAAACCAAACAAACTCTTAGTTTGGATGCGGTTACTCTTTCTCTTAATAGTTCTGTGAGGAACCTTGGAGTTATTTTTGATCAAGATTGGTTTTTCAATCCACATATTAAACTTGTTTCTAAGACTGTCTTCTATCATTTGCATAATATTGCCAATATTAGGAGCATCTTGTCTCAAAGTGATGCTGAGAAACTGATCCACACTTTTGTTAGCTCTAGATTAGATTATTGTAACTCTTAATTATCAGGTTATCCTAAAACATCTTTCAAAAGTCTTCAGCTGATCCAAAATGCTGCAGCAAGAGTTTTAACAGGTACTAGAAAGAGAGATCATATCTCTCTGGTTCTGCCCCCCCTTCATTGGCTTCCCATAGAGTTTAGAATTAAGTTTAAAATCCTTCTTCTCACTTAAAAAGCTCTAAATTATCGGGGTCCTTTTTATTTAAAAGATCTGATACTACCCTATTATCCTAACAGAGCACTACACTCCCAAAATGCTGGATTACTTGTAATACCTAGAATCTCCAAAAGTACAATGGGAGGCAGAGCCTTCAGTTATCAAGCTCCTCTTCTGTGGAACCAGCTGCCAATCTGGATTTGGGAGTCAGACTCGATCTCTGTTTTTAAGAATAGGGTTAAAACCTTCCTTTTTGATATAGCCTATAATTAGGGAGGGATCATGTGCCCCTAAACCCTCCCTAAGTTATGTTGTTAATAGGTTTAGACAGCCAGGGGACCTCCAACAGTACACTGGGCTTCACTCCTTTCTTCACTCTCCGTGAAATATTTTTGCTGGTCATTAACACCTGTTTGTTCTCTCCCATCGATTGACTCCCCGTCATGCTGTTTGCTGTCTACATGTCTGTTCTTTTCTTCTTCTTCTCTTTCCCCTCACTCCCCAGCCAGTTGCAGCAGATGACTGTCCCTCCCTGAGCCTGGTTCTGCTGGAGGCTTTGTCCTGCTAAAAAGGGAGTTTTTCCTCTCCACTGTCGCCAAGTGCTGCTCACAGGGGATCGCCTGATAACTGGGGTTTTTCTGCAATTTTGGAGGTTTCCCCTACAGTTGAAAGTGCTATGAGATGACTGTTGTTGTGAAATGGTGCTATATAAATAAAGTTGAATTGAACTGAAATATAATTTGTGTGCTTTGACCTTGATGGCCTTCCATACATGCATCTGTGCATTAACCTCATGTCTTGTAGACCTTGATTGACTTCCATATATTTGTCTATATTTTTGCATGTTGTTTGGTAAGTTCATATATTTTTGACTATGATGGCCTTCCATAATGCCTGCATACTTTTGCATTCTGTTTGTGATTAGTTAAATTTCTGTCCACATACTTTTGCACATTGTGTGTTAAAATTAGTGTTTTTGAGCTTATAGGCTTCTCATATATGTGTTGTTTGTCAAGCTTATGTGTGTTTGACACCAATGGCCTTCTACATGTCTTCATACTTTTATACATTTATTTAATAAATTTAAATAAATTTAATTTGAACCCCTTGGCCTTCCATAATTGTTTGCCCACTTTAGCATATTGACAGCATCCACTTGATGGCTTTCCATAAGTGCCCACATATTTTTGTGTGCTGTTTGCATGAGAAATTTGCATTTTTAACCCTAAATTCTATCAGTACATGTGCACAAACTATGCTTGCTTGTTAAGCTCATGTATTTTTATGGCTTTCCATATACATATGTATTTTTCACCTCATGTCTTTTGGATCCGTATGGCTTTCCGTATATGTCTTTGCACTTTTGCATGCTGATGACTTGACCTTAATAGCCTCCCATAAGTGCCCATTCATTTGGTGTGTTAAATTTGTGTTTTGACACTAAGGGTCTTCCATACAGGTCCACATATTTTTTCACTATAGCTCATGATAAATTTGTTTTTGACATTAATGGCCTTCCATAAGAGATCGTATTGTTTTGTGTTGTTCGCATGTTAAATTTGCATTTTTAACCCGAACGCCTTTACATACAAGTGCACAACCTACTGCATGTGGACTTTCTTTTTAAGCTCTTGGGTGTTTGAACTTGATGGGATTCTCAACATGTCTGCAAACTTTTATTCATTCACTTCACGTCTTTTGGAGCCCGATGACCTTCCATACATGATTTCATGCTGTATAGTATGTTGCTAGCATGACCTGTCATAAGTGCCCACATTTCTTTATTTAACCTTTATTTATACAGGGTAGCGCCATTGAGAGGCAACCTGTCTTTTTCAAGGATGCCCTGTTCACACTCGCACAGTTCCACCTTCACACCAGGAAGCTGCCCAGTCCAACCACACACTGACCTGTGGCCACTGAGCAGCTCCCCTGGAACAGCTGGGGTTAAGGGCCTTGCTCAAGGGCACCACAGTGGGGTTGAAGCCTTATTCATGCTGCATTTCCCCTCTGGTCCGTGTGTGCTTTGGACGATCCCGGTGTGCACACGGCGTTGTACGTGCTCACTTTTTTTTTCATCTACCAGGCCAAGCAGTTGACACATGCGCACATCTGTTATCTGTAGTTTCGCTCCGGCTCTATGGGTAGCGCAAATGTGCTAACACGCCAGTTTGTTCACCGGTTATAAACACGAGAGTGACGCACATTTTTTTTGTAGCAACAACAATGGTGTCATTCCAAGGAAAAGGAGGATTTATCGTTTTCCGGTGCTCTTCTTTGCTCAAGCTGCTGCAAAAGGATTCATGTGTGTTTATTTGCATCTTCCATGTATGCTGTGTTGGTAGTGCCACCTCATGAATGGGACTTTCAGTCTTGGGCGTGCTCTGTCGGAGTGTTGAGGCTGCACGGTTGTCTGCGGTAGAGCCCTACGTACACTAGTGACGATGTAAATTTCGTCACATGTACACGGAGGTGCAGCATGAATCTGTGCTTAAGGAGGGCGGGGCAAACATTGCGATGTTATCTGTCCCCCCCAGATCTGATCCTGCCAGCCCAGGAATCGAACCTATGACCCTCCGCTCACCAGGCTACATCCCTAACCACTAGGCCACCACTGCCTACTCCTACACTCTTCTGTGTGTTAAATTTGTGTTTTGGCCTCAATAGCCTTCCATACTGTTTCACATCCACTGCTTTTGTGTTTGCACACTTTGTGTTAAATTTAGTGGTGTCACTTTAGTCGCCATTAATAGCTTCTGATCGCGATCAGTCGCACCAGGGTGAGTTAATTGCATTAAATGCATGAAGTGAGATGCAAAATTTGTGTGACTGATTGCGATTAAAACTGCATCCTGCTTCAAACAAATCACTCTGTGTGTCATGAACAGTGGTGAAAGTTTTAAGCGCGAGTAAAAGGGAACCACTCGGTGAATGTTTGCTTTTTGACCTTGATGACCTTCTGTAAATGCCCATATACTTTTCAGTGTTGTCTGTCCATCCATCCATCCATCCATCCATCCTTCCATCCTCTACCGCTTTATCCAGGGTTCCGGTCACGCTCAACAACAACAAAAAAATGACTCAAATCCTGAAAAAAGTAAAGTTACATACAGGAGTGTAAATTTTACTATATACTTACTTGGTATATCTATTCTATTTTAACACCAACACATTAATTGTGTATTTACATGACAAAAGGTTGATGGCAAAACATGGGCAGCTCTCAGTGAGAAATAAATATGTTACAAAAACGTTTCAATCTTTGCAGAAATCAGAAAAAAGTTTGGTTTATTTTACCTTTTCTCATATATTTGTCTATTTTCTTTATAAATTGATTTACATTGTTTTACTTTTTTCTTGTAAATTCACTACATCCCCCTCATAAATTAGAACATTATATAATGGGTGCCTGGAGCGGTGGCCTAGTTGGTAGAGCATCCGCCCCTCAACCGGGAGGTTGGGGGTTCATAGTCTTGGCTGGGTCATACCAAAGGCCATATGAAAATGGTACTTCCCACCTTCTAGCTTGGTGCTCAGCGTAATAGAAAGGGGGAAGTTGTTTATGGCAGCAACGCCTGTGATTCTACATGCGATTAACATTGTAGATAGGAGAAAGATAATTTTGTTCTGCTGTACATGATTGGCTGTATGGACTGAACAACAACAGAGGTGGCTTCTTCTTATTTTAGACTGTTTTACTACATAAAAATGCAATTGATTAATCATAAATTAGTAACTCTTTTTCTCAATAAGATTTTTTCTTGTTATTTTCTGACATTTTCCTCATACATTTAAAGCTTTATTCTAATGAATTTGTGAGATCCATCCATCCATCCATCTTCTACCGCTTTTCCGGAGGTCCGGGTCGCGGAGGCAGCAGTTCAAGCAGAGAAGCCCAAACTTCCCTCTCCCCAGCCACCTGCTCCAGCACTTCAGAGGGGATACCAAGGCGTTCCCAGACCAGCTGGGAGACATAGTCTCTCCACTGAGTCCTGGGTCTGCCCCAGGGTCTCCTCCCAGTGGGACGTGCCTGAAACACCTCAAGTGGGAGGCGTCCAGGAGGCATCCTAATCAGATGCCCATACCACCTTAACTGACTCCTTTCAATGTGGAGGAGCAGCGGTTCTACTCTGAGCCTCTCCCGGATGACTGAGCTCCTCCCAAGCTTTCTAAACTGGCTTTTGGTACGAATTTGTGAGATCTTTATCATAATTTTTGTGTAAATTTTACATGTATTTTTTTCCTCCATATTTGCAGGTTTTTGTGACAAACTGAGGTAATTTATGATTAAACTTTGCAACTCTTTTATATTTGTGACTTTACTTTCACCAGTGTGGGAGGCTCATGCATGTCACATAAAAATTAACTGGATGTCAAAATAAAGTTATCGGCACATTTGATCAGCTATTGGTGTCTCTGTGAGGGAAATCATAATCTATAATACCTTAAAAAATAATAATAAAAAAAAAACAGCTCTCCAGAAGGGCACTTCAGAGGGCAGAGGGCAGGTACTAGAGCGCCACCTGGGGTCTATCTGTGCACATGCCTGGCCTTGGGAGACAGCTGCTGTGATCATGAGGAAAACCCAGGAGGGCTTTTCTCTATTGTTGGCATGGTAAATTTGCATAATTTTAAGTATATTTAATAATGGTCTTCCATACTTGTGCACATTATTTGCTTGTTGAGTTGATTTGTTTTCACTTAAATATTAAAGGTACAGTGTGGAAAATCTTTGGTCATCACAAATCTGAAATTTAATGCAGCTTAAAGTCTTTAGTACTTTGCTTTCATTGTTCTATAATCACTTTTCAGTGAAAGTTGTTGTGGTTTCTGCACCAAAAGATCAGATTTCTAACACACAGGAAGAGGGTCCTTCCTTATGGAGGCAGCCATCTTGGACCATGAAAAATGTCTTTCCAAGTTTGTGCGTCAAACTTTAATTATGCAAATGATTTCTGTGTAGAAGATGCCTTACAAACGAGACTGAGTTTATTTCTCAGGAAGCTTTATTGAAAGTCACATCTTCTATCATCAAAGTTCTCAGCATAATAAGAGAAAGAAACACAACTTTCCTCCAGCTTTTATAACCCCCAGAGATACTCAACCCCCACATAGCGTATCTCACACCTTTACCCCCACAGAAGCTCAGTAAACATATGCACCCATAGTCACACATAGCCCTCGAGACTTGCTGGTGTCTCTGCTCTCTTCTCCACCTCGGGGCTCCTGCCGGGACATTGTCTCTGACTTCCTTCTTCCCCCAGCACCCACCTCCTAGCCGAGGTCCCTGCTGGGGCATTGTTCATTTGGACGTTTGACTGTAGGCTCTGCACCGTCGAGCCACTGTATGCCTGTGGGGGAGAATGCGTACCATACAGCATGCTACATATGTGCATTAAATATGCACCATATAACCCCCCCCCCAAACGTTCAAATAAGGACCAGGTACACTTCAAATGCATAGAACTATGACACTCTACACAGAACAAGAGAGAAAAAAACTTGGCACAACAGATTACAGTTCCCACTGCTTGGGCTTCAACACTCTGCCATATCTGCTGTGAGCCGGTCTCGCTCTGCTTGTTGTTGTCCGCTGCATCTGTGAAGTAGAATCGTTAACACATCGTCGTGAAAGCTTAGCAGAGCGTCTCCCGGGCGGCCTGCCGCGGCGGGGGGCACTGGCTAACTGGACTGGGTCGTCAGCTAACACAAAAGCGGGTTTGAGCCTTTTGATGCAGACTAAATCTGTCCTGTCTCCCAAATCAAGCAAAAAGTGCTTTTCCCCGGTTTCTAACACTCTGAACGGTCCATCGTAAGGTGGTCTTAAACCTGGCCTCTGTGCGTCGTGTCTAACAAAGACAAATTTTGCATTCTTTAAGGCTTTAGGCACAAAAACACGTGGAAAACTGTGATGAGCGGGACCAGGGAGGGTGTGCGACCCCGCGTCGCTCTGCAGCCGCTGAGCGGGGAGGCGCTCCGGAGCAGGGTTCTCAGGGAGGAAATCTCCCGGTAACCGGAGGGGTTGGGCGAAGACGAGTTCTGCCGGAGAGGCATGCAAGTCCCCTTTAGGAGCTGAACGCAACCCTAATAAAACCCATGGAAGTTTATCAACCCAATTTGTGTCCGTGAGAGCCGCTCTGAGGGCTGCTTTCAATGACCGATGGAAGCGCTCGCACAAACCGTTGGCCTGGGGGTTATACGCGGTCGTGCGATGAATTTTCACCCCCAGGCTGCGTACCATGGACGACCAGAGCTCGGAGACAAACTGTGGTCCTCTGTCGGACGTTAAGTCTGACGGGATACCAAAGCGCGCAACCCAAGCCGTTAAAAAGGTGCGTGCAACATCTGCCGTTGTAGTTGCCGCCAGAGGAACCGCCTCTGGCCAGCGCGTGGTGCAGTCTACCATGGTTAGAAGGTGTGTGAAACCCTGGGACAGCGGAAGCGGTCCTACTAAGTCGACATGCACATGATCAAAGCGTTTGGCTGGGATGTGAAAAGGTTCAAGAGGGGCTCGTGTGTGTTTGTGTACCTTTGCCCTTTGACACGCAGTGCAAGCTGCAGCCCACTCTTTGACTTGTTTACGCAGCCCCGGCCAAACAAACTTCTCCCCTACCATTTTGATAGAAGCGCGGACGCCCGGGTGTGCCAGTGAGTGTATTAAGTCAAAAACACGGCGACGCCACGCAGCCGGGACTACGGGACGGGGACGCCCCGTGGAGATATCGCAGATTAGGCAGGGCATGCCTCTTTGAAGCACCCTGTGCTCCAGCCTTAGCCCTGTTGGCCCAGACTGGAGCGCGCGCACATCCGCGTCGCCAACCTGTTCAGCGGCCATGGCTGCGTAATCTAAACCGACGCAGACCGGAGCTGTGAGCGCTCCCGTGCCGCCAGCCTGACCTAGGTCTGCCGTAGCCGACTCTGCCCCCTGGGGGCCTGTCGCTGCAACCGCGCGCGAGAGGCAATCTGCCACTACATTGTGTTTACCTGCCACGTGTTGAATGTCCGTGGTAAACTCCGAAATTGCAGCCAGCTGCCTCTGTTGTCGGCCCGACCAGGGCTCTGAAACCTTGGCCATTGCAAAAGTTAAAGGTTTATGATCCACGAACGCGGTAAAACGGCGTCCTTCCAACCAGAACTGGAAGTGGCGGATGGCCAAATGTAGGGCCAAAAGCTCCCTGTCAAACGCGCTGTATTTACGTTCGCTATCGCGCAATGTTTTGCTGAAAAATGCAAGTGGTTGCCAGCATCCTGCAACCAGTTGCTCGACCACCGCTCCCACTGCCACGTTGGAGGCGTCTGTGGTTAGCGCCATGCGAGCTGCCGGCACCGGGTGTGCCAATAACGCAGCGTTGGCGAGGGCTGATTTGACCTGTGAAAAAGCGCGCTCCCGATCCGGGGACCACTCGACCTTGGCTGTAGGTTTTTGCTTCTTTAATGCCGCGTACAATGGCTGCATAAGCCGTGCCGCGTTTGGGAGGAAACGGTTATAAAAATTGACCATCCCCAAAAATTCTTGCAGCGCCTTGACCGTCTGTGGTTGGGGGAAATCCGTTATCGCGCGCACTTTATCCGGCAGCGGGACCGCGGCTTCTGGCGACACGCGGTGTCCCAAAAAATCAATTTTTGTTACCCCGAATTGGCACTTCGCTGGATTAATGATCAGCCCGTGTTCTGTGAGCCTCTGAAAAACGGCTGTGAGGTGGCGTTCATGTTCGGCTTCAGACGCGCTGGCTACCAAAATATCGTCCAAATAAGCGAACACGAAAGGGAGGTCGCGCAGCACTGCATCCATCATGCGTTGGAACGTCTGCGCGGCGCCCTTGAGGCCGAAAGGCATGCGCAAAAACTCGAAAAGCCCGAAAGGGGTTATAACTGCCGTTTTGGGTATGTCCTGCGCGCGGACTGGAACTTGGTGATAACCACGCACCAAGTCTATTTTGGAAAAGATGCGCGCCCCCGCTAAATGCGCCGAAAAATCTTGGATGTGCGGAATCGGATAGCGGTCGTGGGCTGAAGCATTATTTAATCTGCGGAAATCACCGCACGGGCGCCACGAGCCGTCAGCTTTGGGTACCATGTGCAGGGGTGACGACCAGGCGCTGTTGGAACGCCGGACTATGCCCAGCTTTTCCAAGTTGGCGAATTCCTCGCGCGCGATGGCCAGTTTAGCTGGGTCCAACCGCCGAGCCTTTGCGAACACAGGGGGGCCAGCAGTGCTTATGAAATGCTCTACCCCGTGTTTGGCAACTGACGCTGAAAATGTAGGGACCGTGAGTGCTGGAAACTGGTTGAGTAATGCATGAAACTTACCACCCGCTGCAGTGACATTGGAATGCGCCGAAGGCAGGGCCACCCGAGCTGTGCAGGAGATAGAATAGAAAGACAGTGCATTTATAATACGTCTATTAGCAAGATCAACTAACAAACTGTTTGAGCACAAAAAGTCAGCACCTAGCATGTTGTTGCTAACTGCAGCAACAACGAAGGTCCACTCGAAGTTGCATCCGTGGAGGGACAGGCGGAGTGTCTTCTCCCCATAGGTTTTGACCGTGGAGCCGTTCGCCGCTAACACCAGGGGCCCGTTGGCCGGCCCCAGTGTGTCCGCGTAGGTAGGCTTGACAAAACTCAGCTGGGAGCCCGTGTCCACCAGGAATTCTTTCCCAGAATTCGCGTCTGTCACGAAAAGCAGCTTGTTCTTCGTGCCGAGAGTCGCAGCTGCTACCGGCTCCCGGTCCTGGCGTTTCCCTGGCGCTGGTACTGGCACGGCGGGACGCATCTGCGGGCTTTGTCGGCGAAACGTCGATGGTAGAAGCAGATGGCGTTGTCAGCTCTACTTCTCCTGGTCTCCGCCGCTGCTGCCGTCATCGGGTCCGGTGCCGCAGCCTCTGGTCTCCCTCCTTCTCACGAAGGGGCGGTCATCTCTGCTGCCGCCGTCGTGGCTGTGCGCCGTCTATGGGAGTCGACGAGCCGTTGCGCCACCTGTCCCAGCTCGTGGAAGTCACGGTTGGCGAGCGACTGCGAGCTGGTCAGGGTAACTCTCACTGCCGGCGGGAGCGTCCTGAGGAAGAGGTGGGCGAAGATAAAACCGTCGTCATCCTCGCCTCTCAGGCTCATCATCTGTGCCATCAGATCCGCTGGCCTGTCTGCTTCTCCCTCTGATAGCACCAGGAGCTTCTCTACCCGCTCTTCCTGCGAGGGAGTGAAAGCTCGGATTAGGGCAGCTTTCAGTGTGCCGTACTTGTTGTCTTGGGGTGGGTGGTTGGTCAAACTCTCCACCCGTTGCACTGTGAGGCTGTCCAGCTTCGCGACGACATGGTGGAACCTCGTTGCATCTGCCGAGATACCCCGAAGGTGGAATTGCGCCTCCACAGTGGTAAACCAGGAGCGCGGGTTATGTTGCCAGAAGTCGGGCAGCTGTAGCATGGTAGCTGCGTTAACCCGGTGAGCTCCTGCGGAGTCCGGCGTGGAAAGGTTGTCGTCACTGGACATAGTAGTCGTAGGTCACCAGTGTAGAAGATGCCTTACAAACGAGACTGAGTTTATTTCTCAGGAAGCTTTATTGAAAGTCACATCTTCTATCATCAAAGTTCTCAGCATAATAAGAGAAAGAAACACAACTTTCCTCCAGCTTTTATAACCCCCAGAGATACTCAACCCCCACATAGCGTATCTCACACCTTTACCCCCACAGAAGCTCAGTAAACATATGCACCCATAGTCACACATAGCCCTCGAGACTTGCTGGTGTCTCTGCTCTCTTCTCCACCTCGGGGCTCCTGCCGGGACATTGTCTCTGACTTCCTTCTTCCCCCAGCACCCACCTCCTAGCCGAGGTCCCTGCTGGGGCATTGTTCATTTGGACGTTTGACTGTAGGCTCTGCACCGTCGAGCCACTGTATGCCTGTGGGGGAGAATGCGTACCATACAGCATGCTACATATGTGCATTAAATATGCACCATATCTGCAGGATTTCCTGTGTGCTTTGGAAGAGAGCGATGACTGATAAAATGTGAATCGCTTGCATTTTTAAGTCTGACAGCTAGCGTGTGTTAAATATTACACACTGCACCTTTAAGTACAAGACTGAAGGACGGGACTTGAAAAGCTTTTGCTTCTTCCTTTTTTGGACACCCCCAAAAATTATTTTATCACCTTACACTGTTATTTTATGTACATTTTTAATATCTGCCAATTTTTTAATCCAAAATAAATAAACCTTGATGACCATCCATAACAGTGTCCACTTAATTTACTTTCTTTTGAATTTTGCAGTTTTGACCCCGATGGCCTTCCATACATGTCTCTCGTGCTTTTTGTGCGTGCGTGTCCGGGACTGGAGCTCAGCTGTCGCGCGTGCACGTGCAAAGTTTTTGCATGCACAAGCGCGCGTGTACAAACGGGAGTTGGGGCCGTAACCTCGCGATAATCTCTCTCTCTCTCTCTCTCTCTCTCTCTCTCTCTCTCTCTCTCTCTGTGGGGATGATGGGAGTCCGGCCGGTCCGACCCGCGGACGCAGCGCACACGCAACAAACAGTCCGCACCTGACAGCGCAACTTCTCACCTCCTTCTAAAAAAAAAAAGGCGCAAACAAACGCACCGGCTGGAGGCTTTTATTCTGGAGGTTTTTTGTTGTTTCTACACCTGAACGCCTTTTTTTCTGAAGGTCCGGGGAGTTTTTATATTCCTGGATTCTTAATAACAGTAATTAATAAGGAAGCGGATCTGGAGCCGCTCCCGGAGGATTACAGAAGCTGTCTGAAGATGCTGGAGGAAGGAGCGGGGCAGACGGAGTGAGGCAGCCCGGTGCGCACTCTCTCCTCCCCGGCCGGACTGAGCGCCACAGTCCGCCTCCCCCTGCGCAGCTGCCGTGGACATTTCGGCGCTCCCGCTGCTCCTCTCCTCCTCTGCGTGGATTTTAAAATAAGAGAGCTTCTTCTTTCTCCCCCCCACCTCCTCTGAGATTATCCGACTCCAAACTCTGTCAGTTTGTCCGCTCATGGATCCGCTCCTGTGCGCCGCCGCTCCGGGTGGGATTTGGCAGCAGTGGGCAGCGCTGATGGAGCCGCTGTAGAGCCGCCGAGTTTTAACGCAGGACTTTCACATGTGAGTACTTCACACTGGCTCTTTTTTAGATCCCAGTCCGCAGGGAATGCGCTCAGAGCCGCTCACAACAGCGCAGAGAATCTGCGGGTTAATGGGAGTTGTGCATTTCTGTTGATTCTGGAGCTCTCCAGAACCAAACTTTCATCAACATTTAGTCATGTTCCCACGCAGGAGATGTCTTAGGCGTCCATAAGCCTTCGTGTACACTGACATAAATCAGTAAATCGGCACATTTTGGTGATTTACATGGATGCTAGGATGATAAAAATAACGTTTTTGCGTTTTTCGTGCGCTAAACCCTTCCAGTGTTAGCGCATAAATCCACAGTTAAACACGTTTAAGTAAAGAAATGGGTTAAAATGTCCCAAACGTGATTTTTACGCACAAAAACCTTCCTATAAATGTGCACAAATCTACACAGAAGCTCACTTTAACGTGCGTAAAATTAGATTTCTGCACATTTATGAGCAAACCTGCCTATATCCGCGCTTACGTAGTCAAAAGTGCACAGAAAGGTGCTATAAACGGACGGTTTTGCGCAAACCTTCTTGTCGGTGCACATAAATCCACTCATGGGCACATTTGATTGGTTTACATGGACGCAAATGTGTCAAAAAGAAGGTTTTGGACGCATTTTACGCGCCAGCCTGCAAGTTACGCACTTTATAAACGTGCTTAAAATGTCCCAAACATGCATTTTTTAACGCACACATCTTCTTGTTCCCGTCCAGAAATCTGTTACTAAACACATTTTATGGAGATCACAACCACTTTCCCTCTTCGTCCTGACTTTTCCCCCCTTACATGGCAGACTGAGCCCATCTGAACCCAGAGTCAAGTTTTCTTCCTCCTCGCGGTTGTTTTGAGCCTCCTTCGCCCTCCGGGGACTGACGCCGCTTCCTCGAGTCCCCACGCAAAACCCCGCCGCTCCCACCCCGGGCCGAGCCGTGCCGTGCCACTCCACTTTCCATTAATTAACAGGCCTTGTTTATGTAAGACGAGGCTGCTGCCGGTTGTCATATTTACGGCTCCTGGCACAGCTGTAATCTTCCGTGAAGTGCGTCAGAGGGACATCATCTCATTTTTGGTCTCATTTTAATAAATTACGTCAGCGGCAGTAAGTTAATAACAAGTTTATTCTCTCGTAACATGATATGGTTTAATATTTGGTGGCTTTTTAAATTTTAATCTTCTTAAATCTTTATTAGATGCTCCTTACCGTATGTGGCTTTATACTGGTGCCTTATGGTGGACTATTGTGGGATCAATACAGAACATTTTCTCAAGCGTAAACACTGAGGGGGGCTCTATAGGTGCTATAGTAGTCAGGGACCTTAGGGACTCCTGTGTTGGGAACAGAGAAGAGTTCAAACCCTTAAATACAAAAACATAAAAACTTGAGGCATCATCTAGACTAACAAAGAAAATTTAATCGACCACACAGAATAAAAATTATACCAGCAAATTCAGATGAAAAAAAAATCTTAGATTTACAAGAAAAAAGTTGCAGATTTATAAGAAAAAAGCTGCAAATTTACCAGAAAAAATTTGCAAATTTATGAGTGAAAAGTTGCAAATTTACTAGAGAAAAAGTTGCAGATTTAAAAAAGTTGCAAATTTATGAGAAAAACGCTGCAACTTCACAAGAAAAAAGTTTAAAATTTGTGAGAAAAGTTGCAAATTTGAGAAAAAAAGATGCAAATTTACTAGAAAAAATTGGCAAATTTATAATTGAAAAGTTGTAGATTTAAAAGAAAATGTTGCAAATTTATGAGAAAAAAAGCTGCAAATTTACAAGAAAAAATACTGCAAATTTACAAGAAAAAAGGTGCAGATTTAAAAAAAAAAAGAACTGCAAATTCATGAGAAAAATGCTGCAACTTTACCAGAAAAAAGTTGCAAATTTATGAGAAAAGTTTCAAATTTATGAGAAAAAAGTTGCAAATTTACTAGAAAAATGTTGCACATTTACAAGAAAAAAGTTGCAGATTTAAAAGAAAAAAGTTGCAATTTTATGAGAAAAATGCTGCAAATTTACCAGAAAAAATTGCAAATCTATGAGAAAAAAGTTGCAAATTTACTAGAAAAATGTTGCAAATTTACAAGAAAAAAGTTGCAGATTTAAAAGAAAAAAAGTTGCAATTTTATGAGAAAAATGCTGCAAATTTACCAGAAAAAGTTGCAAATTTATGAGAAAAAAGTTGCAAATTTTGCCAGAAAAACGTTGCAGATTCATGACAAAAAAGTAGTAAATTTGTGAGGAAAAAATAGGAAATTCACGAGGAAAAAAGTTGCAAATTTACAAAAAGTTGCAGATTTATGTCAAAAAAGTAGCAACTTTATGAGAAAAAAATTCATGAGGAAAAAATGTAAATATACAAGAAAAAGTTGGAACATTTCTGAGAGAAAAAAGGTGTAAATTTACAAGAAAAAAAGTTGCAGATTTAAAAGAAAATAGTTTAAAATTTATGAGAAAAAGTTGCAAAATTAGAATTAAAACACTGATAGATATATAAAAATACTGGGAAATGGTGAATTGTCTTGTACAGAAGCTATCCTGGTATCTCCACTTTTGCTGATATTCTCTGAGAAGCTTTCATACTATCATTTTTAGACATAAAGAAAAACACACGTTCCACTGTGAAGTTTTGATATAAACTGTGCGATGCAAGGCTTTAATCTAAACTTTGGGGTAGCTCATTTTAAGTTGAGCAATATTGCACGGGAATCACAGTGATATATTCATTGGTAGTGCACAGCCTTGATGGTAATATTACTTTATTGCAACAGTTCCACAAGCACAGTTTATCAAATGACTACAATACAGGACAAAACATCATAATTTTTGTTTGTTCAATCAGTTGTTTTGCTCTGCCGGGAAAAATAGTTCCTTTCGAATGTATCCAGTTAACTGTTGCCAAGCACCTCAATGAGCATAATGTAGAAAAGAACAGGACTATTGTAATTTCACACACACACACACACACACACACACACACATGTAACCAAATTAAATATTTGTCATGTTCACGAGAATGATCAGCTCATGTGCCGGATGCTACACTAGAGAATGGACACGACACAGAGAAGCACGTTTAAACACAGTTTTATTGAACAGGCGAAGTCAAGGTTAGAGAAAAAACGTCACTTCACCAGAGGAATACTCAGCCTGTAAAGAGGGAGACAAGAGCAGGTTAGCTATGAGGAGGGAGATGGGGAATATTGAATTGTAGGGATATTCTTACAAATAGGAGCAGGGAGCCCGACAGAGGAGCCCAGCAGGAAGAGGATGAACCAGCGAAATGGAGCTGGCAGGGAGTTGCGGATGAGTAGGGTTGGGAGAGGTGTCTGACCGGGTGGAGAAGGCAGTCCGGAGTGATGATGATGATGATGGAGCAGGTGAGCGCACAACAACCCCCAGAAACGCACTGCGGGGATGGCAGCAGCCTGAGGAGGAGGAAGAGAAAAGACAGTTTAATGGCTGGGTTCCTTGATAACTTAAATAACACTTACTTATTTTGTATGGCAGCTATACCCAACGAGCCAGCGTTGGAGCGTTCACAAACTGGTACTTTTAAGCGCTGGCAGGGAAGAGGCGGTAGGTGCATCCACTCACGCAGGTGTACTGATCCCCTTTGGAGCTGGGGACTTGACGAGGAACATCCCACAGGAAGGGAGGGGGAGTGCAATCACCTGATCATGACACTGTTGTCCAGTGCAGAAGCCAGTGTTTATATACAATATAACCTACATACCGTGCACCTTTTGAGTAGGTTTTATGGGTTATGTGATCACACTGGTAGCTAGTTAGCTTGTTTGCGATTTAGTTTTGGCACATTTCCATGTCAGTTTCCACACAATTTGCTCACTTTTTCTTGGCATTTTCAGATGAAACAAATAGTGCGTCACCGCAAAGGTATTACGGTTGGCCAACTGTGCCAATAAATCCAACTCTAGCTTGTCCATTTTGTTGTAAACGGATGTGAAATATCTAGCCAGATGTTTACAAGGGTGGCACTTCCGGGTCACAGTGGTCTGGATTATTCTTAGGACCGTGTCTTTTCAAACAGCGCCCCACTGCAGAAACTTAGGTATCCAACACAGTATTAGAATTCTCACATATTACAAGAAGACACTGAGAGCGACTGTAATTTAACCTCAGTGGGATGTTGCAAATTTTCTACTGCTGCTCAGTGAAGAAAGAATTTGATTTTCTTTGCATATGCTAAATCTACGGACATTGGCTGGAATACTAAGGGGTTAAAAGGTTGTTAGAACACAGCTGAAGTGGAGTGATACATATTTGGTGAAATGTCGGCGTGCGATTATCAGGGGAATATAGTAACTCCTGGAATCCCTACTGTCCAATCAGATTGCTCCATCAGAACAACCATTGTATAAACAGTATATACTCAGATATGCTTGTATAATATGCAAAACAAAATTAGTGGTGAAAGTTTTAATCGTGATTAATTGCATTTTGATGACAGGACAGTTCACTTCTTCTGAATCACATGGCACTAAAAAGTGTTTTATGTGCAATTAATCACATTTTATGTTTAACTCGACACAGCTCTCTCTTGTCTCTGTGCTGCCTGTGGCAAAAATTGCATTAATCGCGATTAAACGATTAACTCATGGGCACGATTAATCCTGATTAATCACGATTAAAGTGACACCACTAATAAAAATATAAATAGGAATGAAAATACCTCATCACACAGTAGAGGAATTTTCAATCTCAAAGCAGTGTGAAAATCCAAGATAGAAAAAACTCAAATACACACAAAATAAAATATCGAAATATAAATTCTTTGAAAATATACAAAAATAGGAGTAAAATATAGTAAAATCTCCATATTGTCCAACTGTGATCATAAAACAAACAAATGCAGCAGATATACAAGTATTTGTGCATTATTTTGCTGTTCTTCTTTTAATTCACCTCCACTTAAATAAACAAACACCTCCTCCTTTTCTCTTATGGAATTGATAAAAAATATTGACTTTTGTTTCAATAAAAAGCCATAAACCCATCAGATTTGTCTCCACCCCCACCCTGCTGAAGTGTCCTTGATCCAGACTACAGATGAATGGCTGCTGGAGGTCATGACCCGAGGGGGGAGGAGCGGGGGAGGCGTTAACAGGGAGGAGACCTTATTGGGTTCTGCCACATTCGTGAAATTGTACAACTACAATAACAGTTCTTTTTAATATATATATAAGTTTTGAATTTTAATTTCTTCTTAGATTTCTTATAAATTTTTGGATTTTTCCATTAATAGAGAAAAAAGTTGCAAATCTCTGAGAAAAAAATAGAAAATTTACAGGGAAAAGATGCAAATTTACAAAAAAAAAAGAAAAAAAGGCAAATTAATGAGGAAAAAATATCACAAATTTATTAGAAAAAAGTTGCAGAGTCATGAGAGAAATGTTGCAAATGTATTAGAAAAAGGTAACAAATTTTTCAGAAAAGTTGCAAATCTACAAGAAAATGTTGCAGATTTATTAGAAAAAAGAGGAAAATTTACAAGAAAAAATCACAAATTTATGAGAAAAAACTGTGAATTTAAAAGAAAAAAACAGAAAATGTATGTAAAAATAGCAGATTTATGAGAAAAAGGATGACAGTTTTTGAGAAAAAAATTACAGATATATTAGAAAAAAGTTGAAGACTGATGATACAAAAAGTAGCAAATTTATGAAAAAGGGTTAAAAAATTAGAAAAAAATTATCAAATTTATGAAAAAAGTTGCAAATTTTTTGAGAAAAAAAAAATCATAAATATCCATCCATCCATCTTCTACCACTTTTCCGGAGGTCCGGGTCGCAGAGGCAGCAGCTCAAGTAGAGAAGCCCAGACTTTCCTCTCCCCAGCCACCTGCTCCAGCTCTTCAGAGAGGATACCAAGGCATTCCCAGACCAGCTGGGAGACATAGTCTCTCCAGCGAGTCCTGGGTCTGCCCCGGGGTCTCCTCCCAGTGGGACGTGCCTGAAACACCTCAAGTGGGAGGCGTCCAGGAGGCGTCCTGATCAGATGCCCATACCACCTCAACTGACTCCTTTCAATGTGGAGGAGCAGCGGTTCTACTCTGAGCCTCTCCCGGATGACTGAGCTCCTCACCCTATCTCTGAGGGTGAGTCCAGTAATCCTACAGAGAAAGCTCATTTCAGCCGCTTGTATCCGCAATCTTATTCTTTCGGTCATTACCCAAAGCTCATGACCGTAGGTGAGGGTAGGAACGTAGATTGAGCGGTAAATCGACAGCTTTGCCTTAGAGCTCAGCTCCTTCTTCATCACAACAGACCGGTACAACGTCCGCATCACTGCAGAGGCTGCTCTGATCCGTCTGTCAATCTCTCGCTCCATACTCCCGTCACTTGTGAATGAGACCCCAATATACTTAAACTCCTCGACTTGGGGCAGGAGCTTGTCCCCAACCTGGAGAGGACAATCCACCCTTTTCCAGCTCAGGACCATGGACTTGGTCTTGGAGGTGCTGATTCTCATCCCAGTCGCTTCACACTCAGCAGTAAACTGTCCCAGTAAGACCTGTAGGTCATTGCTGGATGAAGACAACAGGACAACATCATCTGCAAACAACAGAGATGAGATACTGTGGTCACCGAACATGACACCCTCCATTCCTTGGCTGTGTCTACAAATTCTGTCCATAAAAATTATGAACAGGATTGGTGACAAAGGGCAGCCCTGGTGGAGTCCAACTATAGATAGATAGATAGATAGATAGATACATACATACATACATACATACATACATACATACTTTATTTCGAACAAAAAAGTAAAACAAAAACAAAACAAATGACAAATGCAATAAAGTAACAGTATACAGTGTTCGAAAGGGAGAAGGAAGAAGTGAACACTTATTAATTCCTACTCCTCTTTTCCATAAACACACCCATGTGAATTATATACAAAATCACTATCATTGGAAATGAGTCCGACTCGTTGTTGGCAATATGAGCCTAACTCTTGCAGCGGTTGTATAGGGACCAGATAGCTCATAACAATAAGCCCGATACCCCATACCCCCACAGCACCCCCCACAAGAGACCACAAGGAACGGGGTTGAATGCTTTCTTCTAGTCCACATAACACATATAAACTGGTTGGACAAACTCCCACCAACCCTCGAGGATTCTCGAGAGGGTAAAGAGTAGGCCCAATGTGCCACGGCCAGGACAAAAACCACATTGCTCCTCCTGAATCCAAGGTTCGACCAACGGCCGGACTCTCCTCTCCAGTGCCTTGGCATAGACCTTCTCAGGGAGGCTGAGGAGTGTGATCCCTCTAAAGTTGGAGCACACCCTCCGGTCCCCCTTCTTAAAGAGAAGAACCACCACCCCAGTTTGCCATGCCAAAGGCACTGTCCCCGACCTCCACGTAACAGTGCAGAGGCCTGTCAACCATGACAGCCCTACAACATCCAGGGCCTTGAGGTACTCAGGGCGACTCTCGTCCACCTCCGGGGCCCCACCACCGAAGAGTTTTTTTAACCACTTCGGCGACCTCAGTCCCTGTGATAGGCGAGTCGTCCCCCTCATCCTCAAGCTCTGCTTCCTCTGTGGAAGGCGTGTCCATGGGGTTGAGGAGATCCTCGAAGTATTCCTTCCACCACCCGACGATATCCCCAGTCGAGGTCAGCAGTGCCCCATCCGCACCATACACAGTGTGGACAGGGAGCTGCTTCCCCCTCCTGAGTTGCAGGACAGTTTGCCAGAATCTCTTCAAGGCCAACCGAAAGTCTTGTTCCATGGCCTCACCGAACTCCTCCCACACAAATATATTAGAAAAAGTTGAAGACTCATGAGCAAAAGTTGCAAATTTATGCCAAAAGGTACAAAAAATGTAAGAAAAAATTCCACAAATTTTTGAGAAAAAAAAGTTGCAAATTTATGAGAAAAAAGTAAAACATTTTGGAGAAAAAACTACAAGAAAAAGTTGAAAATTTACAGAAAAAAGATGTGATTTTACAAGAAAAAAACATTGAAAATTTATGAAAAAAGTTACATTTCTTGTAAATTTGCTCCTCTTTGTATTTTGCATTTTTTTTCTTGAAAATTTCTTGTAAAATTTCGACTTTTCTCCTGTATGTTTGAGCTTTATTAGTTTCAGTTATTTAAGGTATTTATTTGTTTTAAATCCAGGGATCAACATCCTCTATTGTAAAAAAAGTGAGAACACTGTGTTAAAAAAGTCTGCCCGGAGCCACAAAACACTGGAGCCATAAAATGACAGTAAAACAGCCAACTTATTCCAAGAAACTGATCAGACAAGATTAGCAATAAGAGCTTTTAAAATTCTGAAATTTGCAAATTTTCTGTCATAAATTTGTGACTTTTTTGTGTTAAAGCAAAAAAATTTCACATACATTTACATATTTGTATTCAGAAGTTCACTCATGGTATTCTTTAGTTTATTTTCTTTCTGTGCACCCATCAAAAATTCAAACAAATGAAATAACCGTCGTCTTACAAAATTAAACGTCAAACTTCCAATCAAAGAAAGAAGGAAACATTTGAAAAGGTGGAGACTGAAGCAAAGCTTATTTCTGCCGACCGCTTTTGCTTAATACATGATAACCACAAAAACATAACTAGAACAGCACTCGGAGAGCGCAGACCTCCGCCAAGCGCCACAGTTCTCCCCATACAGTCTTCAGATTCCTTGATCATGAAAACATATGACAAGCAGTGGTTCAGTAGTTATTCATGAAAATGGCATTTTCCGTAATGGCGGCCACAGTTCCCCCCATACAGTGTTTGTGTGTACGTTTTCAGATTCCTTGACCATGAAAACATATGACAAGCAATTGGATTCACAATGATAGGATTAGTGGTTCAGTAGTTATTGACGAAAATGGCATTTTCTGTAATGGCGGTTTAGCGCCACAGTTCCCCCCATACAGTGTTTGTGTGTACGTTTTCAGATTCCTTGACCATGAAAACATATGACTAGCAATTGGATTCACAACAATTGGATTGACAATGATAGGATTAGTGGTTTAGTAGTTATTCACGAAAATGGCATTTTGCGTAATGGCGGTTTTCTTGTGGACGATGATCCGGATCACCACCAAAATCTAATCATCTGTAGGATACTCCATTTCTGACAATCTGTGAAAATTTCATGAAAATCTGTCCATAACTTTTTGAGTTATCTTGCTAACAAACAGACAAACAAACAGACAAACCAACGCCGATGATCACATAACCTCCCCCTTTGGCGGAGGTAACAAAAATGAGAAGCAGTCAGCAATATGGAAAATTAAGTACATTTTTTCAAAATTTGCATCTGTTTCCTCATGTTTTCTTATGTTTTTTTTTTTGTAGTAAATGTGTGTTTTTTTTCTTGCAAAGTACATTTTCTGTTCCTAAACTATTTCCCCAAAAGTTCTCTTACATTTTCTTACATTTTTTTTTAAATTAAAGTCGCAACTTTTTTAACTCCATATTTTTTAAAGGAGATTTTCTTTTTTTGGAGGGGGGGGGTAAATTAGTTTTAGTGTATTTTTCAGTCTTCAGGCATGTTTGTCGTCTGTCTCGTTCCTTGTCATATTTTGGGCTCATTTTGGGCTTTTTTGTCTCCTTTTCTTTGAGCGTGTTTTCTGATGCCGATCCAGGAGAGTGCTGGCGCTGAGATCACGGTAGATATTGTCCTTGAATGCCTTTAAGAGTGAGACAAATTGGAAATTGGAATTGGTTTCCCTTGGATATCTGAGCTGTGCTGAGCGACGTGTAAAGTTTGACACTTTCAGACTCTAAGAGAAGGCCAATTTAAAAAGAAACAACAGACAGGTTCAGTCCCACTCCTGTGGAAACCAATCCAGGTCTGAGACGGAACCTACACCGCTGTGAGGAGGAAACTCGACTCCTGTGTTACACAAACATTGAGAGCAGACTTTCAGGGATGTAGGACACAACCCTGACCCAGCAGAGAAACTTCAGCATAGGCTGGCTGGGTCTTTAACCCCTAAAGCTGGGTTCACACTATAGCGTTTGGACCGACTTTTACAGACGTTTTGAAAAGTCAGAGAAATCAGTCCAAACGTTGGTGAAATTACATTTGTGAGCAGTTTATTTTTAATTCAGCACACACCAACTTTTGCGAACTCTTGCTAGCATTAGCCAGTGTTGCATTCAGCATTGGCAAACTTTTGCTAACGTAGGCTAGCGTATGTGTAGCTGTTGCCAACTTAGGTTAACTTAAGCAAACAGATACTCAGCGCAGATCAGCTGACATCAGGCGGCGCTCATATAAAGATCAGCATTTGTGGAGGCTTTCTGCCATTCTGGACTTGCTTTTGGAGTGAACACAGCTGCCTTGGACATACGTTCAGTATTTATTTTTGTTTTATATTCCTATGTAGTTACTTCTGCATACCCTTTTCCCCTGTTCATTCATTCATTCATTCATTCATCAAAAAATAACACAATAATGCCTATAGATTCCAAGAGTAAGTCCACAATTAAAATGTGAATGTGGATGGAATTTAAAAAAAAAAAAACTATTTAGTGTATCATCATATAAATAAAATGATGGATGATTATATTTTGATTGTTACAAGTCTCTCCATTAAAATAACATAAAATCCCATTAAGGACTGGAGTGGTGGCCTAGTTGATAGAGCATCCATTCCACAACTGGGAGGTGGTGGGTTCACACCCCGGCCGGGTCATACCAAAGACCATATAAAAATGGTACTTTCCGTCTTCTAGCTTGGTGCTCAGCATAATAGAATGGGGGAAGGAAAAGTTGTTTGTTGCAGCTCCTTGCATGGCAGCGACCCTTCTGATTCTAAATGTGATTAACATTGTAGATAGGAGAAATGCAGTTTCGTTCTACTGTACATGATTGGCTGTATGGATTGAATGACAATAAAGTTGGTTTCTTCTTCTTAAATGTCATTTACTTTTTGACACCACATCAGTGCTGTTTGATTCCCCACAATGGAAGCCAAACCAATAAATCCTGGAGAATGATTATGCACGGAGCAGAAAATTAAGAACAGTAAATTTCACAATGAGGAGATTTTTTTTTGTTTTGGGCTGTCACATTTTTGGGAAATTATATGTAATTTTTCTTTTTTAAATTCCCCTTTCTCTCCATTTCTCTTTCGTCCGTGCATGTCTGAAGTGAATTTCGGTCTAAAAACATCTGCTTTCACCAGCATTTCAGTCAACGTTTGCCAGTGGAGCTTAACTTAGGCTGACTTAAGCGAACTCTGCATAACTTGGCCCAGTGCTCAGGAACTTGTACAAACTGAGCACAACTTTCACCAACATGTATTTCCAAACATTGACAAATTTTCAGCATGCTGAAAATTTTCAAGGAACACAGCTTTCGCCAGCGTTTGCCAACAAACACCAACTATCATTAACTTTTATCAGCTTTGCCAGCAGAGTCAGACATTTGCGTAAATGTCAGTAAAAGTTGGTCCAAATGTTGTGTGAATCCACCCTTAGCATTTCAGCCAGTTTTCCTAAACATATCTACATTTAGTATTGCAAAGAAAATCAGTGTTTCTTCGCAAGATGGCAACAAAGAAACTTGGTTCAGCCTGGGCCAGTATGAAAACTATTGCAGGCCTTCAGAGCACAGAGCGCAGTAATCGTGTGTTTTTAGATGGTTTTAGTTCAGACACAGCGCTGGCTAATGCTCTTAATTGTTTTTATGGTCATTTTGATTCCTTTGATTTTAGCACAGAAACCCAAGATTTGAAACAGAAACTCAAAGACAATCAGCACTTTAATATTGAGGTGCAGGATATTAAAAGGGAGTTGTGTGCTGTAAAAGTGAACAAAAGCCAGGGCCCTGATAATATATGTGGGCGCTTGGTAAAGTCCTGTGCACATGAACTGAGTCCTGTATTTCACTACATTTTCAATAAGTCCTTACAGACACAACATGTGCCTAAGTTCTGGAAAGATAATGTGGTTGTCCCCGTTCCAAAATCCAGCTGTCCTAAAACGGTAAATGATTTTAGACCAGTTGCTTTGACTTTAATTTTTAATGAAAATTTTTGAAAAACTGGTCAGATTTGAGGTCCTAAAGCAGACTGAGCATGCATTGGATCCTCTGCAGTTTGCCTATAGGCCTCACAGAGGAGTGGAGGATGCCACTGTCACTCAGCTTAACATGCTTTTTGAACATCAGGATTTTAATGGGACACATGCCAGGCTTTTATTTGTGGACTTTTCTTCTGCTTTTAATACAATCCAACCTCATATTTTAGTTGAAAGGCTCCTGCAACAATTTGACTTGAGTAATAATCTGGTGGGTTGGATTCTGGATTTTTTAACCAAGAGGACACAGAGAGTAAGGGTCAGTGGTACATTGTCTGACCAAAAGTGCTCTTCTACTGGCTCTCCTCAGGGGTGTGTGTTGTTACCACTACTCTTCATCCTGTACACAAACATGTGTTGGAGCAGACATGACAGCAGACACATTATAAAGTATGCTGATGATTCAGTTGTTGTCAGTCTCCTCCAGGATGGTGAGAGTGGCCACGGCCCAGTAGTTGATGATTTTGTTCACTGGTGTGAGGATTCCTACCTGCAGCTGAATTTGACAAAAACTAAAGACATGATTATTGACTTTAGGAGGAAAACTCCCAGGCATGAAGTCACTGTACAAAAAGGCCAGACCACTGAATGTGTACAATCCTACAAATATCTTGGGACGATTATTAATAGTAATTTAAACTTTGAAGAGAACTGTGAAAGGGTGTGCAAAAAGGGTCAGCAACATTTGCATTGTTTAAGGAAACTTGCACGCTTCCAAATTGATCGAACCATAATGACAATGTTTTATCGGGCTTTTATTGAATCTGTTTTATCCTTTTCTTTAGTGTCATGGTTTGGTCAGACAAAACTGAAACAGAGGAAATCCTTGGATCAGGTAGTTAGATGGTCCAGTCGTTTGCTTGGTGAGTCACAGCTGAGCCTGACATCCCTGTACACCAGACAAGTACAGAGGATGGCTACCTCCATTTTAAATGATGACTCCCACCCTTTGCACTGCCACTTTCAGGTTCTTCCCTCCAGACGGAGGTTTGCTGTCCCAAAAAGTAAAACCCAGCGCTACAAAAACAGCTTTGTTCCTGCTCCTGTCAAAGAGTTGAACAAGATGTAACAATATATTGCACATAATTTAGTTACCTATTTATTAATTTTATTTTATATTTACTTATTTTTGTAGTTTTTTTTTATTTGGGTTCTAAATCTTTTATTGGGTTTTAGACTTTTGGGTTTTTAACCTCTTTGACTAGTCTTTAGCTTTTTAATATGACCCTTCTCTCTTATCGCTGTTTTTTCTCTTATCTCTTTGTCCTATGTCCTGATTGATGGAGCCTTGAGTATTTTTATCATGTTTATAGTCAGCTTCATGTGTGCCTGTGTTTGTGTTTATGTTGAATGTCATTGTGGTTTGTATTATGGATGTCACCTGACTGCAAAACAAATCTACCTATGGGTACAAATAAAGGAACCTGAACCTGAACTGAATGGTGTAGAAAATCTGAAATGTCCTGCCAGCAGAACACCAGAATTTTAAGAGGTTAACTAATACTGATTAGCAATCCTTGAAGGTGATCAGAGCGAACACCTGCTGAATAGACTGGGTGGAACAGAAAACCTGCAGTGGAATGGCCCTTGCTGCCCACCCCTGCCCTATTGGTACATGTCCACTGGTCTATTTTTTTTTAATTTTTTTTTTGTCATTAGGCATCACGTAGGGCAGGGGTTTGCAACCCGTGGCTCTTTTGCCCATAGATAGAAAAAACCCCCAAAAAACCTCACAAACTTCCAAGAAAAGAAGCAATAAATTTTCAAGAAAAAAAGTTTTGTGGCTAAAATACCTCAAAAGACAGAAAACCTGAAAATTCAGGCACAAAATCTCACACATTTAGAGGAAAATGTTGCAGTTTTCTGAGGAAAACATACCTCATACTGCAAGAAAAAAGTCACAAAATTTCTGTAAAAAAATCACAAATTTACTAGGGGAAATAAATTGGAGTTTTATGAGAATAATGCAATAAATTTAAGAAAGAAATGCAGCAGTTTTACCTATGAAAGAAAAATATTATACATTTATGAGAATAGCTGAAAATTGATGCCAAAAATACTCAAAATTTAGTGAAAATGTTGCAGTTTTATGAGACAAAACACCCACAAATTGGCAAGAAAAAAGTCACAAATTTACCAGATAAAAAGCTATAATGTCATAAGAAAATGGTGGCAAATTTATGTGAAAAAGGTTTTAATTTTCCTCCTAAAAAGGTAACAATCAGACACAGCAAGCTTATGAGAAAATTAGGTGATTATACAAAAAAAATCTAAACTTATGAAAAATGCTTATAATTTTATTGGAAAGAATGTCACAAATTTACAAGAAAAAATTTGCAAAAGTATTAAATTTGCAAAGAAAAATATGCCAAATTAGGAAAAAAGCAAAACACATTCATGTGATCACGTGAGATCTCGTGAGATCTCGTGTCAGTGAATCGCTGCATGAAATCTCCCACTCCATCAGCAGGGATGTGGTCTTTCCACCTCACTGAATCATTTGGTGCATTTGAAGGATTTTCATGTTAAAAATCTGCTCAAACTGTCCTCGTGTCTGTGGTCTCCCACATTTTTAAAACCTGGTTAAGATTCGAAAACCTCCTTCATCTCCTCTGCGTCCATTCAGTCTTTGTTTTTCTTGTGATTTCATTTCATTTGTCATTCATCCTTTTTTAAACCCCCACAGCTGAGACTTGGCCACGTAGGGCGGTACTGGGGTGCAAACGGGTGAGTCGGTGGTTTACTGGTCTGCCTCGTCACAGTCGCGAGCTCTGAAGCTGCTGTGTCAACACGTCATCACGCCTGCCCCACAACAGCTGCACCGCCTGCCTCGCATGCATCACATTTGTGCCAGTGTGTTTGAGTGAGTCGACGTGAGTCCTTCACTGTCTTTGTGTGGTCACATATCTGTAACATACAGTCACTGAGAAAAAAATGTCAAAAATGCGTGAGTAAAAAGTCAAGAAAATAGATGTCAATAGGAAAAAAAGGAAAAATTAATGTGGAAAATGTCAAATGTATGACAGAAGAAAAATTGTAACAAACGTATGAAAATTTCAAAATGTGTAAGAGAAAGTCTCAAAATTATATAAAAAAGTTGTAAATTTATAAGAAAGTCAAATAATTTGATTTTTTTAAAATCGCTTTTAATCCAATTTATGAGGGAAAGATGTAGTTTTTAATCGTTTCTAATTGTTATGGACAAATCTACAAATCCATGAGGAAAAACTGTAGTTGTCACAAATCTATTTATTGAAATTTGTAGTTTTGTCAGAAAAATATTTCCAAATTTCTGTGGAAAAAGTTGCAAATTGTCAGAATTTTTATTAGTTTTGTTATTAAAAGCAGTCATTCATTTATATGGAAAAGTTGCAAATTTTGTGAAAAGGGTCATGAAAAGTTTTTTTCCAAAAAGTTTTAGTGTAATTCAAATGAAAAAGTCTCAAATTTATTACAAAACTTTTAATCTATAAGAAAAATTTTAACAAACATACTGTATGAAAGTTTTAAAAATCTAAGAAAAAGTCTCAAAATTATGTAAAAAAGTTGTAAATTTATAAGAAAGTCAAATAACTAATATTTTTTTTTAAATCACCAATTTTTAAGGGAAAAATGTAGTTTGTTATAAAAAAACAAGTCATTTATTTATATGGGAAGAAGTTTTAAATTTTGTGAAAAGGTTTACGAAAAGCATTTTTCAAAAGTTTCACTAATTAAAATATAGGATGGATGACAAAACTTAGACATCTCTAAGAAAAATAGTAACAAACGTATGAAAATATCAAAATGTAAAAGAAAAAGTCTCAAAATGATATAAAAAGTTGTAAATTTATAAGAAAGTCAAATAATTTTTGATTTTTTTTTTTTTTAAATCACCAATTTATAAGGGAAAAGTGTAGTTTTAACAGAAAAAAAGTTTCAAATTATGAAGGAAAAATCTACAAATCTACGAGGAAAAATTGTAGTTGTCACAAATTTATGTAGGGGAATTTGTTTGTAGTTTGGTCAGAAAAATATTTCCAATTTTATATGGAAAATTTGCAAATTGTCAGAATTTTTGGTAGTTTTGTTATAAAAACAGTCATTCATTTTATGTGGAAAAGTTGCAAATTTTGTGAAAAGGTTTATGAAGTTTTCCCAAAAAGTAATCTAATTTAAATGAAAAAATATCAAACGTATGACAAAATTTTAATCTATAAGAGAATTTTTTTATTAAACATTATTTTATATATATAAAATTTATAAGAAAGTCAAATAATTTATGGTTTTTTTGGCCAATTTATAGGGGAAGAGAAACTAAAACAAATGTATAAAAGTTTCAAAATGTATGAGAAAGTCTCAAAATTATATAAAAAAGTTGTAAATTTATAGGAAAGTCAGATAATTTGTTTTTTTTAAATCACCAATTTTTCAGGGAAAAATGTAGTTTTAACAGGAAAAAGATGTTTCAAATTGCTTTGGAAAAAGCTACAAATCTACAAAGAAAAATTGTAGTTGTTGCAAATTTATGCAGGGAAATTGGCAGATATGCCAGAAAAAGATTCAAAATTTATGTGGGCAAAAGTTGCAAGTTTTGTGAAAAGGTTTATGAAAATTTTTCCAAAAAGTTTCAGTCTAATTTAAATGAAAAAGTATCAAATAGATGACAAAACTTTTAATCTATAAGAAAATTTTTACTAAACGTATAAAAATTTTGATATGTATAAGGAGAAATCTCAAAATTATGTAAAAAAAAGTTGCAAATTTATACAAAAATCAAATAATTTATGTTTTTTTTAAAATCACCAATTTATAAGGGAAAAATAAAGTTTTAACAGAAAAAAAGTTTTGTATTGTTAGAGAAAAAGCTGCAAATCCATGAGGAAAGATTGTAATTGTCACAAATTTATGTAGGGAAATTTGTAGTTTTTTCAGAAAAATCATTCCAAATTTATGTGGGAAAAAGTCGCAAATTGTCAGAAAATGTTGTAGTTTTGTCATAAAAACAGTCATAAATTTATGTTGGAAAGAGCTGGAAATTTTTGAGGAAAATCTGTAATTTTAGCAGAAAGTAGTTACAAATATATATGGAAAATATGGCAAATTTATGAGGAAAACCTGTAGTTTCATCAGTGTAATAGTCACAAATTTATGCCCTAAAATCTGCATATTTATGAGAAAAAAAGTGTAGTTTACTAGGAAATTAGTCACAAATTTACATGGAAAATTTTGAAAATATATTACGAAAAAAATGTGTAGTTTTATCAGAAAAGAATTTACAAGAAAAAAATTACAAGTTCATCCAAAAAAAGGAATAAAAAAATCTTGACCCTGTTGTCTGATTGATTTTTGTCAGTACTGTGTGTGATAATGTACGTGTGCATGTGAAAACCCCGTGTGGCGCTGTGTGTTTGCTCAGCTCTGACCTTTAAGCTGCTGTTTGACTGACGAGTATCCAAACCTTCGTCCCGATTATTATCCACAACCTTTATGTGCAGAAAGGCACGCTGGGAAACCCGAGAGCGCCGCTGTGGCTTTTTAAAAAAACTCACCTGAGCTCCCACTGTCCACCTGAGCGTTTGCTTTGCACTCATGTTCTTCTTCTTTTTGTTGTGTTTTCATGGTCATTAGCAACCGCTAAAAGCAGGAGTGCCCACGTTATTATCCTCGTCACAAAGAATTTAAACATTCAGGAACAAAAGCTGAGATTCACGGAGGACTTTTCTGTGAATCACAACATAATCTCACGACTGTTTCCTGGATTTCTAAGAAAGAAGAATTTAAAATTAAAGAGTTTAAAGAGAGATTATTTTAGTGTCTTACACAGTAAACCAAAACAGCTTAATGTGGTTAAAAAGTAAATATTTACATGTATTTTGTAGTAAATATATTCCCCAACAGCACACATACATCACGCCAAGATTGACCCAACGTCCAGGTGCCACCCTGGAGCTCTAGGCTGGAGGTCCAGGCTGCAGGCCAGGAACCCTAGGCTGGATAACCCTAAATTGAGGAACCCTAAGCCTGGAGCTCCAGGCACCAGCCTGGAGGTCCATTGGATTACCCCATCAATTTTGGGGTAGCAGCCATCCATTTGCCCTACCCTGGAGGTCTGGAGCTCCATCAGATTACCTGGGATATTTCCAGGTAGCAGCTGTCAATTTGCCCTCTCCTACCATGGAGTTCCAGACTGTGGGCAAAGGTATTTGAAGTTGACAGAATATGGAACCTTGCCCATTACCAATACCCTCAGAAAGTGGTGTTACAGTGCCATCTAGCTACAAAAAAAATCTGTCCTTTCTGTCTTTGGAACCGTACAGTTGCCCATCCTTGTGTCATGGAAACTGACAGTTTTCTAGCACCCTTGTCCACCAGCACTACCTTTGGCTAATTTTCTGTCAAATGGCAATACCTTTGCATTGTTAGCTTAGCATTTTCTTCCAGCAAATGGGATGGTTCCCCCATGCCTAAATAAAATGAGAGCTGTGTTTGAAATGTTCATTTACTCCCTACCTCCCTACTAACTCTATGGTGAGTTCAAATGCAGTGGACCACAGAGCGAACCCAATATAGAATAGAATAGGCTTTGTCATTGTACAGTACAGCGAAATGTAGAAAGCCTAAGTCACGCCCCCGTGACTTCCGCATATGGGACTTTAAATCAAAAAATCTCCACTTTGTCCTCTACAAATGGGTGTACACCCATAGCAAAATGAATGGCAAGGGCGAAATTATCTTTTGATCCCAATCGACTTTTGCCATGAGTTACACATGATGTTTGTCAATTTAAAAGATTATTTTCAACATAAATAACAGTGTAGGTTGTTGTCTAACTGTTAAGGTATAAGGTTATGAAAATGCGTAAATTAAAAAAACTACACAGATGGATGGAGCTGATGTCATCTTTTCAAAGCATACCCAGGGTGAAGTAACTAACAGCCCTCAGGATCATCCACAGATCTCATAATACAAAACAATACCTTTGTGTTGTTTTTCTCCTCTTTGGATTCTTCTTTCATCGGTCAGAAAATGGGAGGTGAGGTTTTACTAATCTCCTACTATGCTTATGTTTAGTGATGTTGGATGATGGGAGTTGTTGTCCGCGAATCATTGAAACAAAAACTAAATATTACTCTGGGAAAGTCTATTCCAGGGCACTGGAGAGGAGAGTCTGACCGCTGGTCGAACCTCGGTTTCAGAAGGAGCAATGTAGTTTTTGTTCTGGCCGTGGCGCATCAGACCAGCTCTTTACCCTCTTAAGAATCCTCGAGGGATCGTGGGAGTTTGCCCAGTAAATCCACATGTGTTTTGTGGACTTGGAGAAAGCATTCTACCATGTCCCTCATGGTCGAAAGTTAAAACCCTAGAAGTCTGACATAACCTGCAAACCTGCAAATAAGGTTGAAGTGACATGGTGCAGGAATCAGCATGAGTGATAGTTATTGAGAGTTTAGTGCAATAATGGCCTGGGGGAAGAAACTGTTTCCGAATCGAGATGTACTGTATGAGCTTTGATGGACCAATAGCTTCTGCCTGATGGCATCAGTTGAAACAGTTTATTTCCAGGGTGTGTGGAGTCTTTTGAAATAGCGGAAGCCCTTTTGAGGTAGCACATGGTGGCGATGTCATGTAGAGGGGGTAATGAGTAGCCGATGATTTTTTCAGCTGTGCGGATGATCCGCTGCAATGATTTTTTTCTCTGCAGCTGTGCTGTCTGCGTACCACACTGTAATGTTGTAAGATATGGTGCTTTCAATAGCTGACTGGTAAAAGGTCACAAGTGGCTTCTCCTCCAGTTTGTTTCTCCTCAGCAGCCAGAGGAAATGGAGATGCCACTGTGCCTTTTTTATGATTTCTGCAGTATTAATAGTTCTGGTGATGTTATTGATGTATGAAGCCCCAGGCACTTGAAAGAGTGAACCTGCTCCACACATGCTCGATTAATCCACAGCAGTGTTGAATCTTCTCTATTTTTCCTTTTAAAATCCAGGATGAGTTCTTTTGTTTTGTTAGTTTTTAATTTCAGGTTGTTTGTGTTGCACCACCTCAACAGTCTCTGAATCTCATCTCTGTAGTTGGACTCATCTGCCTCTGTTAGGAGTCCATTCACAACCGTGCCATCGGTAAACTTGATGAGGATGTTAGTTGGGTGGGCCGGGATGCAGTCATGTGTGTACAATGAATAAAACAATGGACTTAGCACACAACCTTGGGGTGCGCCCATGCTGAGCGAGATGGAAGAAGAGAGGTGCGAGCCAAGTCTGACGACCTGTTTCCGGTTAGTGAGGAAGTCAGTAATCTACATGCAGATGGAAAAGGAGAGACCCAGGTCAAGCAGCTTGTCGACCAAGATGTCTGGGAGGATGGTATTGAAGGTGGAGCTGTAGTCAGTGAATAGCATCCTCATGTACGTGTCCCGTTGCTCTAGATGACTCAGTGCCACATGTGTTGTCATGGAGACTGCATCCTCTGTGGACCTGTTTGTTCAGTAAGCAAATGGGTTGGGGTCAAAGGAAGATGGAAGACAAGATTTGATGAAATGAGAGACCAGTCTCTCAAAGCACTTCATGATGACAGTTGTTAGTGCCACTGGGTTGTAGTTCTTTAGGACATCTGCTGGGACTGTTGTCTTAGGCACAGGAACAATGATGGCAGATTTGAGGCAGAATGGCACAATGTTCTGGGACAGGGAAGTGTTAAAAATTGTGGTTCAAATCCCAACTAACTGACTAGCACAGGACTGAAGTACCTTGCTTAGTATCCCCTCAGGGCCAGCAGCTTTCGTTGGGTTAACTGATCCCAGTACACGCTTCACCTCATGTTCCTGTACAATAAGAGGTTTGATATTAAAGGAGAGAGATGGAGGAGGCCAGGCTGTGGCAGTTCACTTGACCTCAAACCGTGCAAAGAAGTTATTCAGCTTCTCTTCCCATGAGGCATCTGTGTTGACAGTCTTGTCGTTGGAGCTGCCTTTATAGTTGGTAATCTGTTTTATCCCCTGCCACATCCTACGTGTGTTGTTGTTTGTGAGATGGCCCTCCACCCTCCTCTTGTAGACTGCTTTTGCTTCCTTGATGCTTCTCTTCAGTTCTGCTCTCGCCATGCTGTATTCCTTCTTGTCCGCTGACCAGAAAGCAAAGAGGCACTTCTTCAGCAGTCTTTTAACCTCTGCAGACACCCATTGTTTCTGATTAGGAAAAGACCTGATGTGTCTCTTGACAGTTACACTGTCCACATAGTGCTTGATGTATGCCAGTACAGTCTCTGCATGATCCCCCACATCAGGATGTTCAAATAAAACCCAATTCATATGTTCAAAACAGTCCTGGAGTTGGGCAAGAGCATTGTCCGGCAAAACTGTAACAACCCTGGTGCATAGTTTTGTTTTCCTCTGGAGGGAAGCGTATGCTGGTACCAGAAGCAAAGACAGATGATCTGATTGACCGAGATGGGGGAGAGGAACCGATTTATAAGCCTTCTTCATGTTTGAATACACTTGGTCTACGATGTTGTTACCTCTGGTAGCGCAGTTCACATACTGCACAAAGTTTGGCAGCACAGTTCTAAAACATGCCTGATTAAAGTCCCCCACAACAATGTGAATCCCCTCCAGGTGATTGCATTATTGTTTGTTTATTATGGTTAGCAGATGGAAAAGAGGCGTGCTAACATTAGCACTAGGGGGAATGTAAACAGCAGTAATCGTCACTGAAGATATCTCATGAAGGAGATAAAATGGTCTGCAGGGGACTGACAAGACGTCTAGGTCAGGGGAGCAGTGGTTAGCAATAATCATGCTATTAGTGCGCCAGTTGTTATTCAAGTATATGCACAGTCCCCCACCTTTTGTCTTACCAGAGTCCTCATTCCTGTTCTGTCGGCAGCTAGCACGGCCTGCTAGCTGCACTGCTTCATTAGGGATGAGCGGATGTAGCCAGGTTTCATAGATAATCATCACACTGCTGTTCCGGACGTAACTGTTAGTGGCGATGGTTACCTCCATCTCATCCAGTTTGTTCATAATTGATCTGGTGTTGGTGAAGAAAATGCTTGGAAGTGGAGTCTGGTGTGGTAGCTTCCTTAGCCTAGCTAGAAGGCCTGACCGGCAGCCTCTCTTTCCCCTCCGCTCCTTTTGCTGTCTCCGCTGCCTGGTGGAACCGAGAACAATTCAGGGAGAGCCCGGTGGACATGCAATGTCTTTTGGAAAGTCATGGGTCAGCAAGAATTCCATCGAAACAGTCGAGCTGTACCATAATTCGATGTCTATGAGGTCTTTCTGTTCATAGACGTAGTTTGCGAGACTCATGCATAACATTGCACTTCACAAACAGCATAACACCACAGAGAACATACAGGCGCAGCACCAGCACATGTCGCCACATTTTTTTTCATAACAGATTAATGTAGCTATACAGTAAATATCTGCGTGTATTTTGTAGTAAATATAGATTATATCAAATTGATTTTACTGTATTCATGAATCAAAATAAGGTAGTTTATGTTGTGAAGTGAAGCTCTCCTCTCACTGCTCTGTTGGCTGAGCATTGCCTTATGGGATACACTTGCTAATATAGTGACCATCAGTTCAATTCAATCCAATTTTATTTATATAGCACCAAATCACAACACAGGTCATCTCAAGGTACTTTACAAAAAATGGTGGGTTTAGGCCACGCTCTCAAATTTATAGAACTCAACAGAGACTCCTAAGAGCAAGCACTGCGGTGACACAGGCAAGGAACACCTCCCTTTAATGGGCAGAAACCTTGAGCGGAACCATAGAGGATGGCCATCCGCCTCGACCGGCTGGGTTGAAGAAAGAGGTAAAAAGTAGGAGATCTGACAGTTGTACACTACTTTTCAAAATGCACTGTGGGATATTGTGAGTGTACTATACAGTGAATGAAAATTTCAATTAACATTTTGAACAGCACTACAATGCTGATTCACTATATAGTACACTATATAGGGAAGGAGTGAACTTTTCAAACAGCTACAGAATTGTCTGAAATGCCTCGTTTGGCTTGGCTGTTCTCTCTTGTGAGGTCACCACGTCATTACTTATCAGACCTGATACAGACCTGTGTCGTGGATTTTCTTTATATTAATAAATGTCCCTGGTTGAGCTGGTTAATAAGTAAAAGTACAGAGTCAAAGATGCCTTTTCTGGGTGTTTACTCTTGGTCAGGAGGAAGATTTCATGCAGCAGTTCAGCAGAAATGTTCAGTCAAAATGGTGCGGGCAGATTTTATACCTTGGAACAAACAAAGATAATATGAGAATGTTCTATGGGAGGACAGAGCCTAGCTGTCTCCTGGGACTGACCTTGATAAGCTGGAGCAGGGGTCGGCGACCTGCGGCTCTGGGGCCACATGTGGCTCTTTTTCCCATAGACAGTGGCTCCCTGAGGCATCGAGGAAAAAAACTCACAAATTTCCAAAAAAAGAAGCAATAAATTTAAAAGAAAAAAATGTTGCACATTCATGAGAAAAATATCCTAAAAATCAGGAAATGAGAAAACCTGAACTTTTATGCAACAAAAATTCTCACAAATTTAGGAGAAATGCTGCAATTTTCTGAGGAAAACACACCCACAAATTTGTGAGAAAAATGTCAAAAAAAAAAAAATCTGGAAAAAAAAAATCCCAAATTTATGGAAAAAGTTGGAGTTTTATGAGAATATTGTAATCAATTTATATAACAAATGCTGCAGTTTTACCTTTGAAATTGAATAAATTTGCAAACAAAAAATAATACATTTATGAAAATACAAGCTGAAAATTTCTGCAACTCAAAATTTAGGGAAAATGTGACAATTTTATGAGGAAAAAATACCTACACATCGGCAAGAAAAGAGTCACAAATTTACCAGAAAAAGATAAACAGTTGCAAATATTTATGAAAAAGGCAGCATTTTTACCTTAAAAAAGCATTATGCCCCCCAAAATGTAAAAATGTATGAAAAAAGCTTATAAGTTTATTAGGATAGCTATCAAATTTAGATGGAAAAATTCTTCAATTTTACTCGATAAAGGTATTAAATTTGTGAAGAAAAATTTGCCAAATTTAGGAAAAAAGCAAAACACATTTATGGCAAGATATAACAAATTTTTAAAAATTACAGTTTAATGAAGAAAAAAGACAAAAAAAGACATGAACTTTATGCAAATAATCAAAAAATTACCAGAAAAAGTAGCAATTCTGTTAAAAAAATGTAACAAATTTCCAATAAAAAAAGCTACAAATTTATAAGAAAAAAAAACAAACTCTTAATCATGATGCTGTCAGGCCAGATTATAGCTGTAATTCTACTTTTAGGTTCAGATATTTTTGTAGCTCCACAAAGATTTTTTTAAATACAAAACTCGATCACGGTGGCTCTTTGGGTAGCACAGGTTGCTGACCCCTGGGCTAGAGTGTCAGTGTCTAAAGGTGCATTCAGACCAAACGTGAACGGGCGGCGCAAATCTATACAAAGTCAATGGAAAGACGCGAGTACATGCATTCGCGCGTTCACATCTGTGCCCTTCAGAGGTAAAGTGGGCTATCCCACAAAACCATTATTTTGAGAAAATGAGCTCTAAAGTTGAAATATTCTCAAAAAATCAGTGTGCCTATAGCATTAAAAAGTTACCCCCTATAAATACCTTCAAGGTTTATGCAGAGCTAGGCAGTTTAAGAAAATGATAGACCCTTAACAATTAGTGTAGTACAATTAACTCATTTTGGACCTACATGTGGGATAGCCCACTTTACCTCTGAAGGGCACATCTGAGGGATAGCGCTAGCTCCGACATTCTGCTGTCACTGGAGTAAAAATATGAACATTGTAGAGTAAACTAGCTTGAAAATGAGACTGACACTCACCTGGCAACAGAAGGACTGGGAGCTTGCCTCTTTCCATTGACTTTGTATGTATTCACGCCGCCCGTTCACATTCGGTCTGAACGCACCATAAAGGGAGAAACAGGATATATGGTAGCTGCGTTCCGATCGGCCAATAGTGTACTCTGGAGATTCTAAACTGAAGGGAGTAAATGGGCTTCAGTTCAAAGGGAACTGAGAACTGAGCAGGGAAGAAGTGAACAAGGGAACATCACTTCACTGGAAGTTGACAAGAAGATTACCCATAAGCCACTGTGCCTCAAATATGAGTAAAACAAACTATTGTTGCTAACGTTATTAACAAGCTAAACTGGACTTCCGGTTATGGCTGCCACGTAGGACGGACGTGTCTCGCTCTGCTCTGCTCCTGGAGAAAAAAAATCGGCAAATAACTCTCTCATTTGGGACAGAACGTATCCCAGCATTTGGGCGAGGATATGTCGGCGAAGCCTAAGGCTGGAAAACCAGGAAAAGGAAAAAGCGAGCCGCCGAAACAGTCCAAATTAACGGACTTTCAGGTCTGTGACGCAGCAAACAAAACTCCATATATGGCGGAGGAGGCTGGCGGCGGTGCGATGTCTGCGGGGAATGGCGCAGATGCGCTGATGGCTGCCATGAGTTCAATGAGAGCGGACTTTTCCTCTAGATTTGATGGGATTATGACAGCGTTGGAAGGAATAAGAAAGGAATTGGGTGACTGTGTAGAACGAACGGCGCAGATGGAGCTCCGTCTCGCTAGTGCTGAAGATGACGTCACCCGTCTTCAATTAAAGGTGCGCACTTTGGAAAAAAAAAAAAAATCTCTGGAAGATAATATTTTGGATTTGGAATCTCGGTCGAGACAGAATAATTTGAGGCTGGTGGGTCTTCCAGAGGAATCAGAAGGTCGGGACGTATGTTCCTTTCTGGAAAAGTGGATTCCGGAGGTGCTGGGCAGCGAGGAGTTGCAATCAGCAGTGGTTCTGGAAAAAGCACATCGTATTGGCCCACGGAGAGATAAGGGACCGCCGAGGACCTTAATTATGAAGTTTCTTAGCAACAGAGACAGGATGAAGATCTTCAACGCTGCACGTGCTAAAGGAGAGATTAAACACCAGGACCAGCAGGTGCGGTTCTACCCAGATTTGGCCATAGGAATCCAGCAATTGAGGAAGCAGTTTGATCCCATACGTAAGGAGCTGCGCAACCTTGGGATTCGTCATGGTGTAATCTATCCTGCGAGACTGCTGACCACGTATGAGGGCAGAACCCACATCTTCAAGACCCCAGAGGAGGCGCAGGAGTTCATCAAGAAGATCAAAGAAGAAGAAGAGACTGGTGGGAGCTAAGCATGAACAAAATATAAGGTAGAATAATTAAGCATTTGCACAGGCATCTGACTGACTTGAAGTAAATAGTAAGTTTACAAAATATAGATTGTATTATATATTAAAAAAACAAAACAAAAACAAAACAAACAAAAAAAAAAAACTATGATGTACAAAGTTGTTAAAAATTTTGGAGTTAAGTTGGAAAACTACAGAGGAGAGTTAATGTTACGTCATTAAAAGCAGTAGAGTTAGGGTGATTGGGAGGATGAAGAAGGAGTGGCTTAGGCTGTTCCCCGTGGGTGTGGAACGGTCGATGGCTATATCGGGAGACAGAATTTTTCTTTTGATTTTGGGGGGTTTGCCACAAGTGTGGGAAGGGGAAATTTGTTTGTGTGTAGTTTGTAGGATGAATGTTCAACCACTCATGTTTTTGCTTCTCTGTATGAGCATGTTTACACTGCAAGGTAATCCTAAACTCTTTATTGATCATGGACCAAAGTGTTAATCTTAATTTAACTTCATGGAATTGCAGAGGTCTACAAAATTTAAAAAAACTTAAACAAGTTATGAATAAAATAAAGGACATGGGTTCAAGAATTGTGTTTTTACAAGAAACTCATCTGATAGAGGAGGATGTTAAAAGAATTAGGAGTAGATGGCAGGGAAGTGTATTCACCTCTTCATTTTCATCCCGAGCCAGGGGAGTTATGACTCTCATACATAAATCAGTTCCTTTTCAGGTGAAAAATGTAATTGGAGACAAATTTGGAAGATATGTAATCATTCAAGGTTCTTTGCTATTAGAAAATATAAATCTTGTGAACTTATATGGTCCCAATATAGATGATCAGAAGTTCTTTGCTAATTTATTTCTCATCTTATCATCACTTACAGGGCAACATATAATAGCAGGGGATTTTAATTGTACATTGAATCCAGGTGTGGATAGATCAACAGGACTGGATTGTACGCACATTGGATGTAGGATGACTATTAATCATTTTATGAAAGAATTGAGATTGTTAGATATATGGAGAGAAATGAAACCACAAGTTAAAGCCTATTCTTGTTATTCCAGTACCTACAAGACATTCTCACGTATTGATTATTTTTTGATTTCCACAGAATTAAGGTCCAAGATTCAAAACTGCTTTTATGATAACATCGTGATTTCTGATCATGCACCCTGTTGTCTAATATATGTAGATAAAAAATTGACAAAGGAATCAGGTAGATGGCAATTTCAGCATAAATGGCTTCAGGATGAGGAATTTGTCAAGTATATAGAAAAACAGATAGACGAGTTCTTTGACATCAATACTACACAAACATCAGCATGTGTAAAGTGGGAGGCTTTCAAAGCTTTTATTAGGGGACATATTATTAGTTATACAGGATCAAAATCTAAGAAGACTCGAGAGGAGAGAGCTAAATTGGAACATAAAATAAAAAGTCTTCAGGAAAAAGTGTATGCAGGAAGTGACCCAAGGTTGGAGAATGAATTACTGATTTTGAGAGCTGAATACGACAAAAAATCAGCGAATAGAGCTGCCTCGAGTCTTCTAAGATTGAAACAATCTTTTTATGAACAAGGTGAAAAATCAGGAAAATTATTAGCATGGCAGATTAAACAATTGGAAATTAAAACACCAATTACCAGTATTATAAGTAATGGACAGGTAGTTATAGATCCTTTAGAAATTAATAGAGCCTTTAGAGATTACTATGAAAAATTATATGATACCAAAAATGAACCTGATTTAACAAAACTAAATGGGTTTTTGAACGAACTATCTATACCGTGTATTCCAAATGAAAACAGGGAGATATTGGAGTCTAAAATTAGTCAAGAAGAAGTTGGGCTAGCCATTGATAATATGAAATCAGGAAAAAGTGCAGGACCAGATGGTCTTCCAGTTGACCTTTATAAAAAATTTAAGAATAAATTAATAAAACCTTTTTTGGAAATGGTTTTAGAAGCATTTCAAAATAATAATTTACCATCATACATAAATAATGCCTTAATTATACTGCTGCCAAAACCAGGTAAGCCCTCTAATAAATGTGAAAATATGAGACCAATAAGCCTATTAAACGCCGACCTTAAGATAATCTGTAAAATTTTAGCAAGACGAATACAAGAAATTTTACCAAATATTATTAATCGAGATCAGAATGGCTTTATAAAGGGTAGACAAGGCTTCCATAATGTAAGAAGACTATTTAATATTATTTATTTTAATAAAGAAGCACCGGATACAGCTCTCCTATCATTGGACGCCGAAAAGGCCTTTGATAGAGTTGAATGGCCCTTTCTTTTTGAAGTCCTACAAAGGTTTGGACTTGGAAATAATTTCATAAAATGGGTTCAAATAATATACAATAATGCTACAGCAGAAATCCTAACAAATAACAATATTTCAAAACCAATAAAAATCAATAGAGGATGTCGACAAGGCTGTCCACTTTCACCTTTACTGTTTACTATGGCAATTGAACCTTTAGCGATAGCGATACGTTTACATTCACAAATATATGGAATTAAAGTTGGACCAACAGAACATAAAATCTCCCTGTACGCCGATGATATAATTTTGTTTATGTCGAATCTAAAATAATCAATTCCAACCTTGTTGAATTTAATAAAGAATTTTGGGGAAATATCAGGATATAAAATAAATAAAACTAAATCTTCAATATTAATGCTAAATGAGACCCAGAGAAATTACCCAGCCCCTGAGGTAAATCAATTCAATCTTGTAAATCAGTTTAAATATTTAGGAATCCAAATTATGCCTAAGCTAGAATCAGTCGCCAGTGTCAACTATGAAGCCTTAATGTCAGATATCAATGAGTTAACTCAGAGATGGATGTCACTACCAATGTCGATGATCGGGAGAATCAATATACTTAAAAGTAATATTTTACCTAAAATACTTTATTTATTTCAATACATTCCCTTATCACCACCTTTAGATCTATTCTCAAGAATAAAAAAAAAGTTAGTGGAATTTATATGGAACAACAGGAGGGCTAGATTACGTTTGTCTTTATTATATTTACCATTTGATCGTGGAGGTCTGAAATGTCCAAATTTTATGTTGTATTATTGGTCGGCACAACTGAGGTCTATGACATATTATTTTTCATCAAATGATCTCCCTCACTGGACTGAAATGGAATCATACAATTTACCTTTACCTCTTCCCATATTCATATACTCAGATTCGGCAAAAAAATTACAAAAACAAGTTAAAAATCCATTTGTAAAGCATATGATCAAAATATGGTGTGAAGCTAAAAACTATTTAAAAGAACCACAGTTATTGTCACAATTTAGTCCAATATGGGGTAATCAATATTTTAAACCAGGGAGAGCGGACGCTGTATTTAAAGTATGGAATTTAAAAGGGATACAAAAGATTCAGGATTTATATTTGCCATGTGCAGACAACATAATGTCTTTTGAAGAGCTGAGGATCAAATTTAATCTCAATAGAACACATTTTTTTAAATATCTTCAACTTAGAAACTTTATTCGATCAAATCAAAATAAAGCTCTCACTCGACCTATTTATTCATCCTTGGAAAAAATGATGATGAAAGATAGTAAAAGAAAGGGTATTATTTCAGAGTTTTATAACTCATTGACACTATCTTCAAGTGAAAATTCACTGAAAAGATTAAACTACTGGAAAGAAGATCTGCAAATTGAAATTTCAGAGGAACAATGGGAATTGGCTTGTACAGAAGCTCAAACCAAATCAATAAATGCACGCCTTAAATTGATACATTTCAAATGGTTAATGCGGATGTATGTTACACCGGAGGAGTTAAATAGATATAACAAGGATATACCAGATACATGCACAAAATGCATGGAAAGTAAAGGAACCCTATTTCATTGTTTATGGGAATGTAGATTAATAAGAATGTTTTGGGAGGAGGTGAGGGTAACAATTGAAAAAATAATCTCAAAACAAATCATATTGAATCCTAAACTGTTTTTGTTGGGTCTGTACCCAGAAAAGCATAATTTCAATAAAAGTGAAAGAACATTCATAGACCTCAGTTTGCTTAATGCCAAAAAATGTATTGCACTATTATGGAAAAAGACTCATAGACCAGATGTGACTCAGTGGTTAAGACAGATGTTAACAAACCTTCCATTAGAAAGAATAACATATATACTGAAATCAAAGGAAATTGTGTTTGAGAATATATGGAGACCTTTTATTGATTATGTAAAAAATTTAAACATAACTCTTGAAGAAGAAGGTGAATGATGTGTGTGGACCTTGTAAATTCCAAACTGGTGAACATAATATGTATACTTATGTATTGGATTGTCTAGACTAAACAGAGGAGCATTGTTGAAGACTTGATTTTGTTGGTGGTTGTTGGTGTTTTTAGGGCATTTTTTTTTTTTTTTTTTTTTTGTAGTACTTTAGTGTTAGTGTTTGTTTGTATCATGTTTGTTAAAAAAAAAAGGTTCAATAAAGATATTGTGGAAAAAAAACAAGCTAAACTGATGTTGGTTATTGTTTATCCACCTTATTCCTGGGGGTGTCGCTGGAGGAACGATTGTGGATGGAACTTCCGGTTTCATTTGACCCAGTATGAAATCAGTCAGTTTCAGTGGAGTAGCAGGGGCATTTAAAATAGTGTTTTTAAAAGTTTATCAAATTCATTTTAATGTATAGTCCACATACGTGTTTTCCACTCAAGTGGCAGCTAATTTCAGCTCTTGTAGTTTTTGTATTTTTGAATGTTTAGTTGTGTGACGCTCCTCAGAGATAAGCACAGCTCAATCTGTGGCTTCTACAGCAATCAGTAGGTCATGCACTGAAAACTAAAGGATTGTTCGTGAGATCAGTGGTACAGACACAGGACAGACACCAAGACAAGAGGCAGGAGGCAGGTATGTTTTCACTTGTATGAATGTCACAGATCTGATGTTTTACCCCGAATTTAAAACACCCAAGCACGATATTGAATGTGCACCATGCCATTACAATCTGCAGGCAACGAGAAGCCATAAATCATGACACTTTCTTTGGTTGCTAGCAGCAAAGTCCCAAGAAACCCCAGAGTGTCTGGTATCATTTTAAAGCTTAGAAACTGTACTTTCTAAAAATACCTATGTTTTTGCTCAAGACATAACTCCCGACTGATCTAATGCAAGTTTTCAACCTAGCTTAAATATTGTTTACATTGTTAGCATCTTAGCAGCAGCGCTAACTAACGGAGCTACGATGTATGAGGCCACTTTTTAAGATCATCTTTCCATCCCTTGATAGTCGTGGGAAGTGGTATGATTATGTTACTGTTTTGAGACGCAAGAGGCTGTGTTCCCGCATTTCTGATGCCGAAGTCATTGTTTTTTAACAAGGAAAAGTGTCCCGTTTCAGTGACAACCATATGTTCTAAACTAGTACCGGAAGCTACTACCATAATTCACGCAAGGCATCATGAGGCCCAGGAATAAGGTGGATATCAACTGAGTAATAAAAATATATTTGTATTAATATTTTATTTAAGAAATATAAATTATCCACCATAGTATCAGTACGTGTCCATGGTTACCGTGGTAATTCACGGACGAGGAGCCGACAGTTACGGGGTGTTTCAAATGGTGAAATTTGGTGAAGGGCAGTTAACTTACTGATATTCCCTGAGAATGGAGCAGAGTAGGGAATACAGTTTGAAGTACACTGTAGATCGGAAAGTAGCTTGTGGTTTTTAGAGCTCTTCCCAGTACATTCTAGTCACCCCACTAGACAACTGTGGTCCCAGTTTGTTCCGTGATCCTCAGTCAACAGCATATCACACATGACTCTGGCTTATTTCGCCATTTCCATGCATGACATGGGTACTTGGAAAGTTAGCATGGCTAGCTCAGCAACACATCAGGGCAAATGGCTCGTCACCATACTAAATCAACTTGTTCATTAATCATTGGCTGAGTATATATCTTGCACTGTTCTCGATTATTTTGTTATTTTTTGGCCATAATGTCTGGCTGGAATCGGCCGCTAACATCCTGTGGTCGACCTGCTGGGTAGGAAATGAGTCTGCTAGAGATGTCATACGGTTGAATTACAGCGGTGCAGTAATTATTTTGTAATTTTGTGACTATTGCTTAAATATGGTGTAGATGGATGCTAAAAGTTGCGTGTGCAGGCTAATGCTAATGCTAATATCACCTATTCAGGTAGCCCAGTGGTACTGAGTGTCTTACAGGTAAAAAGTGACAGTTTTCTAAGAAAAATTGCAAGGTTTGGAGTTTAAAAGTGCAAATTTAATATTCAAAAGTTGAAAAATACAAATTTGGAACAAAAACGCTGCAAATGTACAAGCTCCTTTTGTAATTTAGCAGTGGTAAACAAATAAACACAATTTTATGACAAAAGTAGCAAATTTAGAAGAAAAAAATTAAAAATATGCATGAAAATGAACAAACTTAGAAATTCTAAGCAAATTTGTTTTTAAAAGTCACACATTTCCAAACACCTCAGCAGGTTTTCCATCTCCTTTTTAGGCTCAGAAATGTTTGGTGATGCAGCAGATCTGCGTCTGGGCAGCTTTAATCTTGGTGATTCTGACACTTTAATTAGCTGTAATTTCTTGCTCAGAAAGACTCTTAAAGCGACTTGTTATGTCATAACTCGTAGACAAGGACGAGGCCAGGAGTGGAGCTGAACACTACTTTATTAATGAAACAGGGCTCTGTACCCCCGACCGCACATGCAGCCGCTTGGCAGAGGAGAGGCGGAACAGACCGCCCCGCTACCAGCAGCCCGTCTTATTCCACTGCAGATGGTGGAACCGGAAACCGGGGCCGCCATCCCGTACCACACAAATAGGAGCTCCAGCAGTGCAAACATATACATGAACAATAACTACATAATACTCCCCCCCCGTAGAAAAATCCAAAACACACACAGCTCAGCCCACGCCAATTTGGAACCCGAATCATCCGCTAGACATAAGCAAACTAAAATCACCGAAAGGTGACTATGACATTCACACCAAAAGAACTAAAATTAGGGGGTACGGGTAGACTGCCGTCCTACCCCCCATACGGCAAGGTGGGTTGTTCTGCCACCTATACTGCTAAAGTCCATAACAGAAAAACTACTGCCGTGTCTCCTAATTAAAATACAATAACAAAATAATCCACAAGCTATTAACACAGAACAGCTGAACAATTATAACACGCCCATGACTCAGTGAGGATGACCCGTGGCCCCCCCCCCCCCCCCCCCCCAGACCTTCACCATCAGTCCACCCCTGGTGGCAGTCCGCTTCCCGGACCACAGCTGGTTGCCTCCTCCTCGGAGCGTCTTCTCCTCCACACCTCCGAGCGCTCCAATTGTCTGGAGTCATGCCCACTCATCTTCTTCAGAGTGCGCCGTAACTCATTGGGATGGCACCACGTGCCATCTGACAGCAGCAGGTATCAATCGTGCCACTCACCTATCACCTGCAGCCGACCCTGGTACTGCTCCATTTTCCGTTTCTGTCTCACCCGCCTAGACCTTGCCTCCGCCCGAGCCCAAACCCAGTCTGTGACTCCAAGTGGGGCATTGCACGGCCTGCGGTGTCTCCACCTGTTTCTCACTCTTCCAGTGCCACTTGGGCCTGCCCCGACTGCTTGTTGATCCGCTGCTGACCCTGCCCTTGTGGTTCCGTGTTCACCAGTCCTCCACGGCCGTGCTCCTGGAACATCTTGGACCTTCGTTTGGGCCCCGCTCATCGCCGCAGGTTCTCCCCCATCCCGCCCGGCACCCACACCCAGGGCAGCTCGGACACTGGCATCGGGATCCTCTCGCGGCGACCCTGAGCGTGATGTAGCCTGTCCACTTTCTGGAGTGCCCAGCAACGGTTCATCCCACACTGTATTGTCCTGGACCCTCGGAACTGGTCGGTCCCATAGTCCGCCACCTGACCACTCTTCCCTAGTGCCGCTCCTGATGGAGAATCCAAGGCCATAAAACAAGTTGCAGCCCATGGTGTTAGAGCCGTAGGCCGTCACGATGAACTCCACAGCGGCCATCATCGCCGACTTGTACCGAGCTGTCAACGTGATGGTACCCACCGTGGCCAACCGTCCTCCTCCTTTGCTGTAAAGCGGCGCTGTGAAACTTCCAATCCTGTAGTGAGAAAAACACTGTCTGACTGTAGCCCAATTCAGCACAGAACTCTCCGCTCCCTTGTCGACCAACATCGGTACCGGAACTCCATCCAGAATCACAGTGCAGTGCATGCGCCCATCAGTACCCGGGGACACCGTGTGCACCACCGTTGGGGCGGGAGAAGTTGAAGTCTTGCGCAGGCTCTCTTGTCCAGCTGACTGGCACATCCTTGCAAAATGGTGGAGACGGCCACCATTTCCACTGCACTTCCTTCTTGCAGCACACTCTCTGGTCTTGTGGTGGTGCTTTGTGGACCCACAACCCATACACCTGGGCTTCTCCGGGGCAGACCTCATCCGTACAGCATTGGCACTCTCGGTGTCATCTTCGACACTCCCATCACTGTCTGGGTCCACTACCTCTGCGGCCATGGGGGATTTTGAGCCTCCCAGCAAAAGGCGCTCATTTAGCTCCTGAGTTAGCTTATCTGCTGCTTCTAGCTGTAGCGCTAATTCGACAGCCCTCATCAGTGTCAACTCCCCCGGGAACGTGAGTAGCTTGGAGCGAACTGCAGCACAGTAGCCTCTTGGTGTGTTCCGCCAACTGGTCGCGCACCATTTCTTCTTCTAACGGCCCGAACCGGCACTCAGTGGCCAACTGCCTTAAGTCCGACACGAACTGCTGGGTCGGCTCACCTACCTGTTGGCGGCACTGTCTGAACTTAATCCGCCAAACGATGACGTTTTCTGGCGCTCTGAAATGGTGGGCCATTAACTCAACTACTTCTTCATACATGTCCGCATCTCCAAGAGCGCCCAAAATCCTTTGTCCCTCCAGTCCCAGGTTGTGTACTAATAATGCACGAGCTCGCAGTTTCTCCATTCTTCCCAGGTCCAGCGCTACCATGTACGTCTGGAAAGCCTCATACCAACGAGTCCACAGAACAGGCGGCTCCCCCGGGAGCTCCAGGAATGGAAGGATAGTTGTTCCATACGCCTCCATGAGTTTACCTCTCATCGCCAAATGTTATGTCGTAACTTGTAGACAAGGACGAGGCCAGGAGTGGAGCTGAACACTGCTTTATTATTGAAACAGGGCTCTGTACACCCGACCGTACATGCAGCCGCTTGGCAGAGGAAAGGCGGAAGAGACCACCCCTCTACCAGCAGCCCCTCTTATTCCACCGGAGATGGCAGAACTGGAAACTGGGGCCGCCATCCCGTACCCCACAAATAAGAGCTCCAACAGTGCAACCATATACACTACCGTTCAAAAGTTTGGGGTCACTTAGAAATTTCCTTATTTTTGAAAGAAAAGCACTTTTTTCAATGAAGATAATTTTAAACTAATCAGAAATACACTCTATACATTGCTAATGTGGTAAATGACTATTCTAGCTGCAAATGTCTGGTTTTTGGTGCAATATCTACATAGGTGTATAGAGGCCCATTTCCAGCAACTATCACTCCAGTGTTCTAATGGTACAATGTGTTTGCTCATTTTGTCAGAAGGCTAATGGATGATTAGAAAACCCTTGTGCAATCATGTTAGGTCTGCAATGCTGTAATTGCTGCAAATGGAGGATTCTTTGACGAAAGCAAAGTTTGAAGGAAAAAATTATTATTTCAAATACAAATCATTATTTCTAACCTTGTCAATGTCTTGACTATATTTTCTATTCATTTTACAACTCATGGTGTTAAATAAGTGTGACTTTTCATGGAAAACACAAAATAATTGTCTGGGTGACCCCAAACTTTTGAACGGTAGTGTACATGAACAATAACTGCATAATACAACGCCTTCAAACGTTCTACTGCCCGCATCAGTAACACAGCTCACTGGTTCTTTCTTATTTTTAAATGTGTGTTCGCATTGAATTAAGGACGCTCTTCCCTGCCAGTTCACAGTGCCGAGCCGAAATCCTGCAGTAAATCAGGTGCTTGATCGTCCTGTTATTTCATCATCATTTACACACAGAGGGGTTTGCTTGTCATAAGAGTGGGACAAAGAAGAGTTCCATCTTTAGAAGAAAAAAAGTGTAAATTGGCAAATCTATTAGAATTTTTTTGTATTTTCTTTATTTTGCTCATTTATATTAAACATTCTATTTTTGTTTCGTCTTTATATTTTCCCCCTTTTTCATATTGTTATTCGTATAAAATTTCTTGTTTTTTATGTTTTTATTTTTATCTTTAATTTAACCTCTTAAAATTCCGGTGTTCCGCTGGTGGGACGTTTCAAATTTTCTACAGCTGCTCAGTGAAGAAAAAAAATCATTTTCTTTGCGTTTGCTAAACTGTCTGGAATGTTCAGGGATTAAATTTTACTAAAACAGTTTCAGTACCAGTGAGTGACTATGTTTGAATATTTTAACATTAGTAGCAATTTGGGCTGCACGGTGGCGCAGTGGTTTAGCACTGTGGCAGCACAGTTTTACCCTTGGCCGGGGGATCGCGGGGATCATGAGGTCGTGGGTTCGATCCCAGCCCCCGACCAACAGTGAGCTGTGTGGAGTTTGCATGTTCTCCCCGTGTTGCGTGGGTTTACTCCGGGATTTCTCCGGTTTCCTCCCGCATACCAAAAACATGTAGGTTTAGGGCGCTCGCGCACGCAGCGACCAGCAGCCGGTGGCTTGTCACCAGACTGCAAACCAAGTCTACCTACGGGTACAAATAAGTAACAAAAAAAAAAAAAAAAAATTTTTGAGCTTCTTCCAGCTAAATGTGCTGACACAGCTCCCCGAGGTGTTAATAAAATGTCTGACAGGATTAGGTCAAAATACCTCAGGGTTTATTTATTGAAGCACCATTTTACACATGAGAAAGGAGCTCACCTCAAAACAGGCTGCTTTTATGGCAACTTTTTTCTCATTAATCTGCAACTTTTTCTCATTAATCTCAATTTTTTTCTCATTAATTTACAATCTTTTTCTCATTAAGCTTAACTTTTTTCTCAGTAATCTGAAACTTTTTTGTTATTAATCTGCAACCTTTTTCATGTAAATTTGTAGCTTTTTTCTCATTAATTTGCAACATTTTGATCATTAATCTGCAACTTCTTTCTCAATCTGCAACTTTTTCTCATTAATCTGCAGCTTCTTTCTCATTAATCTCAACTTTTTTCTCATTAATCTGCAACTTTTTTTATGTAAATTTCTAGCTTTTTTCTCATTAATTTGCAACTTTTTCCTCATTAATCTGCAACTTTTTCCTCATTAATCTGCAACTTCTTTCTCATTAAACTCAAATTTTTTCTCAATAATCTGAAACTTTTTTCTCATTAATTTGCAACTTTTTCCTCATTAATCTGCAACTTCTTTCTCATTAGTCTGCATTTTTTTGTCATTAAGCTTAACTTTTTTCTCAGTAATCTGAAACTTTTTTGTCATTAATCTGCAACCTTTTTCATGTAAATTTGTAGCTTTTTTCCTCATTAATTTGCAACTTTTTGATCATTAATCTGCAACTTCTTTCTCATTAAGCTCAACTTTTTTCTCATTAATCTCAACTTTTTTCTCAGTAATCTGAAACTTTTTTGTCATTAATCTGCAACTTTTTTCATGTAAATTTCTAGCTTTTTTCCTCATTAATTTGCAACTTTTTGATCATTAATCTGCAACTTCTTTCTCATTAATCTCAACTTTTTTCTCATTAATCTGCAACTTTTTTCTCATTAATTTGCAACTTTTTCTCATTAATCTCAATTTTTTTCTCATTAATTTACAACCTTTTTCTCATTAAGCTTAACTTTTTTCTCAGTAATCTGAAACTTTTTTGTTATTAATCTGCAACCTTTTTCATGTAAATTTGTAGCTTTTTTCTCATTAATTTGCAACATTTTGATCATTAATCTGCAACTTCTTTCTCAATCTGCAACTTTTTCTCATTAATCTGCAGCTTCTTTCTCATTAATCTCAACTTTTTTCTCATTAATCTGCAACTTTTTTTATGTAAATTTCTAGCTTTTTTCTCATTAATTTGCAACTTTTTCCTCATTAATCTGCAACTTTTTCCTCATTAATCTGCAACTTCTTTCTCATTAAACTCAAATTTTTTCTCAATAATCTGAAACTTTTTTCTCATTAATTTGCAACTTTTTCCTCATTAATCTGCAACTTCTTTCTCATTAGTCTGCATTTTTTTGTCATTAAGCTTAACTTTTTTCTCAGTAATCTGAAACTTTTTTGTCATTAATCTGCAACCTTTTTCATGTAAATTTGTAGCTTTTTTCCTCATTAATTTGCAACTTTTTGATCATTAATCTGCAACTTCTTTCTCATTAAGCTCAACTTTTTTCTCATTAATCTCAACTTTTTTCTCAGTAATCTGAAACTTTTTTGTCATTAATCTGCAACTTTTTTCATGTAAATTTCTAGCTTTTTTCCTCATTAATTTGCAACTTTTTGATCATTAATCTGCAACTTCTTTCTCATTAATCTCAACTTTTTTCTCATTAATCTGCAACTTTTTTCTCATTAATTTGCAACTTTTTCTCATTAAGCTTAACTTTTTTCTCAGTAATCTGAAACTTTTTTCTCATTAATCTGCAACTTTTTTATGTAAATTTAAGATAAGATAAGATAAGATAAGCCTTTATTAGTCCCACAACGGGGAAATTCTAGGATTGCAACAACACAGGGATAGCAACACTCAGAGCAACAATCAGAAGGCAAGAAAAAAAACAAGCAAGCAAGAGCAGCTAATATACTATATCTGTACATATTACTATAAAATATATATATACACACACACACAGACACACAGTGCAGAGCATTGTAGCTAGATGGAATAAATATATGAATATATAAACACACAGTGCAGACAGAGCATTGTAGCTAGATGGAATAAATATGTAAATATATAAACACCCACAGTACGGAGCATTGCAGCTAGGTGGAATAAATATGTAAGTATATAAACACACACAGTGCGGAGCAATGTAGCTAGATGGGATGAAACAGCATAACCATCTACTTAGTTGTCCTACATGGTATGATTATGTGCCCATACATATTGTCACCCTCCATAGCGACCGGTATTTTCCTAGTTGTATGCCGGAGGGGACCATTGTGTAAGTCTATTGCATCTTTTGCATTCAAAAAACTATTAGTTTGTTACGTCTTTTTGCTATCTCTGCGAGCAGCCCTGCTTAGGTTGTACAGTCTGACAGCCGTTGGTAGGAAGGACCTACGAAACCTCTCGGTTGTGCACCTGGGAAGATGTAGTCTGCTGCTAAATGAGCTCCTCAGTGCATTCAGTATGTCCTGCATAGGGTGGAACTCGGACTCCAGCAGAGATGACAGTTTAGCCACCGTCCTTTGCAATTTGCAAATTGCAATTTTGCAATTTGCAACTTTTTTCTCTTTAATTCTCAACAATTTTGAATTTTTTTGTAGATTTGCAACTTTTTCTAGTAACTGTCATTTTTTCTTGTAAATTTCAGTCTGTTCACATGGATGCTGGTTAAATTTTTATTCTATGTAATGGTTAATTTCTTTATTTTTGTCTATAGATAATGACCCCATTCTATTTTTTAACCTGCTGCACTTCGGTGTACCGCGGGCGGGCATGTCTCTGCATCCTAGAGTGCACGAGGGCGCCCTAGTACGCACACTGTGCATCCTAGGGCGCACTGAAGAAAAAAAAAGCTGCATTTCCGTTCTTCTACTACAGACACAGCCGCGAACAAAAAGCCAAAGGAGTGCTTTGATTGGTTTAGATGTGATTGACCTCTCATTCGACTAATAAGAGCCTTGAATTGGGTTTCTGAAACCTTGAAGAACCAATGACTGAAAACTTAGCAAGAAGGACCCGCCTACCAACGGCTCTGAATACAGCCAGCCAATTGAAGCACAGAAGTTTGAAAGCTGTTTTGTGTAAGGCTGGGTGACACACAGGCGTTCGCCAGTCTTTTTTTCTTACTGCTGTTTTTATTTGTTTTGAAAAATCGTTCGACAAAACCGCAATCATGGAAGCGCAAAACCGCAATAATGGAATTATGGTTTGACCGGGTCGTGTGACCAGAACCACGAGTCCGTAACAAGCGGACCAGCTTCATGTTCGTCTGACAATGCGGAAGAGAAGTTCGCCAGCTACGCTGCTGTTGTGGACAGGTAAGTGTTATAAGCTAAATTATTCTTTATCCCTGAAAATTGTAATCCAAATGACTTTTGACCGATCGGTAAATTACAGCTGTGCGTTATCGCAACATGACGGACCCGGACCGGAGCCGTCCGGGTCCAATGGCCCCCCCGTCATGTTGTGAACGCCTCCCCCCCGCTACTCTTCTGTAGTGGATTGCAGATATATTGCAGATATTTTAGTCCAACTGTGCGTATTAGACCGCGGCGCACAGAGCGTGTACCGCGGCGCACGGACTGGACACGGTTCGTGCGCCGCGTCCGGACCGTGAGCACCCCCCCCGCTACTGTTCTGTAGCGGATTGCAGGTATATTGCAGATATTTTAGTCCAACTGTGCATATTAGACCGCGGCGCACCGTCACCGCTTTCCGTCATGTAGCGATGGACGATGTCCGTCCTCTGTAGCGGGGGGGGGAGAGAATTGTTATCTTCTACATTACAAATATTCTAGTATAATTTTTAGTGCACTGTAGGTTATTTTTTCTTGTAAAAAAAAGCCACACATTTTTTACGTGGCATGCTTCTTTGTGTGTGGGGGCTTGTTTGTTCATTCATTCATTCATGAATGAATAAACAACCCCCCCCCACACACACACACAGCCCTTCACCTTTCATTAGAGCCCAAGATGAAGCTTCTATATTGAATCATTCAAAAGTTAGACGTTTTTCCAAACTGTGCCATTTGGCACAATTTGGCACAGTTCAAAAACGCCTGGGAACAACCTGAGTATAAAGCTGTGTAATATATTCATTTTTTGTGGTATTGTTACAAAATTTTGACCTCAGCTGGATAACACTTGGTTCTACATTTCTGTTGCATTTTCCAGCCCGGATCTGAAGCTGTGTGTTATTTGCAAGCATTTGTATCCAAAAAAAACACCCAGGCGAAATTTATTTTCTTCAAGTTCAGTATGTTTAGATGACTGTTACTCAGTGGCAGGAGCACTTAGAGAGATTATGACTGTTTTGCCAAAAAATTCAAAGTGTTTTCTTTTAAATGAGACCAACCCCATGAAGATGCTGCAAAGGGTTGAAAAACAGCTTTTGATTTACTTTGGGCACGTTATTTTTTGGCGTTTTTAGGGAAATTGACCAGAGTGCAAGGGGTTAAAGTCACACACATATGCACGCACGCACGCGCGCACGTACACACATACACACACACGCGCACACTCACACACACACACACAGATATTTTTTCCACATTTTACAGGGTTTGAATTCTTCTCCATAAAATCTTGGATATCTCCCCCCAAATCCAGGAATGACTACAATAATACTGATAGCGTCCCTCATAATTTTTACTCTGGAGAAAATGTTCTGTTTATCGTTCCCCCCAACAGTGACATGAAACATCTGCCCCTGGACTTGAGTCGAAGCTGCAGAGTCAGCTTCCTGCCGCTCCTGATTTACATCCAGACAGATTATTTTGTAGCACCTGTAGAATTTAGCGGGTAAACGGTGGTGTAATACAGTAAAATAAGGAAACCTAAGTGGGTAAAACCAAAGACAAGCGTGAAAACTGTGTGACACCATTATGGATGAAATGACCCCCCCCCCCCCCCCAATTAGTCCTGCATGATAAAAGTCAGTTGGTGGAGTCGAGTTTCATCAGTTTGTTTTCTATTTATAAAGCAGCTGCAGCCTGCTCTTCTTTTATTTGTTGCCCTTTTATTCCAAGCTGAAAATCAGTTTTTACTCCCAGCCTGTGAGATAAAGTACAAATACTTCTTTTTTTTTAATTATCAGCTCAAACCTGTTAAATAACGCTGTTATTCACACATCACTCTGGACTTATATTTGACCAGGAATTAATGCTTTTTCCTTTAAAATATGAACATTATTTCACCTTTTCTGTCTCAACAAAGCTGCTGCATTAATGTCCTTTTTTTTTAGAAAATAATTTGCTCTTTTTTTTTTCCTTTTTTTCCTGGGAACAATCAAACGGTGGCAGTCAAATCATCTTGTTCATGCACTTAAAAGTCAAAGTGAATTATTCTAAAAGCTTCTGTTTAAATGCTGCTGCAGCTGTGAGCCATTTAAGTGAAATACCAAAGAGCAGAAAGTGTCAGCGCTAATAGAGTCTGACACTCAAACATTTAACTCTTTAAGTGTCCGACAGAGGAGACGAGGGAAAAGAGGCTGCGGGAAAATAATGGTTAAAAAAGGAAAAATTTCAGAGGAAAAACATGACAAAATTGATGAGAAAGATGAAAACTTACAAGAAAAAAAATCACAAATTTATGGGGAAAAGGATGAAAATTTACAGGAAAAAGTTGCAAAATTATGAGAAAAAGTCACTAATTTATGAGGAAAAAGTGGCAAATTGACAAGAAAAAGTTGAAAAATTTGTGAGAAAAAGATAAAAAATTTACAAGAAAAAACTTGCAAATTTCAAAGAAAAAGTTACAAATTTCAAATAAAAAAAGCTAAAAATTTGAGAGAAAAACATTGAAAGTTGACAGAAAAAAAATAGGGAAAAACGTGACAAAACTGATGAGAAAGATAAAAATTTACAAGGAAAAAAAATCACAAATTTATAGGAAAAAAATATGAAAATTTAAAGAAAAACTTGCAAAATTATGAGAAAAAAGTCCAAAATTTATGAGGAAAAAGTGGCAAATTGACAAGAAAAAAATCACAAATTTATGAGAAAAAAGATTAAAATTTACAAGAAAAAAACTTGCAAATTTATAAGAACAAAAGTTGCAATTTTTTAAGAAAAAAAGCTGAAAATTTGTGAGAAAAAAGTTGAAAATTTACGGGAAAAATTTCAAGGAAAAAAAATGTGCCAAAATTGATGAGAAATAAGTCAGTTTCATCCAAAAGAGTCACAGATTTACAAGAAAAAAGTCTCAAATTATGGGGAAAAAAGCTACAAAATTATGCAGAAAAGAGTCACAAATTTACTAGAAATTCTACAAATTTATTCAGGAAAAAATGGCAAATGTGCAAGAAAAAAACTGCAAAATTATCAGGAAAAAGGTCACGTTTGCTAGAAATTGTGCAGATTTATTCAGGAAAAAACAGCAAATGTACAAGAGGAAAGCTGCAAAGTTATGAGGAAAAGAGTCACAAATTTACTAGAAATTGTGCAGATTTATTCAGGAAAAAAGCAAATGTGCAAGAAAAAAGCTGCAAAATTGTGAGGAAAAGAGTCACAAATTTCCTTGGAGGAAAACTCAAAATTTATTATAAAAACATTAAAAAATTCAGATAAAAAGTATTAAATTTAAGACCATTTTTTTCTAAAGCATGGGACCCTCTGGACTGTCACCTTTCTGTTCAACCTGGAGCAGATTTAAATGAATTTGGGACGAGGGAGTTTGTTTAAATGACTGTGGAGATTTGGGGATTTTCTCCACTTTAGGTGAAGTTTAGTCACTTAATTCGTCATTTCCTCTGCAGAGGAGCTCAGGCTGAATTCAGGAGGTGAAATCCTCAAATTAACCTGAAGAAAATCAGTTTTATTTCACAGAAAAAAGCACCCATATGAACGATTTTTAATCAAGTCGGTACATAGATCAACAGAGCTTCAATAAAAGTAGGCATACGTGTTGTCTAAGTTTTATGACGTCCTCCTCACATAATTGTTGAACTTTCTGCATTTTTAAGCAACAATAAACAGGAATAATAATAATAATAATAATAATAATAATAATAAGCCCCCGACCAACAGTGATCTGTGTGGAGTTTGCATGTTCTCCCCGTGTCTGCGTGGCTTTACTCCGGGATTTCTCCGGTTTCCTCCCACATGCCAAAAACATGCAAGTTAGGTTAATTGGCATCAAACTGGGGATTCTAAATTGTCCTTAGGTCTGACTGTGAGAGTGAATGGTTGTCTGTCTCTCTGTGTTGGCCCTACGATGGACTGGTGATCTGTCCAGGGTGGACCCTGCCTCTCGCCCAAAGATGCTGGGATAGGCTCCAGCCCCCCCGCGACCCGAAAAGGATTAAGCGGAAGAGGGTAGATGGATGAATAATGATAATAACTTTATCTGTATAGTCCCAAACTTGGAACGTCCGCACTATGATGACAGGACTCGCTGCTAACCTCAAGGACATCAACGACACCAGGAAGACTGCCATCATCAATAATGAGCTGAAGAGACTGGGAGTGGATATCGCCACTCTCCAGGAAACACGGTTGGTTGACGCAGGCACACTGAGAGAGAAGGACTACACGTTCTACTGGCAGGGAAAGGGCAGTGACGAACACAGCGAACACGGAGTGGGCTTCGCAGTGAAGAACACCTTGCTGAAGATGGTGGAACCGGGCAGCACTGGCTTTGCACGACTCCTCACCCTCCGCCTGAACACCACTCAAGGTCCAGTCACCCTCGTCAGTGTGTATGCCCCAACGCTGACAGCCACACCAGAGGCAAAAGACGAGTTCTACGAGAATCTCGCAACAACTGTCAGGATCATCCCCAACTCTGAACAACTCATTCTCCTTGGAGACTTCAATGCCAGAGTGGGTGCTGACCACGACTCCTGGCCCTCCTGTCTTGGACCTTTTGGCGTGGGCAGAATGAACAACAACGGACAGCGGCTGCTCGAGTTCTGCACATATCACGATCTGTGCATCACAAACTCGTTCTTCAAGACCAAACCCCAACACAAGGTTTCCTGGCAACATCCACGCTCAAAGCACTGGCACCAGCTGGACTTGATCCTGACCAGGCGCACCTCACTGAAGAACGTGCTAATCACCCGTTCGTTCCAGAGTGCAGATTGCGACACAGACCATTCATTGGTGTGTTGCAAGGTCAAGCTGCAGCTGAAGAAATTCCATCATGCTAGACAGCCTGGAAAGGCATGGATTGACACCAGCAAGATGGCTCAACCAGAACTTGTTGAGCAGTTTGCCTCCACCTTTGAGAAGGAACTCCGTGTACCACAAGAAGGAGAATCTGCAAAGCAGAAGTGGGAAGAGCTGCGAAACACTATCCACCATACAGCCTTGGCTACCTTTGGGAGGAAGACCTCGAAGTCACAGGACTGGTTTGATGCCAAGTTGACCGAGATGACCCCCGTCATTGAAGCCAAGTGCTCAGCACTTGCTGAGTACAAGAAGTACCCAAACGAGAAGAATCTCCAGATTCTCAGGGCTGCGAGAAGCAAAGTTCAGCAGACTGCTTGGTGCTGTGCCAACGAGTACTGGACTCAGCTCAGCCAAGACATTCAAACCGCTGCCATAACAGGGAACATCCGTGGTATGTACGATGGCATCAAGAAAGCACTTGGTTCGGCTCAGAGCAAGACGGCCCCCCTCAAATCCTCCACTGGGGAGATGATCACAGAAAAGAACAAGCAGATGGAGAGATGGGTGGAACACTACTCCGACCTCTACTCCAGACAGAACACCGTGACACCGTCAGCCCTTGATGCCATCGACTGCCTGCCATCCATGGACGAACTTGACGCCGAGCCAACCATCGACGATCTCAGCAAGGCTATTGATAGCTTGGCCGCTGGCAAGGCACCCGGCAACGACGGCATACCCCCTGACCTGATCAAGCACTGCAAGACCGCCCTACTGCTGCCATTGCATGACGTCCTCTGCCAGTGTTGGAAGGAAGGTGCCGTACCACAGGACATGAGGGACGCCAAGATCATCACCCTCTACAAAAACAAACAACTGCAACAACTACAGGGGCATCTTCCTCCTCAGCGTTGTTGGCAAAGTCTACACACGAGTTGTTCTCGTTCGTCTACAGAAGCTTGCCGGACGTGTCTACCCCGAGTCTCAGTGTGGCTTCCGCGCTGAGCGATCGACGGTAGACATGATATTCTCCATCCGCCAACTCCAGGAGAAATGCAGAGAACAGAACATGCCCCTGTACGTCGCCTTCATCGACCTCACCAAAGCGTTCGATCTGGTCAGCAGAGAGGGCCTTTTCAAGATCCTGCCAAAGATAGGATGCCCACCAAAGTTACAAAGCCTCATCGAATCGTTTCACACCAACATGCAGGGGATAGTGCAGCACGATGGCAACGTCTCAGAGCCATTCAACATACGCAGCGGAGTGAAACAGGGCTGTGTACTTGTGCCAACCCTCTTTGGGATTTTCTTTGCTATGCTCCTGAGGCATGCCTTCAGCACAGCAACAGAGGGAATCTACCTGCACACAAGATCTGACGGCAGGCTTTTCAACCTCGCCCGCCTGAAAGCCAGAACCAAAGTACGCGAGGCTCTAATCAGAGACATGCTGTTCGCAGACGACGCTGCAGTCGCAACCCACACACAGCAGGAGCTTCAGACCCTGATGGACCGCTTCTCCCAGGCATGCAAGGACTTCGGGCTTACGATCAGCCTGAAGAAGACTAACGTCTTGGCGCAAGGCACGGAAGCACCACCAACCATCACCATCGACGACTACGAGCTGGAGGTCGTGAATCAGTTCACGTACCTGGGGTCCACGATCAGCAACAACCTCTCCCTTGATACAGAGATCAACAAGAGGATTGGAAAATCAGCCTTCACACTCGCTCGCCTCACCACACGAGTGTGGGAGAATCCCAAACTCTCTGTCAAGACGAAGATGGCAGTGTACAACGCCTGCATCATCAGCACACTGCTCTATGGGAGTGAGATGTGGACAACATACGCCCGGCAGGAAAAGAGACTGAACTCCTTCCACTTGCGCTGCATTCGCCACATCCTGGACATATCCTGCCAGGACAAAGTGCCCAACACAGAAGTTCTGTCCCACGCCGGCCTTCCCTCCATGTTCACTCTACTCAGGCAGCACAGGCTCCGCTGGCTAGGTCACGTTCACCGTATGGAGGATGGCAGAGTCCCCAAAGACGTCCTCTACGGAGAACTGGCAACTGGCAGGAGAGACGTTGGCCGCCCACAGCTGCGCTATAGAGACGTCTGCAAGAGAGACATGAAGGCACTGGAGATCAACACAGAGCGCTGGGAGGACCTTGCAACGGAACGCTCCAAATGGAGAGGCACCCTGACCAGGTAGCTCAAGGCGGGTGAAGAGAGACTGACTGCTGCAACAGATGAAAAAAGGACCCGCAGGAAGAACCGCCACAGACCCAGCAGTACGGAGACCACCCACAAGTGCGACCTGTGTGACAGGGGCTGCCATTCGCGCATCGGCCTGTTCAGCCACAGGCGGTGCTGTTCCAGCAGAGTAGACGTTTAGGATTCTCTTCCATGGTCATCATAGACCGACGGAGGCCGACGAACGAATAGTCCCAAAGCACTTCCCAATAATTAAATACAGAAAACAAAACGAAAAGAACAGAGAAACAATTCAAGTTTACAAACAACAGTGCAATTAATACAATAAATACACAATAGGACAAAAATACAAAAAGAAACTATTAAAAATGATTTAAAAGCTTTTCTGAACAAAACCATCTTCATCATTTTTCTGATTGTTCAGTGTCAACAGAGTGAAGATTCTAAGGAAAGGCACTCCATGATTTAGATTCAAGATTCAAAGGCTTTATTATCATGTGCGCAGTTAAGAATGTAAGCTGGTTGCCAACCACCAATCAAATCTAAATGAAGAAGAAGAAGAAATGCTACATTTCCTGAGCAATGAAATTCTTACTTTGCTCCCCAAATGATTGCCAGGGTAACAGGTACACAACAATACTAATAAGGTAATAACAATAACTCAATCCTGACACTAATGGTGATAATAACACACACACTGACACACAATTAGGCAATTAGGACTCCTTAAGCACACCTTAATACTAAATACTAAAACTAATGAGTACTAATAACACACACTAGGCAATTTGGACAGCTAAAGCAGTTAAAGCAATCAGACAAGAGGAATGAAATTGAAAATTCACTGGATGACTATAGTGACAGCGGTATATTGATATCAGAGATGATGTGAACCTGAGATGGCATGAATCTATGTACAGTGTGCAAATGAGCATTGTGCAACGAGCAGTATATAAATTACAAATTAGCACCCGATGTGAGAATTTCTCTGTAACGATAGTACCAGTAGACTGTGCATGATAAATAGCAGCAGAGATGATATGGACGTCAGCCGGGTGAGACTATATCTACTGTACAGTTGAGCAATGTGCACATTTAGCAGCCGGAGTGTGAGTTCCTATATGCAAAGCTGTGTTGCGGAGTTTTGGGAGTTGTTATTTGTTCAGGACTCTGATGGCAGTGGGAAAGAAGGAGTTCTTCAGTCTGGTTTTTCTGCATTTCACACTTCTGTACCTCCAGCTTGAGGGTAGAAGTGTGAACAGTCTGTGCTGGGGGTGGGTGGGGTCCCGGAGGATGGCATCAGCTCTCCTTTGGACTCTGCGGTGGTAGATGCTCTGCAGAGAGGGGAGTGGAGTCCTGATGATCTTCTCCGGGGCTAGGGGCTAGAATTTGAACTGCACAGTGTCATAGTGCAGAGCACGGTGGGAGAACCGTGCTCATGCTTTCAGTTTATTTCGAGTTATTTTCTGTACTTTTCCCACTTCAGTTTTATTATTGTATTTGTGTATGGCTTTGTTTGTATGATGTTCGGAGTTTGGCCTTTGTCTTTGTTTGTTTTGAGTTGTCCCGTTATCATATCTTAGTTTGGTTATTATAGTCTCATTTATTCAGTCTATACATTAATCTTGTATTTCAAATTATATCTCTGTGTTTTGACATGAATCTACTCTTGCCATTTGCTTTCACTTCTCTTTGGTAACATCAGTATTTATTAGTATTGTATGATTAGCATCTGTTGATTTTGTATTTCTTCTTGTCCTCACCTTGATGTTTTGTTATTATTTCCTCCTTGCATATTATTTGGTTTGAATCTTGTTTTGTAATCATTTCATATTTATAGTTAGTTACTTTTGACATTATTCCTGTTGTGCTTTTATTTTGATAGGGTTCTTTGTTTACTTCCATTTGTTCCTAGCTAGTTTTGCAGTTTATCTCATCTGTCGTTATTTTCAAATTATTATCCTCGCTCTTGGTTACCCACACCTGTCTGTCATTTGGTTAATCATTCTTTTGCTATTTAAGGGACACTGCTCCGCAGCTTGGTGCAACGTCCATCATTCAATGTTCTCCTAGCGTGTACCCCACGCCTAGCCGTCCTGGTCTCCGGTGTTTCCACATGCCTTAGCCGTTGTGCTATTTCACCATCCTGAATCCTTCCTGCCTTATCCTAAGTTTGTAAGTTTTGTTCAGGCTTTGTGGGCCTTTATGTTTTTATTACTAGTGCATAGCTGTGCATGCCCATGCATACCCATGCATGTCCATAGAAACCATCTATCCATCCATCCATTCATCCATCCATCCATCCATCTTCTTCTGCTTAATCATTTTTGGGTCGCGGGGGGCTGGAGCCTATCCCAGCATCTTTGGTCGAGAGGCAAGGTACACCCTGGACAGATCGCCAGTCCATCGCAGGGCCCCCGTAGAAACCAAGTATAAGCAAGTATTTCTTCATGCCCGTGGAAAGAAAATGTAAGCAAGGCTGTAAGGAAGCACGTCAGTGATGCCTGCCTTTGATTCTTTGATGATGTCATAGCGAGTCCTATGATCGTGAGGGGTGCCTGCCTTTGATCTTTGATGATGTCATAGCGAATCCTATGATCTTTCATGATGGCATAGCGAGTCCTATGATGCCTGCATTTGATCTTTGATGATGTCATAGTGAATCCTATGATCGTAAGTGATGCCTGCATTTGATCTTTGATGATGTCATACTGAGTCCTATGATCGTGAGTGATGCTTGCCTTTGATTTTTGATGTCCTATGATCATAAGTGAGCGTAAGTGATGTCTGGCTTTGATCTTTGATGATGTCATAACGAGTCCTATGATTGTGAATGACACCTGCCTTTGATCACACACAGACACACTGATTTTCTTAAATCACTCTATACTAGTGCATACCTGTGCATGCCCGTGCATGCCCATAGAAAGCAAGTGTAAGCAAATATTTCTGCATGCCCGTAGTAAGTTGCTGTTACCATGGCAACAGTAACCATGGTAAAACCTGCCTTTGATCTGTGATGGCTGTCTTTGATTTTGATGATGTCATAGCAAGTCCTATGATCTTTTAGCGAGTCCTATGATCGTGAGTGAGGCATGCCTTTGATCTCATAGCGAATCCTATGATCTTTTAGTGAGTCCTATGATCGTGAAAGACAGATTTCTTGAATTGTAGAGTGATGGTGAAGAACTCCTTATACAAAGCTATAGAGTGATGACAGTCAGGTCAGTGGCGATGATGCACCTGTGGGCTGGTTGCCAACCGCCAATCAAATCTAAAAGAAGAAGGTTGTCATCACCCGCAGCTCACGGGCCTCCACCTCAGCTGCGCGCACACCTGCTCCTCGTTAAGCGCAGCTATTTATTCCATCCTGCCCTGAGCTGCAGCCTGGAGCCGCCTGTCTCCCTGCGTAGTCAACTCAGCAACTTCCTTTTCTTCAGGCCTGCTGACGACTCTTCTGACACGTAAGCTGTCTATATTGCCTTACCTTCTCCCATTCAGACTTCCCCTGTGCACAGGTGGATTCCTTGGCGGCGGACTCACTCCCCCTCATCACGCTGCCCCTCTGCCTCGCTGCATCATCCCGGACGCACAGCAGGACGCTGTCTCCCAGGCTTGGAACTTTGCCAACGCCAGCCACCGTGCCACTACTAGGTTGCCTGGCCGTACGGCGTACTGCTCTGTCCTGGCTGCATCCTCCACCCACATCACACTTGTATCTCACATACACGCATCCATACACAAACACTGCTGTCAATAAAGCTTTCAAATCTGTCTGAGCCTGCGTGCGTGTTTCCTGGGCCGAACAATATGTCAGTACGGCTCCAGCAAAGCGGCCCAGCGGACAGCGGGCTTGCACGCCGTTTTTCCACCCTCGAGGCTCGGGTAGATATGATAGCTCATCAGCAGCAGGTGATTTTGAACCAACTTACCTCAATTACCAATCGGTTAGACCGTCTTGACCCTCCGCGGGCTTTCCCTCCGGGTCCTCTTGGCGTTGCGGCTCCAGGTGCCTCCACAGCCGGCCAGCCTAGCTCGGGAGCGCCTACCCGCCTCACACCTATTCCAACTCCTGCTCGCTTCAACGGGAAACTCGGTGGAGCGAAGGGGTTTATCCTGCAGTGTGAGTCAGTGTTTCTGCGTGTTACCGGGGATTTCCCCTCAGACCATAGCCGAATCGGGTACACGGCTAACCTTCTCGAGGGGCGAGCGTTAGCTTGGGCTTACGCTGTAATGACGAAGCCCAGCTATGAAAACCTCTCGTATGACCGGTTCGTGCGGGACTTCTTAGAAGTCTTTGATCATTCCCGACTCGACAGCGTCCTCGCTGACCGGCTCCTCAGTCTCCAGCAGGGAGGCCGGTCCGCGGCGGAATACGCGGTCGACTTCCGGGTGGCAGCGGAGGAGGTGGGCTGGGGAGAGGCTTCTCTCTGCAGCATTTTCCTCCGTAGCCTCAATTCTGGTCTGAGGGATGAACTAGCTGGTCGGGATCTCCCAGGGCGACTCTCTGAGCTGATCTCGCTCACCATTAGCCTGGACAACAGGCTGCGTGAGCGGGCTGCGGAGCGGAAGTCTGTCAGCTGCTCGCGCGGAGCTTCCCTCCGTCCAGCACAGTCACGCCCCCTGGCGTTACCAGCTCCGGAGTCCGCCGATAAACCAGAGGACATGGCCATCGGGCGCACTAGGCTCCCTCTAGTGGAGAGACAACGCCGGCGGGAACGGGGTCTCTGCATGTACTGCGGAGATGACCGGCATCCCGTGGAGCTGTGCCCGGTGAAGCCAAACGGGGAGGTCCGCGAGTCACTATAGGGGGCCTCGCGGACTCTAACCGATCCAATCCCCTATCTTCATGCACACTGCCCATACGTTTCTGCCACAACTCCACCGGGCATTCCACTCACCTACTGGTGGATTCTGGGGCAGAGCAGAATTTTATTTCTAAGAGCCTGGCAACCCGTTTGGGCATACCCTGCCAACTGCTGCCTACTCCCCTGAACTTGGTGACGCTCTCACGCTCTTCTCTGGGCACAGTTACACACCGCACTAAGCCAGTTCCCATCATCGTCTCTGGCAACCACCGGGAGGATCTGACCCTCTACGTCCTGCCCTCCTTGTCGGACCGTGTCATTCTGGGTTACCCCTGGCTGCGGCTGCATAACCCTGTCCTGGATTGGAGAACCGGCAGCGTCCTGTCCTGGAGCACCTTCTGCCTGGGCACCTGCCTCCAGTCGGCGGCTTGTGCTTCATCTTCCCCTCTGCCGGCTCCGGTCTCTGAGCCCCTGGACCTGACTCTGGTGCCGCAGGAGTTCCATGACTTGGGGGCAGCATTCAGTAAGTCCAGAGCCTTGTCCCTTCCGTTGCATCGACCCTACGACTGTGCGATTAACATCCGCCCGGGGGCCCCCCTGCCATCTGGCCGCCTATACAGTCTCTCTGCACCGGAACGCGAGGCGATGGATACTTACATTAAGGAGTCACTCAGCGCTGGGATCATCCGCCCCTCCTCGTCCCCGCTTGGCGCGGGTTTCTTCTTCGTGGGTAAGAAGGATGGGTCCCTACGTCCCTGTATTGACTTCAGAGCATTAAACGACATCACGATAAAGGACCGCTACACTCTGCCGCTCATGGACACTGCTTTCCACTCCCTCCAGGGGGCGACCTGGTTCACCAAGCTTGACCTCCGCAGCGCCTACCATCTCGTTAGGATCCAGGAGGGAGACGAGTGGAAGACGGCCTTTAGGACACCCAGCGGCCACTTCGAATATCTCGTGATGCCGTTCGGGCTCACCAACGCACCTGCCGTCTTCCAGCGCCTTATAAACGACGTTCTATGGGACTTCCTGGGAGTTTTCGTCTTCGTTTATCTCGACGACCTACTCATCTTCTCCAGATCACGGGAGGAGCACCAGGCCCATGTGAGGCGGGTCCTGCAACATCTGCTGGAGAATCGCTTGTTCATTAAGGCAGAGAAGTGTGAATTCTACGCCCAGACCACCTCCTTCCTGGGGTTCGTGATCTCCCACAATCAGATCCTCCCCGACCCCGCTAAGGTTAAAGTGGTGGTCGAGTGGCCCACGCCTACCTCTAGGAAGCAGGTGCAGCAATTCATCGGGTTTGCTAATTTCTACCGGCGCTTTGTCCCCAATTACAGCGTCATCGTCTCCCCCCTGACCCGCCTCACGTCATCGAAGGTGCCCTTTCAGCGGTCTGAGGAAACGGCTACCGCCTTTAAGACTCTCCAGGCGGAGTTCTCGTCCTCCCGGGTCCTGACCCGGGTTGATCCCGCACTTCAGTGTCTGGTGGAGGTTGACGCGTCCGACACGGGGATGGGAGCGGTGCTCTCCCAGCGATCACCGGTGGATGGTGTCAAGTGGCTCTGCGCCTTCTTCTCCAGGAAGCTATCAGCGGCAGAGCGAAATTATGACGTCGGTGACAGGGAGCTCCTCGCGGTCAAACTCGCCCTACAGGAGTGGCGTCATTGGTTAGAGGGGGCAGCCCAGCCCTTTGTGGTCTGGACGGACCATAAAAATCTTGAGTACTTGAGGTCAGCGAGGTGCCTGAATGCCCGCCAGGCGCGCTGGTCCCTATTTTTTACTCGCTTTAACTTTACCATCACGTACCGTCCAGGCTCGAAGAATGGGTTGCCCGACGCCCTGTCCAGACAATTTGCCCCAGAAGGTCCGGAGAAGTCCGAGCATACCATCCTGCTCGATTCGTGCGTCGTGGGGGCGATTGCATGGTCCATCAAGGACAAGATCCTGAAGGCTCAGGAGGCAGAGCCGGATCCCGGCGGGGGGCCAGAGAGGAGTCTTTATGTTCCTTCGGCGGTTCGGGGTGAAGTGATCCACTGGGCCCACACCTCCAAACTCTCCTGTCACCCAGGCATCACCCGCTTGGTGAGTTGGCTACAACGCTCGTTTTGGTGGCCGGGTCTTCAGAAGGACGTTACCAACTATGTCCGGGCCTGTCCCCACTGCGCTACCGGCAAGTACCAGAACTCTCCACCTACAGGTCTACTCCAGCCCCTGCCGGTTCCGGGCACGCCCTGGTCACACATCGCCCTTGACTTCGTCACCGGACTCCCTGTCTCTAACACCTATGACGCGGTTCTGACCATTGTGGACAGGTTCTCCAAGGCCGCTCATTTTGTGCCTCTTCAGGGTCTCCCTTCGGCATGTGAGACGGCCGATCTCCTGGTCCAGCATGTCGTCAGGCTGCATGGGATTCCGCTGGACGTGGTCTCGGACCGGGATCCGCAGTTTGTCTCCCAGGTTTGGAGGAGCTTCTGCAGCGCCTTGGGGGCTACAGTCAGTCTCTCCTCTGGTTATCACCCCCAGTCTAACGGGCAGTGCGAGCGCACGAACCAGGAGTTGAAGGCCGCCCTGCGCTGCGTAACTTCGTCCAACCCTTCGTCCTGGAGCTCCTACCTGACCTGGGTGGAATACGCCCACAACTCAGCCCGGTCCACTGCTACTGGGGTGTCGCCTTTTCAAGCGTCCTTGGGGTACGACCCCCCTGTTTTCCCTGAGCAGGAGGGTGAGCTGGCCATTCCTTCTATCCAGGCGCACATCAGGCGCTGCCGGAGCGTGTGGACCAAGACCAGAGACGCGCTTTTACGCACAGCGGTGCGCAACAGCTCCACCGCCAATCGCCACAGAAGGCCGGCTCCTGCCTACCAGGTGGGTCAGCGGGTTTGGCTCTCCTCCCAGGACATCAGCCTAAAGGGTGAGAAGAAGAAGTTGGCACCGAGGCTCCTCGGCCCCTTCACCATCTCCAAGATTATCAACCTGGTGGCTGTGCGTTTGGCCCTCCCCCCCTCCCTTCGTGTGTGTCCCTCTTTCCACGTCTCTAAGATCAAGCCTGTCCTTTCCAATTCACTCTGCCCTCCTCCTGGGTCCCTTCCTGCGCCTAGGATGATTGACGGTGACCCGGCGTGGGGTGTTACCGCCATCCTGGACTCCCGGCGTCGGGGTCGTGGGCTGCAATATCTGGTGGATTGGGAAGGTTATGGTCCGGAGTGGAGATCCTGGGTGCGCTCTTTGTGGGTGTTGGATCGAGACCTCATCGCGGAGTTCCACCAGACACACCCAGGTAAGCCAGCGCCAGGAGGCACTGGTGGGGGGGGAGTACTGTCATCACCCGCAGCTCACGGGCCTCCACCTCAGCTGCGCGCACACCTGCTCCTCATTAAGGCGCAGCTATTTATTCTATCCTGCCCTGAGCTGCAGCCTGGAGCCGCCTGTCTCCCTGCATAGTCAACTCAGCAACTTCCTTTTCTTCAGGCCTGCTGACGACTCTTCTGACACGTAAGCTGTCTATATTGCCTTACCTTCTCCCGTTCAGACTTCCCCTGTGCACAGGTGGATTCCTTGGCGGCAGACTCACTCCCCCTCGTCACGCTGCCCCTCTACCTCGCTGCATCATCCCGGACGCACAGCAGGACGCTGTCTCCCAGGCTTGGAACTTTGCCAACGCCAGCCACCGCGCCGCTACAAGGTTACCTGGCCGTATGGCGTACTGCTCTGTCCTGACTGCATCCTCCACCCACATCACACTTGTATCTCACATACACGCATCCATACACAAACACTGCTGTCAATAAAGCTTTCAAATCTGTCTGAGCCTGCGTGCGTGTTTCCTGGGCCGAACAATATGTCAAAGGTGAAGTCTCTGTTTTGTTTCAAAAAGCTTGGATACAACAATAACATCATTATGCTGAGGCACTGTTGTGCCCTGCATGACAATAAGGACAGAGATGAATGTACTGGGAAAGACAGTATAAGACAGTTGAAAAGTTATTTCTTAATAAAAAAAAATGGATAAGTAGCACAAACACATTCACTGTAGTCACCTCAATTTTATTATTTATTTTTTCCCTTATGATCATTGATATTTCTTAAAAGACAGCACATTCTTTTTCTTCTTCTTTTAGATTTGATTGGCGGTTGGCAAAAACTAGTGCATATAAAAGAAGAAGAAGAAGAAGAAGAAGAAGAAACTAGTGCATACCTGTGCATGTCCATAGAAACCAAGCATAAGCAAGTATTTCTGCATGCGCATAGAAAGCAGGTGTAAGCAAGCACGTCACCACTCATTCAGTGATGCCTGCTTTTGATTTTTGATGATGTCATAGAGAGTCCTATGATCTTTGATGTCATAGTAAGTCCCATGGTTATAGTGATGGCTGCCTTTGATCTATGATGATGTCATAGCGAGTCCTATGATCATCAGTGATGCTTGCCTTTGCTCTTCGATGATGTCATAGCGAGTCCTATGATCGTTTTGCGAGTCCTATGATCGTGAGTGATGCCTGCCGTTGATCTTTGACATGGTTAACATGGCAACACAAAGTCCTATGATCGTAACACACAGACAAGAGATTTCCTGAATTATATGTATAGAGTGATGAAGCGATGAAAAAAATACACAAACCAATAACACCCTTATAAAAATCTGCATGTTGTATACGTTTTGTCCACTAGATGGCCTAGTAGAGAAAATGAAGTTTCACATAGGGCCTTGTCAATATGAGCCATTTTGATGAAAGTCCTCAAGTTCTCCAGAAATCCTCATCTGGCCATCACTAAAAGAGAATAGGAGGTCAGACTTACGTCTTGGAAACTGTAGACCGCAACGAAGAATGAACGGAGCAGCGGTCTTAAATAGGGCAAGATACCAATGATAATAAATGATTGCAGGTGTGGATCACCAGAGCGAGGAGTAATGGAAATAGATGACAGGTGTACAAGACCGCGAACCAAGCTAACACAGGATAACAACAAAGCACACTGTCTAAATAAAAGCTCAGTCAGGGACTGGCAACTGGTAGGACACAGTCCAAGGACGGATAATTTTTTCACACATGGGGAGTTGTTCGGAGCTCCTTGTGGGAACTCCTTGTGCAGGGATGTGGGGTGATGATAATCAAGTCAGTGGCGGTAATGCACCTGTAAGCTGGTTGCCAACTGCCAATCAAATCTAAAAATGAAGAAGAAGACAACCGGTAGCTAAGAAATGGGTGAGGCGATGTCAACAGGCAGATCTTAACACAGTTGAAAACAGAAGCTACAACAAACATACTCAAAACACACAGCCAACCATCTATCTATTAATTTAAGAAATCTCTGTGTGTCTGTAGTAGTAGTAGTAGATTAGTTTATTTGACAGGGACAGTGCAATAAACATAGACAATTAATCAAAGACAATCAATCTGATGTGTTGCACATAGACTGTATAAGTCTGTCAGTTCTGCGCGTATCTCCCGAACCGTTAGTCGGACTGGGCTCAGATTTCACATGGGGTGTGCTTAGGTTACAAGGGTGTGCATGGCCGAATTTCGGCCTCCCTGGATATGCGGAAGTTTAGGAGGGGACATCTTTAATGAACGCCCATAGCTGTCCTATGGGCGTTCATTAAAGATTTCCCTGAGCACGACTATAACATAAGAGGACTCGCTATGACATAATCAAAGATCAACGGCAGGCGTCACTGAACGAGTAGTGACGTCAAAGATCAAAGGCAGGTTTCATCATGGTTACTGTTGCCATGGTAACCATGTCAAAGCGCAAAGGCAGGCATCACTATGGTTACTGTTGCCATGGTAATCTCAACGGTAACTTTCTACGGGCATGCAGAAATGCTTGCTTATACTTGGTTTCTAGGGACATGCACGTGTGTGTGTGTGAGACAGTCATAGGCCTCGCTATGACATCATCAAAGATCATAGGACTTGCTATGATATCATCAAAGATCATAGGACTTGCTATGACATCATCACAGATCAAAGGCAGGCATCACTGAATGAGTGGTGACGTCAAAGATCAAAGGCAGGTTTCACCATGGTTACTGCTGCCATGGTAACAGTAACTTTCTACGGGCATGCAGAAATACTTGCTTATACTTGATTTCTATGGACATGCACGGGTATGCACTCGTACAGTCAAATAATAACACAGAACTGAGAAAATATAGGAAACTAGAAAAGCACACGGAGAGCGCAGACCTCCGCCAAGCGCCACAGTTCCCCCCCATACAGTGTTTGTGTGTAAGTTTTCAGATTCCTTGACCATGAAAACATATGACTAGCAATTGGATTCACAATGATAGGATTAGTGGTTCAGTAGTAAAAGCATTACCTCCTTGGCGGAGGTAATAAACTGAAGTGTTGCTGTTGTGTCCATCTCCTCCATCTGCAAAGTGCCAGGCTGCGACCTGTCAAGGCATACCTCATGCCTCCCTTATTGGGGGGGCTTTCACACCTGTACTGACCTCATGCCTCCCTTATTGGGGGGGGGGCTTTCACACCTGTACTGAGTACTTAAAAACTGTATTTATCGGCAGATGAAAGAAAACTGAAGCAAAAACAAACAAACAAACAAACAAAAACTAAGCAAACAGCAACTGCAACATGAACTATTTCAAACATATTTATTCAAATGTACACTTATATAGACACAATCTTGAGCCATAACTTTTTGGTAATGTGAAAATAATAAGCCAAGTAGCACAAAAAAATGAGTGCTCTTGCTGTCAGGAAACAATGTTGGCACCAAATCACTGACGTGATCTGCCACCAATGGGGGTAGATTGTGCTCTGCCACAAAATGACAAAACATCACTTCTGCTAGTGATGCATTGGATTTGGAAGGCGTCGGTTCTCTCACTGGCTGAAAATGTTCATCCATCCATCAAATTTGGCTACACAGTTTTTGTGGCGCTGTGTAGCAAAGTGCGACTTCAAGTTGAAAATCCCTGATGCAGTCACTTTTAGCGTTAGAGTCACACATATCAGGCGCAGCATTACTGGCGCCGGGATTCCTCTCTGTTCCGGAGCCGCAGGACAAAAGAAGGTGCGATAATGGTTGCCATGGGTTTTATTGGGTTTGCGCTCCGCGGAAAAAAGAGGATTTGGAAGCCTCCCCGGCAGAGAGCTGGTTTTTGCGCAGCCCCTATGGCTGGCCGGGGAATTTCTGCCAAATAATCCGGCGCCGGACAGCTGCCCGTCTCAGCTTTTGCAGCATAGCGCAAACACAGGCACTCTGGCGGGCCCTGCCCACCACTGTTTTCTGCGTGCTTTTGTGCCTAAAACTTTGAAGAAGGCGGAGTTTGTGTTCATCAGACACGACGACCAGCGCCCTCTATTGCCCCTGCACACATGTTGAAAATGGCCGTATCTCACAATGTTAAAGAATCCTTTAAAAAATTCCTGTATCCAGACGGTGATCCGGATCATCCCCAAAATTTAATCAGTTCTTCCTTGTACCATTTCCAACAAGGCCTGAAAGTTTCATCGAAATCCGTCCAAAACTTTTTGAGTTATCTTGCTAACCAACAGACAGACAAACAAACAGACAAACAGACAGACAAACAGACAAACAAACAGACAAACAGACAGACAAACGCTGGCAAAAACATAACCTTCTCCTGGCCTTCGGCCTGGTGGAGGTAATAATCAGAAATAAAGCAAGAGGATGAGCACAGTGAACACACCGCACTCAGCCTCCTGACAAAAAGTTAAAAAATTTAAGAAAAAAAAAAAACAAATTTATGAGACAAAGTTTCAAATTTACAAGGAAAAATAGAAAATTTATGAGAAAATGATTGTAAATGTGTGAGAAAAAAGTTGCAAATTTATCAGAAAAAAATGAAAATGTATGAGAAAAAAGTTGTAATTTTATGAGAAAAAGTTGCAGTTTTACAGGAAAAAATTGCAAATTTATGAGAAAAAGATGCCAATTTTATAGAACAAAAATCACAAATATATTAGAAAGAAGTTGATTGATGAAACAAATATAGCAAATTTATGAAAAAAGATTAAAGAATTTAAGAAAAAATTTAACGAATCTAGGGTGAGGAGCTCAGTCATCCGAGAGAGGCTCAGAGTAGAACCGCTGCTCCTCCACATTGAAAGGAGTCAGTTGAGGTGGTTTGGGCATCTGATCAGGATGCCTCCTGGATGCCTCCCACTTGAGGTGTTTCAGGCACGTCCCACTGGGAGGAGACCCCGGGGCAGACCCAGGACTCGGTGGAGAGACTGTGTCTCCCAGCTGGTCTGGGAACGCCTTGGTATCCCCTCTGAAGAGCTGGAGCAGGTGGCTGGGGAGAGGGAAGTCTGGGCTTCTCTGCTTGAACTGCTGCCTCTGCGACCCGGACCTCTGGAAAAGCGGTAGAAGATGGATGGATGGATTAACGAATCTATGAGAAAAAAGTTGCAAACTTTTGAGAAAAAAAATCACAAATATATGAGAAAAAAGTTGATGACTCATGAGACCAAGGTTGCAAATTTATGAAAAAAGGTACAAAAAAATTTAAGAAAAAATTAAATTTTTGAGAAAAAGTTGCAGATTTATGAGAAAAAACACAAGCATTTACAAGATAGAAGTAGCAAATTTACAAGAAAGACGTTGCAAATTTAGGAGAAAAAAATAAAACATTTTTGAGAAAAAACTGTGTAAAATGTTGAAAATTTACATGAAAAAATGCAATTTTACCAGAAAAGAACTGCAAATTTATGAGAAAAAAGTTAGTCTCATGAGACAAAAGTTGCAAATTTATGACAAAAGGTTAATTTTTCAAAAAAAAATTAACATTAACATTTCTGAGAAGTAAGTTGCAAATATACAAGAAAGTTGAAAATTGATGTTTTAAATTTCAATTTGCAATTCTCATATATTATCATCTATATGCAACCATTTTTCTATGAATACAGCATTTTTCTTGTAAATCTGACTTTTTTCCTATAACGTTATCTCATAATTTGTAAATCATTTGTGGATTTTTGTCTTGTGAGTGTCCAGTTTTTATTTTTTTAGTTTTTCATCAACTAGATCATCAGACGTTGTGATCTGCTCATCATTTCAGGCCTTTGTCTACTTCATTTCTCCATCATTTGCACACATAAACAGAAGGTTAACGAGAACATCAATAACAAATCCAGTAAAAATCATAAAACCCGACGATAGAAACCAGACCGCCTCTGCTCGCCACTCTCTGACCTTTTGCTTGTTTCCGCCTCAGATCGTAAACGTCCTGGAGGAGCCGCTCAGTGGCGGTAAAATCAGCTGATGACAGTAACAGTGGAGCTAAAAAGGCCATAAAGACAACCTTGGAGGACGCTGGCATTTCAAACCTCCTCTTCTTTCTGGGAGGAGACCAGACGGCTGCTCCACAGAGACACCTTTTTTTTGCTCTGGCCGCCCAGCTTTAGAGACGAAATATGATGAAATGTTCACTTGTTCAGTGCACTGGCGCGTGAATTTGGGTGTCTGGAGTGGCTGCAAATGGAAAAACCGGGAAAAAAACACAATCTTTTCACGTTGTTGGGGTCCGGCTCGGTGTCACTAGGTTTCAGTCAGTGAGTCATTTTACATGTGCCTTTGGTTGTGATGTAAGCGAGCTGCTGAGACCAGACATGGACAGTGACGCTAGCTTAGTTTGCATAATGTGAGCAGCCACGGTTTTTATGGCTGCTCTCGGTAGGTGATTTGAGGAGGATCCTGTCCCCCTTGTTAGCAAAATAACCTGAAATCAGCCATCAGAAATGCAAAAAAAAAAAAAAATCAACTTTTTTCATAAATTTTGTGAGTTTTTTTGTCCTAAATTTGCAGTTTTCCCTCTTCTCATAAATTAGCAAAATTTTCAATTTTTTTTTCTTGTAGATTTCCAACTTTTATCTCAAATTTTTTTGAATTTTTTCTTATAAATTTGTGACTTTTTTTCTGATAAATTTGCAACTTTTCACAAAAAATTGAATTTTATATTGTAAATTTGTGACTTTTTCCTCATAAATTTGCATTTTTCTCAAATATACTGTACATAAATTTGCAACATCTATTTCTTGTAAATTTGCTATTTTTCCTGTAAATTTTCAACTTTTTTAAGATAAGATAAGATAAGCCTTTATTATTAGTCCCACAACGGGGAAATTCCAGGATTGCAACAGCACAGGGATAGCAACACTCAGAGCAACAATCAGAAGGCAAGAAAAAAACAAGCAAGCAAGAGCAGCTAATATACATATGTACGTATTACTATAAAATATATATATATACACACACACACAGACACACAGTGCAGAGCATTGTAGCTGGATGGAATAAATATATGAATATATGAACACACAGTGCAGAGCATTGTAGCTAGATGGAATAAATATGTAAATATATAAACACCCACAGTACGGAGCATTGCAGCTAGGTGGAATAAATATGCAAGTATATAAACACACACAGTGCGGAGCAATGTAGCTAGATGGAATAATATGTAGATATATAAATATATAAACACACCCAGTGCTGAGCATTGTAGCTAGATGGAATAAATATGTAAATATATAAACACACACAGTGCAGAGCATTGTTGCTAGATGGAATGAAACAGCATAACCGTCTACTTAGTTATCCTACATGGTATGATTATGTGCCCATACATATTCTCACCCTCCAAAGCGACCGGTAAGTTCCTAGTTGTATGCCGGAGGGGACCATTGTGTAAGTCTATTGCATCTTTTGCATTCAAAAAACTATTAGTTTGTTACGTCTTTTTGCTATCTCTGCGAGCAGCCCTGCTTAGGTTGTACAGTCTGACAGCCGTTGGTAGGAAGGACCTACGAAACCTCTCGGTTGTGCACCTGGGATGATGTAGTCTGCTGCTAAATGAGCTCCTCAGTGCATTCAGTATGTCCTGCATAGGGTGGAACTCGGACTCCAGCAGAGATGACAGTTTAGCCACCGTCCTTCTCTCTCCTATCTCCTCCATCGGATCAAGGCGCTGCCCCAGGACAGAGCTAGCTTTCTTAATCAGTTTGTTCAGTCTCTTCCAATCGGCTGCAGTAATGCCACTGCCCCAGCAGACCACTCCAAAAGTGATGGCTGATGCCACCACCGTGTCATAGAATGACTTCAGCAGCGCCCCTTGTACACCAAAAGACCTGAGTCTCCTCAGCAGGAACAGCCTGCGCTGTCCCTTCTTGTAGAGTGCATCAGTATTGTGTGACCAGTCTAGTTTATTGTTCAGATGAATACCCAGGTACTTATAGGATGTCACCATCTCGATGTCTGTTCCCTGTATATTTACTGGTACTGTGAGGGGCTGCCCATGCCTGCGGCAGTCCACCACCAGCTCCTTAGTTTTCCTCGCGTTGATCTGGAGGCAGTTCCGATGGCACCAGTCCACGAAGTCCTGGATAAGCCCTCTGTACTCAGCTTCATCTCCATTGGAGATGAGGCCAACGATCGCAGAGTCATCAGAGAACTTCTGTAGATGGCAGTGTGTTGTGTTGTGTGAGAAGTCCGCAGTATAAAGAGTGAACAGGAAGGGAGCCAGCACCGTTCCCTGGGGGGCCCCCGTGCTACTGATGATCGTGTCGGACACACAGTCCCGGGTTCTCACAAACTGAGGCCGGTTCGTGAGGTAGTCCAGGATCCATGATGACAGGTGCTGGTCCACCCCTGCGCGCAGCAGCTTGTCCTTCAGGATCATCGGTTGGATGGTGTTGAAAGCACTGGAGAAGTCAAAGAACATGATCCTCACCATATTCCCGGGCTTCTCCAGGTGGGACAGAGAACGGTGAAGGAGGAAGATCACCGCATCCTCCACCCCAATGCCATGCTGGTAGGCGAACTGGAGTGGATCCATCGCTGGTTCCACCAGGGGGCGGAGGTGAGCAAGGAGCAGTCTCTCCAGGGTCTTCATCAAGTGGGACGTCAAGGCCACCGGTCTGTAGCTGTTCAGGTCTTTGGGGTGGGAAGTTTTTGGTACAGGTACCACACAAGATGTTTTCCACAGCTGTGGTACCCTCCCCAGTTTCAGGCTCATGTTGAAGATATACGTCACAATCCCACACAGCTGGTCTGCACAGGACTTGAGGAGCTTTGCGCTGATGCCGTCCGGTCCCGGCGCCTTCCTCGCCTTGATCTTCCTCAGCTCCGTCCTCACCTGGGTCCTGGTCAGGGTCAGGATGGGGGGCTGTGTGTTGGGAGTGGGGGGGTGTTGGTGGAGTGGGGAGTGGGCAGCAGGACTTGATTTCTTTAGAGGCAGCAGTGGTTGTTGTGCAGTCAGGGGGGAGGGCGGTTGGTCAAATCTATTGAAAAACAGATTCAGGTTGTTCGCCCACTCCCTGCCCCCTGTGGCCTGGGGGGAGGTATTCTGGAGCCCCGAGATGGTTTTGAGGTTTCTCCAGACCCCGCTGATGTCGCTCTGTTGCAGCTTGTCCTCCATCTTCTTCCTGAAGCTGTCCTTGCCTTCTCTGATCTTTCTCCTCAGCTCCCTCTGTACGGACTTCAGCATCTCCCTGTTCCCCGACCTGAAGATCCTCTTCTTCTCTCTCAGAAGTGTTTTTATCTCAGGGTTGATCCAGGGTTTGTTGTTTGAGTGACGCCGTATGACGCCGTTTTTATCATAGATTTACTTTTTTCTTAAAATTTTGACTTTTTTGTCATAAATTTGCAAACTTTTTCTCAGATTTGTAATTTTTTTCTCATATATTTACATTTTTTTCTTGTAAATTTGCAAGTTGTCCTGCAAATTTTCATCTTTTTTCTTGTAGATTTGCCACTTTTTCTCAAAAATGTTTGAATTCTTTTATTATAAATTTGTGACTTTTTCCTCATAAATTTGCAACTTTTTTCTCAAAAAGTTTTGAATTTTTTTCTTATAAATTTGTGACTTTTTGTCATAAATTTGCAACTTTTTTCACCCAAATTTTTGAATTTTTTCTTATAAATTTTTGATTTTTTCCTCATAAATTTGTGACTTTTTCTCATAGATTTGTGACTTTTTTCCTCATAAATTTGCAACTTTTTTCTCAAAAAGTTTTAAATTTTTTTCTTATAAATTTGTGACTTTTTTCCTCATAAATTTGTGACTTTTTCCTCATAAATTTGTGACTTTTTTCCTCATAAATTTGCAGCTTTTTTCTCAAAAAGTTTTGAATTTTTTTCTTATAAATTTGTGACTTTTTTCCTCATAAATTTGCAATTTTTTTCTCAAAGGGAGTTTTTCCTCTCCACCATTGCCAAGTGCTGCTCACAGGGGATCTTCTGAATGAGCCTGTTTACATAGTCGTGTGTAAACGGATTACTGGAGTAAAGGTAATAAAGGGCTTGTGGTGTTTACATGCACCGAGTAAACGGTTTGTTTATTGAGCAAATGAGCTAGGTGTGTTAATTCGTTTTCTCATAAACCGATAATGGCCTTTAACTGATAAAGGTAATCAGATTACTCTGGTTACATGACAGTTTGACTAATGAGGTAACTCCAGAAAGCTGATTATGATCGGTTTTACTCCTGACCATGTAAACAAGGTGACCCTGTTTACAGGACTCGCTATGACATCATCAAAAATCATAAGACTCGCTACTGATGATCATAGGACTCGCTATGTCACGATCATAGGACTTGCTAAAAGATCATAGGACTCACTATGACATCGTCAAAGATCAAAGGCAGGCATCACTCATGATCATAGGACTCGCCTCGATATGACATCATCAAAGATCATAGGACTGGCTACTGATGATCATAGGACTCGCTATGTCACGATCATAGGACTTGCTAAAAGATCATAGGACTCGCAATGACATCATCAAAGATCAATGGCAGGCATCACTCACAATCATAGGACTTGCTATGACATCATCAAAGATCAAAGGCAGGCGTCACTGAACGTGTGGTGCTGTGCTTGCTTACACCTGCTTTCTACGGGCATGCAGAAATACTTGCTTATACTTGGTTTCTACAGGCATGCACAGGTATGCACTAGTAGTATAAAATTAAAATATTCCGGTTACACTAGAGTCATGTGTTTTCTGCCCCCCGGAAAATATGTTGCCACCACACCAAGGTCTTTAAGCCAGAGGAAACACTGAAGTGAGGAAAAATTTTTGAGACCCTCACTACTACCAAAGTTTCCCATGCCTGTGTTAAATACATGAGACACAGATCACAAGTAATTCAGAGAAAAACCCAATGATCGAACGATCAAAATGGCATACAGGCAGGACAACATTCCTAGAGTTACGACGTACAATGTTGCGTCAAAGCTTCATTAACAGAGGGTTACGGCATTTTTGAAAAATGTTTTTTCAACCTTTCAAAGCAAGTCCAGGGACGGATGTTTTTTTCACGCATGGGGAGTTGTTCGGAACTCCTTGTAAGGGCTCCTTGTGCAGGGATGTAGAGTGATGATAATCAAGTCAGTGGCGGTAGTGCACCTGTAAGCTGGTTGCCAACCGCCAATCAAATCTAAAATGGCATTTACTTATATAGCGCTTTTATTCTCATCTCTACATGACCAAAGCGCTTTACAGATCCTGCTATCCACCCATTCACACACTGATGGCAGCATAGCTGCCCAACATGGCGCTGTCCAGACCCACCAGGAGCAATTGGGGGTAAAGTGTCTTGCTCAGGGACACAATGGCAGGATATCTGGGGAGAGCGGGATTTGAACCGCCAACCATCCGGTTATTGGATGACCTGCTCTACCTCCTGAGCCACTGCCGCCCCTAAAAGAAGAAGAAGAAGAACGCAAGTTAGCAAGTCTCACAGTTAGCTCTCCAAGCAGATGCACGGATAGCTGAGCTTAGCGATGTGTTGCCCTAACACTATGCGCACGAACCAGCCCGTAGTAGCACTATAGTAACTTTCTATGTTTCTCCACACGTCGGTCACATCGAGAGTTGCGATGAAGTACTTCTTCAGATTTTTTTTTTTTTTTTTGGGGGGGTGGTGGTTAATCAGACCTCCGGAAGAAACCCCCGCAGCATGGCTTGACCGTGCAAACTCCACACAGGGAGGGCTTGACCTGTGGTCAAACCAAGGCTTAAACCCAAACCCTCCCAGCATGAAGCTGCAGCAGTTCACAATGCTAGCTCAAGTAGGTTCATTTTGTCTTCTTTTAATTATTATTCTTTTGTTCTTATTAAAGACACTCACTTGTTGCCTCTCTGAAATACTCTTCCGTGTTATCACCACAGTCGAGCATCTCATCCGAGGGTTGGCCCTGAGTGAGAATGATATATCGCATCACGTCATATGGTTTCTCTGCGGGGTACAGCGTAGTTCCGACAGCTAGCTCAACGACAATCAGCCCGAGTGCCCACATGTTGATGGCCTCATTGTAAGGAAGACCAAAAAGCATTTCAGGGGCCATGAAAGCCGTGGTTCCCATAAGGATCTTGGGTTCCATCTCCATCTCTGGGATAGGATGCTGTAGAGCCATTCCAAAGTCTATGATCTTAACCTGGAACGGTACCTGGTGTCGATTGACAATCATGATGTTGTCTGGTTTCATGTCAGCGTGGATGATACGAAGTGTTTTTAGATGGTTGAGTGCCATGGCCAGCTGTTGCACAACTGGCTTCACATCCTCCACCAAAAACCGACCCTGCTTCTGTAGGAAGTCTACCAGACTAATGTCCAGTATCTCAAAACTGAGACAGATTTGCTCATGGTGGGAAAAAAATCCATCAAAATTAATCAGGTGTGATGTGGCCTGATTTAAATGCTGGAATTTTTTAAGGATTGAGATCTCCTTCTTGGCGGTGACTATCTCATTTGTTTTCTTTTTGACTACTTTTATCGCTCTAAGGTTGCCATTTTTAATGTTTTTGCATTTGGCCACAAATCCAAATGCACCTTTGCCCAAAAACTTCATAATCTCAAAGTCTTATCCTAGTAGGGAACCTTTGGAAAGGTTCAGGGCAACTGCAGCTTGAGGTGGATGAGACATTGTGACAAATTTCGTTATTGGCATTTGGCAGCCAGCTTACAGGTGCATTACCGCCACATACTTCACTCTATATCATCACTCTATAGTCTCCTTAAAAGTGTCCTACTATTTCAAGTTCTTCTTCTTTTAGATTTGAATGGTGGTTGTGAAAGTCTTTTAAATCTGCAAGGGGCAGTTTGCCGTCACACAAATATCATCACTATATATATAATTCAAGAAATCTCTGTGTGTCTGTGTGTCTGTCACGACCATAGGACTCGCTAAAAGATCATAGGATTTGCCTATGATGTGCCTATGATGTCTATATTCTTCTTCTTTTAGATTTGATTGGTGGTTGGCAACCAGCCTATAGGTGCATTACCGTCATGCACCTGTAAGCTGGTTTCCAGCCGCCAATCGGATATAAAAGAAGAGGAAGATTTAGAGTGATGATAATCAAGTCAGTGGTGGTAATGTACCTGTAAGCTGGTTGCCAACCGACAATCAAATCTAAAAGAAGAAAAAGAAGACTTTGACAAATACATATAAAAGGGACTAAGGTAATGCACCTGTAAGCTGGTTGCCAACCACCAATCAAATCTAAAAGAAAAAGATTTATTTGTGTGAATATTGATTACAGAATACCTAAATATTGAAAATGAATGGGACATCCAATATTAGTGACTGTTTCAGATCCCTTGTTTGTTTGCCAGATCACTTATTTGTGTGATCTTTTATCACTTATATTCATAATAGGGTGTCTTCACTTTGGGGAATGGGAGTTGTTCAGTCACCATTATAATTACTCGTGCATACCTGTGCATGCCCATGCATACCCGTGCATGCCCGTAGAAACCAAGTATAAGGAAGTATTTCTGCATGCCCGTAGAAAGCAAGTGTAAGCAAGCACGTCACCACTCTTTCTTTGATGACGTCATAGCGAGTCCTATGATCTTTGATGATGTCATAGCGAGTCCTATGATCGTGAGTGATGCCTGCCTTTGATCTTTGAAGATGTCATAGTGAGTCATATGAGCTTTGATGATGTTATAGCAAGTCCTATGATCTTGAGTGATGCCTGCCTGTAATGCCTGCCTTTGATCTTTTATGATGTCATAGCGAGTCCTATAATCTTTGATGATGTCATAGCAAGCCCTATGATCGTGAGTGATGCCTGCCTTTGATCTGTGAAGATGTCATAGGCAGCACAGTGGCGGAGGGGTTAGCACTGAGGCAGCACAGCAACTCATCCTTGGCTGGGGGATCCCGGGTTCGATCCCAGCCCCTGACCAACAGTGATCTGTGTGGAGTTTGCATGTTTTCCCTGTGTCTGCGTGGGTTTATTCCAGGGTTTCTCCGGTTTCCTCCCACATGCCAAAAACATGCAAGTTAGGTTGACTGGCATCAAACTGGGGATTTTGAATTGTCCCTAGGTATGACTGTGAGAGTGAATGGTTGTCTGTCTCTCTGTGTTGGCCCTGTGATGGACTGGCGATCTGCTCAAGGTGGACTCTGCCTCTAGCCCACGCCCCCCCCCCCCCCCCCCGTGACCCGAAAAGGATTAAGCGGAAGAAGATGGATGGATAGCGAGTCCTATGATTTTTGACGATGTCATGGCGAGTCCTATGATCGTGAGTAATGCCTGCCTTTGAGTTTTGATGCTAGAGATACAACGTACAATGTTGCATCAAAGCTTCATTAACAGAGGGTTACGGCATTTTTGAAAAGAGTTTTTTCAACCTTTCAAAGCAAGTTGGTGGCAGTAAGTACGTGGTGGTAATGCACCTGTGGCGGCTATGGAAAAATGGCATTTCAATGAGAGCGATATAAGATGGCAACGAGAGGCTGGAACTTTGAACCGGAGTGAACACGGTCAAGGCTGGCTGCACCTCGGACACAGTCCAAGGACGGATAATTTTTTTCACATGTGAGGAGTTGTTCAGAACTCCTTATACAAGGATACAGAGTGATGATAATCAAGTCAGTGGCGGTAATGCACCTGTAGGCTTGTTGCCAACTGCCAATCATATCTAAAAGAAGAAGAAGAAGGAGTGGCACAACTGGGTTGTGAATGGACAGGAGATGGCAGAGCAGGCAATGGAAGGTGATAAAACAGGGAGTGAAATAGAAGGAATGGAGGTAGGAAGCGGGAGAGAGAAAGTTTGGAATTTGGTGAAATCTAAAAGAAGCAAACGTAAACGTAAAGAAAATCAATCAAGAGTGTTGTCAAGTGCTGATGAATCAGAAGATGAACAATCCCAGAATAAACAGAAGGAGTGTAGTCATTAAACTTACTCAGGAAGGGGCATCATTTCGTGAGTGGAACCCAATTAAGCTCACAAATGCAATTAATAAGTTACTTCGAGAAGTTTTAAATGCAAGAATTCTTCGTAGTGGTTCATTACTAGTTACAGTACATGTAAAGATAGTGTTCAACAAGGATAAGCAATCAGAGTCAATAAGATGGAGGGGGGAAATGTGCAGTGTTCAGTATTGGAAGGAAATAAGGCAATGAGAGGAGTGATATCGGGCATTTCAATGGCTGTCTCAACTGATGAAATAATGAAAAACTTAACTGGGGCAAAAGTGACAGGTACAAAGATTGAAAACTAATAGAAATAGTGAAAAATGTGATAGTCCGTCGGTAATGCTAAAATTTGATGAAACAAGACTGCCAAGTAAGGTGTATATTGGCTACATGAGCTATGAAGTCAGACTTTACGTTCCTCCTCCGCTCAGATGTTTCAGATGTCAAAAGTTTGGTCATGTAGCAGCGATATGCAAAGGTAGACAACAATGTGCCAGATGCTCTGGTGAACATGAATATGGAAAGCGTGAAAGAGGAGCCAAATTAAAGTGCTGTAACTACGGTGGTAAACATAGCTCTGCGTATCGAAGTTGTGAAGCCAGCAAAAGAGCAGCAGAAATTCAGCAGGTAAAAGTCTTACAGGGACTGTCGTATGCAGAGGCTGTGAAAAGGTGCCAGCTAAAAAAGTGGGAGTGGACTTGAACAGGGAAAGTGTGCAGGCTTGCAGTGCATGAAATAGAATTAAGGAAGATACTCAGGTTTTGAAGGAAAATAATTTTGTCTTATTTGTGGTAGATGTGATAAACTGCACTGCACAGACTTCCAAGAAAAGAGAAGAAAATCTAAATAATTGTGAAAGCAGCAGAAAAATATCTTGGCACTAAGGGGGTACATTGGGAAGCAGTTGAGGACTTGTTAAGTGGGGGATCTTTAAGTTCACAGACATCATGGGCTAGTGGGTCATAATGATAATCATGATTTTGCAATGGAATGCCAGGAGTTTCATATCAAATGGACAAGAATTCAAAAAGTTTATATCTCATATGCAAGACAAACCCCAGGTAACCTGTATAAAGGAAACATGGCTAAAACCTCAGTTGGATTTTGTCATTCAAGGATACACATCTATAAGGAACGACAGGGAAACTGGTAGAGGAGGGGGTTTTGCAACCTTTGTGCATAATGGAACAAATTACAAAATAATGGACATAGGGAAAGAACATGAATCAATAATGGTAAAAATATGGGCAGTAAAAGACAAAATAACAATTATTAATTACTATAATCCATGTAACAGATTGACAGTTGACACTTTGAACACTGTAACTAGACAAGCACAGGGTAAGGTGGCTTGATGTGGGGATTTTAATGCGCATAACACACTGGGGTAGCAGGAATATAGACATAAATGGCACAGTAATTGAGGATTTTTTAGAGGACAGGGACTTGATATGTTTGAATGATGGAAAAGGTACTAGATTTAGCAGTAATCTAGTCACAGAAAGTGTGTTAGATCTAACTTTGGTTTCAAATGCAATTGCAGGAATCACATCTTGGGAGGTTCTAAGTCGGTCAGCTAATGGAAGTGATCATTACCTAATAAGAGTTAAAACTGGTCTAGAAGTGGGAGAAGAAGGGATGCAGTCTGGCACAAGATGGAAATTGGATAAGGCAGATTGGGATAAATATAAATATCTGTGTAAGACTAGATGTGAGCAGTTAAATAGTGAGGACATTATTGATGGGGAGAAATTTAGTAAAAGTGTCAGTGTGATTATAATAGAGTCTGCAAATCAAACAATATCAAAAAGTACAGGTTATAGACAACGAAAGAATATTCCTTGGTGGGATGATAATTGTAATAAAGCTATTAAAAATAGAAATAGTGGCATTCAGACAAGTGAAAAAGCATCATACTTTGGAAGCAATGATTGAGTACAAATGGTGTCAGGCAATCGTCCGGAAAACAAAACAGCTAAGTGTTTATTTTGGAGAGAGTATTGTAATATAGGAAGAGAAACACAGCTATCAGATACTTGGGGAATGATTGAGAAAATGAGTGGTATTAGAAGAGAGTACAAAATACCAGCGTTAGACAGTAATGGGGAAATAGCTATTACTAATATAGACAAAGCAGAACTTTTGGCACAAACTTTAGTGAAGATTCATAGCTCAGAAAACCTACCAAACACAATTAGACAAAGCAGGGAAAGCACTTTATCCAAACACCCACATGTAAACATAAGGAAGAATACTTCAAGGGACACGATAGATTTGCCATTTACTCTATCGGAATTGAAAAGGGCTATTCTGAAATTGAAGAAGTCTTCACCAGGGAAGGATGGTGTATGTTATAGGATGCTGTCGCACATGGAGGAGAGTGCACTTAAAACAATATTAAAGCTATTTAATAAAGTTTGGGAAACTGGGAAGATTCCAAGGGTATGGAAACAATCAGTTATAGTACCAGTCTTAAAGCCACGGAAAGATTCATCAGATCCCAGTAATTATAGGCCAATAACTCTTACCTCACAGTTAGGGAAAACAATGGAACGAATGGTGACTGAAAGGCTGAATTACATTTTGGAAGGGAAGGAATGTGTTTCTCCTTTTCAAAGTGGGTTGTGAAAAGGGAGAACTACTATGGATTCCATTTTGCACCTAGAATCTGAAATTAGGAAAGCCCAGGTAAATAGGGAAAAATATGATAGCTGTTTTCTTTGATGTAGAAAAAGTGTATGACATGCTGTGGAAGGAAGGGTTGCTGATTAAATTAAATCAATTTGGTACTGAAGGTAATTTATACAATTGGGTATTAGATTTCCTGTATGATAGAATGATTGAGGAAAGAGTTGGTACAGAGTACTCCAAAATATATCAAGTTGAAAATGGTACCCCCCCAAGACAGTGTGTGTAGCCCTGTTTTGTTTAATATTATGATTAATGATATTTTTGAAGGAATCAATAGAGGAATAGGGAAAGCCTTGTATGCAGATGATGGGGCCTTATGGAAAAGGGGACGTAATCTTGTGTACATTCAGAGGAAAATCCAGGCAGCAGTAGACCAGGTTGAACAATGGGCAAACTGGTGGGCTTTTAAATTATCAGTCTCAAAGACACAATTTGCTTCTCTAAAAGTTACAAAGAAATTTCTTTAAATCTTTATGGCCAAAAGTTAGAGCAAGTAAAGGTAGTTTGGTGTTAAGTTGTGTTATTTGATGAAAAACTAACTTGGAAGCAGCGTATTGAAAAAAACTAAAGGAAAATGTAAGAAAATAAATAATATTTTGAGATGTCTGGCAGGACGGGACTGGGGGGCCTCTAGGGCCTCTCTATTGAGGGTGTATCGAGGACTAATGAGAGCTACACTAGACTATAGATGTGTTGCGCTCATGTCAGCTGCTGACTGTCACCTGAACCAACTGGACAAAGAGCAGACAAAGGCTCTTAGGATATGTTGTGGTGCATTGAAAACGTCTCCAGTATCAGCGATCCAAGTAGAGACGGGCTAAATGCCCTTAAGATTAAGAAGAACCTGTCATGTGGTGGCCCTCACGAGCCACCATAAGATGCCGAAAGTCGCCGGTGAGGTTTGCATTGATATTTATTACGAACACAAGAACACACTCAAGATGGCGACCGGGATGGTCACACTTTTTCAGTGCTGAGACAAAGTCACTGATTTTGCCATTAAAAGTGGCTGGCCTGCAGCGATCGGCGCTCGTGGCGAACACGCACGGGCTGAATTGCCACCTCCGTTGGATTGCCCTTTAATCGCCTTTCTCCAGCGACTTCCTGCGCCTTCCTGAAGCGATTGCTCAGCTAACACTAGTTAGCTTAATGCTACCTGAAGCGATTGCTAAGCTAACACTAGTTAGCTTAATGCTGGCGCCAGTCTCTAAATAACTACCTACAGCGATCGGATATACCTCCGGTGGATTACCCCTTTGATCGCTTTTATCCGGCCACTGTGAGTAAACTGACCAGCGATTCCAGCGCTTCCTTGTGATTCACTGATGTGCCCTACCTGAAGCGATTGCTAAGCTAATGCTAGTTAGCTTAATGCTGGCGCCAGCCATTCCACCTAACACCAGCCTGAATCAAAGCCCAGCTACGAGGCCCAGCGGAGATACTACCAGGCAGGCGGCTATTTGTTTGACGGGGCTCAGCAGAGATTTCACCCAGGCAGACGGCGGTAGGCAGCGGTGCCCAGCGGAGGACTTACCGTGACTGCAGCGGCGGTGTGCGACGAGACTACCCGAAGCGATTGCTAAGCTAACGCTAGTTAGCTTAATGCTGGCGCCAGTCATTCCACCTTACACCAGCCTGAATTGAAGCCCAGCTGCGAGGCCCAGCGGAGATACTACCAGGCAAGCGGCTATTTGTTGACGGGGCTCAGCAGAGATTTCACCCAGGCAGACGACAGTAGGTGGCGGTGCCTAGCGGAGGATTTACCGTGACCTCAGCGGTGCTCGGTGGCAGCGGCGGTGTGTGACGAGACTCGGTTGGAGGAGCGGGACGGGAGACCAGTTACGGCGACTATGAGCAACGAGACCAGCAACGGAAGGGGCTAGTTGGCTAGCTGAGGCCCAGCTGGATTCGAGGACGATCGGATCAGATTCTGGCGATATAAGCAGAATTTATTTTACTATCCACAGATTTTCCTTTTCCTTCTTTCCAAGAAAGACTGAAGATGGCTGCCACCGGATTAAAAAGTGGGCTGATGGGCACCACTAATAAGCATTCTCTACTTCTATACTTCCTCTTCGTTTTGTCTTTGTGTGTCTGGACCTGCAACAAGAAGGATTTTCCGACAAACTCAACCAAAGGTGAAGTTAAAAAGTTTTATCTGTATGGATTTGGGCTTGGACATCTCACCCTACACTCTATGTGGTCTTTAAAAGCCCTGAGCAAAAACTTCCAAATTAAGGCAAACATGGCTGTTAAGCAAAAATCACAATATGGCAGAGGATATACAGTTAAAGTTCTGTTAGTTCTGCTACTTCTGGCAGGAGATATTCACCTTAACCCTGGACCTGCCACTATTAAACAGCAGACCACTGGGTTAGCACAAAACCGAGCTGTACAAAAGCAAAAACAACATTTATTTTTCCAAACTGTTAATCATGCACGAGTTCTTTGGGACACCAAGGCTAAACCAAAGGGGATCCTCGGCGGTCATTTAAACATACGGAGCATAATCCCCAAAAGAGATGAGATTTCGGTGTTGCTGTTGGACTCAAATCTGGACTACCTTTGTCTCTCAGAAAGCTGGCTACACAGTAACATAGACACTAATATGATCGATATTGTGGGCTACCAGTGTTTTAGAAAAGACAGGCAGGTAGGGAGGGGAGGAGGTGTTTTAATTTACATCAAAGAGAAATATAAATGTCAACTGGTTGATTTGAATACTTCACTTGAATGTTTAGCTGTTAATGTATGTCTCTCTCCGGTAATGAATTTCAACATTGCAGTAGTGTACAACCCACCATCACACAACTCTTCCTTTTATAATGAATTAAGTGATCTGGTTAAACAACTTGAGAAGAACAGAGAAACAATAATTCATGGTGACTTTAATATCAACTGGTCTGATAAAAAAGACAAACAAAAACTGAAAAGCCTCATGACTAAATTTAATTACCAGCAAATCATCAAAGGACCCACCAGGATAACCAAACAATCCAGAACACTTATTGACATGGTATTTACTAATAAACCAGAACGAATAACCAGAACCTATAATCTTGTAACTGGTCTCTCAGATCATAACATGGTTCTTGCTGTCAGGAAACTTACTAAAAAGCGACTACAGTATTTTGGGGGAGTCGATATTGACAAATCAAATTTTATTATCCCCAAATCAAAAAATGAGGAGTTTGAACATTACTTAGAGAATCAAAATTGGGAGCAGCTCATGGCAACATGTGAAGTAGATGATTGTTGTAATTTTATAACTGCAACAATCACAAAGTCTATAGAAAAATTTTCAAAGCAAATTAAAAGTAGACAACAGAAGATTAGCCTACCATGGTTAAATAATGAAATAAGAAAACTTATGAAGAGGCGAGACTATGCACTGAAAACATCACTAACCTCCAAACTACAAAATGATCACCTTGTGTACAAAAGTTTAAGAAATAAAGTGGTACATGAGCTGCGAAAATCAAAAATATCTTATTACAATAAACTGATAGATCATGCAAAGGGTAACAACAGTTCCCTATGGAGGCATTTAAATAACTTAACTAATAAAAAAAACGATCAGAAGGGGGTAAAGGAACTTAGAATCAATGGCAAGACCGTCAGTGACAAGGCTACTTTGGCAAATGAATTTAATTCACACTTTGTGGGCTCTGTGGAAGACTTAACAAAAATTTTTGTGCTGCCAAATGTGCTCAACAACACAAATTCCATACTTCCAACAGATACTTTTCACATCGATGAGGTAAATGAGAAGTTAATTGCTGGTATTGTTAAAACACTGTCAAACTCAAAAACTAATGATATCTACAATATGAGCACCTCCTTTCTCAAAATGCACAGCAAAATATTAATCAAACCACTGACTCATCTCATTAATCTCTCCATTAGGTCTAGTACATTTCCATCTGGCTGGAAAAAAGCTGTCGTCATACCAGTTCATAAATCAGGCAGTAAAGACGATATATGCAATTACCGCCCAATCTCTATCTTACCAGTCCTATCTAAGGTTCTTGAAAAAGTTGTAGCTACACAGCTGATAGACTACTTACAAGACAGTCAACTTCTTCATCCACATCAATTTGGTTTTAGACCAGGATACTCAACAGAAACAGCAAATTGTTGCCTTATTGAAAACGTCAAACAGTCCTTGGACAGGGGTAATGTGGTAGGAGCTGTTTTTCTAGATCTCAAAAAGGCTTTCGATACTGTAAACCACAGTTTGCTTTTATCCAAAATGGTATCTTTTAACTTCTCCCCAAATACATTAGAATGGTTTGCATCTTATCTCCAGAATAGAGAACAGTGTGTAAAAGTTCACCAGGATAAATCCTCATTTTTAAACAACCGCATGGGTATCCCACAAGGGTCCATTCTTGGTCCTTTACTTTTCAGCATTTTTATTAATGACTTGCCGTTACACTGCTCAGCTGCAACATGCCAACTTTATGCAGATGATGCAGTTATTTACACAGCTGCCAAGACTCCAGCACAGGCTGCAGATGTACTGTCTACAAGTATGGTTGATGTCCAAGAGTGGCTCCTCAAGAACCATCTATTGCTGAACCTTCAGAAAACAGTCTCAATGTGCTTTTCAATCAAAAAATGTAACCTGCAACATTTTAAAGTTAATATACATGATCATGACATCAGTTTAGCTACAGAATTCAAATACCTTGGCATTGTACTAGATCCTCAACTCAAATTTAATCTTCATATAAAGAAAATTTCAAAAACAGTAAAAAAAAATCTGAACTGCTTTAAATTAATTAGATATTACATACCTTACGAAGCAGCTGCACTGTATATGCATTCTATGGTTTTTTCTCATATATCATACTGTTTGACAGTCTGGGCTCAAGCAGCCCCTTCCACAATAAGACATATAGGTTCATTATATAATCAAACCCTAAAAATCTTGGACAAAAAGCCCATTAGGTGGCATCACTGTAATGTTTTAAAAAAATACAACCTATTGAGTTTTGAGAGCTTCATTGACCTCTGTCTTCTGAAATTAACGTTCAAATGTTTCCATAAATCAGCACCCGAGCCACTTGCTGGTTTCGTCCAAAGACAGGACAGCAGCAGAGCCACCAGGAGTTCTGTTAACAATAACTGTAAAATATTCCACCGCAGAACCACATTTGGACAAACAGCTTTCTCTATAAAGGGCAGTCACATCTGGAACACAATGCCAAATGAAATTAAAATAATAACGGACTTTAAAACATTCACTAAAAATGTTAAAAACTGGCTGAAAAATAAACAAGAATGTACTCATGTATGAATTATTTGTCTGCAAAGTGAGAGTGAATGAAGGGAAGGAATAAATGTGTTTGTTTATAGTGAGTGACGGAGGGAGGGAGGCCTGAAATAGGCAAATGTGAGTTATGTTATATGTGTTAAATGTGAGTCAGGCTGTTATATTTGTGTATTTATAATATTTTATAATATATGTGTATTTATAATATTTATGTTAAATGTGAGTCAGGCTGTTATATTTGTGTATTTATAATATTTATAATATTTATAATTGTGTATTTATAATTTTTCTGCATTGATGTATGTGGTTATTGTGTATATTTTTTATCTTGATTCTTTTTTCTAAAGCCCATCCAGGGACAAGAGTTGCAAATTAGCTAATAGCTATACACTCTATGTGCAACACATCAGATTGATTGTCTTTGATTAATTGTCTATGTTTATTGCACTGTCCCTGTCAAATAAACTAATCTACTACACAAAGTAATGAGCCACAGTGGGCTAAAACACATAACAGTAGACACAGGAGATCATAAGGCTAACACCAAGCTTACTTACAATCATGACCATGAACAAGGAATCGTTGACGTGGAGTTATTGACGATTGTTGATGAGACTGCTGCATCATACTGCTCCCAGCGCCCGCTTAAGTACAGGGCTGCTGATGAGCCACAAATGCAGCACAGCTGTCAGGCTTTGACAGCAGGAAGCTCCTCCGAGCGCTGTCACAATAAGAGCTCGGAGAGCCAGAAGGTAAACACTGCTGTCAAACCTGGCGGAGATGATGCATGGCCCGAGCGCGGACGAGATCGGCGCACGGACCATGACAGAACCAAATTAATGCTGGCATACTGGATCAACTTGAAGGGGCATAAGAGGTCACATCCTGCAAAAGCTATTCCTAATGATTGGTGGGAACACAATGAGTCCAACATTGGTAGCTTTGGATGAATAAGTGATGCCATTGCTGAGCAGGCGGGATTAAAACACATAGATTTTAGCCCAACAGTCCTATGGTCTGTTATTCCTCCATGACTGTTTAAGATGCCACTGGTAGATTTTGAAATACATCAACTGAGGAGGGAACATATGCAATCAACAACAGATTATGTAGTGCATAAATATATTGACCAGAACTTCAGAAATAGGCTGATAGCATTTATACATTCCTCAGTATAAAATATCTATCAATTAAAGATAAGATAAGATAAGATAAGCCTTTATTAGTCCCACAATGGGGAAATTCCAGGATTGCAACAGCAGAGGGATAGCAACACTCAGAGCAACAATCAGAAGGCAAGAGAAAAACAAGAGCAGCGAGTATACAGTGGGGCAAAAAAGTATTTAGTCAGCCACCAATTGTGCAAGTTCTCCCACTTAAAAGATGAGAGAGGTCTCCAATTTTCATCATAGGTATACCTCAACTATGAGAGACAAAATGAGAAAAAAAAAATCCAGAAAATCACATTGTCTGATTTTTAAAGAATTTATTTGCAAATTATGGTGGAAAATAAGTATTTGGTCACCTACAAACAAGCAAGATTTCTGGCTCTCACAGACCTGTAACTTCTGCTTTAAGAGGCTCCTCTGTCCTCCACTTGTTACCTGTATTAATGGCACCTGTTTGAACTTGTTATCAGTATAAAAGACACCTGTCCACAACCTCAAACGGTCAGACTCCAAACTCCACTATGGCCAAGACCAAAGAGCTGTCAAAGGACACCAGAAACAAAATTGCAGATCTGCACCAGGCTGGGAAGACTGAATCTGCAATAGGTAAGCAGCTTGGTGTGAAGAAATCAACTGTGGGAGCAATTATTAGAAAATGGAAGCCATACAAGACCACTGATAATCTCCCTCAATCTGGGGCTCCACGCAAGATCTCACCCTGTGGGGTCAAAATGATCACGAGAACGGTGAGCAAAAATCCCAGAACCACACGGGGGGACCTAGTGAATGACCTGCAGAGAGCTGGGACCAAAGTAACAAAGGCTACATCAGTAACACACTACACCGCCAGGGACTCAAATCCCGCAGTGCCAGATGTGTCCCCCTGCTTAAGCCAGTACATGTCCAGGCCCATCTGAAGTTTGCTAGAGAGCATTTGGATGATCCAGAAGAGGATTGGGAGAATGTCATATGGTCAGATGAAACCAAAATAGAACTTTTTGGTAAAAACTCAACTTGTCGTGTTTGGAGGAGAAAGAATGCTGAGTTGCATCCAAAGAACACCATACCTACTGTGAAGCATGGGGGTGGAAACATCATACTTTGGGGCTGTTTTTCTGCAAAGGGACCAGGACGACTGATCCGTGTAAAGGAAAGAATGAATGGGGCCATGTATCGTGAGATTTTGAGTGAAAACCTCCTTCCATCAGCAAGGGCATTGAAGATGAAACGTGGCTGGGTCTTTCAGCATGACATTGATCCCAAACACACCGCCCGGGCAACAAAGGAGTGGCTTCGTAAGAAGCATTTCAAGGTCCTGGAGTGGCCTAGCCAGTCTCCAGATCTCAACACCATAGAAAATCTTTGGAGGGAGTTGAAAGTCCGTGTTGCCCAGCAACAGCCCCAAAACATCACTGCTCTAGAGGAGATCTGCATGGAGGAGTGGGCCAAAATACCAGCAACAGTGTGTGAAAACCTTGTGAAGACTTACAGAAAACGTTTGACCTCTGTCATTGCCAACAAAGGGTATATAACAAAGTGTTGAGATGAACTTTTGTTATTGACCAAATACTTATTTTCCACCATAATTTGCAAATAAATTCTTTAAAAATCAGACAATGTGATTTTCTGGATTTTTTTCTTCTCATTTTGTCTCTCATAGTTGAGGTATACCTATGATGAAAATTGGAGAACTCTCTCATCTTTTACAGTGGGAGAACTTGCACAATTGGTGGCTGACTAAATACTTTTTTACCCCACTGTACATATGTACATATAAATATAAATATACAGTATATATATATATATATATAGACACAGTGCAGAGCATTGTAGCTAGATGGAATAAATATATAAACACACACAGTGCGGAGCATTGTAGCTAGATGGAATAAATATGTAAATATATAAACACACACAGTGTGGAGCATTGTACCTAGATGGAATGAAACAGCACAACCGTCTACTTAGTTATCCTACATGGTATGATTATGCACCCATACATACATATTCTCACCCTCCATAGCGACCGGTATTTTCCTAGTTGTATACCGGAGGGGACCATTGTGTAAGTCTATTGCATCTTTTGCATTCAATACTATTAGGTTGTCATGTCTTTTTGCTATCTCTGCGAGCAGCCCTGCTTAGGTTGAAAAGAACCAGTAATCACTTATCAGTATACACAGTTGAGCTAGTTTCCATTATATTAGCTTTGCAGTGGTTGGAGATAAATTATAGGAATAATGCAGTCATTGCTTCAGATAGTTAGGCAGCTCTCAAGAGTGTCCAGTCACTGCAGTCGTGTAGGCAGGACCTAATTGTAGAAATCCACTCCTTAATTTACAGCCTCTACAGTAAAGGTCAGTCAACAAACTTTCTTTGGGTTCCAGCCCACATTGGAATACGGGGTAATGAGGATGTGGATTTATTAGCAAAACATCCATCCATCTTCTATCGCTTTTCCGGAGGTCCGGGTTGCGGAGGCAGCAGTTCAAGCAGAGAAGCCCAGACTTCCCTCTCCCCAGCCACCTGCTCCAGCTCTTCAGAGAGGATACCAAGGCGTTCCCAGACCAGCTGAGAAACATAGTCTCTCCACCGAGTCCTGGGTCTGCCCCGGGGTCTCCTACCAGTGGAACGTGCCTGAAACACCTCAAGTGGGAGGCGTCCAGGAGGCATCCTAATCAGATGCCCATACCACCTCAACTGACTCCTTTCAATGTGGAGGAGCAGCGGTTCTACTCTGAGCCTCTCCCGGATGACTAAGCTCCTCACCCTATCTCTGAGGGTGAGTCCAGCAATCCTATGGAGAAAGCCCATTTCAGCTGCTTGTATCTGCGATCTTGTTCTTTCGGTCATTACCCAAAGCTCGTGACCATAGGTGAGAGTAGGAGCGTAGATTGACTGGTAAATTGACAGCTTTGCCTTAGAACTAAGCTCCCTCTTCACCACAACAGACCGGTACAACGTCTGCATCACTGCAGATGCAGACGAATCGTGGAATCATTGTGTTCCCAGCAATCAGTAGGAATAGCTTTTGCAGGATGTGACCTCTTATGCCCCTTCAAGTTGATCCAGCTACAGTGCTCAGCACTGGGTGTGTTTATATATTTATATATCTACATATTATTCCATCTAGCTACATTGCTCCGCACTGTGTGTATTTATATACTTGCATATTTATTCCACCTAGCTGCAATGCTCCGTACTGTGGGTGTTTATATATTTACATATTTATTCCATCTAGCTACAATGCTCTGCACTGTGTGTTCATATATTCATATATTTATTCCATCCAGCTACAATGCTCTGCACTGTGTGTCTGTGTGTGTGTGTATATATATATATTTTATAGTAATACGTACATATGTTTATTAGCTGCTCTTGCTTGCTTGTTTTTTTTCTTGCCTTCTGATTGTTGCTCTGAGTGTTGCTATCCCTGTGCTGTTGCAATCCTGGAATTTCCCCGTTGTGGGACTAATAAAGGCTTATCTTATCTTATCTTATCTTATCTTATGCCAGCATTAATTTGGTTCTTCTTAATCTTAAGGGCATTTAGCCCGTCTCTACTTGGATCACTGATTTTCTATTAGCAAAACAGTCATTAAAATTTGAAGCAATAAATCTGGAAATTTCACTCAGTAAGACAGAAGGCAAATCAGTAATTAAAACATTATATAGTGGGAAAGTGGCAAGAATATTGGGACTCAAAAGATACAGGAAGACATCTTTATGGCATTCAAAAGCGGGTGGACTCTGGAATAGGAGTTGGCAGAAACAGGAAAGAAGAGATACTCATCACCTGATTAAGAATAAGACATACTACAATTTCTAAGCTTTAAAATGATACCAAACACTCATGGGAGGTTTCCTGGGACTTTGCCGCTACCAAGCAAAGAAAGAGCCATGATTTATGGCTTCTTGTTGCCTGTACTCATAATGACGCGGTGCACATTTTGACTCATTTTGCCAGCACGGGTCACAATATCAATGTCTCCACCGCAATAAAGTCAGCTGCATTTTGTTTAAATATGTTGGACATAATCAGATTTACCTCAGAGCAGATGTAGAATCTAGTCAGAGCCACAAAGAAGCCTCCATTTATCCAATCTGGCACAACCACAAACAGCAGCAAGTACCAGAACTACTTAAAAACATTCAAAAAAATACAAAAACTAGAAGAGCTGAAATTAGCTGCCACTTGAGTCCAATACACTTATGTGGACTATACTTTAAAATGAATTTGAAAAATATTTAAAAACGCTATTTTAAATACCCCTGCTACTCCACTGAAACTGACTGATTTAACACTTGGTCTGCTGAAACTGGAAGTTCCGTCTATAATTGTTCCTACAGCAGCACCCCCAGGAATAAGGTGGATAAGGAGTTCTGAACAATTGTGTTCTTCTTCTTGTTCTTCCTTAGACTTGATCGGCGGCTGGCAACCAGCCCACAGGTGCATCACCGCAACGCACCCCACTCTACATCATCACTCCATCTGGTCAGGAGCTGTAGTCCATATCCGCGTCTCATCTCATTATTCTTCTTCTTTAGATTTGATTGGTGGCTGATCCACCAGCCCATGATGTCTGTGAACGTAAAGATCCCCCACTTAACAAGTCTTCAACTGCTTCCCAATGTAGCCCCTTAATGCCAAGATATTTTTCTGCTGCGTTCACAATGATTTTGATTTTTTCTGTTTTCTTGGAGGTCTGTGCAGTGTAGTTTATCACATCTACCACAAATAAGACAACATTATTTTCCTTCATAACCAGAGAATCCACTGATCCAAGATGGCGCCCACAGCGGTCGACATGGTGCTTCGCTGCGCTCTTTGTTTGTTTTTGTTTGTCAATTGTGTGTCTGCTTGCACTTATACCCGTGAAGAACTTTTAAATATCAGGACTTTCACCCCCACGGACCTCCTCCCAGTTTTTCTAGCCCCTGCCGCCGATCTGGTTTATTGTTTGGCTCGGAAAGTGAGACGGCGGAAGAGAGGAAGACGAGCGGGCGCTCTCGTGCGACTTCGCAGGAGAGGCTCGCGAACGGCGCTGCCTGGCATATTTCTGTCCAATACCAACTCTCTCTCTAACAAGGTGGATGAACTGAGACTGCTGATGCGTTTTAAGGACCTCGCCTCCTCAGCTGTCCTCTGCTTTACTGAGACCTGGCTCCGGGAAAATATACCGGACAGCGCGCTGCGCCTCGACGGCTTCCAGCTCTTCCGTGCTGATCGTGACACAGAGCTTTCCGGCAAGACCACAGGAGGCGGAGTCTGCTTCTACATCAACTGCATCTGGTGCTCTGATGTAACGGTAATTTCCAAACACTGTTCTCCTGCCTTGGAATTTCTTGTTATCAATTGCAAGCCCTTCTATTCCCCGCGGGAGTTTGCTTCTTTTATAATGATCGCTGTGTACGCCCCTCCCGACGCGGACACGCGCGAAGCTCAGCGCGTGCTCGCGGATCACATTCAACACACAGAGCGGAGTTTTCCAGACTCGCTGATTATTGTGGCTGGCGACTTTAATCAGTGCAATCTGAGCCACGATCTCCCCCGCTACAAACAGTTTATTAAATGCCCCACCAGAGGATTAAACACACTGGATCACTGTTACACCACAGTGAAAGACGCATATCGCGCTGTCCCTCGAGCTGCGCTGGGATTATCTGATCACGTGATGGTTCACCTCATTCCCACATACAGACAGAGATTGAAGCTCACTAAACCTGTTGTGAGCACTACGAAGATACGGACCAGTGATGCTGAGGAGAAGCTGGAAACGTGCATGGAAATATCTGACTGGGGCATGCTTAAAGGAGCCACGCATGATCTGGATGAGTACACGGACACTGTGAACTCATATATCCACTTTTGTGAAGAGAACATTCTTCCATCACGCACCAGGGTGAGTTACTCTAATGACAAACCCTGGTTCACAGCTAAGCTCAGACAGATCAGGAAGGAGAAGGAAGCAGCGCTGAAAAGTGGAGACAGGGACTGCTACAGGGAGGTTAAATACCGGTTTAACAGAGAGCTGAAGAGGGCTAAATCTGTGTACTCAGAGAGACTCCAGCAGCAGTTCACTGCTAATGATTCGGCTTCCGTGTGGAGAGGACTGAGGCAGATCACCAACTATCGGCCTCAGGCTCCTAAAGGTCAGGATGACAAAGCCCTTTGTCAGAGACTGTCCCAACACTATGCCCGTTTTGACACCTCGTCATCTGTGTCCAACTCCCCCCCTCCCTCCAGCTCCACAGCCTCCACATTCCCTACTTCATTTAAGGCACCCCCCCTCCTCCCCCCCTCCCCTTATCATCAGTGAGCAGGATGTGCTCAAACAGTTCTCCAGACTGAACCCGCGCAAGGCCCCCGGCCCAGACGGCGTGTCTCCCTCCACCCTGAGACTCTGTGCGAAACAGCTGGCTCCTGTATTCACAGACATTTTTAACACCTCCCTTAAGTTATGCCACGTGCCATCCTGCCTCAAATCCTCCACCATCATCCCTGTCCCCAAGAAGCCACGGATCACTGGACTTAATGACTACAGACCTGTAGCGCTCACCTCTGTAGTCATGAAGTCCTTTGAGCGCCTGGTCCTGTCCCACCTCAAGTCCATCACCACCCCTCTCCTGGACCCGCTGCAGTTTGCCTACCGAGCCAACAGGTCTGTAGACGATGCAGTCAACCTGGCCCTCCACTCCATCCTGCAGCACCTGGACTCCCCGGGAACCTACGCCAGGATCCTGTTTGTGGACTTCAGCTCCGCATTCAACACCATCCGCCCCGCTCTGCTCCGGGACAAGCTGTCCCTGCTCAACGTGCCTGACTCCCTCTGCAGGTGGATCATCGACTTCCTGACGGACCGGAGGCAGCATGTGCGGCTGGGAAAGACTGTCTCAGACTATACTAGCATCAGCACCGGATCACCCCAGGGCTGTGTACTTTCCCCCCTACTCTTCTCCCTTTACACCAACTCCTGCACCTCCAGCCACCAGTCTGTCAAGTTGATCAAGTTTGCGGACGACACCACCCTCATCGGGCTCATCTCCAACGGCGACGAGTCCGCCTACAGGAGAGAGGTGGCCCAGCTGGCGTCCTGGTGCAGCAATAACAACCTGCAGCTGAACGCTCTGAAGACAGTGGAGATGATTGTAGACTTCAGGAAAGTCACTACTCCTCTGCCCCCCCTCACCCTCTCAGGCTCTCCCATCACCACTGCTGATTCCTTCCGCTTCCTAGGCACTACCATCACCAGGGACCTCAAATGGGAGCTGACCATCAGCTCACTCATCAAAAAAGCCCAGCAGAGGATGTTCTTCCTGCGGCAGCTGAGGAAGCTCAAGCTACCCACCAAGATGTTAGTGCAGTTCTACACAGCCATCATCGAGTCCATCCTCACCACCTCCATAACCGTGTGGTACGCAGGAGCCACTGCCAGGGACAGACTAAGGCTGCAGCGCGTCGTGCGCACTGCTGAGAAGGTGATCGGCTGCAAGCTCCCATCTCTCCAGGATCTGTACATCTCCAGGACCCGGAGGCGTGCTGGCCGGATCATAGCCGATCCCTCACACCCTGGTCACGTACTGTTTGCCCCCCTCCCCTCTGGTAGAAGACTTCGGTCCATCCAGACTAAAACCTCCCGTCACATGAACAGCTTCTTCCCCTCTGCCATTAGACTGCTGAACACTAAGTGACTCTCGTGCACCATGTACAGCAGCTCAACCAGACTCATGTCAATCATCACTGTTTTCTTCCTGCATTACCGACTGCACTATATAGTTCTCCACAGTATCTGCTGCTGGCTAATATATATTTTAACTGTTGACCAGTATCACTTAATCTTATCCTACACTTTATTACATGTATAGTTTATTTCTCTTATCTTATCATGTTTAATGTTGCAGCATTGTACCGAGACAAATTCCTAGTTTGTGTACTACATGAACAATGGCAATAAACCTGATTCTGATTCTGATTCTGATTCTGATTCTGATTAATTCTGCTGCACGCACTGCAAGCCTGCACACTTTCCATGTTCGAGTCCACTCCCGCACGAACCAGCCCGTAGTAGCACTATAGTATAAGTCAAGAAATCTCTTGTGTTTCTGTGTGTCTGTCATGACCATAGGACTTGGTACAAGATCATAGGATTCGCCTATGATGTGCCTATGATGCCAATATGATGTCTATGACGTCATATAGACACCATAGTCATAGACACACTCATGTCACGAGCATAGGACTTGCTATGACATCATCAAAGATCATAGGAACTCGCTATGACATCATCACAGATCAAAGGCAGGCATCACTGAACGAGTGGAATGACATCAAAGATCATAGGACTTGCTATGACATCATCAAAGATCATAGGACTCACTACGACAGCATCAAAGTGATAATCACCCAAATTAAAGACATAACACCCAACATGAATAAAGTACAGTGGTGTGAAAAAGTGTTTGCCCCCTTCCTGATTTCTCATTTTTTGTGTGTTTCTCACACTTAAATGTTTCAGATCATCAAACAAATTTAAATATTATACAAAGATAACACAAGTAAACATGAAATGCAGTTTTAAATGAAGGTGTTTATTATCAAGAGGAAAAAAATCCAATCCTACATGGCCCTGTGTGAAAAAATGCCCCCCCCCCTCGTTAAAACATAAATTAACTGTGGTTTATCACATCTTTGGAAAGCTGAGTTCAATTTCTCTAGTCACACCCAAGCTTAAATAGGACCTGCCTGACAAAGTGAAGTAGACCAAAATTCAGGAACAAATGAGAAACAAAGTAATTAAGATCTATCAGTCTGGAAAAGGTTATAAAGCCATTTCTAAAGTTTTGGGACTCCAACGAGCCACAGTGAGAGCCATTATCCGCAAATGGCGAAAACATGGAACAGTGGTGAACCTTCCCAGCAGTGACCGACCGACCAAAATTACTCCAAGAGCGCAGCAACGACTCACCCAAGAGGTCACAAAAGACCCCACAACAACATCCATAGAACTGCAGGCCTCACTTGCCTCAGTTAAGGTCAGTGTTCATGACTCCACCATAAGAAAGAGACTGTTACGATCAGAGCGCTGGTTCTGTCCGCGCTCGGGCCACGTATAGCTCGCTGCCAGCCTTGACAGCTGTGGGTTGTATTCTGGCTTCACCGGGCTCTTATTGTGAAGGCGCTCGGTGGGGCTTCCGCCTGTCAAGGCCGGTCAGCTGTCTGTCATTTCTGCTCGTTAGCGTTCGCCTTTATAAGGCGGGCGCTGACCGCAGTCCAATTGCGGGAGCATAAGTCGACCTTAAGTCAACCAAAGTCAACGATCGTTAAACAATCCTTGTAAGGCCTCGTTTGACCTTCATGTCAGGTTTGTTTCATTCTTGTCTTGTCATCGTTTAGCTCGTAGTGGCTGGGGTTAGCCCTACGAGTCCCTATATCCCTTAGTGTGTGTGTTTTGCCCTTAGCGGCTCATAGCCTTGTACCCTATCCTGCAAATAAAACATCATTGCAAAACTCACTGGTGACCTGTGGCATCTTATACTGGCTCGTGAGGGCCAGACATGACAGAGACTGGGCAAAAATGGCCTGCATGGCAGAGTTCCAAGACGAAAACCACTGTTGAGTAAAAAGAACATAAAGGCTCGTCTCAGTTTTGCCAGAAAACATCTTGATGATCCCCAAGACTTTTGGGAAAATACTCTGTGGACTGACGAGACAAAAGTTGAACTTTTTGGAAGGTGTGTGTCTCATTACATCCAGTGTAAAAGTAACACAGCATTTCAGAAAAGGAACATCATACCACAGTAAACTATGGTGGTGGTAGTGTGATGGTCTGAGGCTGTTTTGCTGCTTCAGGACCCGGAAGACTTGCTGTGGTAAATGGAACCAGGAATTCTGCTGTCTACCAAAAAATCCTGAAGGAGAATGTCCGGCCATCTGTTTGTGACCTCAGGCTGAAGCGCACTTGGGTTCTGCAGCAGGACAATGATCCAAAACACACCAGCAAGTCCACCTCTGAATGGCTTAAGAAAAACCAAATGAAGACTTTGGAGTGGCCTAGTCAGAGTCCTGACCTGAATCTGATTGAGATGCTGTGGCATGACCTTTAAAAGGTGGTTCATGCTCGAAAACCCTCCAGTGTGGCTCAGTTACAACAATTCTGCAAAGATGAGTGGGCCAAAATTTCTCCACAGTGCTGTAAAAGACTCATTGCCAGTTATCACAAACGCTCGATTGCAGTTGTTGCTGCTCAGGTTGGCCCAACCAGTTATTAGGTTTAGGGGGCAATCACTTTTTCACACAGGGCCATGTAGGTTTGGATTTTTTTCCCCCTTAATAATAAACACCTTCATTTAAAAATTGCATTTTGTGTTTACTTGTGTTATCTTTGTCTAATATTTAGATTTATTTGATGATCTAAATATATCTGACTTTTTTTTCTGACCTTTTATGAGTCCCTGTATTAAACGCCATGACTGTTTTAAAAGCATTCATATCAGCTGCTCTCTGATAGCCTGGTGGAAATTTTTTTTAAATAAAGAGGTCTTCACTTGTCCCTTGTAAACTCATGTCTATTTGGAATAATCCTGATATCTTGCAACAAAAGAAGATGTTAAACTTTCCACTATGGCATGAGAAGGGAATAAAAAACTTAGAGCGCCTTATTCGAGGTGGAAATTTTATCCAGTTTCAGGAACTAGTGTCACTGTACGACATCAGCGATAAAAATGATCTTGAATACCAACAGCTTAAATCCATAATAAAAGCAAGATTCAGTCTTAATCAGACAGGTTTAGAGATGCCAGTTATGGTGGCAGAGTTTCTAAATCTTTGTTCCCCTAAATTGATAACAAAAATACACAGACTGCTATCAAAACTGGATGAGTCAGTATCTCTTCCAAAAGCAAAATGGGAGACAGACTTATCGATCAATTGGGATGAAAGTTTTTGGACACAAATGTGTTTAAACACTTTTAAGATGACTAAAAACTAATTTGCAACTCATACAGTACAAAGTTCTACATAGAACTCATTACACAGGACAAAGGATGTTCATTATGGGCCTGAATCACACAAATATCTGCTCCCACTGCACCGGCAATGTCCCGGATAGTTAGATGCATGCTATGTGGTCCTGTGCACCAGTCCAAAAGTTCTGGCAGAAGACATGTGAAGACTTATCAGCATGGCTTGGGTATCATGTCCCACCCTCACCCACAGTTTGCATGTTAGGTGTTTTAAGTGAAATAAATATAGAGTCAAAGATGTCACACGTGGTTCTCACTGCCTTATGCATTGCAAAGAAAACTATCCTCATGAATTGGAAATCAAGAAATCATTTTTGTATAACTCACTGTAATAACCTATCAGACTACATTAGCCTGAGAGAATGTCTACCTTCTCAAATAACCAACTGGCTGAATTCAATTCTCTCTGGTCCCTGCTTATTAACTCTATAACATGAGGGGTGGTGGGCGGTGGCTTGCTCTCCTTGGCATCTCTGGTGGTGGGCTGTGCCCTGACCACAAGGATTTTCTGTGACCCACTGGGGCCAGTGTCCGGGGGGCCTGTCCTGGGGTGGCTGTGTGTCCGGCGCGGGGGGGCTGCGGGATGGGCCGTGGCCCCGGGCTGGCTGGCCTTGCCTCTCAGGTGGGGCTGGGTCCTGGTGCTGGGGGGGGGGGGGGGTTGCCCCTCTGGATGTTCTGTATTGAATCAATACACAACATGGTTTGTCCTTTATTTACTAACTGCCTTTAACGCAGCATCATCTCATCCACGTTCTGCATGTCAGAATCAGAATCAGAATGAGATTTATTGCCATTGTTCATGTAGTACACAAACTAGGAATTTGTCTCGGTGCAATGCTGCAACATTAAACATAGAGTAACACTAAAGATAAAAACTATGCATGCAATAAAAGGTAGAATAAGAATAAGTAATGCTAATCTATGAAAATTTTTAAATATATTAACAAGAGCAGCAGATATTGTGGAGTTCCACATAGTGCAGTCGGCAATGCAAAAAGAAAACAAGTGATAATTGTCATGAGTCCGGTTGAGCTGCTGTACGTAGTGCACGAGAGTCTAATAAGTCACTTAGTGTTCAGCAGTCTGATGGCAGAGGGGAAGAAGCTGTTCATGTAGCGGGAGGTTTTAGTCTGAATGGACCGAAGTCTCCTGCCTGTGGGGAGGGGGGCAAACAGTGCATGTCCAGGGTGTGAAGGGTCGGCTATGATCCGACCTGCACGACTCCGGGTCCTGGAGATGTACAGGTCCTGGAGGGATGGGAGCTTGCAGCCGATCACCTTCTCAGCAGCGCGCACAACGCGCTAAAGTCTTAGTCTGTCCCTGGCGGTGGCTCCTGCGTACCACACGGTGATGGAAGTGGTGAGGATGGACTCGATGATGGCCGTGTAGAACTGCACCAACATCTTGGTGGGTAGCTTGAGCTTCCTCAGCTGCCGCAGGAAGAACATCCTCTGCTGGGCCTTTTTGATGAGGGAGCTGATGGTCGGCTCCCACTTGAGGTCCCGGGTGATGGTGGTGATGGTGTTCGGCCTCCTACTCAGTAGTTGTTGGTTGATTTGTTTACTTTTACACACCGCACGTGAAGTCATCACTCGAGAGTGATTGGGCGGTGAGCTCAGCAGCAGTCGCAATGCCTTGCCGGCTTCTCACTCACAGACCAACATGTCTACAACTTCACCATGTTCCAACAGTCTGCACTGTGCATCAGTCAAACGTAAATGTTTGCAAAAGTATGGATGTGAGTAGGAAGAACTCAATGATTGGCTTGACAGCATAAAAGACAATGAGTACAAGGCAAACTGGAAAGGATGCCAGCGGGTGTTTTCCATGGCGTATGGTAGCTTGGGAGATGTGTGGCAGCATGCTGCAGGAGAACAGCATTCTCGTAATGCCAGCAGCAGAAAAACCCAAATTGCAGTCTCTCAGTTCTTCGTCCCCCAAGCACCTCCTGAAACTGATGTGGTTACAGCAGCTGAATTAACCCAGCTATACAGTAGTCTGTACACCTGATGATGGTGATGATGATAATTAGGAGGGTAGCATTTCAATCCAGTGTATTTAAAGTAATATCAGTTGGTCTCCAATCAGGGTTGATACACATTTTACAAGGTCAAATTCAAGCACTTTTTTAGTTTTTGTTTTTTGTTTTTTTCAATTTTTTTCAGCACCTTATAACTGGGGTAAATAATATTACTTATTTACAAGAATACAAATGCTGTTCATTCTATTCAGTCATAACTATTCAGTCTGATCCCAATTTGGTGAAAGATTTATAATTTCAAGCACTTTTAAGCATTTAAACTTGTCATAAATGCCCTTCAGGGCGGGATTAAAGGCACCAAACACCGGCTGTGAGTTTGCAAATTTAATAGTGGAAAAAACACAAATACACAAACAAAACCCAACAAAACTAGTAGGAGCAGAAGGATACAGGAGAAGCCCAAAATAGCAACAGCTAAGGCAAGAGGAGTCTGTAACATCTGAATAATGGAGAACAGAGAGCTTGCTCTGCTGGACATTGAACACCCCTTTATTGAACCTCACATCACAATATATACCCCCAGCCGTAGTCCGCCTGACGTCACTCACTTCCAACCCCGGCTGAGCTACGGCAAGCCCCAAAGTACAATTCCCATATGTAACAGAGTCGCCGGCTGAACCTGAAGGACAAGATGTGGAGCACACGCTAGGAAAACACAGAGAAAAAGTAAAGAGGCATTTACGTCCATTCGTAGAAAGTTGGGAGTAAGGTGCTGTGCCAGACAATAGTTCACAGCCCCTTAAATAAGGCTAGAAACAAAATGAAACAAGTGGTCACAGGTGTGGTTTACCTGAGCGGGTAGGAGAAAACAAAGAAACAATTTAAACCAGCTGGGAATAATGAGAATGAGAAGCGATCGGAGCTGACAGCTGACAGGGTCACGGCCATGCAGAGCAGAACCCCGGAGAGCCACTGACAGCTGTCAACCCAGAGAGAGAGAACACAAAAGAATACAAATATAATGAGATGGCAGAAAATAAAGACCAGTAATCTCAAAAATGTAATTAACCGTTTAACTGCCCTAGGTGCCATGTGGTGCCTGGAGCAATGCAAGGCAACTCAAGACCCCCCCCCCCAGTGGTCAAGAGTGGTAAAAAAAATTTGTCAATAAAATAGTTCAGATTTCCAAGGCTATAACTTAAAAGTTACAAGAGATAATGGCTTACTGTCAATTACAAAGATGTAGAATATGATCCAAAGTTTCAGATAGGAATAAATTTACGGATCTAATTTGCATAATGTCACAGCAGTTATATAAATTACATAACTCAGTCAAAAGTGGACTTTGGACACATTTACATAAAGAATGGTCCGTTTTTTGACGCCGATTTGTCTACAGGGGTATGTTTTTATCTAATCTTCAAAGTATATGAACCAGAAAATCAATAAAATGTCAAAAAAAACATATATTTCTCTTACCTGTTGCCGGATGAGGGGGCTCGTCCGCCCCCGTGACCGGTCTGTTTTCGTCCATCGTTGCCGATGTTTCGCGTTTACTTAGTAATTTACACCCGCTTACACATCTACAAACCCTTATGATTGTCCCACATGAATTTCATTTGTATTACGTGGCTGCTTTTCCTGTAAAATGCAGTTTTCATGTGAGAATGCATGATGATCGCTGGTGCCGCCATCTTGGTACGGGGAGCTCAGCTTTTTGTAACATCGACCTCGATGTAACACGTTCACTTAGTAATTTACACCCGTGTACCACATCTACGAACTGTTATGATTATCCCACATGAATTTCGTTTGTATTACGTGGCTATTTTTCCCGTTTCATGCAGTTTCAGTCATCATCGCTGCCGCGATAACCGATCGTGAAGGCATACACATTGGTGTGTGAGCTCAAAGCAGAAAAAGGAAGAATAATAATGAGGATTTCTCCTTCTTTGCTATATTCCATGTCAGCCATGATCCCTTCGGCGTGTGTCTGCCACCTTCTTAACTGTCAGATCAATACAGATTAGTACAAATTCTCAGTATAGTCGGGGGACGTCAATAAGTTGATACGTGCAGTTGCTGCGCTGTGCCACTGGGGGCGCGTGACCCATCCATTTAATTTGGGCAGTTAAAGGGTTAACAAACTATAATGAACATAGACGGGAAAATAAATCATACTGAGATACAATACAAGATATGTGGCAAAGCAACCAAGGATAAAATGACATGAAGGTAACTCAAAATGGCAACAGTACAAATATGAAAAAAGGCAGAAAGACTGAGCCTGGTGAATCCCTCCACGCTCAGATCGTGACAGAGCCCCCCTCTCAAGGGGTGGATACTAGATGCCCCAGGGTAACATAAAAAAAGAACCCCCCACACACACACACACACAAAAAAAACCCACCCTGGGTGGAAGGAGGGGGACCCAGGCACCGAGGGACCAAACCAAACCAGAGAAAAGAAGAAAAACTTTCAGAATAAACATCTCAGTATAGTCCAGACAAAGAGAAAACATCAAAAACAAAGGTCCCACTCAAGACCCACACCAGGCAAAACCCCAACCACCTAGGCCCCCTCGACCAAAGAGCTGGGCAGTTCAGGCAGGCAGCCAAAGTCTGAGGCCCGGCAGATGGCATGATGGAAAGAGTCGGGTGGCCTACCAGAGAACGTCGGCTACACAACCCGTGGTGGCTTTGGGCTGGAGCGGAGCTGCACCCGCGGTGGCTCTAGGTTGGAACGGAACTGCACCCACAGTGGCTCCAGGCTGTAGCAGAGCTGCACCCACAGAGGCCCCGGGCTGGGATGGAGTGCCTGCGATGACTTTGACTGATGGGAAAGCAGTGCCCTCGGTGGACCCCGACTGCAGAACACCCCGGGGAAATTGGAGGAGACACGGGGGTAGCAGGTGAGGTAGTGATGACAGCAGCTGATGGTGAGGACTCAATGGGCTGCACAAACTGAGTCTCACTGCCGGGAGTTAGGCAAGATTGTTCATTGTAATTATAGGAGGAATGAGAAAACACTTGCCTTCTCTCCCAGGGAGTGCTGGAAGCTGCTGCTACTGAACCGGATGATGTTCTTCCTGGAGCAGTGGAGGTAATCCTGCGAGATGTTGGAGTCCAGGGACGCTGAACTGTCGGTGCAGACCTCGATGCCAGAATTCCCCTAACTCCGAGGAGTGGGGCCCGGGACCCCCTCACCGATGGCACCTGGTCCTGCATTTCCGAAACCAGGGGATGCTCATCCGTTGGCACAGACTTTGGGACTCTGGAGGCGATGTTCTCCCTCGCTGGACATGGTTGTGGGGCTGGACCAAGACCCTCGGGATCCACAGACCCATCCGTCATCCGACGGTTTCCTCCCAGGGCCAGCGTATATCTCGGGGAGACAGGAAGAGTTGGTGAGGGAGTGGTGACAGCAGCTGATGGTGAGGGCTCAGAGGGCTGCACTGACTGAGCCTCACCACCGGGAATTAGGCAAAAGGATTCTTTAGACAGTGAAAGAGAGTGTAAAAGCACTTGCCTGAATTCCCGGGGCGTGATGGTATCTGCTGCTGCTGATCCAGGCGATCTCCTTCCAGAAACGGCGGAGGTCATCTGTCGAGGAGGCGGCGACATTGGTTCATGGCGAGATGGGGGAGGCCCCGGAGTCAGGGGATGCTCACTCATCAGCTCACACTCCGGTTCCCCCCGTGAAACCTCCTCCAGCTCCTGGGCAAACTCCGGGAGGAGCCATGGCTTATACTCCAACATTAACTCCATCTCTGCCACCAAAACCTGCTAGCGTTCCTCCAGCTCCTCCACTGGGGGACCGTTGGGAGGCGTGAGGAGATTGTGCCCGAACTGGGAGCCTGTGGGCTCTTGCAGCGTCGGAGGGCCGGCTGGTGGTGCGAGCCATTGCTCAGAGGGAGGAGACAGCGCTACAGCAGGATGACGGCGAAGGCTTCGGCACTTCCGCACCCGGGGCTGCTTGCTCAAGAGCCCTGGTTGTGCCGCAGGGGAGCCCCTCACCTGCTCATTGAGACGCCGCTGGGAGTCAACCACCGTGGCGAGGAGAGCAGTAAGGCCTGGGTAGCTCCAGAGACTGGGGCATGCCTCAGTCAGCGGGGCCGCGCTGTCCACAAACCCTAAAGTGACTTTGGGAGTTTGGGTGACTCAAGCCTTTGAGGCAAAATTCACATTGAGCTCCGTCACCCCACACTCTTCCTCACTCACTCCAAAAACACTGAAGTCCATGGTGCCAATCACACCAAAACCTCCCGACAAAAACAAAAATTTGAGAGAAAAAAAAAAGGAAAACTCACAGCTGCTGGTGACCCACACTGGCAGCACCCTTCTGTCATAAATGTCCTTCAAGGCGGGATTAAAGGCACCAAACGCCAGCTGTGAGTTTGCAAATTTAATAGTGGAAAAAACACAAATACACAAACAAAACCCACCAAAACTAGTAGGAGCAGGAGGATATAGGAGAAACCCAAAATAGCAACAGCTAAGGCGAGAGGAGTCGCCGGCTAAACCTGGAGGACTAGATGTGCAGCACATGCTAGGAAAACACAGAGAGAAAATAAAGAGGCACTTACGTCCATTCATAGAGAGTTGAGAGTAGGGTGCTGTGCTGGACAATAGTGCACAGCCCCTTAAATAAGGCTAGAAACAAAATGAAACAAGTGGTCACAGGTGTGGTTTACCTGAGCGGGTAGGAGAAAACAAAGAAACAATTTAAACCAGCTGGGAATAATGAGAGAGGAGGAAACGATCGGAGCTGACAGCTGACAGGGCCATGGCCACGCAGAGCAGAACTCCAGAAAGCCACTGACAGCTGTCAACCCCGAGAGAGAGAGCACAACAGAATACAAATATAATGAGATGGCAGAAAACAAAGACCAGTAATCTCAAAAATGTAATTAACAAACTGTAATGAACATAAACGGGAAAATAAATCATACTGAGATACAATACAGGACATGTGGCAAAGCAACCAAGGATAAAATGACATGACGGTAACTCAAAATGACAACAAAGTACAAATATGAAAAAAGGCAGAAAGACTGAACCCGGTGAAATCCACTCGCTCTCAGATCGTGACAAAGCTAAAATTCATATGTAATTAATATATACAGCGGGGAAAATAAGTACACATCGACATTTTTCTCATTAAACATTTCTGATGGAGTCATTGACCTGAGATTTTCACCAGATATCAGGAACAACCCAGGTAATCCATACATACAAAGAAATCAAGGCAACTGTGTTCACAAGACAAGTTATATTTAATAAAGTGGAATGACACAGAGAATAAGTATTGAACACATGAAGAAAAAGAGGTGCAAAAAGGCATAGAAAGCCAAGAAATCAGCAGAAAACCATCAGAATTTAGGAAGCCATCCCATCCCCCATCAGTGCAAATTAATTTCAGCTGGTTAAGTCCTGACTGATAGCCTTTAAAAAGGTCTGTGAATATCAGATTGTCACACCACAAAGAACTCATGATGGGTAGAAGCAAAGAGCTCTCTGTAGACCTTCACAATCTTATTGTTGCAAAACATAATGATGGCATTGGTTGCAGATGCATATCTAAACTGCTGAATGCTCCAGTGAGCACTGTTGGAGTCATCATTCAGAAGTGGAAAGAACATCATTTTATTATAAATTGGCCACGAACAGAAGCTCCTTGCAAGATTTCTGACAGAAGAGTCAAAAGAATCATCAGAAGAGTTATTCAACAGCCAAAGCCCACTCGTGAAGAGCTCCAGAAAGACCTGGAGTTAACAGGTACTGCTGTGTCAAAGAAAACAATAAGTAATGCACTCAACCGACATGTCCTCTATGCCCTCTCACCTCGCAAGACTCTATTGCTGAAGAAAAAGCATGTTGAAGCTTGTTTAAAATTTGCTGCACAACACTTGGGCAAGCCAGTAAAATATTGGGAGAATATAGTCTGGTCAGGTGAGTCCAAAATTGAACTTTCTGGATGCCACCACACACAGCATGTTTGGAGGAGAAATGGCACTGCACACCCCATCATGGTGTGGGGGTGTTTTTCAGTACATGGTACAGGCAGACTTCATATAATTGAAGGAAAGATGAATGGACAAATGTACAGAGACATCCTTGAGAAGAACCTGTTTCCATCTGCCAAGATGCTGAAGATGAAACGAGGGTGGACATTTCAGCAAGACAACGATCCCAAACACACAGCCAAGGAAATTCAACTGGCTCCAGAGAAGGAAAATAAAGCTGCTAGAATGGCCCAGTCAGTCACCTGACCTGAATCCAATTGAAAATCTATGGAACAAACTGAATATCAGAGTTCATGGAAGACACCCACAGAACCCTTCAAGATTTGAAGACAGTTTGTGTGGAAGAGTGGGTTAAAATCACTCCTGAGCAATGCTTGTTCCTAGTTTCTCCATACAGGAGGTGTCTGGAAGCTGTTAATACCAACAAAGGCTTTTCTACTAAATATTAAATGAATTTCACCAAGCGTGTTCAATACCTATTCCCTGTGTCATCCCACTTTATTAAATATAACTTGTTCTGTGAGCACAACTGCCTTGATTTCTTTGTATGTATGGATTACTTGGGTTGTTACTGATATCTGGTGAAAATCTCAGGTCAATGGCGCCATCAGAAATATATTTAATGAGGAAATTGTTGACGTGTTCAATATTTATTTGTATTTGTATTTTGGGGTTTTCACACTTTTTTCTGCTGTATATGTATGTATGTAATAATATCTATTTCTAGTTTCAAATTACAAAATTTCTATTCTTAATTACTGTAGGCTAATTAAACTACACAATTTTTTTTCAGGAGGGCTATTTGTGCCCATTTCTACAGGTATACCACACAGTCAAGCACAACCTCAGCTATAACAGTGCTGACTATGGACACAAACAAAATCAAAAGATTTTGCATAATTCCAAAGTTGGAAAGAAGATGTCACTAGAGAGAACAAAGGCAGAAGCATTGGTAAAAATGTCCTCGGTCCAAAGTCGGGGGTCCTTTATTTTTCTGCATTGAAGGTGGCAACCCTAGTTCCACCTCTGGCCGGGTCATACGATATAAAAATGGTACTTCCCCCCTTCTAGCTTGGTGCTCAGCATAATAAAATGGGGGAAGGAAAAGTTGTTTGTGGCGGCGCCTTGCATGGCAGCGATCCCTCTGATTCTAGATGTGGTTAACATTGTAGATAGGAGACACGCAGTTTCATTCTACTGTACATGATTGGCTGTATGGATTGAATGACAATAAAGTTAGCTTCTTCTTCTTCTGGCTTCATAAATAAGAAGTCAATGATTGAAATGACAGACAGGACACAAAATAATGGTTAGTAATTAATGGTTACTACTGTAGTGTACTGTACACAACTAAGACAATTACAGTTATTACTGAGGGTGGCAACAACACTTGATTCAAATGTGAACTATTCTGTCTGGGTCCATATTTATATTCTGCCTGGTAGTTTAACTAACTGTAATACTGTTGATGCCATCTAGCTACAATGTTCCTGCACTGTGTATATAACTGTGTACGTATGTATATTTATTTCCTGCTTTGGCTCACCAGTTCTTATCTTATTATCTTATTTACTATTGCTCTGAGTGTTGCTATCCCTATGTTGCTGCAATCCTGGAATTTCCCCATTGTGGGACTAATAAAGGCTTATCTTGTCTTTTCTTATCTTATCTTAGAACATCTTTGAAGTGAAGTGATACATGTCCAGTAAAACGTTTATCGTGGAATATAGTAACTTCTGGAATCCCTACTGTCCAATCACATTGCTCGGTACTAACTGTTGTATAAATTGATTTGATGATGAAAGAAGACTATGTCATCAGCAGAAATGAGGTAGTCTTGCTTTGGCTGAAAATGTGGAAAGAAGTATGCCAGAAACACAAAGTGATGAAGGAGTGTTTTTATACAATTCCTCTGTCTCGACCAACAGAGGAGGATTAGCATGTGCCGTACAGCAAACAGGTAGATTGCTATTCACTTAATTCATTCTTAGAACATTTCATAAATCTCCTTGAAGGCTATGAAAAGCTCAAATTTAAAAAAGAATCTCACAAAATCCCTTATAGTTGTACATGATTTTGCATGTTGTTTTTTGTGTGTGTGTGTGTGTGTGTGTGTGTGTTTGAAGTGTCCTTGAGGCTCCTGTGAATCTTCATCTCTTTAACTGGTCAACCAGCAGACAGGAAACAGTCTGTCAGATGCTCGTCAGATCATCCATCAGCTCTTTTACACGCTGCCGCCAACGTGGCCTTGGAACCGTACACTCTGTGTGTGTGTGCGCGTGATCACCCAGTTTCCCATGATCTTCGCCGTTTCCGTCCCTCTATTCTCATCACCATGATCACAAATAAACAAACCGTTCAAAAAAGATTCATATAAAATGTCTGTTTTGATAATAGAATTCAGGGCTGTTTCTAGCTTTTTGGGTGCCCTACGCAGAATTATTTTTTTTTTTTTGGGGGGGGGGCTATTTTTATAATGGGGAAGAGTTCAAACCCTTTTAAATGCAAAATAATCATAGTGATAATTTCTTCTTCTTCTTCTTCTTCTTCTTCTTCTTCTTTCGGCTGCTCCCTTCAGGGGTCTCCACAGTGGATCATCTGCCTCCATCTCCCCCTATCCCTTCGTCTTCCTCTGTAACACCAACCCTCTCCATGTCCTCCTCCACTACATCCATCAATCTTCTCTGTGGTCTTCCTCTTTTCCTCCTGCCTGGCAGCTCCATCTTCAACATCCTTTGTCCAATATCTCCACTGTCCCTCCTCGGCACATGTCCAATTTCTTGCTATCTAACAAGAACATTAAAAAATAAATTTGGGTCGTTGTCTACATGAACAGAAAAAAAAATCAAACCATTACACAAAATGAACATTTATCCAACATCTATATTAACATACTATTCACTCAAAAAAGTTGCAAATTTACGACAGTTGCTAATTAGAATGAAAAAAAAGTCACACATTTAAGAGCAGAAACAACTTTACTGGAAAGTCACAAATGTATGAGCCAAACCCTTTAACACCTTAACATTTCAGCTAGTTTTTCTAAAAATGCCTAAATTTAGCATACACAAAGAAAGCTAGCTCTGTCCTGGGGCAGCGCCTTGATCCGATGGAGGAGATAGGAGAGAGAAGGACGGTGGCTAAACTGTCATCTCTGCTGGAGTCCGAGTTCCACCCTATGCAGGACATACTGAATGCACTGAGGAGCTCATTTAGCAGCAGACTACATCATCCCAGGTGCACAACCGAGAGGTTTCGTAGGTCCTTCCTACCAACGGCTGTCAGACTGTACAACCTAAGCAGGGCTGCTCGCAGAGATAGCAAAAAGACGTAACAAACTAATAGTTTTTTGAATGCAAAAGATGCAATAGACTTACACAGTGGTCCCCTCCGGCATACAACTAGGAACATACCGGTCGCTATGGAGGGTGAGAATATGTATGGGCACATAATCATACCATGTAGGATAACTAAGTAGACGGTTATGCTGTTTCATCCCACCTAGCAACAATGCTCTGCACTGTGTGTGTTTATATATTTACATATTTATTCCATCTAGCTACAATGCTCAGCACTGGGTGTGTTTATATTTATATATCTATATATTTATTCCATCTAGCTACAATGCTCCGCACTGTGTTTTTATATATCTACATATTATCCTGCTGAGGAGACTCAGGTCTTTTGGTGTACAAGGGGCGCTGCTGAAGTCATTCTATGACACGGTGGTGGCATCAGCCATCACTTTTGGAGTGGTCTGCTGGGGCAGTGGCATTACTGCAGCCACTGCAGCTGTGTGTTTATATACTTGCATATTTATTCCACCTAGCTGCAATGCTCCGTACTGTGGGTGTTTATATATTTACATATTTATTCCATCTAGCTACAATGCTCTGCACTGTGTGTTCATATATTCATATATTTATTCCATCCAGCTACAATGCTCTGCACTGTGTGTCTGTGTGTGTGTGTATATATATATATTTTATAGTAATACGTACATATGTATATTAGCTGCTCTTGCTTGCTTGTTTTTTTTCTTGCCTTCTGATTGTTGCTCTGAGTGTTGCTATCCCTGTGCTGTTGCAATCCTGGAATTTCCCCGTTGTGGGACTAATAAAGGCTTATCTTATCTTATCTTATCTTATTATTCCATCTAGCTACATTGCTCCGCACTGTGTGTGTTTATATACTTGCATATTTATTCCACCTAGCTGCAATGCTCCGTACTGTGGGTGTTTATATATTTACATATTTATTCCATCCAGCTACAATGCTCTGCACTGTGTCTGTGTGTGTGTGTGTGTGTGTATACATATACTGTATATCTTATAGTAATATGTACATATGTATATTAGCTGCTCTTGCTTGCTTGTTTTTTTTTTCTTGCCTTCTGATTGTTGCTCTGAGTGTTGCTATCCCTGTGCTGTTGCAATCCTGGAATTTCCCCATTGTGGGACTAATAAAGGCTTATCTTATCTTATCTTATCTTAAAATCATATTCTTTCTTCACTGAGTGGCAGTACAAATTTGAAATGTCCCGCAGATGCAATACCAGAATTTTAAGGTTAACGTCCAAAATTTACATGAAAAAAGTCCCAAATTTATGTGATAAACTTCACATTAGCTGAAAAAGTACCAAATTTGAAAATCTTCACAAAATGAATTGGAAAAAATTGTCAAATTTACATGAAAAAGACCTCAAATTGTCATGAAAATCTAAGCTGAAAAGCCCCAAATTTGCATGAAAACTTAAAGTTACCTGAAAATTTTCACAAAATTAGCTGAAAAAGTCCCAAATTGACATGAAAAACTTCACAAAATGAATTGGAAAAAAAGTCTCAAATTTGTATGAAAAAGGTCTCAAATTTACATGAAAATCTTCCCCAAATAATCTCAAAAAGTCCCAAATTGACATGAAAAACATCACAAAATTAATTAACACCTTAGCATTCCAGCCAATTTTTGTAAAAATGCCTGCATGCACAAAAAAACAACAAAAATCAAATTCTTTCGTCTCTGAATGGCAGTAGAAAAGCTGACAGAATGTCAGAATTTTAAGAGGTTAAAGTTACAAGAAAAAGGTACAAATTTATAACAAAATTTGCAAGAAGAGTTGACGGAAAGTTTAATTCTCCCTCAAAAAGTGTTGAGGGTGAGCATGTAGCCAAGGCGCCCCCTGGTGACAGAGGGGGCTCGTTCATTTGCATACTCCACTTTATATACAAAATTTATTCATTTAGGTTTTCCTCCTTTTTAACCAACTTTTACTGTGTTTATTGATTTAATTTAATATTGTGTTATTCATACATCTGTTTATATTAAACTGGCTCACAGAACACCAATAAAGAGAAAAAAGACTGTTGGGTTTTAATTAGTTAATTGGTTTAATGCTAACTGAATGATTTTTACTGTGTTTAATGGAAATGTTAATCAAATAACTTCATTTGAATTCATTTTTATTATAGTCAGGTGTTTAAATTTTACTTTTCTTCACAATTAATACTTTTTTAGAGTGTTTTCCTATTTTTTAAATGTATTTATTTGTCTGTTTTGCACTGCACAAGTTAAGTTGTTTCAGGAGTATTGATTATTAAAACTTTGTGGTCACTTAGAGTTGTTCCTAAAAGAGGACGGCCCATTTGTTTGCAAATGAAAGTTAATAATTAATGGGGGCATTGACCTTAAATTATAAATGAATTTTTAATGGAGCATCTGTGCAGGTAAACAAATGTCCATTATCCCCAACCATCACTATAGTGGCCATTATAGTACAAAATGGAAGATTGTCAGAAATAAAATGGATGAATCTGTGGATGGGTATTTAAAGGTGCCATTCACTGTTTGTGGGTTTTCTTCACTTAGACATATCTATATTTTTACATTCTGGCAGTTTGGAATTGCAAGTGATCATGATATGATACATATTGCGATACTTGGGTCACGATGCTGTATATATATACATACAATGTTTCCTCTGGCTTAATGACCTTGGCGCGGTGGCAACATAGTATTTTTCTGGGGGGGGGGGGTGCAGAAAACACATGACACTGTTGTAACTGGAATATGTTAATTTTATACTATACTATTTCTTTCTTTTTTTAAAATTTTGCACAGTAATTTTGCATATGAAACTTACCATTTGAAGTATTGTACAACTAAGGCTTGAATGTTAGAATATTGGGCCAGTTGGGGTCCCACCCAGACGTCCTGTGTTTGGACTTTTTACTGGTGTCATCCTTCTCTCCTTCCTCTGCTCTTACCTCTCCTGGACCCTCTGCCTGAACACTTTCCTCTCCTTGGCTCCTCTCTTCTGTCTCATCTTTCCCTCTCTGAGCTCTGTCTAATTCGGCTTCTCTCTCTGTCTATGGTGGTATAGAAACAGGTTAGAAAATATCAAGTGTCATGTTTTGTCCTGCAGGATTTTTTTTGTCATGATTTACATAAATGACAAAAATGTGTATTTTTTTGTGTTTTTATTCTAGTTTTTCTTTTTTTTTTTCCATTGAGAGAGTAGGAAAGAGGAAAAAAACATTCATAATAGTAATTTACTCATGCATACTTAAATTATATGATCAGAGGTGGGTATAGTAGCCAGAAATTCTACTCATGCAAAAGCAGTGCTATGAAATTAATAATTAAAAGTAGACCAAAAAATTCTTTGAGCATAAATTAGTTAATTAATATTAACTAAGGTAAAGGTAAAATCATCTCCTTTTTATTCTTGGCTGAAATAAGAAAAATCAAAAACTAATAATTAAAAAGAACAACTTCCATTATTGTTACCATTACCAGCGGGTTGAAACCATGATAAATGCCTTCACTGCTTACATACCTCTTCTGCTTTTTTTCCAGTACTTTAATAAGCTCATGTTTCTCTTGGACAGTGACGCTAGTAGCGAGACACTCTGCCTGCTGATTGGAACACGTGGGCGGGGCGTTTCTGAACTCCGCATGGGTGATGGTCACGCGTGTTGTTCGTGTGTGTGCTTCCATCATTCCTTCATATTTTTTTCTTAAATTTATATTTCCTCATAGAGTGGTGGCGTAAATTCAAGCGTTGCGGGCTGCCACCTGGAAATGTTACCAGAAGAAACCCTGTGTGTGTGTGTGTGTGTGTGTGTGTGTGTGTGTGTGTGTGTGTGTGTGTACTGGGGAAAATAAGTGTTGAACACATCATTTCTGATGGAGCCACTGACCTGAGATTTTCACCAGATATCAGTAACAACCCAAGTAACAACCCAAGGACTGCACGGTGGCGCAGTGGTTTAGCACTGTGGCAGCACAGTTTTACCCTCGGCCGGGGGATCGCGGGGATCATGAGATCGTGGGTTCGATCCCAGCCCCCGACCAACAGTGAGCTGTGTGGAGTTTGCATGTTCTCCCCGTGTTGCATGGGTTTACTCCGGGATTTCTCCGGTTTCCTCCCGCATACCAAAAACATGTAGGTTTAGGGCGCTCGCACACGCAGCGACCAGCAGCCGGTGGCTTGTCACCAGCCTGCAAACCAAATCTACCTACGGGTACAAATAAGTAACAAAAAAACAAAAAAAAAAAAAAGTAATCCATACATACAAAGAAATCAAGGCAACTGTGTTCACAAAACAAGCTGGTGAGTAAACTGACCAGCGATTCCAGCGCTTCCTTGTGATTCACTGATGTGCCCTACCTGAAGCGATTGCTAAGCTAACGCTAGTTAGCTTAATGCTGGCGCCAGCCATTCCACCTAACACCAGCCTGAATCAAAGCCCAGCTGCGAGGCCCAGCGGGGATACTACCAGGCAGGCGGCTATTTGTTTGACGGGGCTCAGCAGAGATTTCACCCAGGCAGACGGCGGTAGGCGGCGGTGCCCAGCGGAGGACTTACCGTGACTGCAGCGGCGGTGTGCGACGAGACTACCCGAAGCGATTGCTAAGCTAACGCTAGTTAGCTTAATGCTGGCGCCAGTCATTCCACCTTACACCAGCCTGAATCGAAGCCCAGCTGCGAGGCCCAGCGGAGATACTACCAGGCAAGCGGCTATTTGTTGACGGGGCTCAGCAGAGATTTCACCCAGGCAGACGACGGTAGGTGGCGGTGCCTAGCGGAGGATTTACCGTGACCTCAGCGGAGCTCGGTGGCAGCGGCGGTGTGTGACGAGACTCGGTTGGAGGAGCGGGACGGGAGACCAGTTACGGCGACTATGAGCAACGAGACCAGCAACGGAAGGGGCTAGTTGGCTAGCTGAGGCCCAGCTGGATTCGAGGACGATCGGATCAGATTCTGGCGATATAAGCAGAATTTATTTTACTATCCACAGATTTTCCTTTTCCTTCTTTCCAAGAAGGACTGAAGATGGCTGCCACCGGATTAAAAAGTGGGCTGATGGGCACCACTAATAAGCCTTCTCTACTTCTCTACTTCCTCTTCGTTTTGTCTTTGTGTGTCTGGACCTGCAACAAGAAGGATTTTCCGACAAACTCAACCAAAGGTGAAGTTAAAAAGTTTTATCTGTATGGATTTGGGCTTGGACATCTCACCCTACACTCTATGTGGTCTTTAAAAGCCCTGAGCAAAAACTTCCAAATTAAGGCAAACATGGCTGTTAAGCAAAAATCACAATATGGCAGAGGATATACAGTTAAAGTTCTGTTAGTTCTGCTACTTCTGGCAGGAGATATTCACCTTAACCCTGGACCTGCCACTATTAAACAGCAGACCACTGGGTTAGCACAAAACCGAGCTGTACAAAAGCAAAAACAACATTTATTTTTCCAAACTGTTAATCATGCACGAGTTCTTTGGGACACCAAGGCTAAACCAAAGGGGATCCTCGGCGGTCATTTAAACATACGGAGCATAATCCCCAAAAGAGATGAGATTTCGGTGTTGCTGTTGGACTCAAATCTGGACTACCTTTGTCTCTCAGAAAGCTGGCTACACAGTAACATAGACACTAATATGATCGATATTGTGGGCTACCAGTGTTTTAGAAAAGACAGGCAGGTAGGGAGGGGAGGAGGTGTTTTAATTTACATCAAAGAGAAATATAAATGTCAACTGGTTGATTTGAATACTTCACTTGAATGTTTAGCTGTTAATGTATGTCTCTCTCCGGTAATGAATTTCAACATTGCAGTAGTGTACAACCCACCGTCACACAACTCTTCCTTTTATAATGAATTAAGTGATCTGGTTAAACAACTTGAGAAGAACAGAGAAACAATAATTCATGGTGACTTTAATATCAACTGGTCTGATAAAAAAGACAAACAAAAACTGAAAAGCCTCATGACTAAATTTAATTACCAGCAAATCATCAAAGGACCCACCAGGATAACCAAACAATCCAGAACACTTATTGACATGGTATTTACTAATAAACCAGAACGAATAACCAGAACCTATAATCTTGTAACTGGTCTCTCAGATCATAACATGGTTCTTGCTGTCAGGAAACTTACTAAAAAGCGACTACAGTATTTTGGGGGAGTCGATATTGACAAATCAAATTTTATTATCCCCAAATCAAAAAATGAGGAGTTTGAACATTACTTAGAGAATCAAAATTGGGAGCAGCTCATGGCAACATGTGAAGTAGATGATTGTTGTAATTTTATAACTGCAACAATCACAAAGTCTATAGAAAAATTTTCAAAGCAAATTAAAAGTAGACAACAGAAGATTAGCCTACCATGGTTAAATAATGAAATAAGAAAACTTATGAAGAGGCGAGACTATGCACTGAAAACATCACTAACCTCCAAACTACAAAATGATCACCTTGTGTACAAAAGTTTAAGAAATAAAGTGGTACATGAGCTGCGAAAATCAAAAATATCTTATTACAATAAACTGATAGATCATGCAAAGGGTAACAACAGTTCCCTATGGAGGCATTTAAATAACTTAACTAATAAAAAAAAACGATCAGAAGGGGGTAAAGGAACTTAGAATCAATGGCAAGACCGTCAGTGACAAGGCTACTTTGGCAAATGAATTTAATTCACACTTTGTGGGCTCTGTGGAAGACTTAACAAAAATTTTTGTGCTGCCAAATGTGCTCAACAACACAAATTCCATACTTCCAACAGATACTTTTCACATCGATGAGGTAAATGAGAAGTTAATTGCTGGTATTGTTAAAACACTGTCAAACTCAAAAACTAATGATATCTACAATATGAGCACCTCCTTTCTCAAAATGCACAGCAAAATATTAATCAAACCACTGACTTATCTCATTAATCTCTCCATTAGGTCTAGTACATTTCCATCTGGCTGGAAAAAAGCTGTCGTCATACCAGTTCATAAATCAGGCAGTAAAGACGATATATGCAATTACCGCCCAATCTCTATCTTACCAGTCCTATCTAAGGTTCTTGAAAAAGTTGTAGCTACACAGCTGATAGACTACTTACAAGACAGTCAACTTCTTCATCCACATCAATTTGGTTTTAGACCAGGATACTCAACAGAAACAGCAAATTGTTGCCTTATTGAAAACGTCAAACAGTCCTTGGACAGGGGTAATGTGGTAGGAGCTGTTTTTCTAGATCTCAAAAAGGCTTTCGATACTGTAAACCACAGTTTGCTTTTATCCAAAATGGTATCTTTTAACTTCTCCCCAAATACATTAGAATGGTTTGCATCTTATCTCCAGAATAGAGAACAGTGTGTAAAAGTTCACCAGGATAAATCCTCATTTTTAAACAACCGCATGGGTATCCCACAAGGGTCCATTCTTGGTCCTTTACTTTTCAGCATTTTTATTAATGACTTGCCGTTACACTGCTCAGCTGCAACATGCCAACTTTATGCAGATGATGCAGTTATTTACACAGCTGCCAAGACTCCAGCACAGGCTGCAGATGTACTGTCTACAAGTATGGTTGATGTCCAAGAGTGGCTCCTCAAGAACCATCTATTGCTGAACCTTCAGAAAACAGTCTCAATGTGCTTTTCAATCAAAAAATGTAACCTGCAACATTTTAAAGTTAATATACATGATCATGACATCAGTTTAGCTACAGAATTCAAATACCTTGGCATTGTACTAGATCCTCAACTCAAATTTAATCTTCATATAAAGAAAATTTCAAAAACAGTAAAAAAAAATCTGAACTGCTTTAAATTAATTAGATATTACATACCTTACGAAGCAGCTGCACTGTATATGCATTCTATGGTTTTTTCTCATATATCATACTGTTTGACAGTCTGGGCTCAAGCAGCCCCTTCCACAATAAGACATATAGGTTCATTATATAATCAAACCCTAAAAATCTTGGACAAAAAGCCCATTAGGTGGCATCACTGTAATGTTTTAAAAAAATACAACCTATTGAGTTTTGAGAGCTTCATTGACCTCTGTCTTCTGAAATTAACGTTCAAATGTTTCCATAAATCAGCACCCGAGCCACTTGCTGGTTTCGTCCAAAGACAGGACAGCAGCAGAGCCACCAGGAGTTCTGTTAACAATAACTGTAAAATATTCCACCGCAGAACCACATTTGGACAAACAGCTTTCTCTATAAAGGGCAGTCACATCTGGAACACAATGCCAAATGAAATTAAAATAATAACGGACTTTAAAACATTCACTAAAAATGTTAAAAACTGGCTGAAAAATAAACAAGAATGTACTCATGTATGAATTATTTGTCTGCAAAGTGAGAGTGAATGAAGGGAAGGAATAAATGTGTTTGTTTATAGTGAGTGACGGAGGGAGGAAGGCCTGAAATAGGCAAATGTGAGTTATGTTATATGTGTTAAATGTGAGTCAGGCTGTTATATTTGTGTATTTATAATATTTATGTTAAAGGTGAGTCAGGCTGTTATATTTGTGTATTTATTTTTTTCCACAATATCTTTATTGAACCTTTTTTTTTTTTTTTTTTAACAAACATGATACAAACAATCAAACACTAACACTAAAGTACTACAAAAAAAAAAATGCACTAAAAACACCAACAACCACCAACAAAATCAAGTCTTCAACAATGCTCCTCTGTTTAGTCTAGACAATCCAATACATAAGTATACATATTATGTTCACCAGTTTGGAATTTACAAGGTCCACACACATCATTCACCTTCTTCTTCAAGAGTTATGTTTAAATTTTTTACATAATCAATAAAAGGTCTCCATATATTCTCAAACACAATTTCCTTTGATTTCAGTATATATGTTATTCTTTCTAATGGAAGGTTTGTTAACATCTGTCTTAACCACTGAGTCACATCTGGTCTATGAGTCTTTTTCCATAATAGTGCAATACATTTTTTGGCATTAAGCAAACTGAGGTCTATGAATGTTCTTTCACTTTTATTGAAATTATGCTTTTCTGGGTACAGACCCAACAAAACCAGTTTAGGATTCAATATGATTTGTTTTGAGATTATTTTTTCAATTGTTACCCTCACCTCTTCCCAAAACATTCTTATTAATCTACATTCCCATAAACAATGAAATAGGGTTCCTTTACTTTCCATGCATTTTGTGCATGTATCTGGTATATTTTTGTTATATCTATTTAACTCCTCCGGTGTAACATACATCCGCATTAACCATTTGAAATGTATCAATTTAAGGCGTGCATTTATTGATTTGGTTTGAGCTTCTGTACAAGCCAATTCCCATTGTTCCTCTGAAATTTCAATTTGCAGATCTTCTTTCCAGTAGTTTAATCTTTTCAGTGAATTTTCACTTGAAGATAGTGTCAATGAGTTATAAAACTCTGAAATAATACCCTTTCTTTTACTATCTTTCATCATCATTTTTTCCAAGGATGAATAAATAGGTCGAGTGAGAGCTTTATTTTGATTTGATCGAATAAAGTTTCTAAGTTGAAGATATTTAAAAAAATGTGTTCTATTGAGATTAAATTTGATCCTCAGCTCTTCAAAAGACATTATGTTGTCTGCACATGGCAAATATAAATCCTGAATCTTTTGTATCCCTTTTAAATTCCATACTTTAAATACAGCGTCCGCTCTCCCTGGTTTAAAATATTGATTACCCCATATTGGACTAAATTGTGACAATAACTGTGGTTCTTTTAAATAGTTTTTAGCTTCACACCATATTTTGATCATATGCTTTACAAATGGATTTTTAACTTGTTTTTGTAATTTTTTTGCCGAATCTGAGTATATGAATATGGGAAGAGGTAAAGGTAAATTGTATGATTCCATTTCAGTCCAGTGAGGGAGCTCATTTGATGAAAAATAATATGTCATAGACCTCAGTTGTGCCGACCAATAATACAACATAAAATTTGGACATTTCAGACCTCCACGATCAAATGGTAAATATAATAAAGACAGACGTAATCTAGCCCTCCTGTTGTTCCATATAAATTCCACTAACTTTTTTTTTATTCTTGAGAATAGATCTAAAGGTGGTGATAAGGGAATGTATTGAAATAAATAAAGTATTTTAGGTAAAATATTACTTTTAAGTATATTGATTCTCCCGATCATCGACATTGGTAGTGACATCCATCTCTGAGTTAACTCACTGATATCTGACATTAAGGCTTCATAGTTGACACTGGCGACTGATTCTAGCTTAGGCATAATTTGGATTCCTAAATATTTAAACTGATTTACAACATTGAATTGATTTACCTCAGGGGCTGGGTAATTTCTCTGGGTCTCATTTAGCATTAATATTGAAGATTTAGTTTTATTTATTTTATATCCTGATATTTCCCCAAAATTCTTTATTAAATTCAACAAGGTTGGAATTGATTTTTTTAGATTCGACATAAACAAAATTATATCATCGGCGTACAGGGAGATTTTATGTTCTGCTGGTCCAACTTTAATTCCATATATTTGTGAATGTAAACGTATCGCTATCGCTAAAGGTTCAATTGCCATAGTAAACAGTAAAGGTGAGAGTGGACAGCCTTGTCGACATCCTCTATTGATTTTTATTGGTTTTGAAATATTGTTATTTGTTAGGATTTCTGCTGTAGCATTATTGTATATTATTTGAACCCATTTTATGAAATTATTTCCAAGTCCAAACCTTTGTAGGACTTCAAAAAGAAAGGGCCATTCAACTCTATCAAAGGCCTTTTCGGCGTCCAATGATAGGAGAGCTGTATCCGGTGCTTCTTTATTAAAATAGATAATATTAAATAGTCTTCTTACATTATGGAAGCCTTGTCTACCCTTTATAAAGCCATTCTGATCTCGATTAATAATATTTGGTAAAATCTCTTGTATTCGTCTTGCTAAAATTTTACAGATTATCTTAAGGTCGGCGTTTAATAGGCTTATTGGTCTCATATTTTCACATTTATTAGAGGGCTTACCTGGTTTTGGCAGCAGTATAATTAAGGCATTATTTATGTATGATGGTAAATTATTATTTTGAAATGCTTCTAAAACCATTTCCAAAAAAGGTTTTATTAATTTATTCTTAAATTTTTTATAAAGGTCAACTGGAAGACCATCTGGTCCTGCACTTTTTCCTGATTTCATATTATCAATGGCTAGCCCAACTTCTTCTTGACTAATTTTAGACTCCAATATCTCCCTGTTTTCATTTGGAATACACGGTATAGATAGTTCGTTCAAAAACCCATTTAGTTTTGTTAAATCAGGTTCATTTTTGGTATCATATAATTTTTCATAGTAATCTCTAAAGGCTCTATTAATTTCTAAAGGATCTATAACTACCTGTCCATTACTTATAATACTGGTAATTGGTGTTTTAATTTCCAATTGTTTAATCTGCCATGCTAATAATTTTCCTGATTTTTCACCTTGTTCATAAAAAGATTGTTTCAATCTTAGAAGACTCGAAGCAGCTCTATTCGCTGATTTTTTGTCGTATTCAGCTCTCAAAATCAGTAATTCATTCTCCAACCTTGGGTCACTTCCTGCATACACTTTTTCCTGAAGATTTTTTATTTTATGTTCCAATTTAGCTCTCTCCTCTCGAGTCTTCTTAGATTTTGATCCTGTATAACTAATAATATGCCCCCTAATAAAAGCTTTGAAAGCCTCCCACTTTACACATGCTGATGTTTGTGTAGTATTGATGTCAAAGAACTCGTCTATCTGTTTTTCTATATACTTGACAAATTCCTCATCCTGAAGCCATTTATGCTGAAATTGCCATCTACCTGATTCCTTTGTCAATTTTTTATCTACATATATTAGACAACAGGGTGCATGATCAGAGATCACGATGTTATCATAAAAGCAGTTTTGAATCTTGGACCTTAATTCTGTGGAAATCAAAAAATAATCAATACGTGAGAATGTCTTGTAGGTACTGGAATAACAAGAATAGGCTTTAACTTGTGGTTTCATTTCTCTCCATATATCTAACAATCTCAATTCTTTCATAAAATGATTAATAGTCATCCTACATCCAATGTGCGTACAATCCAGTCCTGTTGATCTATCCACACCTGGATTCAATGTACAATTAAAATCCCCTGCTATTATATGTTGCCCTGTAAGTGATGATAAGATGAGAAATAAATTAGCAAAGAACTTCTGATCATCTATATTGGGACCATATAAGTTCACAAGATTTATATTTTCTAATAGCAAAGAACCTTGAATGATTACATATCTTCCAAATTTGTCTCCAATTACATTTTTCACTTGAAAAGGAACTGATTTATGTATGAGAGTCATAACTCCCCTGGCTCGGGATGAAAATGAAGAGGTGAATACACTTCCCTGCCATCTACTCCTAATTCTTTTAACATCCTCCTCTATCAGATGAGTTTCTTGTAAAAACACAATTCTTGAACCCATGTCCTTTATTTTATTCATAACTTGTTTAAGTTTTTTTAAATTTTGTAGACCTCTGCAATTCCATGAAGTTAAATTAAGATTAACACTTTGGTCCATGATCAATAGAGAGTTTGGGATTACCTTGCAGTGTAAACATGCTCATACAGAGAAGCAAAAACATGAGTGGTTGAACATTCATCCTACAAACTACACACAAACAAATTTCCCCTTCCCACACTTGTGGCAAACCCCCCAAAATCAAAAGAAAAATTCTGTCTCCCGATATAGCCATCGACCGTTCCACACCCACGGGGAACAGCCTAAGCCACTCCTTCTTCATCCTCCCAATCACCCTAACTCTACTGCTTTTAATGACGTAACATTAACTCTCCTCTGTAGTTTTCCAACTTAACTCCAAAATTTTTAACAACTTTGTACATCATAGTTTTTTTTTGTTTGTTTGTTTTGTTTTTGTTTTGTTTTTTTTTAATATATAATACAATCTATATTTTGTAAACTTACTATTTACTTCAAGTCAGTCAGATGCCTGTGCAAATGCTTAATTATTCTACCTTATATTTTGTTCATGCTTAGCTCCCACCAGTCTCTTCTTCTTCTTTGATCTTCTTGATGAACTCCTGCGCCTCCTCTGGGGTCTTGAAGATGTGGGTTCTGCCCTCATACGTGGTCAGCAGTCTCGCAGGATAGATTACACCATGACGAATCCCAAGGTTGCGCAGCTCCTTACGTACGGGATCAAACTGCTTCCTCAATTGCTGGATTCCTGTGGCCAAATCTGGGTAGAACCGCACCTGCTGGTCCTGGTGTTTAATCTCTCCTTTTTTAGCTCGTGCAGCGTTGAAGATCTTCATCCTGTCTCTGTTGTTAAGAAACTTCATAATTAAGGTCCTCGGCGGTCCCTTATCTCTCCGTGGGCCAATGCGATGTGCTTTTTCCAGAACCACTGCTGATTGCAACTCCTCGCTGCCCAGCACCTCCGGAATCCACTTTTCCAGAAAGGAACATACGTCCCGACCTTCTGATTCCTCTGGAAGACCCACCAGCCTCAAATTATTCTGTCTCGACCGAGATTCCAAATCCAAAATATTATCTTCCAGAGATTTATTTTTTTTTTCCAAAGTGCGCACCTTTAATTGAAGACGGGTGACGTCATCTTCAGCACTAGCGAGACGGAGCTCCATCTGCGCCGTTCGTTCTACACAGTCACCCAATTCCTTTCTTATTCCTTCCAACGCTGTCATAATCCCATCAAATCTAGAGGAAAAGTCCGCTCTCATTGAACTCATGGCAGCCATCAGCGCATCTGCGCCATTCCCCGCAGAAATCGCAGCGTTGCCAGCCTCCTCCGCCATATATGGAGCCCTGTTTGCTGCGTCACAGACCTGAAAGTCCGTTAATTTGGACTGTTTCGGCGGCTCGCTTTTTCCTTTTCCTGGTTTTCCAGCCTTAGGCTTCGCCGACATATCCTCGCCCAAACGCTGGGATACGTTCTGTCCCAAATGAGAGAGTTATTTGCCGATTTTTTTTCTCCAGGAGCAGAGCAGAGCGAGACACGTCCGTCCTACGTGGCAGCCATAACCGGATATTTGTGTATTTATAATATTTATAATATTTATAATTGTGTATTTATAATTTTTCTGCATTGATGTATGTGGTTATTGTGTATATTTTTATCTTGATTCTTTTTTCTAAAGCCCATCCAGGGACAAGAGTTGCAAATTAGCTAATAGCTATACACTCTATGTGCAACACATCAGATTGATTGTCTTTGATTAATTGTCTATGTTTATTGCACTGTCCCTGTCAAATAAACTAATCTACTACTATATTTAATAAAGTGGAATGACATAGGGAATAAGTATTGAACACATGAGTAGCACATGAAGGAAAAAAGTTGCAAAAAGGCATAGAAAGCTGAAATCCATCAGAATTTAGGAAGCCATCCCATCCCCCTCAGAAACACGATATACTGTGGCGAGAAACAAAATAACTGGAACACGATGTAATGTTAATTGGTAAAATAAGGAAATCTTTCACACCAGTCCCCACCCAGAGTTTCTGAACCAAGGTGGTAGTTTCAGAGCTAACGGTGCTACTGTAGAGTGAGCTTGCTGAACACAGGTTTTACTGGTCTTTCCTTTGAATTTCAGTCATGTGACTAGACGTTCCTGTTCATACATTGTTCTTTAATTTACAGTCGAACTATCTCATGTACACCAACCGAGGACACAGTCTGGGGACGGATGATTTTTTCGCGCATGGGGAGTTGTTCAGAACTCTTTATACAAAGATATATAGAGTGGTGATATAGAGTGAAGTACGTGTTGTGTTTCAAAAAGCTTGGATACGAAGATGGAGTAGACTTGCTGAGAGTGATGATATAGAGGGAAGTACGTGGCGGTAATGCACCTGTACCTGGTTGCCAACCACCAATCAAATCTAAAAGAAGAAGAAGAACTATATCATGTAATTGTGGCTTCTTTTCATGTTTGATCATGTTTGTTCATTTGTCTCTTTGTTTGTTAGCAGGATTATACAAAAATTAATGGAAGGATTTTGATGATTTTTTTTTTTTTTTTTTTGCCAGAGGTAACCCTTGGACAACAGATGAACTCAGAGTTTTGAGGTGATCCAGGTCAGGATGCTGATTTATGGATCACTTTTTCACTTTCTTTAACTTTCCAAGACAGGCCCTTCTTGGAGGTGTGCACTCTCTGAGTGCCCTCTAGTTTTGTTATATTTTTACTGACATAGTCTAGGTGGTCAGAGTTGGCCTGTCTTCCTGCATTAGCGTTTGCCTGGGCGGCGTCATGGATTTTCTTTATATTAGTAAATGGCCCATGTTGATCTGGTGAATAAACAGTGCAGAGTCAAAGATGCCTTTTCTGGGTATTTATTTACATCTTGGCCAAGAAGGGAAAATGTCGTGTCCCGCATGCAGGCGAGTACCACGAGAAGATTCAAAGTCTCAGAACAGATCAGAGAGTTTTAATACAGTAGACCAAACAGATAAGCATTGTTTTGGGAACACCGAGTCAGCAGTGTTCAAGGCTTCAAGGCTGGGGCTGAATCCTCACTGTCTCATGGGAAAAGTACTGGGTGTAGTGCAGGGGTGTCCAATCATGTGCCATGGAGGGCCAAGACCCTGCAGGTTTTACCTCCAACCAGTGTCTTCAACAGCAGATTCCACTGAATTTCTTCCCACTGATTGCTGATAAGTGAAAACACCTGTTGAAGAGACTGGGTAGAAGAAAAAACCTTCAGGGTCTTGGCTCTCCATGGCACATGATTGGACACCCCTTGTGTAGTGTCATTTATGATTACAGGAGCCAGAATAAAGGGACAATAATAAAAAAATATCCATAACAAGAAGTCGGGACACCTAATGCTAGCTTAACTGTTGGATGACAGTTGTATCTTTTCATTATTTTCTATATATCTGTCTATCTGTGCTTAGTAATGGAGAAAAAGAATGAAAAAAGAAAAACATCAATCAGAAACAGCAGTGTGTTATTCAGGAAGATTGGACAGGGATCACAGTGGTGTTTCAATTGAGTGTAAATAGCCCCCTGAAAGGTTTATTATTTTAGGTTAATTACTTGATCAGTACCTGAGTGGTAGCCTAGTTGCTAGAGCATCCGCCCCACAACCGGGAGGTCGTGAGTTCAAGTCCCAGCTGGGTCATACCAAAGACCATTTAAAAATGGTACTTTCTGCCTTCTAGCTTGGTGCTCAGCAAAATAGAACAAGGAAAGTTAATGCACAGAGCTACCAGAGGACCGACCCCCCCCCCCCCCCCACTGTTGCTTTCACTACTCACAGTAGCTGTGTGGCCTAGGGTCAGTGAAACGGAGATAGGCGCCGCCCCAGACACCTCATGATGTCCCACATGCTGTGGAAGGGATTAACTTGATGAACCTGATCAATAATTCTGAGATAAATGTTCTCCTATTTAGTAGTTAAGTTTACAAATTACAGAAGCCTTGTGCCATCCTATGCGCTGATGTAAAATGACAAGCTTTTATTTTGATAAAGGTTAACGGTAGTTTTGTTTCCTCTTCTGGTGCCGGCACATTGAATTGTCAGTGAGGCTACAGTGCTATTCAGAGACAGTTGAGCTACGAATGCAAACATTAATCAGTTTTATGGACCCATAATGAGGCACAACCTCTTACGATGGTCGTAGTTTATGTGTTTTATTCAACGTGTAATATGCTATAACAAGAAAATAAACTGTAAACTTCGCCAGCAGTCAAGATCGTTATTATCACATATTACGGGGTTCAGTACAGTAAGAGCTTCACCTCTTAAGCTAACCTGCTATCGAAGATTCCAAAGGAGGAAAAGGACAACTTCTACAAATGGAAAGGAACACTTCTCCGGAGGAAAAGGTCAAGGACAGCAGTCAGTTGAAGACGGTGTGGTGGTAAAAAAAAAAAGAGCAACAAGGACTTAAGGACATGGCTAACGAAAATGGGATACAATGCTAATCTGCGCGGCAAGGATAAGGAGGAGCAGATTGCTACCCTTCGAAAGGTAATAGAGGAATGCAAGAAAATGCTTCAAAAGGAAACAGAAAAGGGTACTGTCAGGCAAGAACCTAAAGAGACTTTGCAAAAATAATTAGAAAATGCTTGCTGAACTGTTAAAGGATGACGACGATGGTTCAGATAAAGTTAGGCACTCAGAGCATGCTCGGAATCCCACTGAAAAAATGCTAGCATACCGTAGAGAAGAACAGAGCAAAAGGGAAAAAAAACTTGCTAGCCTTTATGAACAGTGGAACGTGCTAGCTTGTAGCACACCGCAAGAACTCAAATATGAGCTAACAGAAGAGTACCTAGCATTCCTTGCAGAATAATTGGAGAAACCGAAAATGGACATTTTGAAAATGTTTGATGAACTGAGAGTGCAAAACACACCTGATACAGAGCTAAGGTGTAAAGTTGATGCTTGTGTGGCAGTAACGAGTGACATCATGAAAATCTTGAATGAGAGAATGACAGGCATAAATGGCGAATATGCAGAACAGGAAGGACGGCGCTTGCGTGAGCTGCTTGAGCCTGACTATGCCCAATCCATTTATGGTTCTGCCTCCGAACTCAGTCATCATTCCAAGCACTCAAGTGTTGCAGCCAAGCGAGCAGAAGCGGTGGCAGATTTAGCCGCAAAGGAGGGTGAATATAAGGCTTTGCTGGAGGAAAAGAAACAAAAGGAGAAGATAAGAGTCCTAGAGGAGGAACACAGGAAAGAATTAGAAAGACATAAAGCTGAATTAGAGTATTTGCCAGCTGAAAGAGACTTAAAGGCCACTCATGCCAGACCTGAAGCCTACGACAGAGAAGTTAAAGAGAAGTCTGATGCCTAATCCTTTTAGTCCTTTCACGACCCCATGTCACTCAGCTACATTCCTCTTCGTGTCCCAATGCAGCCTTACACAACCGTCAGTCCATCTTCTCCCATTGACGTCTCCTGCCTAGCACAAGCTGTTCTGGACATTGCTATCAATAGATTGCCAATGCCTGAGTCCACTGTATTTAATGGCAATCCAATTGACTTTATTGAGTGGAAAGCCTCATTTATGTCACTCATAGATATTTATAGAATATTTCCACTACTGATAAGCTGTGGTACCTCAAATGATACATAGGTGGCTCAGCTCAGAAGTGCTTAGAAGGGACTCTCTATCGCAGTGACGATGCAGCGTACAGTGATGCTTGGAGCAAGCTCAGTCAGAGGTATGGCCAGCTGTTTATCATTCAAAGATTCAAGATTCGAAGATTTTATTGTCAGGAATCTGGGTTTAGCTGTTCCAAACCCAGTTCTAACTTATTAGTTATTTGCCCTATTTTCTATCTGGCGTGTCTGGGAGCTTTTGGCTTCCGCTTCCTGACAGCTCGGGCACGCCCCCTTCTCCTGTCAGTGCCGTCAACTGTGCTCAGTTAATGGGTGTTCCCACACACATACACATGCGCACACACACTCCATTCATTCTCATTCACACGCACAGACACTCATTCATGCACACCTGAGGTTCATTAGTCCAGCCCACGCTTTCCCACACCGGCAATCTCTTTCCTCTTTTAGTTTATTATGAATTAAACGAGGAGTTAGTAGGAAGAGATCACTTCAGCATTCGCCCTCATTCGTGGCAGCTAGCTCTCCACGAATGTTGTACGACTTCCGTCACTCGTGCAGCCTGACATTTACAGATGTTCATCCCTGGATGTTAGTATCTGACCCTGCATGTTTTCCCTAATCCGCCAGACTACATGGGAAGCCTTGGATCGCTCCAGTTCGGTAAGTCATTTGCCTTTCTCCCTGTGCTAGCAGCAACTTTGCAGCACTAGGCTTCACTGTCACCGGGCTGTAGAGCATCCGGGCGGCACCCTGTATGTCTGGTGGCCATTTAACTCTGCATTTCAATTCTCTGTACTGGTGGACATTACTGGACTTGTCATTTTCATTGGGTTTGTTAGTAAAAGTGTGCAATCTACTCTCACTTTTGGGTTTTTTATTTCCTTGCAGCTGTCGTCTCAGTCACAGTGAGTAACATGCTTAAGGAAGAATTAGGAGACTCTGACTTAGAGGAGTTCTATTGGATGGATTCTAAGGTTGTTTTGGGCTACATTAATAATGATGTACACTGCTTTCACACCTTTGTAGCGAATAGGGTACAGAAAATCTGCCATGCCTCAGACCCCAAACAGTGGTTTTACGTACCGACTGATGATAACCCAGCAGACTGTGCTTCAAGGGGGGCAACAGTGGACGAGTTGCTTTCACCTGATTGGTTCACTGGCCCTAGCTTTCTGTGGAAAAGAGAAATAGAAATGCCAGCAGAAGTGTCTATAGAGCTCCCCGTTGGTGACCCAGAAGTTTGAGAGGCTCAGACTTTTCAGACAGAGACTTCAGAACAAGTAAACCTTTTGGACAGACTGTAAGCTTTCATCTTGGTCTCAGGCTATCAGGGCAGTGGCGCATCTCCTACAGCATGCTAGAAAGAATAAATCAAGTGCCCTCTCAACAGTTAGTGAAAGACAAAGTGCGGAGCGACTCATAATCAAAGACCTGCAGAACCAAGCATTCCAAGAAGAGATAAAGCTACTGAGCAAAGGACATCAGCTTCCAAGGCACAACAAGCTGTATCTCCTCAATGCTTTTCTGGACACAGAGGGTGTACTCAAGGTGGGAGATAGGCTTAGCCACTCATCTTTCCCTACCCTATTCAAACACCCCACAGTCATACCACAGGGACAACACATAAAACTTATCATTGCCCATTATCATGAAAGAGTGAAACACCAGGGTAAAGGCTTCACCATCAATGAGAGTAGGTCCGGTGGCTATTGGATCTGTGGACTGAGCAGAGCAGTTGCAACTTACATCCATCACTGTGTCACTTATCAAAGGCTGAGAAGGCCTGTTAAAGGCCAAAGAATGAGTGGCCTTCCAGTGGAATGAACAGAACCCATGCCGCCGTTCACATACTGTGGCATGGACTGTTTTGGTTCTTTTTGGACAAAGCAAGGGAGAGAACGAGAAGAGGTATGGGTTACTTTTCACATGTTTTTGCTCTAGAGCAATTCACATCGAAATGTTAGAGGACTTGTCTACAGACACATTCATTAATGGACTGAGATGCTTTATTGCTTTAAAAGGTGCTGTAAGACAAGGCAAGGCAAGTTTATTTGTATAGCACATTTTGTGTACAAGACAATTCAAAGTGCTTTACATAAAAACATTAAAGCATTACAGTAAGTTGCAAAAGGAATACATAAGAATTTAAAAGCAAACTAAAAAGTAAATTAAAAAGAAACAAAAACAAGCTAAAATACAATACGACAGAAATAAAAGTTAGATTAACAATTGTTCTACTGAAAGGTCATGGTAAATAGGAGAGTTTTTAACCTCGATTTAAAGCAGCTGAGAGTTTCAGCAGCCTCATGCTTTCTGGGAGTTTGTTCCATGTGTGAGAATCATAAAAACTGAACTCTGTCTCACCCCGTTTGGTTCTAACTCTGGGCACAGATAGTAGACCTGACCCTGATGATCTGAGGGCTCTGGGTGGTTCATAATGGACAAGCAGATCTGAAATGTATTTTTGGCCCTACACCATTCCTAGCAAAAAAAAACCAAAACAACTCTTATACATCTAGCATACTTTGTCTAAGTTCAAACAAATTTTGGGTGGTGTGTAAGTAGCCAACACTGAATCTTTCTATAATGAACAATGACACACAGATACAGCGCCCCCTACTGCCAGTGGACAGGAAGTTGTCAATAACTCACGTACACAGTCCAAGTGGAGCTGATTTTCATATATGAATGATAGTAGTACCACCTAGAACTGATTTATATGACTATACCACTTGTAGTCATACCGCTTTACATGTCAAGTCAGGTATTGGAGGTATATCGCTGCACGGTGGCGCAGTGGTTAGCACTACGGCAGCACAGTTTACCCTTGGCCGGGGGATTGTGGGGATCGTGGGTTCGATCCCAGCCCCCGACCAACAGTGATCTGTGTGGAGTTTGCATGTTCTCCCCGTGTTGCGTGGGTTTACTCCGGGATTTCTCCGGTTTCCTCCCACATGCCAAAAACATGCATGTTAGGTTAATTGGCTGTTCTAAAATTGTCCCTAGATATCTGTTTCCTATAGGCCCTTAGAATAGAGGGTTAGTATTAATGAAAGCGCTTTGAGTGGTCTTTGTGACTAGAAAAGCGCTATATAAGTGCAGGTTAGTTAGTTAGTTAGTTAGTATTGGTTTGCTTGCTACCGGATAACCATCAAAACCGGTACTACCTGTCTCATGGGTCGGGCCAACGGCGACTCAACCGGCAACCCTGCCCTTCCGAGGATGTGGAGGGTGAAACTGGGCATCCTGGCAGAACTAAAAACAATATCTGTCACAGGTCTGTGGTGGACCACTCCCAGTTACACGGAGTGAGACTGGACATCCTGGCAGATAAGCACATCTGTCGCACGGTCTGTGGTGGACTTTTGCCAGTTGGTGCATCGTGACATGCACTCCACAAAGAGCAGAGATAAACAAACCTATCATCTGGTCAGTCACTGCAACAGATACTGGAGTCACTTTGTCTTGGCCTGTCCTTGCCACTGATAATACCTTTATCTGCCAAGAATGTGCTGCTAGTCCAGCAAAAGTTGGTGGTACTCATATACTTTGCAAGCAGTTTCATGAAGCAGTCAGTCAGAAAGCAACTCATACCGGCTCGGACGTCACCCGGGTTGACAATGTCAGGAGTTCCTGGCAGCGGCGAGCGAAGGACAGAGCTGTGTGGAGGAATCTGATCAGACCTGAATGAAACAGTCATTGCCGCCCCCGACAGACTGCTTTGATGATGACCATTCAGAGCTTTATAAACCAACAGCAGTATTTTGAAATCTATTCTTTTACAGACAGGAAGCAAGTGTAAAGATCTGAGGGCTGGAGTTATATGATCCACTTTCTAGGTCTTAGTGAAGACTCAAGGTGCAGCGTTCTGAATCAACTGCAGCTGTCTGATGGACTTTTTAGGGAGACCTGTGAGGACAGCATTACAGTAGTCCAGTTTACTGAAGATAAATGCATGGACAAGTTTTTCTAGGTCAACAAATTAAATGTGATCAAGGCACTAATTTTGTGGGTGCAAAAAATGAACTGAATGCTGCACTGAAAGATTTAGACATGGACAGACTCAATACCTTTCTCACAGAGAAAGAGTGTGAATTTGTAATGAATGCACCTCATGCCAGCCATGCAGGGGGTGTATGGGAACGGCAAATTAGAACTGTGAGAAGTATCCTGAATGCCACTTTACTACTGTCCTCTGGCAGGCTTAATGATGTGTCATTGCGCACATTCCTTTACGAGACTGTGGCTGTAGTAAACAGCCGTCCACTTACTGTTGATACTCTGAACAGCCCTAATAGTTTAGAGCCACTTACTCCTTACCACCTGATCACAATGAAATCCACTGCTGCCTTTCCCCACCTGGCACCTTAGAAAGGGTGGATCTTTATGGAAGAAAGAGGTGGCATCAGGTGCAGTACTTGACAGAACAATTTTGGAGTAGATGTAAAAGGAAGTACCTCCACAGCATCACAACAAGACAGTGTTGGCATAGCACTAAAAGGAACCTGCAAGTCAGCGACGTAATAATGGACACTGAGGACACTTTACCCAGGAGCCAGTAGAGATTTGGGAAAATCTCAGAAATCACCACAGGCCAAGATAGACTTGTGAGACGGGCCAAAATTCTGCTCTGCTTGGAGAGAGAGAGCTGAATAACAAAGGAGAGCGCACCAGCAAACTGTCTTTAGATGAGCGCCCAGTCCAGAAATGAGTTTTGTTGCTAGAAGTGGTTTAAGCACAATGCAGTTATGAACTGTGATATAGTTTCCTGTGTAGTATACTGTAAATGTTCAAAGGGTTATTTTTCTATATGGAAATTATGTGTTTTAAGGTTTTCCTGTTGCAAAACACTGTAATTTGGTGGGAGTGTAAATAGTCTCTGAAAGGTTTATTATTTTAGGTTAATTACCTGATCAATAATTCTGAGATAAATGTTTTCCTATTAGTAGTTACGTTTATAAAGTACAGAAGCCTTGTGCCATCCTATGCACTGATGTAAAATGACAAGCTTTTATTTTGATAAAGGTAACAGTAGTTCTGTTTCCTCTTCCGGTGCCGGCCCATGGAATCGTCAATAAGGCTACAGCACTTATCAGACACAGTCGAGTTAGGAACGCTAACGTTAATCAGTTTTATGGTCCCATAATGAGGCCTAAGCTCTTACGGTGGTTGTAGTTTATGTGTTTTGTTCAACGTGTGCTGTGCTAAAACAAGAAAATAAACCGTAAACTTCACCAGCAGTCAAGATCATTGCCATCACGTATTATGGAGATACGAGTTCAGCTAGCATTAGCGCTATAATGTGGAAATGTGCAGAAGCTAAATCGCTGTTAGCCTTTAATCTCGAGATACCTATGTTTTGATAACGTAATCATCACTTTGTAATGGACTCCCTCAGAGTAGCTATTAAGCTAACTAGCAACCGATATAGAGCAGAGGTCTGCAACCTGCGGCTCTGGAGCCACATGTGGCTCTTTTGCCCATAACCAGTGGCCCCCTCAGGCCTTGAGACCCCCCACCATCCCCTCACATTTACAAGAAAAGGTGCAACAAAATTTAAAAAAAAATAGTTGCACATCCATGAGAAAAATATCACAAAATGTCTGGGAAAAACAAGCAAACAAAAAAAAACCTGGAAAAATTTGAAGTTTTATGAGAAAAATGTAGCAAATTTATCTTAAAAAAGCTGCAGTTTTACTTGTGAAAGGTAATACATTTACAAAGAAAAATGTAATAAATTTAAGAGAAAAGCTGAAAATTTGTGCCAAAAATATTCAAAATTTATGGAAAAAGCTACAATTTTATGAGGAAAAAAATCCACAAATTTATAAGGAGAAAATTCAGAAAAGATCTGCTGAAAACAGACAAATTTCCCAGAAAAAAGCTGCAATTTTGTTCCAAAACTGTGGCATTTATATGAAAAAAAGCTGCATTTTTACCTGAAAAAGTAACAAATTTACCCCAAAAAAACATTTTCGTGAGATCAAAGGCTATGAAAAAGTTATAATTTTATTGTGAAAAATGATAAATTTACATTTTGAAAGTCTCAAATTTTATTCCACAAGGGTATCAAATTTTCAATGAAAAATGTGACAAATTTATGAAAACGCAGAACACATTTATTATAAAAAATGTGCAAAAATATTATAGTTTAATGAGGAAAAACAGCAACACAATTTTGCAAGAAGAAAATTCACAATTTTTTGCAAAAATTCAAAAATTTACTGGAAAAATGTAATTTTGTAAGAAAAATATAACAGATTTGCAATCAAAAAAGCTGCAAATCTGTGAGAAAAACCTATTTTAATGGTGATGTGGTGATCACAGATTATTGTTGGAACTCTGCTGTTTTACCTCAGCTTTCAGGCTCTGATATTTCTGTGGCTCCACACAGACTTTTTTAGACAGAAATTACTTAGAGCAGCTCTTTGTGTGGTACAGGTTGCTGACCCCTGGGCTAGGTGGTGCAAGTCATGTGACATACCAAAGTGAGGACCGGTTCTATATACTGCATAATAAACAATGACCTCTGCACTGCATATTTATCTAAGTTATTGTACGTTTCTGAAATGACAATAAGCCTGTTCTATATTATGCTCATCATGGTGCTTAGCAACAGTTAACTGGGGACAAATATTCCTTCAACTCCCTCCCCCACTCCCCCTGTCAGGTTCAGCATAAGTAAGACAATTTAAATAATGTGTTAAAGTTATTATACAGTCATTTATATACCGCATATACTATATCAAATATGAGCAAAGTAAATGTATTTGGCACAATAAGACAAGGAGATATTACAATCTTTTGATATGTATTGCTGTCAATTATGAATATATCACCTCAGTATTCTAATCAAATCAGCCTTTATTGTCATATTGCTGTACATACAACTGTAGTGCAGGCAAGATGAAATTGCGTTTCTCTCGGAATCCATATCAGTAAAAGAACATAATTTAAGACACACTTACACATATCTTCACCCCCCACCCCACCACAGCCATTCACACATCCCTGAGACATACTTGAAAAAACTAACCAGAACTATAATATACAAATAATATACATAATGTCCATAGGTGCATTAGTATGTATGAGAGATTCCGGATCAACTGTTCAGCATGCTAACAGCTTGTGGAAGGAAGCTGTTAATCAGTCTGGTGGTTCTGCCTCTGATGCTCCGGAATTGTTTGCCAGATGGCAGAAGTTCAAAGTGTTTATGCAGAGGGTGAGAACGGTCCTTGACAATGTTCAATGCCCTGCTCCTGCAACGGTTCTGAAAAAGTTCTTGGACAGAGGGGAGGGAGACTCCAATTACCCTCTCAGCTCCCTTAACTATCCTCTGCAGGGCATTTTTGTCTGACATACTGCAGCTGGAGTACCATGTAGCAATGCAGTACTTCAGAACACTCTCCACCACACCTCTGTAGAAGGTCCTGAGGATGCAGATGGGGAGAGAGGCCTGTTTGAGTTTCCTCAAGAATTGCAGTCTCTGCTGGGCCCGCTTCCTGATCCCCAAGGAATTCTTGCTCCAGGTCAGGTCCTGCGAGATCTGCACTCCGAGGAACTTGATGTTCTCCACTCTCTCCACTAAACGGCCGCCGATGCTGAGGGGAACGTGTTCAGGCTGTGACCGCTGGAAGTCGATAATCATCTCCTTCGTTTTGTCCACGTTGAGCACCAGATTGTTCTCCCTGCACCAGCCCTCCAGGTCTCTCACTTCTTCCCTGTACATTGATTCATCATCCCTCTGAATAAGTCCCACCACCGTGGTGTCGTCTGCAAACTTAATAATCTGGTTCCCCTCGTGTTTGGATACACAGTCATGTGTTAGAAGTGTAAACAACAGTGGACTGAGTACACAGCCTTGAGGGGATCCGGTGCTCAGCGTGACAGAGTTGGAGATGTTGTTTCCAACCCGGACAGACTGAGGTCTCTCAGTCAGGAAATCCAGGATCCAGAGACATGTGGCGGTGTTCAGACCAAGAAGGAGTAATTTCTCCATCAGACTCTGGGGAATAATGGTGTTGAATGCTAAGCTGAAATCAATGTACAGGTGTCTGGCGCAGGTGTCTTTCTGATCCAGGTGGGTGATGACAGAGTGCAGGGTGGTGATTATAGCATCCTCCGTGGAACGGTTTGAACGATATGCAAACTGGAGCGGGTCATGTGATGCAGGGAGGCAGGCTGTAATGTGTGGTTTGACAAGCCGTTCAAAACACTTCATCACAATTGGTGTCAGTGCAACAGGACGATAGTCATTCAGACAGGACACCACTGGTTTCTTTGCCACTGGTACTATGACAAAGGTCTTGAAGCATCTGGGAACGATGGCCTGACTCAGGGAGATGTTATAAATGTCAGTTAGTACATCCGCCAACTCGCTCGCGCAGTCTCGGAGCACACGTCCCGGGATGTTGTCCGGACCTGCAGCTTTACATGGGTTGACCCTGGTTAGGGTCCTCCATGTCTCCGCTGTGTTGATGGTGAAAGCTGCTCCGACCGATGGTGGGGATGGGCCAGCCCCCCCTCTGATTGTCGGGTTTGATGCTTCAAAACGTGCAAAGAAGCCGTTGAGCCTGTTTGGAAGCGAAGCGTCATCATCATCGACCCCCTGCCTAGACTTATAGCCCGTCAGTGTCCAAACTCCCTGCCACACCTGCTTGGTGTTCCTAGTGTCACAGAGGTGTCCCTGGATTTTCTCCACATAGGCGCGCTTCGCTGTCTTAATTCCCTTTGAGAGCACAGACCTGACTGAGCGGAGGGCGATCCTGTCCTTCGCTCTGAAGGCTGCATCTCTGGCTGTAAGCAGCGAGCACACCTCTGCAGTCATCCAGGGCTTATGGTTTCCCCGTACAGTGATGGCCTTCACTGTAGTGACATCCTCTGTGCACTTCACGATGTAGCTGGTGACCGTTTCAGCATACTCCTCCACATCTGTCTTGTCTTCCTGGGAGGCTGCTATTTTGAAGACCTCCCAGTCTGTGTGCAGAAAACAGTCTTTCAGTGCTGAGGTTTCACTCTCTGGCCAAATCCTGGTTTGTTTCACTACTGGCCTGCTGCGCTTCAGTAGAGGTTTGTAAGCAGGCACCAGCATCACGGATATGTGGTCAGAAAGGCCGAGGTGGGGGCGGGGTATTGCCTTATAAGCATCTGTGTTTGTGTACACCAAGTCCAACATATTCTCTCCTCTGGTCTTAAAGTCTACACATTGTTTAAACTTGGGGAGCACAGTCTTCAAGCTGGTGTGGTTAAAATCCCCTGCAACCACCACAAAACTGTCCGGGTATTGCATCCATTGATGATATATCCGTCTTGTGTAATATTGCTTAAATATGTTTTGTGTCCCCATGCATATATTACCTTGACTTTTTGTTACTGAAAGTTCTCTAATAGTTAAAATAAAAAAGTGGCTGAGACATGTGGACGAAAGCGGAGAAACGAAGAAGCAGTCCTAATGGAGACTGATTTAATCGGCCAGGAGGGACGACAGGGAGACGAACAAGAGAGCAGCAGGAAACACACACACACACGCGCGTGCGCGCACGCACACACACACACACACACACACACACAGAGAGAGAACAAATAACACAATTGAAGAGACAAGGCGGGAGGACGGAGACTCAAACAGGATGAATTTAACTGGGTCGCAGTGTGTGAATGTGTGTATGTGAAGAGCCAAAAAATCAATAGAAGGTCTTTTTGGTTGGCGCGTGTGTGTGCGCACGCGCGCACACACACACACACACACACACACATCCTGGTTGCACAGTCGTATGTGTTTTTGTAATTTCAGTCTCCCGTGTTAAAAAGTGTTTTTTCATGAAATGCAGTAGAGACCGTTTCTATTTTCAAGAATCTTCAATTTGAATGAAGGAAAAATGCTCTGTGGAATCTCATGATAACCACGGTAGCTTAAAATTAGACGTTAAAAAGTTGATGCTTTTGGCAGAGGTGGGTTAACCGATGATTAATATGAAAATTTCAGGAAGTTACCTGGAAAAAAACATGAAAATTAAAATGAAAGGAGGATAATACAGTGTGACTGCTGTATGCTGAAAATGCTCTCCTGGAATGCTAGGACATATGCTAGCTTAAAATTCAAAAATGCTTAGTCAGAGAAAGAAATGAAAACTCAATAGAAACTATTATAAAGTCTGAAATTTGACAGAAATTCTACCTAAATTTAAATGATAAAATTAGAAAAAAAACCCATAAAAGTTTTCAAATAACAGACTGAAAGCAGAATAGCTGAAATTTGCAGAAGCTTTTAAGTTTCAAAGTTAGGGAGCCCCCCCCCAAGGTTGAGCGTGACATTTTTTTGGGTGGTTACTTTTGTGCTCCCTCACAAAATATTTTGCTTTCCTTTGCCATACTTTTGTAAAATATTGTGTTTGCTCGCAATACTTCTACATTCCCTCACAAAATATTTTGCTTTTCCTTCCAATACTTTGCACTCCCTTGCAAAATATTTTGTGTTCCATCGCAGTACTAAGTTGTGCCGACTGTCATTGTACAGATATAATGTCTTTGTGCTTCTTCTTCTTTTAGATTTGATTGGCGGTTGGCAACCAACTTACAGGTGCATTACTGCCACACACTTCACTCCATATCGTCACTCTATCTGGTCAGGAGCTGTAGTCGTTACAAATTCATCACTCTGTATCACTCCATCGCTCTATACATCCAGCATCACTCTGTCCTCGTCTTTGTGCTTGAGGCCAGGGTCAAAATAAAATTCAATGCCCCTCCCTTGATGGTATGTTCGTTATGTGTTCCATGGTTTCACTTAGCAGTGAATCTTAATTTTCAGGTACATAATACGCATGCGTACGCATACACAGCACTTCATGCGTGTGACATGTGAATATTTTGTTTTGTAGCACCTAAACTCTTGCACTTTGAACAGTTTCATTGCAGTTGTTCTGCTCGTGTATGATTGTGTGTTTTTGTGACCTGCCGGGGGACTACAGATGCAAATTAGCAGTATTGCTAAATCTGGCATACTTACATTTGTATTAATGTTCATTAGTATGTAATGTTCCTTTCAAATAAACATTAAACTTAAACTTAATAATAATGTTTCTCAATCACTTGCTGCTTTATTCCCAAAACATCCCTCTAGACAGGATTACATCACCAGGTCAGTTTCTGCAGCACTAATTTCAGTTCCGGCCTATAAGAGGACTTGTGGGCAGAGAGCTTTGTTCTAGACAGAGATTTCTTGAGTTCTATATAGAGTGATATATAGTATAGATTGAGGTACATGGCATAATGCACCTGTAAGCTGGTTGCCAATCGCCAATCAAATCTAAAAGAAGAAGAAGAAGAATTGCTTTGTTCTAGCCAAACACTAAACTTTGGAATGAGATTCCATATTGTATTCGAACAATAGTGTCTTATACACATTTTAAAGTGGTGTATAAACAATATTTACAGGAAGGCAATATATGCAGTTGTTAATTTTTACCCTTATTTCCTGTTTTAGCTACGTTGCATCTTGTGAAATAACTGTAAACCATTTGAATGGTTTTGTATTTTTTGTCAGGTGATTGGGATTTTTTGATGTTCTGCAGAACAGGAACCTGCTGTAAACCAGTTCATCACTGAGTCAGGCCAGTTGATTGGCCCTTTTGTTACTTTTAACCTTTCCTGTATAAATAATAATAAAACTAGAAAAGCACTCGGAGAGCGCAGACCTCCGCCAAGCGCCACAATTCCCCCCATACAGTGTTTGTGTGTACGTTTTCAGATTCCTTGAGCATGTAAACATATGACTAGCAATTGGATTCACAATGATTATTTGTTTATTTGACAGGGACAGTGCAATAAACACACAATTAATCAATGACAATCAATCTGATAGTGATAGGATTAGTGGTTCAGTAGTAAAAGCATTGCCTCCTTGGCGGAGGTAATAAACTGAAGTGTTGCTGTTGTGTCCATCTCCTCCACTGACGGATGCAAATTGGGTAGACAGGTTGCCGTGGGTTTTATATTATATTATTTTGGGGTTGCGCTCCGCGGCAAACGAGAATTTAGAAGCTTCGCCGGCAGAGAGCTCGTTTTTGCGCAGCGCCTATGGCTGGCCGGTGAATTTCTGCCAAATGCGCAGCTCCTATGGCTGGCCGGGGAATTTCTGCCAAAGAATCCGTCGGCGGACAGCTGCCCGTGTGAGGTTTTGCAGTTGCGCGCAAACACAGGCACGCTGGCGGGCCCAGGCCAGCAGTGTTTTCCGCGTGCTTTTGTACCTAAAACGTTGAAGAACGCGGAGTTTGTGTTGCAGACACGACGACCAGCGCCCTCCATTGCGCCTGCGCACATGTTGAAAATGGCTGTATGTCACAGTGTTGAAAAATGCTTTAAAAAATTCCTGTATCCAGACGGTGAACCGGATCACCCCCAAAATTTAATCAGTTCTTCCTTGTACCATTTCCAACAACGCCTGAAAGTTTCATGGAAATCCATCCAAGACTTTTTGAGTTATCTTGCTAACCAACAGACAGACAGACAGACAGACAAACAGACAAACACACAGACAAACCCCGGCAAAAACATAACCTCCTCCTGGCCTTTTCGGCCTGGCGGAGGTAATAATAATAAAGTAAGGAATGTTGTAGCTGGGTGTTTTCTATGAAGCCCTGTGGAGCCAAGCAGAATGTAGTCGTTGGTGTGAGAACTCAAATGTACAGCAAGAGAAAGCAAAAGTAAACACCCCCCATCCAAAAAAAATCTCACGCTGACCCCCAGAGGGCTCTGTACAAAGTTGAAGAAACTCAAAGAAAATTTGGAAAGAGGCGATCTCAGAGTGGCTTTTAAGCTCTTCTATATTATTCAGTAGGCGAGCAGGAATCAAAACCAGAAATGGTATTATTTAACCAGCCATGGCTCAGTTTATCCTTTAGACTTGAGACTGATATCAGAATAAACATTTACCTTAACTGAGTCTTGTAACTCAGAGGTTCCTGCTGATAGACCTTACATGATATCAGCCTCGGTATTGGCTAAAGGCTAATGTAAATATTGTCATCATTTTGGACCTCGAAAAATAATAGTAATTATTTTACACTAAAACCATTAAAGGAGTGGTGGCCTAGTGGTAGCGCATCCGCCCCACAACCTCCTGGTTGTGGGTTGAAGTCCCGGCTGGGTCATACCATAAACCATATAAAAAAGGTACTTCCTGCCTTCTAGCTTGGTGCTCAGCTTAAAAGAATGTGGTGTAGAGGATGACTTTCACAAATGAGACTGGGTTTATTTCTCAGGATTGGTTTATTGCAAGATCACATCCTCTAACAAGAACAGGATCTCAGGAAAAGAGGAAGAGCAATCATCCAACACAGCTCTTATAGTCTTACCAGACACAAATCCCCCCACATCAAATCACACACCCCCAACCCACAGTCTTAGGTAAACATCCAGCGCCCGAGGCTCCTTGGCGTCTCCATTGTCCTCTGACCCTCTAGCGTCTGGGGCTCCTGCTGGGGCATTCTCTTCAGCTTCACATCTCCTGCAAGGCCAACTTCACACCTCCCGTAGGTCCTCACAGGGTCAGGTCCTCTTTGGTCCTTAAGACGTGAAGCTTCTGGAATATGCACCGTCATTCCTACTAGGTGAATGCGGGGGATATGAATACAATATATGCGCCTTAAATATGGGCCATATACCCCCCCCCCAAACGTCTAAATAAGGACAAAGTGCACCCCAATATGCATAGCATCATAACATAATACACAGAACAGCAAAAAAAAAAAGGCACAACACATCACACTTCCGGCTGCTTGGGCTTCAAACGCCTGCCATATCTGCTGTAAGCCGGTTTCGACCTTCCAGTAGCCACTTCTTGCATCTGTGAATTAGAGTCGTTAGCACATCCTTGTGAAAGCTTAGCAGAGTGTCTCCCCGGCGGCCTGCCGCGGCAGGGGGCCCTGGCCAACTGCACTTGTTCATCAGCTAACACAAAAGCGGGTTTGAGTCTGTTAATGCAGACTAATTCCCTCCTGTCTCCCAAATCGAGCAAAAAATGCTTTTCCCCGGTTTCTAACACTCTGAACGGTCCATCATAAGGTGGTCTTAAACCTAACCTCTGTGCGTCGTGTCTAACAAAGACGAATTCTGCATTCTTTAAGGCTTTAGGCACAAAAACGCGTGGGAAACTGTGATGAACTGGGCCGGGGAGGGTGTTTGATCCCGCGTCGCTCTGCAGCAGCTGAGCAGGGGGGCGATCTGGTGCGGGGTTCTCAGGAAGGAATTCTCCCGGTAACCGGAGAGGTTGGGCGAAGACTAGCTCGGCCGGAGAGGCTTGCAAATCTTCCTTAGGTGCTGAACGCAACCCTAATAAAACCCATGGAAGTTTATCAACCCAATTTGTGTCCGTGAGAGCCGCTCTGAGGGCTGCTTTCAATGACCGGTGAAAGCGTTCGCACAAACCGTTGGCCTGGGGGTTATACGCAGTTTTGCGATGAATTTTCACCCCCAGGCTGAGTGCCATGGATGACCAGAGCTCGGAAACAAATTGGGGTCCTCTGTCAGACGTTATGTCCGATGGGACTCCAAAGCGCGCGACCCAAGCCGTTAAAAAAGCGCGCGCAACGTCTGCTGCTGTGGTTGATGCCAGGGGGACCGCCTCTGGCCAGCGCGTAGTGCGGTCCACCATAGTTAGAAGGTGTGTGAACCCCTGTGACAGCGGGAGGGGTCCCACCAAGTCGATATGCACGTGGTCGAAGCGTTTGGCTGGGATGTGAAAAGGTTCTAGAGGGGCCCGCGTGTGCTTGTGTACCTTTGCTCCTTGACACGCTGCGCAGGCTGCGGCCCATTCTTTGACCTGTTTACGTAGCCCCGGCCAAACAAATTTCTCTCCTACCATTTTGATCGATGCGCGAACGCCCGGATGTGCCAGCGAATGTATTAAGTCAAAAACGTGACGATGCCATGCAGCTGGGACCACGGGGCGGGGGCGCCCCGTGGAGATATCGCAGATTAGCGGGGGCATACCTCTTTGATGCACCCTGTGCTCCAGCCTTAGCCCTGTTGGCCCAGACTGGAGCGCGCGCACATCCGCATCATTAACCTGCTCGGCGGCCATGGCTGCATAATCTAACCCAACGCAGACCGGGGCTGCGAGCGCTTCCGCGCCGCAAGCCTGGCCCGTGTCTACAGCCGCCGAGTCTGCCCCCTGGGGGCCTGGCATTGCAACTGCGCGCGAGAGACAATCTGCCACTACATTGTGTTTGCCCGCCACGTGTTGAATGTCGGTGGTAAACTCCGAAATTGCGGCCAGCTGTCTCTGTTGTCGGCCCGACCAAGGCTCTGAAATTTAAGCCATTGCAAATGTTAATGGTTTGTGGTCTACAAACGCGGTGAAACGGCACCCTTCCAACCAGAACTGGAAGTGGCGGATGGCCAAATGCAGGGCTAAAAACTCCCTATCAAACGCGCTGTATTTACGCTCGTTATCGCGCAATGTTTTGCTGAAAAACGCAAGTGGTTGCCAGCTCCCTGCTACCAGTTGCTCGACAACCGCCCCCACTGCCACGTCGGAAGCGTCCGTGGTTAGCGCCATGCGAGCTGCTGGCACCGGGTGTGCCAATAACGCAGCGTTCGCGAGGGCCGATTTGACCTGGGAGAAAGCGCGCTCCCGGTCCGGGGACCACTCGACCTTAGTTGCAGGTTTTTGCTTCTTTAGTGCCGCGTACAATGGGTGCATGAGCTGTGCCGCGTTGGGGAGGAAGCGGTTATAAAAATTGACCATCCCCAAAAATTCTTGCAGTGCTTTAACTGTCTGCGGTTGGGGGAAATCCGTTATCGCACGCACTTTATCAGGCAGCGGGACCGCGCCTTCTGGAGACACGCGGTGCCCCAAAAAATCGATTTGCGCTACCCCGAATTGGCATTTCGCTGGGTTAATTATCAGCCCGTGTTCTGTCAGCCTCTGAAAAACGGCTGTGAGGTGGCGTTCGTGTTCGACTTCGGATGCACTGGCTACCAAAATATCATCCAAATAGGCGAACACGAAAGGGAGGCCGCGCAATACTGCATCCATCATGCATTGGAACGTCTGTGCGGCGCCTTTGAGGCCGAAAGGCATGCGCAAAAACTCGAAAAGCCCGAAAGGGGTTATAACTGCCGTTTTGGGTATGTCTTGCGCGCGGACTGGGACTTGGTGATAACCGCGTACCAAATCTATTTTGGAAAAGATGCGCGCCCCCGCCAAATGTGCCGAAAAATCCTGGATGTGCGGAATCGGGTAGCGGTCGTGTGCTGAAGCATTATTTAATCTGCGGAAATCACCGCAAGGGCGCCACGAGCCGTCAGCCTTGGGGACCATATGCAGGGGTGACGACCAAGGGCTGTTAGAGCGTCTAACAATGCCCAGTTTTTCCAAGTTGGCGAATTCCTCGCGCGCGATGGCCAGTTTAGCTGGGTCCAAGTGCCGAGCTTTTGCAAAAACAGGGGGGCCAGAGGTAGTTATGAAATGCTCGACCCCGTGTTTGGCAGCCAACGCTGAAAATGTTGGGACCGTGAGTGCTGGAAACTGATTGAGTAGTGCATGAAACTTACCACCCGCAGCTGTGACATTGGGATGTGCAGAAGGCAGGGCCACCCGAGCTGTACAGGAGATAGAGTGGAAAGACAGTGCATTTACAATACGTCTATTAGTAAGATCAACTAATAAACTGTTTGAGCATAAAAAGTCAGCACCTAGCATGTTGTTGCTAACTGCAGCTACAGCGAAGGTCCACTCGAAGGTGCGGCCATGGAGGGATAGGAGGAACGTCTTCTCCCCATAGGTTTTGATTGTGGAGCCATTCGCCACTAACACCAGGGGTCCGCTGGCAGGCGTCAGCAGGTCCGCGTAGGAAGGCTTGACAAAACTTAGCTGGGAGCCTGTGTCCACCAGGAATTCTTTCCCTGAATTTGCGTCTGTCACGAAAAGCAGCTTGTTCTTCACGCCGAGAGTCACAGCTGCTACCGGCTCTCGGTCCTGGCGTTTCCCTGGCGCTTGTATCGGCACGGTGGGATGCATCTGCGCGCTCTCTCGGCGAAGCGTCGATGGTAGAAACAGAGGGTGTTGTCAGCTCCGCTTCTCCTGGCCTCTGCCGCTGCTGACGTCAGTGGGTCTGGTGCTGCAGCCTCTGGTCTCCCCTCGTCTCGCGGGGGTGCGTTCAGCTCTGCTGCTGCCGTCGTGGCTGCGTGCCGTCTATGGGCGTCGACGAGCCGCTGCGCCTCCTGGCCCAGCTCGTGGTAGTCACGGTTGTTGAGTAGCTGTGAGCTGGCCAGGGTGACTCTCACTGCTGGCGGTAGCGTTCTGAGAAAGAGGTGGGCGAAGATAAAGCTGTCGTCATCTTCGCCTCTCAGGTTCATCATCTTCGCCATCAGATCTGCCGGCCTGTCTGCTTCCCCTTCTGTCAGCGCCAGGAGCTTCTCTGCTCGCTCTCCCAGCGAGGGAGTGAAGGCTCGAATGAGGGCGGCTTTCAGTGCGCCATACTTGTCGTCTTGGGGCGGGTGGTTGGTCAGGCTGTCCACCCGCTGCACTGTGAGGCTGTCCAGCTTCACGACGACGTGGTAGAACCTCGTTGCGTCCACTGAGATTCCCCGAAGGTGGAACTGCGCCTCCACAGTGGTAAACCAGGAGCGCGGGTTATGTTGCCAGAAATCGGGCAGCTGTAGTGTGGTAGCTGCGTTAACCCGGTTGGCCCCTGAAGAGTCCGGTGCGGAAAGACCGTTGCCACCGGCCATGGTTTGTCGTAGGTCACCAGTGTAGAGGATGACTTTCACAAACGAGACTGGGTTTATTTCTCAGGGTTGGTTTATTGCAAGATCACATCCTCTAACAAGAACAGGATCTCAGGAAAAGAGGAAGAGCAATCATCCAACACGGCTCTTATAGTCTCACCAGACACAAATCCCCCCACAACAAATCACACACCCCCAACCCACAGTCTTAGGTAAACATCCAGCGCCCGAGGCTCCTTGGCGTCTCCATTGTCCTCTGACCCTCTAGCGTCTGGGGCTCCTGCTGGGGCATTCTCTCCAGCTTCACATCTCCTGCAAGGCCAACTTCACACCTCCCGTAGGTCCTCACAGGGTCAGGTCCTCTTTGGTCCTTAAGACGTGAAGCTTCTGGAATATGCACCGTCATTCCTACTAGGTGAATGCGGGGGATATGAATACAATATATGCGCCTTAAATATGCGCCATAGTTGGAAGGAAAAGTTGTTTGTGGCAGTGCCTTACATGGCAGCGGCCCGTCTGATTCTAGACGTGATTAACATTGTAGATAAGAGAAACGTAATTGCGTTCTACTCTACATGACTGGCTGTATGGATTGAATGACAAATAAAGTTGGCTTCTTCTTCTTAAAAAAGAATTATATCAACTTTTATTCTACATCCTTCTAAAAGTTTCATTGATGTATTATTTTTTTAAAAAGTTTTCTTAAAAATATCATCACTATAGAGTCCCCTCAGACACGGCCCCTCTCCATCCGCATATGTGACCTTAAATCTGAAAAAATCTCCATTGAAATGAATGGCAGGAGCAAAATTATCTTTTGATCACATTTATCCACAAGTTGCACATATGTTTGTCAGTTTATAAAAGATAATTTTCCACATAAAGAACAATGTAGGTTGTTGTCTAACTGTTAAGGTACGAGGTTATGAACATATGTATAATAACAGACTACAAACACAGATGCACATACCTGACGTCACGTGTTCAAAGCAGCCTAGGATGAAGTCACTAACAGTCCTCTGGATCTTGTGTTGTTTTTCTCCTCTTTGGATCCTTCTTTCACCGGTCAGGAAACAGGAGGTGAGGTTTTACTAATCTCCCACCATGATCGCGTTTGGTGATGTGGGATGATGGGAGATGTTGTCTGCTAATCGTTTAAACAAAAACTAAATATTACTCTGTTGTTATATGACAACCAACAACTTTAATTACATGGAAAATTGTCTTTTAAACTGACAAACATCATATGTGCAACTCATGGCAAAATTTGATCAGGATCAAAAGATAATTTCGCTCTTGCCAGTCGTTTCAATGGAGAATTTTTCTGATTTAAGGTCCCATATGCAGGAGTAGAGGGGGCAGGGCTTAGCCTCTCTATGGCACTGAAATTGAGAAAATACTTTAGATGCATTTAGATTTCTAGCAAATACAGTATATGTTTGGAATTTTGCACTTGAGGGCCACAGCAGGTAGTTGGCTGTATGTGATGAGGTCCAGTAGAAGGAAGGAAGCCAGATGGAGGCATATAGAGCCGTTTTTTGCAGCAACTGTTAGCATAGATGCTAACAGTGGAGCTAAGTGATGACAACAGTGCCCTGTACTTGCTAAGAGGTAAAAAGTGACATACTAAATTCTGTTCTGATTGTTCTATATCAAGTCACTGATATCTCTCATGGTATTCACCTGTGTGTGTGAGACATGGCATTTTCCCTTCTTGGCCAAGATGTAATAATAAATACCCAGAAAAGGCATCTTTGACTCTGCACTCTATTTTATTCACCAGATCTACAAGGGACATTTATTAATACAGAGAAATTCCGCGACAGACAGAGCTGATATTTAGCTTGTGATTGGATTGGGAACCCTTACACCACCACTCTCCTTCTGGTTGGTCCATTTTTATTCTGACTAGGCCATTATTATAATTATAAGTGGAATATTAGAGCCTGTGGGGACATTTCGAAAGTGTAAGAGGAGTGTCAGTCAAAGCGGTAAATAAAAATGAAAACACAGCAACCAGAAGTGAAGAAAATAACCAGAAACAAAACAACAAGATTGTTGCTCTGAGTGTTGCTATCCCTGTGCTGTTGCAATCCTGGAATTTCCCCGTTGTGGGACTAATAAAGGCTTATCTTATCTTATCTTATCTTAACACCTCCGTATTTTAGAGGACTGATGCACCGATGTGGTTTCTCTGACACCTTTACAAAGTCCAGCGTTTTGCAGCAGAAGGGAGGAACAATGAGTGTGTAGTTTATATTGTGTAGACTGATACGACATCAGAGAGTTCAGCAACAAGAAGTCAGAGGTGTGCGTGTCTGACGGCGGGTTTACAGCCTCCCGCAGAAGTAGAGCAGAAAGGAACGGAGTGTGTGTGTGTGTGTGTGTGTGTGATGAGGCTATAACAGGCTGGCGACGACGATGATGAGATCGTCTGACCTCCTTTGGTGCTAAATTAAAAAGAACCTGAATATTGATGCCTAATGAAGGATGACGAGGCTGAAAAATGACAGGAGAAGTGGCAACCTCCAGACACACAACATTAGACACTTAGTGCATCTCTCAATACTTTTATTATTTTGTTTTCATTTAAATGATTCTGTTTGAATATTCAGAAAAGCAACATAAAAAAGCAGCTAAGCAATTACAGATAACAGTTAAAGATTAATTAGTAACCACTAAGACTGCACTTAACAGCTATTTTCGGCCTCTCTAATAGACGATTACTCGAGTAATCGGATACTTTTTTTAAAGAAACTTTCATTGACAAACATGCGGAACTTTCTTTCCTAAAGAGCAGTAGTAATTGTACCAAACACTCAATAACACAGGTACACATCTACTGTAGTGCAATGCTTATTGCAGTGTTTATTACTAACTAACTACTAACTAACCTGCACTTATATAGCGCTTTTCTAGTCACAAAGACCACTCAAAGCGCTTTCATTAATACTAACCCTCTATTCTAAGGGCCTATAGGAAACAGATATCTAGGGACAATTTAGAACAGCCAATTAACCTAACATGCATGTTTTTGGCATGTGGGAGGAAACCGGAGAAATCCCGGAGTAAACCCACGCAACACGGGGAGAACATGCAAACTCCACACAGATCACTGTTGGTCGGGGGCTGGGATCGAACCCACGACCCCACGATCCCCACAATCCCCCGGCCAAGGGTAAACTGTGCTGCCGCAGTGCTAACCACTGCGCCACCGTGCAACCGTTTATTGCATAGAACGTGTCACGAACTGAGCACTGGAGGTTTCCGCCATGCTCAGTCTCGTGGCTTTTTCTCTGTTTTTATATATTTGTTGTATTTTTGTGCCTTTTGGTTTTTGTTATCCCTGCAATGTTTTTTATTTTCCTGTTTATGTCTTAGTTTTATGATGTTCTGATTCTGTATCAATTGGTATCTGTTTCTCAGTTTGTACTTGTTCATATTTTATTCATGTAATTCCTTATTGTTGTGGTTGACAGCTGTCAGGGCATTTCCTGGTTGGTGCTCCGTGTGGGCGTAGCCCTGTCAGTTGTCAGCCGGTCGCTCTCCTCTCATTACTTTCAGCTGATCCAAATTATTAATCATTGCTACCTTCGGCCCCCTCATGTGACCCCACACCTGGCATTACTTGTGTTATTTGTTCTGACCCTATTTAAGGATAGCATTTGCATTTCATGTCGCCGCTGTCTTGAGTAAGTCTCGCCTGAGTTTCTCCTTGTCTCCACCAGAGCGCTGTCCTCACTCTGGTGTGTAATTTGTAAGTCTCTCTCTCTCTTGTTGGAATTTTGTGTTTGAACACCGTTTTGGACTTTATGTTTTTGTTATTTTCAATAAATCTCACAACTTGCAGTTCAGCGCGTGGGTCTGTCTCTCTGCCCTGAGGGGCCATTCATGACAAAACGTAACTTTAAATGTTACGTTACACCATAAAGTTCCGTTCTCTAGCGGCAGTGGCTATATGTTCTTTGGTCATATAAACATAATTAGCATAGCTGACTATATTCTATTCATCTTAATTTAAAATTTCAATCACGTACCTTGTCTTGGGTGTGCTGGCTGTGCATGATATGGGATGCTTTCTGCTGAGACACTAACATCGATGTTGTAGCATGCTAGTGTTATGTCCATAACCAGTACTTCAATAACGAGGCCGGAGGTGCAATAGAATGTGACTTTATTGAGTGACTCACAGTGACACAAGGCTCTCCCATATAGGCAGAGGCGAAGATCAAAAGAGACCATGCCTCTTCCGCATCAGCCCTTTATACCCAGGGTGGCGGCGGAACCGGAAAGGTGGAGCCACCACCCACATCACACAATAATACTTCTTATAACAACATTACATTTCACCCCTCCTTTAAAAAAAATCCACAACGCATGCACACCAATTAGACCCTCCCAAATTTAGTACCCGAGTCAAACTCTAATTATAAACAAATAAAGTAGGCCTATCCATGCACACAAACAACCAAAACTAGAGGGGGACAGGTGGACTACTGTCCCACCTCCACACGGCTAGACGGATTATTCTGCCATCTTTGTCACTATAAAGTCCATAAAATAAAATACTGCCATGTTCCTATTAGAACACAAAATAACCCCATAAACATACGTATATGCACACAGGTAAAACCTTAGTCTAACAACCAACCAGTCAACATGCACATTCATGCCCTGCTACCAACGTCCCCAATAAAATCACCCCAACCTGGGCAAACCCCACAGTAATATAAATCCCAAACATGGTGACACAAACATTACTTGGGTTTTCCCCCCCCCCCCCTTTTTTTTTTTTTTTTTTTTTTTTTTTTTTTACATGGGCACCTGATGCAGCAATATTGCATGAGAAACATATCAACTACGTAGCCCGGGCAATTCGTATTCAACCCAACCCATCGCCCCTTGCTACCGTACAGTCTCAGTGGAGCAGCCACCCCCCTGGAGACCTGTCTGGCAGGTCCCGTCCAGAGCTTCTCCATCTCTTCATCCCAGGAGATGAGCCCTGTCGGACTCCCGACACCTCCTTCTCCTCATTGGCACACCGCAGTTCAATGGGTTGTTTCCATGAGTCATCTGACAGCCGAAGGTCCCCCCAAACATCTACTACCTTCAGCCGCCCCTGGTCCTCCCGTTGTTTCCGTTTTCCATGGAGCCCTCTCAGCCGAGCCTCCTCTCTGGGTCGAACCACATCACCGACTCCCGAAGGAGCTCAACTCAGCTTCCAATGTCCATGATGTTTCAACCGGGCCTCCTCATTTGGTTGCGCCACACCGGCGACCCTTTGCAAAGCCTGACTTGGCCTCCAGTGTTTCTGTGTGGCATGTCGGTTTCCTGTGCCAGCCGGTCCTGCCCCGCTCGCTTTCATTTGCAATGCCGACAAAACCGTTGTGGCTCCATGCTTCTCGGTACCTCCCAGCTGAGCTCTGGAAACAGCATGAGCCATCCAGTCAGCTCCACCCGCCATCACCGGCATCCCACCGTACCGCCCAATTCCCTCACCTAGGGTAACCAGGGCCCTGGCACCAGAACCCTCCTGCGATGGCCCTGGGTGGTATTGTTCCTGTCCATCTCCCAGAAGACTAAGCCATGTATCGTCCCAAACAGCATCGTCCACCACTTGCGGAACTGGTCAATCCTATAAACCACAGCCCAACCATTCCTCTCCGCTGCTGCTGGTAATTGAGAAGCCCAGTCCATAAAAAAGGTTGCAGCCTATCTCGTTCAACCCACTCACGGTCACCACAAACTGCAGGCTGGACACCATTGCTGACTTGTACCTCGCCGTCAGCTCCAGCGAACCCATGATAGACAGCCTATTACTGCCATACCCACACAATGGCATTGACAGACCTCTCACACGATGGTAGGGGAAAAAACTCCTCACAGTAGGCCAGTTCAACATGGACCTCACCGCGCCCCTGTCCACCAATAATGGCACTTCCTCGCCATCCAACATAGCCATTAAATGCGTACAGCCTTCTGTGCTCGGGGAGGCGGTGTGGATAACCGTAGGAGTCGTGGCAGGGGAATCCTCTTCACATCGCCGTTCCCCTCACTCAAATTTTTTACAGACCCTGGTGTGATGTAGGGTCTTACCACAGCGTTTGTCTTTTGCTGGACACTCGCTTGCCTTGTACCGGTGCTTGGTAGACCTGTAGCCAAAACATTTTGGTGATCCAGGGGTGGACCTTATTTTCATAGTTGTAGTGTATTCTTTTTTGTCTTCCATGCCATCATCGCTATCTGGGTCTACAGCCTGCGCCGCTGATTGTGAGTCGGGTTTCCCCAACGTTGTTCTTTCACCGAGGTCCAGTGACAGTTTATCCGCTGCTTCGAACTGTTGGGCTATCTCCACAGCCTTGGCCAACGTCAGTTCACCGCAATGTGTAAGGAGTCTTGACCATGCCGCTACACACAGCGTGTGCTCCGCCAACTGATTGCGGACCATTGCGGACCATTTCCTCTTCTAAGGTCCCAAACTGGCAACACTCAGCCAGCTGGTGCAGGTCTGCAACATACCACTGCACCGACTCCCCAGTCCGCTGGTGGCACTGTCGGAACTGAATCCTCCGAAGGATGACGTTCTCAGGAGCGCAAAAGTAGTGCGCCATTAGCCCAACCACGTCCTCAAAACTGTCGCTCACACCCAATGTGCTGAGAATGCGTTGTCCCTCCATGCCAAGATTATGAACCAGTATTGTTTGTGCATGCAATTTCTCTAGTTCACCGAGGTTCAGTGCCACCAGATAATTCTCAAATGTGGCAAACCACCTCTCCTACAGTACCGGCAACTCGCCGGAAAGCTCCAGAAATGGTCGAATGCCCAAAATACCTTTATCCATGTTTTTATCCTTGTCACCAAATGTTATGTCCATAACCAGTACTTCAATAATAAGGCCGGAGGTGCAATAGAACGTGACTTTATTGAGTGACTCACAGTGACACAAGGCGCTCCCGTATAGGCAGAGGCGAAGGTCAAAAGAGACCATGCCTCTTCCGCATCAGCCCTTTATACCCAGGGTGGCAGCGGAACCGGAAAGCTGGAGCCGCCACCCACATCACACAATAATATGTCTTATAACAACATTACAGCTAGCTCGCTGCTTGGCTTTACCATGTACACACTGCACAATATTTTCCTTTGATTTTAGCTTGAAATGATCCCAGACTTGAGATACTTTTTGTTGTTTTTTCTGACTTTCTTTGTTTTTGCTGTCACTCGCTCTGTACAGTACAGAATGCCAGGTGCGTGTTCCATCTGTGTTCTGTACACATGCCGCACATGTTCCATACACATTCTGTCCATGTTCCATACATGTTAGGTCCTGCTAGCTAGTGGTCTAGCCTCCTGACAGTCCCAAGTGCCTTATATACAGAATATTAGATACAGAATGTTCCTTATGGAACGCTAGTGGTTCTGCTAGATGGCAGTCTCAAGTGATTTACTTACACATTCCATACACGTTCTGTTGATATCTAATGACACTAGTAGTCCTGCTAGCTTGTGGTCAAGCCTGCTAATATTCCCAAATGCTTTACATACTTGTTCCATTGATGTGTGATGTTCTGAATGGAACACTAGCTGTCCAACCTGCTTATTACATCTTGGCCGTATCTACATGTTGCATGCGTTGCATGTGGCGGTATCCTGGTGGGGTCTGTGTAGAGTGCAGCAGGCAGCACAATTTCACTGTAGCCCGAGCACTGTGGGGTGACAGCTGTTCTCTGGTCCTGCAAGGGAGCAGCCCTGGTGAGTCCCAAGGGAGGAGGTGGATCAGTTCCTCAGGTTGACCAATTGATGAAAGCTTCAAAATATATTGAACCAATGAACCGTGAAGTGAAGCAGCAATGACGTTTGAAGCTTTGGACATCATCGGTCAGGTGACATTAGTGCTTTGATATAAGCTCCAACACTCTGAAGAGTGAGACAAGCTCCGAAGCCTCGATATTATTTGCTCATCACTGCTTACGGTATGTTACTTAATTCCTTATTGCAATTATTTATTTATTAATAATTGCAATTGCACTTATTTACAAGTGTCATGTACGGAACATGAGCGGTACATGTACAGAACATGCTAAGTACGGACTGTGGCTAAGAACAAAGGCACATTGACATAGAACTGACTGGTAGGATCAGTAGCAGAACGTTCCATGTGGAACATGTTCTGTACATGTTCCACACGGAACATGTGTGGAACATGTAAGGATCATGTTCCACACGGGACGTGTACAGAATGTTCCCTACCGTACTGGCCATTCCCTGTTTTAGTAGGCACCACAAGCGTCCTTTTTAATGAAGACCTGGATAATATTCTAGCCTCACTAAACTAGTTCACCGACTAATATGTCTGAATCAGTTTACACTTAAAGTGTGCTTACCAATGTGTCCAGAGGCAGAAAACACCTCGGAGGGGGAGTAGCATGTTTGCTAACTACTGCTCTGTGCTAACAACACAAGCGTTGTCATGACAACAAGAAATACAGTACATCACATAAAATTGTTTTATTCACTTGGATAAGGAGCAGTGTGAAGCCAAGCCTAATATGAACCTAGGTGAACCTAGGTGCAGACTTTCAGGTGTGAAAACGCCCTGATTATGTGATAAGATGGCGGCAGCGCGCATGGACGCAGCGGCCCCTCTTAGCATCAGCGAGTGTGAGAATTTTGAGTGTTTTGATCTTCCCAGACGTACATTCTGTAAAACTTACAACGTGAGACCTTATTAAACATCAAGGTACTGCACACTGCAAGAATCGCGGTGATCGGTTGTGACTTGGACATTCTACGCCAGCATGGAATTCTGGCGGAGTCCCCGCTGGAAGCTACCCGAGAGAGGAGGAGGCGTAAGCGGAGCGAACACAAGCAAAAGCGTGGAAAAAGGGCTGGGATCCATGCTAGGCTAAAGGCTAACCCCTCCAGACCAGTGGTACCGTCGCTCATTCTCTCTAACGTCCGCTCCCTCGGAAACAAGCTGGACGAGCTGCGTCTGCTGAGAGAAACCCGGAGAGAGTGGAGAGACTGCTGTGTGCTTGCGTTCACGGAGACATGGCTCCACGGCAACATTCCTGATGAGGCCATTCAACTGGAAGATATGGCGATGTTCCGTGCCGACAGGGAAACGGCGAGCTCCGGTAAGAGCCGGGGGGGTGGGCTATGCATCTATGTTAACAAGAACTGGTGCGTCAATGCCACGTTAGTGTCTAAACACTGCTCTCCGTTGGCGGAGTTCCTTATTGTAAATTGTCGGCCATATTATTTGCCGAGAGAATTCAGCAACGTGTTTGTAGCTGGTGTTTACATAGTGCCTAGCGCTAACGCTAACACTAATGCTAAGAAGGCACTCGGGGAACTGCACAATGCGATTAGTGAAATCCAAACTTCACACCCAGACAGTTTTGTGGTGGTTGCGGGGGATTTTAACCACACCAGCTTAAAGACTGTGCTCCCCAAGTTTAAACAATGTGTAGACTTTAAGACCAGAGGAGAGAATATGTTGGACTTAGTGTACACAAACACAGATGCATATAATCCGATACCCCGCCCCCATCTCGGCCTTTCTGATCACATATCCGTGATGCTGCTGCCTGCCTACAAACCTTTATTGAAGCGCAGCAGGCCAGCAGTGAAACAAATCAGAATTTGGCCAGAGAGTGCAACCTCTGCACTGAAAGACTGTTTTCTGCACACAGACTGGGAGGTCTTCAAAATAGCAGCCTCCCAGGAAGACAAGACAGATGTGGAGGAGTATGCTGAAATGATCACCAGCTACATCGCGAAGTGCACAGAGGATGTCACTACAGTGAAGACCATCACTATGCGGGGTAACCATAAGCCCTGGATGACTGCAGAGGTGCGCTCGCTGCTTACAGCCAGGGATGCAGCCTTCAGAGCGAAGGACAGGATCGCCCTCCGCTCAGCCAGGTCTGCGCTCTCAAAGGGAATTAAGGCGGCAAAGCGCGCCTATGCGGAGAAAATCCAGGGACACCTCTGTGACACTAGGAACACCAAGCAGATGTGGCAGGGAGTTCGGACACAGACGGGCTATAAGTCTAGGCAGGGGGTCGATGATGACGACGCTTCGCTTCCAGACAGGCTTAACGACTTCTTTGCACGTTTTGAAGCATCAAACTCGACAATCAGAGGGAGGGCTGGCCTACCCCCACCATCGGTCGGACCAGCTTTTACCATCAACACAGCGGACACATGGAGGACCCTAACCAGAGTCAACCCACGCAAAGCTGCAGGTCCGGACAACATCCCGGGACGTGTGCTCCGAGACTGTACGAGCGAGTTGGCGGATGTCCTGACTGACATTTATAACATCTCCCTGAGTCAGGCCATCGTTCCCAGATGCTTCAAGACCTCTATCATTGTACCAGTGGCAAAGAAACCAGTTGTGTCCTGTTTCAATGACTATCGTCCTGTTGCACTGACACCAATTGTGATGAAGTGTTTTGAACGGCTTGTCAAACCACCCATTACAGCCTGCCTCCCTGCATCACACGACCCGCTCCAGTTTGCATATCGTTCAAACCGCTCCACGGAGGATGCTATAGTCACCACCCTACACTCTGTCATCACCCACCTGGACCAGAAAGACACCTACGCCAGACTCCTGTACATTGATTTCAGTTCAGCATTCAACACCATTATTCCCCAGAGTCTGATGGAGAAATTACTCCTTCTCGGTCTGAACACCGCCACATGTCTCTGGATCCTGGATTTGCTGACCTCAGTCTGTCCGGGTTGGAAACAACACCTCCAACTCTGTCACGCTGAGCACTGGATCCCCTCAAGGCTGTGTACTCAGTCCACTGTTGTTTACACTTCTAACAAATGACTGTGTATCCAAACACGAGGGGAACCAGATTATTAAGTTTGCAGACGACACCACGGTGGTGGGACTTATTCAGAGGGATGATGAATCAATGTACAGGGAAGAAGTGAGAGACCTGGAGGGCTGGTGCAGGGAGAACAATCTGGTGCTCAACGTGGACAAAACGAAGGAGAGGATTATCGACTTCCGGCGGTCACAGCCTGAGCATGTCCCCCTCAGCATCGGTGGCCGTTTAGTGGAGAGAATGGAGAACATCAAGTTCCTCAGAGTTTAGATCTCGCAGGACCTGACCTGGAGCAAGAATTCCTTGGGGATCAGGAAGTGGGCTCAGCAGAGACTGCACTTCTTGAGGAAACTCAAACAGGCCTCTCTCCCCATCTGCATCCTCAGGACCTTCTACAGAGGTGTGGTGGAGAGTGTTCTGACGTACTGCATTGCTACATGGTACTCCAGCTGCAGTATGTCAGACAAAAAAGCCCTGCAGAGGATAGTCAAGGGGGCTGAGAGGGTAATTGGAGTCTCCCTCCCCTCTGTCCAAGAACTTTTTCAGAACCGTTGTAGGAGCAGGGCACTGAACATTGTCAAGGACCATTCTCACCCTCTGCATAAACACTTTGAACTTCTTCCATCTGGTAAACGATTCCGGAGCATCAGAGGCAGAACCACCAGACTGATCAACAGCTTCCTTCCACAAGCTATTAGGATGCTGAACAGTTGACCCGGAATCTCTCATACACACTACTGCACCTACGGACATTTTGTATATTATTTGTATATTATAGTTAGTTTTTTCCCAAGTATGTCTCAGGGATGTGTGAATGGATGTGGGGGTGGGGGTGGGGGGGTGAAGCTATGTGTGAGTGTGTCTTAAATCATGCTGCTTCTATTTATATGGATGCCGAGAGAAACGCAATTTCATCTTGCCTGCACTACAGTTGTATGTACAGCAATATGACAATAAAGTTTGATTTGATTTGATTTTGATATGATTTGAAACACTGCTGAACCGTTCTGGCCGCACAGAGAAATAAAAGAAGGAAACCTCCTCAGAGTTTCTTCTTTAGTTTTTTCATTTCTGTGTCTGAAACACTTCAGGTGCCACAGCAGCTCTTTGAAGTCAGTCAGCACAAATTAAAAAGTGTAAAATAAAAAAGTGTTTCTGTGTAAATATTAAACGCCCGCAGCTCCGTCTGAGCCGGGGACGGTGCGTAAACAAAACCAGAGCCTCACATGTGCAGGTTTCCTCTGACAGTGGAGCAGAATATAGACGGAAAAATGTCTCGAGTTTTTACAGACTAAAACGGTTTGGCTTCAGCAAAAAATTAAAAAAAACTTGGACATTTATGAGAAAATAGTGGCAGATTTAATAGAAAAAAGTAGATCCAGATTCACAGGAAAAAGACTCAAATTTATAAGAAGGGCCTCAGAAATTCATTGAAAAAAGTAGAAAATGTTAAGAAAATATAAGGAATTTAAGAGACTAAAACAAACAAAAAAAAATCAAATTTATGTGAATAAAAAAGACTTCTGATAAAAATCAGAAAATTATGAAAAAAGTGTCTCAAAAGGCTGAAAAAAAGAGTAGAATTTACCAAGACTAAAAATTTTTACAAAAAGGCACAAATTTACAAGAAACTACTCAACAAATCTAAATCCCAAAGTAAAGTTTGTGGGGGAAAATAACACATTTATCAGAAACTAGTTGCAGATTTAATAGAAAAAAAAAGTTGCAAAAGTCCAAGAAAATGGATACAACTTTACAATAAAAAATGGCAAATTTGAGAGAAATACCTCACAGATTTACAAGACAATGGTAGTACGTTTATGAAAAAGGCAGTAAAATCTGAACTTTGTGAGAAAGATTTAAAAAAAATATGAAAAAAGTCATTCATATTTACAAGGAAAAAGTTACAAATTTACATGAAAAATGTTATTTAAGAGAAAAAACTCATGGATTATAAAAATGTAAAATTGTTGTAGATGTGAAAGAAATAAGAAGAAATTTGCAAAACAAAGTTGCAAATTCATGACAAAATAGATGCAAATTTGCGAGAGAGAAATACTTCAAATTTATAAGAAAAAAAGTTGTTAAGAGAACAAAGTCATAAAAAATGTCATTTATGAAGGGAAAAAACAAAACTTTGTGGAAAAAAGTCACAAAAATATGAAACAAATGAGTTATTTATTTGAAAAAGTGAAAAAATTCAAATTTAAGAAAATATTAAAATATGAATTAAAAATGGTATAAAAGGTCACACATTTACAATAAAAAAATTGCCCACAAAACTTTATAAAAACAATTTTGAAACAAATTTATGAGAAAATAATAACAGATGTAATATACAAAAGTACAAATTTTTTAAAATAGGAAAAAACATGTAAATGTACAAGAAAAAAAAATCTCAAATTTAAGAGAAACACCTCAGCAATAACTATATAAGAAAAAACTAAGTTTACAAAAATGTTATTTTAATTTAAGATAATAAAGTCACAGAAACTTTAAATTCACAAAAAAACAAAAAAATTAAAAAAAAAATACTCAAATTTGCAAGAACAAAACCCTTAAATTTATACGAAAAAAGCAAATGTAATAGAAAGGTCTCAAATTTACAAAAAATGACACATTTATGAGAAGTTAGAGAATTTGTAAATATATGAAAAAAATTCACAAATTTACAAAAATTGCACACAAAATTTATAAAAAGAAATTGGAAAGAAATTTATGGGAAAATAATAATAGATGTAATATACCAGAACACCCAGATGCTCTTCTCCTCATCTCAGGCGATTTCAACCACATTTCACTGTCTCCCATTCTGCCCACTTTCACCCAGTATGTCACATGCCACACTAGAGACAATAAAACACTGGATTTGTTCTACGCAAACACTAAGGAGGCGTACACCTCATCACAACTCCCCCCACTTGGGAGATCGGATCACAACTTGGTTCATCTCCGGCCGGTGTACAAACCCCTAGTGCACAGACAACCTCCGGCCATGCACACTGTGGAGTTATGGTCTGAGGAGACAATGGACACTCTAAAGGACTGTTTTGAAGCCACTGCCTGGAAGCAGCTCTGCGATCCACATGGTGAGGACATCGATGGCCTCATTCACACCTTCACGGGCTACCTCAGCTTCTGTGTGGACAAATCCGTTCCCACCAAGACCATACGGCGTCACTCAAACAACAAACCCTGGATCAACCCTGAGATAAAAACACTTCTGAGAGAGAAGAAGAGGATCTTCAGGTCGGGGAACAGGGAGATGCTGAAGTCCGTACAGAGGGAGCTGAGGAGAAAGATCAGAGAAGGCAAGGACAGCTTCAGGAAGAAGATGGAGGACAAGCTGCAACAGAGCGACATCAGCGGGGTCTGGAGAAACCTCAAAACCATCTCGGGGCTCCAGAATACCTCCCCCCAGGCCACGGGGGGCAGGGAGTGGGCGAACAACCTGAATCTGTTTTTCAATAGATTTGACCAACCGCCCTCCCCCCTGTCTGCACAACAACCACTGCTGCCTCTAAGAAATCAAGTCCTGCTGCCCACTCCCCACTCTACCGACACCCCCCCCCCACTCCCAACACACAGCCCCCCATCCTGACCCTGACCAAGACCCAGGTAAGGACGGAGCTGAGGAAGATCAAGGCGAGGAAGGCGTCGGGACCGGACGGCATCAGCGCAAAGCTCCTCAAGTCCTGTGCAGACCAGCTGTGTGGGATTGTGACGTATATCTTCAACATGAGCCTGAAACTGGGGAGGGTACCACAGCTGTGGAAAACATCTTGTGTGGTACCTGTACCAAAAACTTCCCACCCCAAAGACCTGAACAGCTACAGACCGGTGGCCTTGACGTCCCACTTGATGAAGACCCTGGAGAGACTGCTCCTTGCTCATCTCCGCCCCCTGGTGGAACCAGCGATGGATCCACTCCAGTTCGCCTACCAGCATGGCATTGGGGTGGAGGATGCGGTGATCTTCCTCCTTCACCGTTCTCTGTCCCACCTGGAGAAGCCCGGGAATATGGTGAGGATCATGTTCTTTGACTTCTCCAGTGCTTTCAACACCATCCAACCGATGATCCTGAAGGACAAGCTGCTGCGCGCAGGGGTGGACCAGCACCTGTCATCATGGATCCTGGACTACCTCACGAACCGGCCTCAGTTTGTGAGAACCCGGGACTGTGTTTCCGACACGATCATCAGTAGCACGGGGGCCCCCCAGGGAACGGTGCTGGCTCCCTTCCTGTTCACTCTTTATACTGCGGACTTCTCACACAACACAACACATTGCCATCTACAGAAGTTCTCTGATGACTCTGCGATCGTTGGTCTCATCTCCAACGGAGATGAAGCTGAGTACAGAGGGCTTATCCAGGACTTTGTAGACTGGTGCCATCGGAACTGCCTCCAGATCAACGCGAGGAAAACTAAGGAGCTGGTGGTGGACTGCCGCAGGCATGGGCAGCCCCTCACAGCACCAGTAAATATACAGGGAACAGACATCGAGATGGTGACATCCTATAAGTACCTGGGTATTCATCTGAACAATAAACTAGACTGGTCACACAATACTGACGCACTCTACAAGAAGGGACAGCGCAGGCTGTTCCTGCTGAGGAGACTCAGGTCTTTTGGTGTACAAGGGGCGCTGCTGAAGTCATTCTATGACACGGTGGTGGCATCAGCCATCACTTTTGGAGTGGTCTGCTGGGGCAGTGGCATTACAGCAGCCGATAGGAAGAGACTGAACAAACTGATTAAGAAAGCTAGCTCTGTCCTGGGGCAGCGCCTTGATCCGATGGAGGAGATAGGAGAGAGAAGGACGGTGGCTAAACTGTCATCTCTGCTGGAGTCCGAGTTCCACCCTATGCAGGACATACTGGATGCACTGAGGAGATCATTTAGCAGCAGACTACATCATCCCAGGTGCACAACCGAGAGGTTTCGTAGGTCCTTCCTACCAACGGCTGTCAGACTGTACAACCTAAGCAGGGCTGCTCGCAGAGATAGCAAAAAGACGTAACAAACTAATAGTTTTTTTGAATGCAAAAGATGCAATAGACTTACACAATGGTCCTCTCCGGCATACAACTAGGAACATACCGGTCGCTATGGAGGGTGAGAATATGTATGGGCACATAATCATACCATGTAGGATAACTAAGTAGACGGTTATGCTGTTTCATCCCACCTAGCAACAATGCTCTGCACTGTGTGTGTTTATATATTTACATATTTATTCCATCTAGCTACAATGCTCAGCACTGGGTGTGTTTATATTTATATATCTATATATTTATTCCATCTAGCTACAATGCTCCGCACTGTGTTTTTATATATCTACATATTATTCCATCTAGCTACATTGCTCCGCACTGTGTGTGTTTATATACTTGCATATTTATTCCACCTAGCTGCAATGCTCCGTACTGTGGGTGTTTATATATTTACATATTTATTCCATCTAGCTACAATGCTCTGCACTGTGTGTTCATATATTCATATATTTATTCCATCCAGCTACAATGCTCTGCACTGTGTGTCTGTGTGTGTGTGTGTGTATATATATTTTATAGTAATATGTACATATGTATATTAGCTGCTCTTGCTTGCTTGTTTTTTTTTTCTTGCCTTCTGATTGTTGCTCTGAGTGTTGCTATCCCTGTGCTGTTGCAATCCTGGAATTTCCCTGTTGTGGGACTAATAAAGGCTTATCTTATCTTATCTTATCTTATACAAAAGTAAAAATTTGTAAAATGGGAAAAACATGTAAATTTACAAGACAAAAACCTCAATTTTAAAAGAACCTCAGCAATTTCTAAAAAAAAACTTTAAGTTTACAAAAAATGCAGCATATTTAAAAAACTTTAATGAAAAAATAAAAAAAATATTTAAAAAAAACTATTCAAATTTACAAGAACAAAAGTCTTTAAATTTATATGAAAAAGCAAATGTAATTGATAATAACAGGTAAAAGGTCCCAAATTTACAAGAAATGAAAGCTTCAAAAAAGTGACAATTTTAATAATAATCTAATGGAAAATATCAAAAATCTGAAAAAAAGTTGTAAATACAGTATGCATGTACTTACAAAATATAAATTACAATAAAAAGCTACAAATTTGTGAGAAAATAATGTAATCAGAAGAACTTTTCTTGTTGCCGTCTCCAGCGTCAGACGTGTTGAATGCCGTCTGAGGACGGCGCGGCTCAGGGGAAGAAGTGAGTGGGTGAATAAGAGAGTGAGCGGATGAATAATGAAGGAGCGGACGAGTGTAAACACCGATCACCGGAGCCCGTCACACGACGTCAAGGTGAAACGCCATCTGAGCCGTGACCCGGGCTCACCTGTGCTGATCATGTGACTCCTGCTCAGGAAGAGCAGCGACTAGCGTTTGAGGGGTTCCTGAACGCCCTGGTTAAAGGGTCGCATAATCGCCTGATTACTCATTTATACACAGGCATAAAGAGAGAGAATTGTGCCCCAGCATCATCATAAACCTTTAATATCATGTTACTGAATTGAGTAAAATGACTCTGAAGCACCAATAAAAAAATTTTTTTGCTAAATTTGTGACTTTTTGTCATAAATTTGCACAATTTTCACAGAAATTTGCTAGTTTTTTTCTGAGAAATCTGAAACTTTTTCTCATAAATTTGCACCTTTTCTGCCATAAATTTGTGATTTTTTTTCTTGTAAATTTGAAAATATTTTCCTCATAAATTTGCAATTTTTTGTAAACTTGCTAAATTTTTCTCAGAAATGTGCAAATTTTTACTCATAGATTAGCATTTTTTATAACATTATGATTATTTTCTTGTAAATTTGCAACAGTTTCTCATAAATTTGCAGCTTTTTTATCATAAATTAGCATTTTTTTCATAACTGATTTTTTTCTTGCAAATTTGCAACTTTTTTCTTTGTAAATTTGCAAATTTTTCACATAAATATGCAACTTTCTTCTCCTAAATTTTCAATTTTTCAATTTCAAATTTGCAGGGTTTTTTTCTCATAATTGTGAATTTTTTTCTTGTAAACTTGAAAAAAAAAATCCCCATAAATCTACAACTTTTTTTAGTAAATTTGCAACTTTTTTCTCATAAATTTTTTTATGAAAAAAAAAACTTCCCCATAAATTTGCAACTTTTTTCTCATAAATGTACAATTTTTTTCTCATAGATATGTAATTTTTTCTCATAATATTATGATTATTTTCTTGTAAATTTGCAACAGTGTTTCTCATAAATTTGTGACTTTTTTTTATCATAAATTAGCATTTTTTTCTTATAACATTGTGATTTTTTTTCCTGCAAATTTGCCACTTTTTTCTTTGTAAATTTGCAACTTTTTTCTCATAAATTTTTTTCTATAAATTTAAAAAAAAACCCTTCCCTTTAAATTTGCAACTTTTTTCTGGTAAATTTGCTACTTTTTTCTCATAAATGTACATTTTTTCTCTTAGATATGTAATTTTTTCTCACATTGTGATTATTTTCTTGTAAATTTGCAAGTTTTTCTCAAATTTGTGACTTTTTTTATCATAAATTAGCATTTTTTTCTTATAACATTGTGATTTTTTCCTTGTACCTTACAAGTTTTTCCCACAAATTTGCAACTTTTTCATAAATTTAAAACATTTTTCTCAAAAATTTGCAATTTTTTACTTTTAAATTTGCAATTTTTTTCTCATAATTGTGATTTTTTTTCTTGTAAATTTGAAACAAAAATTCCTATAAATGTGCACATTTTTTGTAAATTTCCAACTTTTTCTCATAAATTTGAAAAAATAACCTTCCTCATAAATTTGCAACTTTTTTTTACTAAATTTGCAACTTTTTTCTCATAAATTTTCAACTTTTTTCCTCATAAATTTGCAACTTTTTTCTTTGTAAATTTGCAAATTTTTCACATAAATATGCGACTTTCTTCTCCTAAATTTTCAATTTTTCAATTTCAAATTTGCAGGTTTTTTTTCTCATAATTGTGAATTTTTTCTTGTAAACTTGAAAAAAAATTCCCCATAAATCTACAACTTTTTTTAGTAAATTTGCAACTTTTTTCTCATAAATTTTTTTATGAAAAAAAAAAAATTCCCCATAAATTTGCAACTTTTTTCTCATAAATGTACAATTTTTTTCTCATAGATATGTATTTTTTTCTCATAACATTATGATTATTTTCTTGTAAATTTGCAACAGTTTTTCTCATAAATTTGTGACTTTTTTATCATAAATTAGCATTTTTTTCTTTTAACATTGTGATTTTTTCCCTGCAAATTTGCCACTCTTTTCTTTGTAAATTTGCAACTTTTTTCTCATAATTTTTTTTAATAAATTTAAAAAAAACCCTTCCCTATAAATTTGCAACTTTTTTCTGGTAAATTTTCTACTTTTTTCTCATAAATGTACATTTTTTCTCTTAGATATGTAATTTTTTCTCACATTGTGATTATTTTCTTGTAAATTTGCAAGTTTTTCTCAAATTTGTGACTTTTTTAATCATAAATTAGCATTTTTTTCTTTTAACATTGTGATTTTTTTTCCTTGTACCTTACAAGTTTTTCCCACAAATTTGCAACTTTTTCATAAATTTAAAACTTTTTTCTCAAAAATTTGCAATTTTGTACTTTTAAATTTGCAAATTTTTTCTCATAATTGTGATTTTTTTTTCTTGTAAATTTGAAACAAAAATTCCTATAAATGTGCACATTTTTTGTAAATTTCCAACTTTTTCTCATAAATTTGAAAAAATAACCTTCCTCATAAATTTGCAACTTTTTTTACTAAATTTGCAACTTTTTTCTCATAAATTTTCAACTTTTTTCCTCATAAATTTGCAACTTTTTTCTTGTAAATTTACAAAATTTTCTCATAAATCTGAAACATTTTTCTCATAATTTTCCATTTTTTCTTATAACACTGTGATTTTTTTTTCTTGTAAATTTGAAATGTTTTTCTCATAAATTTGAAACTTTTTCCTGTAAATGTTCAAATTTTAACTCTAGCGACTAGAGGGCCTCTGTCCCAGCAGCCAATCACAGGGTGCTTAGTTATTGTTTGTTGTGCGCTGTGATTGGCTGCTAGGTCTGAAGTCACAGTTTCCATAGTTGTAGTTCTTTCAGTGTTCCTACGAAGAACAGCTGCTACAGGGACAACTGAGGCTAAGGGGGAAGTGATGTTCACCCGGTGATGATGTATCATCACTCTATATATCATATCACTCACTCTATATGTAATTCAAGAAATCTCAGTCTGTCATGATGTCACGATCATAGGACTCGCTAAAAGTTCATAGGACTCCCTATGAGATCAAAGGCAGGCATCACTCATGAGCATAGGACTCGTTATGACATCATCAAAGATCAACGGCAGGCATCACAGATCAACGGCAGGCATCACTGAACGAGTGGTGACGTCAAAGCTCAAAGGCAGGTTTCACCATGGTTACTGTTGCCATGGTAACAGTAACTTTCTACGGGCATGCAGCATCACTCACGATCAGGACTTGCTATGACATCATCAAAGATCAAAGGCAGTCATCACTGAACGAGTGGTGGCGTGCTTGCTTACATCTGCTTTCTACGGCCTGCAGAAATCCTTGCTTATACTTGCTTTTTACGGGCATGCACGGGTATGCACTAGTCAAAACAATTTTGTAAATTAAGGTGAAAAACATTCTCACATCAATTCAATTCAATTCAATTCAATTCAACTTTATTTATATAGCGCCATTTCACAACAACAGTCATCTCATAGCACTATCAACTGTAGGGAGGACCCCCACAGTTGCAGAAAGACCCCAGCAATCGGGCGATCCCCTGTGAGCAAGCACTTGGCGACGGTGGAGAGGAAAAACTCCCTTTTAACAGGAAGAAACCTCCAGCAGAACCAGGCTCAGGGAGGGGCAGTCATCTGCTGCGACTGGCTGGGGGGTGAGGGGATAGAGAAGAAGAAAAGAACAGACTTGTAGAGAGCAAACAGCACGATGGGGACTCAATCTATGGGAGAGAACAAACAAATGTTAATGACCAGCAAAAAAAAAAAAATTTCATAGAGAGTGAGGAAAGGAGTGAGGCCCAGTGCATTACTGGAGGTCCCCCGGCTGACTAAACCTATTAGCAGCATAACTAAGGGAGGGTTCAGAAAACACATGATCCCTCCCTAATTGTAGGCTATATCAAAAAGGTAGGTTTTAGCCCTATTCTTAAAAACAGAGATCGAGTCTGACTCCCGAATCCAGATTGGCAGCTGATTCCACAGGAGAGGAGCTTGATAACTGAAGGCTCTGCCTCCCATTGTACTTTTGGAGATTCACATCACTTTATATATAATTCAAGAAAATCTGTCTGTCTGTGTGTCACGATCATAGGACTTGCTATGACATCATCAAAGATCAAAGGCAGGTTTCACCATGGTTGCTGTTGCCATGGTAACCATATCAAAGGTCAAAGACAGGCGTGCAGCAGAAATCCTTGCTTATACTTGCTTTCTACGGGCATGCACAGGTATGCACTGGTATTATAAGATGTTATTGAACTCCACTGTTTTTTCTGTCAGCGCTCAGGTTGCGTTCGTGTTGTTTAAACCGGCTGAAGGGGCTGATGCAACATCTGTGAGGTTAACTTTAGCTTCGTTTTCTTCTTCCTGAATCTGTTTATAGCTGCATGCTAACATAACACAGAGGGTTTCCCTGCCCCTGAGGCTAAAAACAGAGGTGCTTCAGGGTTGCCAGGTTGGTTCAGGTGCCAGGTTTGAAGTTGTTCTGCTCCCTTCCTCTCACCCACCTCACAGGTTCAAGCAGCTGCTACTGCCACGGGCCGGCTCAGAGTTGAGCTCACAAACACGGGCTGGTACTGTATGTCCGCCCTGGTGTTGTCAGTGTTTTTTTTTCCACATTATGCAAATAAACTTATTGATATTAATTGGAATAATTACTGGGTGATATGAGGAAAAATAGGACAGCTATTTCTGGAAAAAAGTATTAAATTTTTAGAATGAATTTGCAAATATAACAGAGTAAAACTACATATCACATAAAAGTTTCAAATTTACAGGAGAATTTATGATTTATGAAAGAATTTGAAAATTTACAAGAAAAGGGACGATCATTTACAAGAAAAAACTATCACAAATACAAGCGAAAAATCTCAAATTTTAACAAAAAACCTACAACTCTATAAGGAAAAAAATAAAATTAAAAAATGTTCAGTCATTTGAAGAGTTTTTATGGTTAAAAAATAGAAATTTTCTCAAGTAAAGTTTGCAACTTTCTAAGGTTGTGCTTCCTGCTCTGAGCCTGATCCGATTTATATTTTTCCACCTTTTTAAATCATATTTAAGCAAGGAAAAAAAATGCAAATCAATAAGAAAATTTAAAAAGGAATCAGTTCAACCAATTAAGTTTTTTATACTTCAATATTTAAATTTTCTCTCATAAATGTGACATTTTTTAAAAAATAAATGAGCAACTTTTTGTCCTTCAAGTTTGTGCTTCCTGCTCTTAAATTAGTGAGTTTTCTGAATCAAGTAGTGATTTTGTTCTCATTTTTTTCAGATTTTTACTTGTAAATTTGCCATTATTTTGTCTTCTAAATTTCAGAGTGTAATGACTTGTAAAAAATGTGTAAATATGCATTTTTTTCCACTAAATTTGTACAGTTTTCTCATCAGTCTCATATGTTTTACTGGCAAATCTGCAACTTTTTTTCATGTAAATTTGAGACCTACAGTATCTATCTATAAATGCAACAAATCTGTGTGTGTCTGTCTGTCTGTCTGTGTCTGTGTCTGTGTGTTTTTGTGTGTGTTCCTCACATATCTCCCAAACCGTTCATTGGACTGACCTCACATTTTATGTGTTTTGCTGAGGTTATGAGGGTGTGCATCCCCGAGTATAGAGTTGCTCAGTCAAAATATGTCATGTTTTTATCAATAAAAGTTTAGCCACCGCTCTGTTTCCTCATGCTCTGGCTTCTAGAAGTGTGGGCGGAGTTTTGGGTTGACTCCGTACTGATTGGATAATACACAGCATCATGACCAGTCAAGCCCAATTCAGAGTGGCAGAAACACGCTTGTATGCAAGCGAGAGCAGTGGACGCATTCGCACGCAAACCCTACACAGAGGGTGAACGCTGACCGAGCGCATGCAGGCCCAAAAAAAGTGACCGCATGTACAAGAACGCAGTGGTCACAGTGAACTGCACATGTGCCAGGAAACTGCTGCCATCCCAGACGGGGAAGTATTGGTGGGGGTAAACAGATGTGCATGTGTTTCGTGATTAAAACATGTTTTTCACGTAACCTCGAAATATCTGTCAGTTTTTCTCCCAGAACACCAGAACAGTAAACTATATTCCTACCAGTTTTGTTGCTTTGTGTTTCTCCATAGCTCGTGACAGCAGCTGCTACAGGTGTGGTTTAGTGCTGGGGAAAATTGTTTCAGTCACTTTATTGCAAATATACTGTATATCTAACCTATTTAGGGGGCAGATTTACTAAGGCAGCGCAAATTAGTGAGTGCACAAATTAGACCGAGTGCCTAAGGGAGTGGCCAATTTTTGCGGGTGATCTACTATCAACACGCAAAGTTATGAACACAGACACAGTCACTTCATTTCAGTAATGCCCACCCATCCGCCAAGAGCACTGTGAAATTGCGCACAGGCACACCTGAGGGAGCGGGTCATCAACACAGGCACAGCCAGTTTGAAGGAGCATAATATAGGAGTTTTTTAAAAGTTTTTCTTGAGCTTTTGTTTAAGCGCAAACCCCAGTAAAATAGTTTATTTTTGTTCATCATATATCAATTTGATTTTCATTTCACATGGCAGACTCCTTTATTTAATATGTATAAATTATTTGTATATAATTGAAAAAAGGACTAAGCCTGAATAAATTGATTATTTGACCAACGTGCTTATTTTATTAACACAAGAACCGTCAAGATGGTCTGGATGGAGACTCTGGTGTTTTATTATGTGAATGACTTGGTTTTTGTCTGTGGTGGACCACTCCCAGTTACATGGGATGAGACTGGACATTCTGGCAGATAAGCACATCTTTTGCAAGGTCTGTGGTGGACTTTTGCCAGTCGGTGTATCGTGACATGCACTACAAAAAGAGCAGCGATAAACAAACCTATCATCTGGTCAGTCACTGCAACAGACACTGGAGTTAGTTTGTCTTGGCCTGTCCTTGCCACTGATTATACCTCTATCTGCCAAGAATGTGCCGCTAGTCCAGCAAAAGCTAGCGGTACTCAAATACTTTGCAAACAGTTTCATGAAATGGTCAGTCAGAAAGCAACTCATACCGGTTCAGACGTCACCTGGGTTAACAAGATCAGGAGTTCCTGGCAGCGGAAGGTGAAGGACAGAGCTGTGTGGAGGAATCTGTTCAGACCTAAATGAAACAGTCATTGTCGCCCCCTACAGACTGCTATGATGATGATGATGATGATGATGATGATGACAGGTCTCTCTGTCCATGACTTTTTATAAATATGTGTGTTTTATGTTTTCTGAAGTCTGGAGTGTAATAAAATTAAACACACACAATTTCACTTATTCCTCGGACAGCCACAGCAGAGACTGCTGTCACTGAGTTACTACGATGTTGCAATGTTGGGAGACGTTTCTATGGATGTGCTCTTTTTGTCCATTCCAGATAGGAAGACCTATCCTATTCTATGGATACAAATTCATTGTTTAAGAAAGCTTTTTAATGTCCTGGTGTGTCATTGTATGTACTGTCTCTGAATGTTTGCTTTTATTCCTGTTCTTAATCCTATTTGTGTAGCACTTTGAGATTTTGCCCCAAAATGTAAAGTTTGTTATAAATGAAATGAAATAAATTATTATTATTGTTATTATTATTATTTGCTTTTAAATCACAGTGGAAAAATCACTAGCAGGTCAGAGTCTGACTGCATCAAGCAGTCTTAGCAATAGTAGTATTGTAGTAGTAGTAGTAGTAGTAGTAGTAGTAGTAGTAGTAGTAGTAGCAGACTATATAATATAAAAAAATAAAATTTAAAAACATTCTCTGCCGGCTGATGTCTAGTTCAGCACAACACCGATCTCTGTGAGATTGTTTCTGTTCTGTCATACCAAAGACACGTGCAGGGAGAAGCTTCTGTTTCTTCGGTCACACGCCCTCAGTTCTTGCCAGTGTCTCCTGGCATCAACGATTGCTGTCATGTCAGGCGCAGATGAATTAAGACAAGCTTTTTTGAATGTTAAATCCTGGTGCATTTAGCAGGCGACTGACAACCGCAAATCTTAGTAATTCACCTTGCGCCAGTCATTTAAATACTCTCCTCCCTCAAATTTGTGCTTTGACATGACAACTCCTACAAATACATAAACAATGAAGCCATGCGCAAGATTAATATAGTCCACGCCTGTCCACCGCTAATTTTGCCCTGCGCCTGTTAGTAAATCTCGACAGTAGTTTTATAATGCCAAAACAGGGTTTTGCGATGGTGCAGTACATTAGTAAATCTGCCCCTTAATCTACAAATTACCAGAAGTTCAAAAAAAAAAAAACGCCATCGAGATTTTCTTTTGTGTTTGGATTGCAGCTGTTAAAACATTTAAATTTATTTTCTCTGTGCATGCACAAAACGTGGCTGCTGAACGGTAGCTGCAGGGGCTCAAAAACAACTCTGAATAGTGCCGTGTATGCAAACGCAGTTTACAGAATGCGAACGTTATCTCCTCAGAGGGACTCTGAACAGCCCTTCACTCACCACAGCACTCCGTAAACAAAATAAGGAAGTGAAACGCAACAAATTTGACCAGAAAAAGAGAATACTGAAGATTTAATGTATAGAAAATTATACTATAATGTTGCTGTGACTGCGTAGCTCTAAAGGATAATTTGACAGATGTGGAGAACACGAGGTGCACTGTGCGTGGGGGGCAGGGGCAGCAGCTGGACCGCCTTGCTGCAGTCGGTCGCAGAGAGCCAAGCCCAGCCTGCCCGGTTAACGGGGGTCTCGGCTGCTGATTCACCTGTGTGCCACTGCTGTCGGATTGCAGTCCTTCATGGGGAGCCAAGCCCAGCCTGCCGGGTTAGTGGTGCACAGGAGTCCCGGCTGCTGCTTCACCCGTGTTCCACCGCTGTCTTTTGCGGGACCGCGGGTTCTCCATGGCGCTCCTCTCGGCGCTAGTGTGCTCGCACAGCTATCTAAAAATTAAAAGTTAATAAAATACCACCATGATTGTGGAGTGGAATAGCCAGACCAATTGCATATCATACGCAGAAACATACAGTTCATCTGGAAAGTCTTCACAGCACTTCACTTTTTCCACATTTTGTTATGTTACAGCCTTATTCCAAAATGGATTCAATTCATTTTTTCCTCAAAATTCTACACACAACACCCCATAATGACAATGTGAAAAAAGTTTTTTGATATCTTTGCAAATTTATTAAAAGTAAAAACTAAGAAATCACATGTACATAAGTATTCACAGCCTTTGCCATGAAGCTGAAAATTGAGCTCAGGTTCATCCTGTTTCCACTGATCGTCCTTGAGATGTTTCTACAGCTTTAAATTCAGTTGATTGGACATGATTTGGAAAGGCACACACCTGTCTATATAAGGTCCTACAGGTGACAGTGCATGTCAGAGCACAAACCAAGCATGAAGTCAAAAGAATTGTCTGTAGACCTCCGAGACAGGATTGTCTTGAGGCACAAATCTGGGGAAGGGTACAGAAAAATTTCTGCTGTTTTGAAGGTCCCAATGAGCACAGTGGCATCCATCATCCGTAAATGGAAGAAGTTCAGAACCACCTGGACTCTTCTTAGAGCTGGCCGGCCATCTAAACACTAGCACTCAACCGCCACCCGGTGCTAACGGAGAAACTCGACATACCAGGAGAACTGAAGCGAAAACGACGCGGGTGCCGGGCTGGAGTTTAGGCGGCGTGCAAGGAATATAAGACAGAATAATAAAGAGTGATGGCAAGAACCAAGCAGACCGCCCGTAAATCTACTGGAGGAAAAGCCCCCAGGAAGCAGCTGGCCACCAAGGCTGCTCGGAAAAGCGCTCCGGCCACCGGCGGAGTAAAGAAGCCTCACCGTTACAGGCCCGGTACCGTGGGTCTGAGAGAGATCCGTCGCTACCAGAAATCCACGGAGCTGCTCATCCGTAAGCTGCCCTTCCAGCGCCTGGTGAGGGAGATCGCTCAGGACTTCAAGACCGACCTGTGCTTCCAGAGCTCCACTGTCATGGCTCTGCAGGAGGCCAGCGAGGCCTACCTGGTGGGTCTCTTCGAGGACACCAACCTGTGCGCCATCCACGCCAAGAGGGTCACCACCACTTCCGGTTATGGCTGCCACGTAGGACGGACGTGTCTCGCTCTGCTCTGCTCCTGGAGAAAAAAAATTGGCAAATAACTCTCTCATTTGGGACAGAACGTATCCCAGCATTTGGGCGAGGATATGTCGGCGAAGCCTAAGGCTGGAAAACCAGGAAAAGGAAAAAGCGAGCCGCCGAAACAGTCCAAATTAACGGACTTTCAGGTCTGTGACGCAGCAAACAAGGCTCCATATATGGCGGAGGAGGCTGGCGGCGGTGCGATTTCTGCGGGGAATGGCGCAGATGCGCTGATGGCTGCCATGAGTTCAATGAGAGCGGACTTTTCCTCTAGATTTGATGGGATTATGACAGCGTTGGAAGGAATAAGAAAGGAATTGGGTGACTGTGTAGAACGAACGGCGCAGATGGAGCTCCGTCTCGCTAGTGCTGAAGATGACGTCACCCGTCTTCAATTAAAGGTGCGCACTTTGGAAAAAAAAAATAAATCTCTGGAAGATAATATTTTGGATTTGGAATCTCGGTCGAGACAGAATAATTTGAGGCTGGTGGGTCTTCCAGAGGAATCAGAAGGTCGGGACGTATGTTCCTTTCTGGAAAAGTGGATTCCGGAGGTGCTGGGCAGCGAGGAGTTGCAATCAGCAGTGGTTCTGGAAAAAGCACATCGTATTGGCCCACGGAGAGATAAGGGACCGCCGAGGACCTTAATTATGAAGTTTCTTAGCAACAGAGACAGGATGAAGATCTTCAACGCTGCACGTGCTAAAGGAGAGATTAAACACCAGGACCAGCAGGTGCGGTTCTACCCAGATTTGGCCACAGGAATCCAGCAATTGAGGAAGCAGTTTGATCCCGTACGTAAGGAGCTGCGCAACCTTGGGATTCGTCATGGTGTAATCTATCCTGCGAGACTGCTGACCACGTATGAGGGCAGAACCCACATCTTCAAGACCCCAGAGGAGGCGCAGGAGTTCATCAAGAAGATCAAAGAAGAAGAAGAGACTGGTGGGAGCTAAGCATGAACAAAATATAAGGTAGAATAATTAAGCATTTGCACAGGCATCTGACTGACTTGAAGTAAATAGTAAGTTTACAAAATATAGATTGTATTATATATTAAAAAAACAAAACAAAAACAAAACAAACACAAAAAAAAAACTATGATGTACAAAGTTGTTAAAAATTTTGGAGTTAAGTTGGAAAACTACAGAGGAGAGTTAATGTTACGTCATTAAAAGCAGTAGAGTTAGGGTGATTGGGAGGATGAAGAAGGAGTGGCTTAGGCTGTTCCCCGTGGGTGTGGAACGGTCGATGGCTATATCGGGAGACAGAATTTTTCTTTTGATTTTGGGGGGTTTGCCACAAGTGTGGGAAGGGGAAATTTGTTTGTGTGTAGTTTGTAGGATGAATGTTCAACCACTCATGTTTTTGCTTCTCTGTATGAGCATGTTTACACTGCAAGGTAATCCCAAACTCTCTATTGATCATGGACCAAAGTGTTAACCTTAATTTAACTTCATGGAATTGCAGAGGTCTACAAAATTTAAAAAAACTTAAACAAGTTATGAATAAAATAAAGGACATGGGTTCAAGAATTGTGTTTTTACAAGAAACTCATCTGATAGAGGAGGATGTTAAAAGAATTAGGAGTAGATGGCAGGGAAGTGTATTCACCTCTTCATTTTCATCCCGAGCCAGGGGAGTTATGACTCTCATACATAAATCAGTTCCTTTTCAAGTGAAAAATGTAATTGGAGACAAATTTGGAAGATATGTAATCATTCAAGGTTCTTTGCTATTAGAAAATATAAATCTTGTGAACTTATATGGTCCCAATATAGATGATCAGAAGTTCTTTGCTAATTTATTTCTCATCTTATCATCACTTACAGGGCAACATATAATAGCAGGGGATTTTAATTGTACATTGAATCCAGGTGTGGATAGATCAACAGGACTGGATTGTACGCACATTGGATGTAGGATGACTATTAATCATTTTATGAAAGAATTGAGATTGTTAGATATATGGAGAGAAATGAAACCACAAGTTAAAGCCTATTCTTGTTATTCCAGTACCTACAAGACATTCTCACGTATTGATTATTTTTTGATTTCCACAGAATTAAGGTCCAAGATTCAAAACTGCTTTTATGATAACATCGTGATCTCTGATCATGCACCCTGTTGTCTAATATATGTAGATAAAAAATTGACAAAGGAATCAGGTAGATGGCAATTTCAGCATAAATGGCTTCAGGATGAGGAATTTGTCAAGTATATAGAAAAACAGATAGACGAGTTCTTTGACATCAATACTACACAAACATCAGCATGTGTAAAGTGGGAGGCTTTCAAAGCTTTTATTAGGGGACATATTATTAGTTATACAGGATCAAAATCTAAGAAGACTCGAGAGGAGAGAGCTAAATTGGAACATAAAATAAAAAATCTTCAGGAAAAAGTGTATGCAGGAAGTGACCCAAGGTTGGAGAATGAATTACTGATTTTGAGAGCTGAATACGACAAAAAATCAGCGAATAGAGCTGCCTCGAGTCTTCTAAGATTGAAACAATCTTTTTATGAACAAGGTGAAAAATCGGGAAAATTATTAGCATGGCAGATTAAACAATTGGAAATTAAAACACCAATTACCAGTATTATAAGTAATGGACAGGTAGTTATAGATCCTTTAGAAATTAATAGAGCCTTTAGAGATTACTATGAAAAATTATATGATACCAAAAATGAACCTGATTTAACAAAACTAAATGGGTTTTTGAACGAACTATCTATACCGTGTATTCCAAATGAAAACAGGGAGATATTGGATTCTAAAATTAGTCAAGAAGAAGTTGGGCTAGCCATTGATAATATGAAATCAGGAAAAAGTGCAGGACCAGATGGTCTTCCAGTTGACCTTTATAAAAAATTTAAGAATAAATTAATAAAACCTTTTTTGGAAATGGTTTTAGAAGCATTTCAAAATAATAATTTACCATCATACATAAATAATGCCTTAATTATACTGCTGCCAAAACCAGGTAAGCCCTCTAATAAATGTGAAAATATGAGACCAATAAGCCTATTAAACGCCGACCTTAAGATAATCTGTAAAATTTTAGCAAGACGAATACAAGAAATTTTACCAAATATTATTAATCGAGATCAGAATGGCTTTATAAAGGGTAGACAAGGCTTCCATAATGTAAGAAGACTATTTAATATTATTTACTTTAATAAAGAAGCACCGGATACAGCTCTCCTATCATTGGACGCCGAAAAGGCCTTTGATAGAGTTGAATGGCCCTTTCTTTTTGAAGTCCTACAAAGGTTTGGACTTGGAAATAATTTCATAAAATGGGTTCAAATAATATACAATAATGCTACAGCAGAAATCCTAACAAATAACAATATTTCAAAACCAATAAAAATCAATAGAGGATGTCGACAAGGCTGTCCACTTTCACCTTTACTGTTTACTATGGCAATTGAACCTTTAGCGATAGCGATACGTTTACATTCACAAATATATGGAATTAAAGTTGGACCAACAGAACATAAAATCTCCCTGTACGCCGATGACATAATTTTGTTTATGTCGAATCTAAAAAAATCAATTCCAACCTTGTTGAATTTAATAAAGAATTTTGGGGAAATATCAGGATATAAAATAAATAAAACTAAATCTTCAATATTAATGCTAAATGAGACCCAGAGAAATTACCCAGCCCCTGAGGTAAATCAATTCAATGTTGTAAATCAGTTTAAATATTTAGGAATCCAAATTATGCCTAAGCTAGAATCAGTCGCCAGTGTCAACTATGAAGCCTTAATGTCAGATATCAATGAGTTAACTCAGAGATGGATGTCACTACCAATGTCGATGATCGGGAGAATCAATATACTTAAAAGTAATATTTTACCTAAAATACTTTATTTATTTCAATACATTCCCTTATCACCACCTTTAGATCTATTCTCAAGAATAAAAAAAAAGTTAGTGGAATTTATATGGAACAACAGGAGGGCTAGATTACGTTTGTCTTTATTATATTTACCATTTGATCGTGGAGGTCTGAAATGTCCAAATTTTATGTTGTATTATTGGTCGGCACAACTGAGGTCTATGACATATTATTTTTCATCAAATGATCTCCCTCACTGGACTGAAATGGAATCATACAATTTACCTTTACCTCTTCCCATATTCATATACTCAGATTCAGCAAAAAAATTACAAAAACAAGTTAAAAATCCATTTGTAAAGCATATGATCAAAATATGGTGTGAAGCTAAAAACTATTTAAAAGAACCACAGTTATTGTCACAATTTAGTCCAATATGGGGTAATCAATATTTTAAACCAGGGAGAGCGGACGCTGTATTTAAAGTATGGAATTTAAAAGGGATACAAAAGATTCAGGATTTATATTTGCCATGTGCAGACAACATAATGTCTTTTGAAGAGCTGAGGATCAAATTTAATCTCAATAGAACACATTTTTTTAAATATCTTCAACTTAGAAACTTTATTCGATCAAATCAAAATAAAGCTCTCACTCGACCTATTTATTCATCCTTGGAAAAAATGATGATGAAAGATAGTAAAAGAAAGGGTATTATTTCAGAGTTTTATAACTCATTGACACTATCTTCAAGTGAAAATTCACTGAAAAGATTAAACTACTGGAAAGAAGATCTGCAAATTGAAATTTCAGAGGAACAATGGGAATTGGCTTGTACAGAAGCTCAAACCAAATCAATAAATGCACGCCTTAAATTGATACATTTCAAATGGTTAATGCGGATGTATGTTACACCGGAGGAGTTAAATAGATATAACAAAAATATACCAGATACATGCACAAAATGCATGGAAAGTAAAGGAACCCTATTTCATTGTTTATGGGAATGTAGATTAATAAGAATGTTTTGGGAAGAGGTGAGGGTAACAATTGAAAAAATAATCTCAAAACAAATCATATTGAATCCTAAACTGTTTTTGTTGGGTCTGTACCCAGAAAAGCATAATTTTAATAAAAGTGAAAGAACATTCATAGACCTCAGTTTGCTTAATGCCAAAAAATGTATTGCACTATTATGGAAAAAGACTCATAGACCAGATGTGACTCAGTGGTTAAGACAGATGTTAACAAACCTTCCATTAGAAAGAATAACATATATACTAAAATCAAAGGAAATTGTGTTTGAGAATATATGGAGACCTTTTATTGATTATGTAAAAAATTTAAACATAACTCTTGAAGAAGAAGGTGAATGATGTGTGTGGACCTTGTAAATTCCAAACTGGTGAACATAATATGTATACTTATGTATTGGATTGTCTAGACTAAACAGAGGAGCATTGTTGAAGACTTGATTTTGTTGGTGGTTGTTGGTGTTTTTAGTGCATTTTTTTTTTTTTTTTGTAGTACTTTAGTGTTAGTGTTTGATTGTTTGTATCATGTTTGTTAAAAAAAAAAAAAAAAAGGTTCAATAAAGATATTGTGGAAAAAAAAAAGAGGGTCACCATCATGCCCAAAGACATCCAGCTGGCCCGCCGCATCCGCGGAGAGAGAGCTTAGACTTTCTGCTACACATCCACCAACCACAATGCTCCGCACTGTGTGGCTATATATATATATATATATATATATATATATATATATATATACAGTATATATATATTTATAGTAATATGTACATATGTATACTAGCTGCTCTTGTTTTTTATTGCCTTCTGATTGTTGCTCTGAGTGTTGCTATCCCTGTGCTGTTGCAATCCTGGAATTTCCCCATTGTGGGACTAATAAAGGCTTATCTTATCTTAAACTGAGCGATCGGGGGAGAAGGGCCTTTGTCAGGGAGGTGACCAAGACTCGGTCAGAGCTCCAGCGATTCTCTGTGGAGAGAGGAGAACCTTCCAGAAGGACAACCATCTCTGCAGCAATCCACCAATCAGGCCTGTATGGCAGAGTGGCCAGATGGAAGCCACTCCTTAGTAAAAGGCACATGGCAGCATGCCTGGAGTTTGCCAAAAGGCACCTGAAGGACTCTCAGACCATGAGAAACAAAATTCTCTGGTCTGATGAGATAAAGACTGAACTCTTTGGCATGAATGCCAGGTGTCATGTTTGGACGAAACCAGGCACTGCTCATCACCAGGCCAATACCATCCCAACAGTGAACAATGGTGGTGGCAGCATCATGCTGAGGGGATGTTTTTCAGCAGCAGGAATTGGGAGACTAGTCAGGATAGAGGGAAAGATGAATGCAGCAATGTACAGAGACATCCTGGATGAAAACCTGCTCCAGAGCACTCTTGACCTCAGACTGGGTTGACGGTTCATCTTTCAGCAGGACAACGACCCTAAGCACACAGCCAAGATATCAAAGGAGTGGCTTCAGGACAACTCTATGAATGTCCTTGAGTGGCCCAGCTAGAGCCCAGACTTCAACTGAACATCTCTGGACAGATCTGAAAATGGCTGTGCACCGACGCTTCCCATCCAACCTGATGGAGCTTGAGAGGGTGCTGCAAAGAGGAATGGGCGAAACTGCCCAAAGATAGGTGTGCCAAACTTGTGGCATCATATTCAAAAAAGACTTGAAGAAAGGTTGTGAATACTTATGTACATGTGATTTCTTTGTTTTTTTATTTTTAATAAATTGCCAAAAATCTCAAAAAAAATTTTTTTCACATTGTTATTATGGGGTATTGTGTGTAGAATTTTGAGGAAAAAAATTAATGTAATACATTTTGGAATAAAGCTGGTTTTTAACAAGATATATAAAAAGTGAAGCGCTCTGAATACTTTCTAGCTGCACCATATGCAAGCTTTGACTAAACGACGTCCGTGACCAAACACGCAAAAATGCCCAAATAATGAAATAAATCATATTTTATTTACTCACAAATGGGCAACACTGATGCAACAATTGCAGCCAAACAGGCCATTCTGCTGTATTATAATGTTGGGTGTTTTGTACTTACAATATAATACTGCTAAAATATAAAATGATGCATTACAATGGGTTTCAAATATGTGTAAACATTATAGTACTGCATGAGTTTATTGACGATACACTACAAACTACACATAAACTAAAACAATTATAATGATGACTGAACAACTCCCATTCCCCAAAGTGCAAGATACACTATTATGAATATAAGTCATAAAAGATCAGACAAAAAAGTCTGACAAACAAATAAACCAGGGTTCTTAAAGTTGTCAATATTGGATATCCCATTCATTTTCAATAATTCTGTAATTTATATTCACACAGTCAAATAAATCCTAGTGGTCAGTCCCTTTCATATCTATCTATTAATATTCAAGAAATCTCTGTCTTTCTGTGTGTCACGATCATAGAACTCGCCATGACATCATCAAAGATCAAAGGCAGGCATCACTGAACGAGTGGTGACGTTAAAGATCAAAGGCAGGTTTCACCATGGTTATTGTTGCCATGGTAACCATGTCAAAGATCAAAGGCAGGCATGCAGAAATGCTTGCTTACACTTGCTTTCTACGGGCATGCACGGGTATGCACTAGTTTGTCAAAGTCTAGCATGGGGGATTGCCTACATATACTGTACGTACACCTCTCTGTTTTCCACTTTCAAACACAGCCTACATTTGGGGTTGTAACGCGTAATTGGCCTACCTCTTTCACACAGGAATACTTGCTTTCTACAGCATGCACTAGTTACTGTTAAATTTGAGGATTTTGTGCTTTTAAACCTGTATCATTTTAATGCTTTGTTGTGAAAGACGAGTCTCTGAGGACACACACACACACACACACACACACACACACACACACTCATGCACGCACACCCCTACCCACTCAAGGACACACATAGCTTTCTATTTCTGTGTCTGAATCTCTTATTTCATCCTGTTGTTTTCTGTTTGTCATCGATCAGACTCCATAAAGTTTTTTTTCCCCTCTTTAATCCGTTCACAAAGCATGATGGGTAAAAAAAACAGGGGGAGGCGTGGAAGAGTTTAAAAGTTCAGTTGGTTCCTCGTATGTGAGTTTTAATGTGAGTGAATGTCAGATCTGGAGAAACAATGAGAGGAAAGAAAGAAGAAATGAAGCGAGGAAGGAAGGAAGGAAAAGAGGAAGAGGGGGGAGCAGGAAAAAGAAATAAAGGCGTTAGAACAGACGTATGTAAACTGGAATCAGTCCCGTCTGTAACACTCGTCCTCCTTCACCTTTTCTCCATCCTCCACTCTCATCTCCATCCCAGTCCTGTCTTTTTTCTTGTAGCTGGCAGCGGTCCGATGAAGACTTTTCTCTGCCTCCCAACATTTTCCCCGTTTATTAACCAAAGCACGTAGGAACATAATCAGCAGGGCGGGGGCCGGCGTCCCGTCGTCCGGCAGGGGAGAGCCATAAACGCGGCGCTTCATCCACTCTGAGGGAACATCAGAATGTGGAGCTTTATTTATTTTTAAGAGTCATAAAAAACCTCCAAACATTCCAGCGTAAAGATCTGAAGCATTAGCAGAGGAGTGAAGGAGCGTCATCCAAACAGGGTGTCAGGGTCAACCCCCGCCCACTGCCGCTGCCGCCACTGAAACGGCCCCCCGTGGTCCGCTGCCAGCTTGGCTCCGGGCCTAAACATCCGTGAATCATTTGCTGCGGCGGGCTGCGATCGCTGTGACAAAATGTGTTTCCTCCTCTCAGGCTAATTGAATTGAAGGCCCTGGATTTTCGCCGCCGCCGCCGCTGCTGCTCTTGTCCAGCAACGACGGCTGCGGCGTCCTCTTAGGAGAGGTTTTCGCTCTCCATCACCGAGCCGTGACAGGTGCACGGTGAGCCAAAGGGGCTGATGGGATTGGTCTTGAGCGATGCCTCATATGTGGCGCCTCATCAAGGGAGGACACGCGGGGCGGCACAGGAAAATTCACCTCCGCGTTTTTGTCTCAACACACCATTAGGCCCCAATCCAGATATTACAGGATACGCTTTAAATCCCGGACAGGCCCCCGCTCATTATGGGTTTCTGCTGGGATGGCTGAGCAGGAGCCCAGGAGACCCTCATGACTCGGTGTTACACGGAAAATTCATCCTGATAGCCTTTTTTTCCCCAAAATGAGGAGACGTTGACTCTTTCCAGCCCTTTACTGCTGCACAGCGAAAAAAGAAACACAAAAACAGAGCTCGGGCCTTCACGTTTGTTTGTATGTTGGTTTCCTGTTGTGTGGTGTAGGCATCGCTGGGTCTCTTGGGTAAGCGGCATGGGCACAGGGGCCCAGGTTCTCGGCAGTGGGGTACAGGTAAATGGTAAATGGTATTCACTTATATAGCGCTTTTATTCTCATCTCTTGATGACCAAAGCGCTTTACAGATCCTGCTATCCACCCATTCACACACACATTCACACACTGATGGCGGCATGCTGCCTAACATGGCGCTTCCAGACCCACCAGGAGCAATTGGGGTGAGGTGTCTTGCCCAGGAACAAAACGGCAGGATACCCGGGGAGAGCAAGATTCGAACCGCCAACCATGTGGTTATTGGACAACCTGCTCTACCTCCTGAGCCACTGCTGCCCCAAAAGGTGCCCTTTCGGGGTGCCTTGGTTTGACGGGACTCGTGTGGAGTGTGTGTGGGTCTTGCCCGGGTTTTTTTTCCCTTCAGCTTCATGGGGGCTGGGGTGCTGCCGTGTGTTCACCATCACTGTCGTCTTTGTTTTGTGTCACGCCATAAGCCGTCCAGATGCTACAGTTACGAGGTTCCGTTTTCCGCTTTTCTGTTCTGTCAAAATGAGCTGAATTCTTGATATTTGTGCATCAATTCAGAATCATCCATGTCCGCATCGTGATGCAGTGGAAAAAATAGTATTTCCCTTACCCCTACAATAAAGGTACAAAATAATGATGAAAGATGCTAATTTAAAAATTAAAAAAGTTGTACATTACAATTTAATTACACAGAATAAAAATTTAACCAGCATCCAGATAAAATTTGCAGTTTTACAAGAAAAAAAATTTAAAATTTACAGAGCAAAAAGTTGCAAACTTTTCAGAAAAACATTGCAAATTTATGGCCAACTGTTGCAAATTTGTGAAAAAATTTTTTTAAATTTTTTGAGAAAAAATTGCAAATCTACAGGAAAAAAAGGTGAAAATTTTGAAGAAAAAAAAAAAGGTCACAAATTTACTGGAAAAAACTAGCAAATTTATGTGGAAAAAAGATAAAACTTTGCAGGGAAAAAAAAAATCACAATTTTATAAGAAAAAAATGTCAGAGAAAAAACTTGCAAATTTATGAGGAAAAAAGTAATCAATTTTTGAGAAAAAAGTGGCACATCTACAAGAAAAAAAGATTAAAAAATTTTTCTGGGAAAAAATGCAAATTTAAAAGAAAAAAATTGTACATTTTTGAGAAAAAAAGTTGTAAATTTATTAGAAAAAGTCACCAATTCTTTAAGAAAAAGTTGAAAACAGTTGAAAAATTACGGGGGAAAAATGCAAATTTTTCAAAAAATGTTTCAAAGCTGTGGCCAGAAGTTGCCAGTTTATGAGAAAAATTCTAACATTTTTGAGAAAAAAATGTGGCAAATCTAGAAGGAAAAAGTTTTAAAAATTTTAGTAGGAAAAAAAATGTAAATTTACAGATTGTACATTTTTTTAGAAAAAATTCCAAATTTATGAGAAAAAACATGAAAATTAGCAGGAAAAAAGTCAAAAATTAATGAGAAAAAAAAGTCACCAATTTTTGAGAAAAAAGTTGCAGATCTACACAAAAACAGTTGAAAATTTACAGGAGAAAAAAAATGCAAATTGTTGAGAAAAATGTTCCAAAGCTGTGGCCAGAAGCTGTCGATTTATGAGGAAAATTCAAGGAAAAAGTTTAAAATTTTTTCTGGGGAAAAAAATGCAGATTTACAAGAAAAAATTGTACATTTTTTTACAAAAAAGTTGCAACTTTATGAGAAAAGAAGATGAAAATTAGCAGGAAAAAAGTCACAAATTTATGAGAAAAAAGTTGCAAATCTATGTGAAAACATTTGAAAATTTACAGGTGAAAAAAATGCTAATTTTTTGAGAAAAATGTCCCAAAGCTGTAACCAGAAGTTGCCGATTTATGAGAAAAAGTCAAAGTCAAAACTTTTTGAGACAAAAGTGGCAGATCTACAAGAAAAAAAGTTTAAAAAAAAATACTGGAAAAAATTGCAAATTTACAAGAAAAAAAAAGTTGCACATTTTTGGGAAAAAAATTGCAATTTTATGAAAAAAAAAGATTTAAATTTGCAGGAAAAATCAAATTTATGAGAAAAATGTCACAAATATTTGAAAAAGTGAATATTTATGAGAAAAAAGATTAAAATTAGCAGGAAAAAGTCACAAATTTATGAGAAAAGTTGCAAATCTATGAGAAAAAAAGTCACCAATTTTTGAGAAAAAAGAGGCAAATCTACAAGAAAAAATTTTTAAAAAATGACTGGAAAAAATTGCAAATTTACAAGAAAAATTGCAATTTTATGAAAAAAAAAAGATGAAAATTTGCTGGGAAAAAATGTAATTTATGAGAAAAAAGTCACAAATTTATGAGAAAAGCTGCAAATTTATGAGGAAAAAGTCACCAATTTTTGACACGCTGGAGAGGCTATGTCTCCCAGCTGGTCTGGCAACGCCTTGGTATCCTCTGAAGAGCTGGAGCAGGTGGCTGGGGAGAGGCAAGTCTGGGCTTCTCAGCTTGAGCTGTTGCCTTTGCGACCCGGAGCTCCGGAAAAGCGGTAAAAAATGGATGGATGGATGCCTCGATGGTTAGTTTCTAATATGACAAACATTTGACAAATTAAACTTTATTATATTTTTTACAGTTTTAATTTGTTTTTTGAAGGTAAAATTGGAATCAAGAATTATACCAAGATATTTATAGTCCAATACCACCCTTAGCTTTTCCCCGCAACATAAACATCAGGTGTGTCATTATCTGTTAGCCTTTTGGAAAACAACATAGACTGTTTTCTCTATGTTTAAGTGAAGACAGGAGTTCTGAAACCATTGTGTGACACTGGCCATTACAGCTGTGAGCTTACATGCAGTTTGCTGTTTTTTTTATTGCAAGTACATAGATGACAGTATCATCTGCATACATTTGGATTTCACAGCCTTAGCATATATAAAATCACTTATGTACAGACTGAACAACAGCGGTCCTAGAAATGACCCTTGGGGAACACCAATGTCACAGCTAAGGGCTGATGACAGCTTGCCATTTATCCTAACCTTCTGTGTTCTACCTTCCAAGTAGGACTGCATCCATGTGATAGCACTATGGGAAAAATGAAGCCTTGGGAGCTTTGCCAGGAGAACACCATGGTCAACAGTGTCGAATGCTTTTTTTAATCCTACAATACAGCCCCAATGACTCCTCCCTTATCTAATTTAGATTTTATGTTCTCTAAGAGAAAACAGGTTGCTGTTCCTGTTGAATGATGGGGCCTAAAACCAAAACTGAGAGAAATGTTGCAAATTTGTGGCCAAAAAAGCTGCAGGGAGTCGTATACTTCCTTTTTTTTGTTGTTTTTATGGTAAAGGTTTGCCCTTGTGGCTATTGTCTGCTAAATTTGAGGTTGTACTTTCTCCCGTCTTTTTTCTTTTTCACTATAAATGCACATTTTTATCATTAATTTAAGTCAATTTTTTCCTCGTTATAGCTGTCATCTTATTGATTTTTGACCATTTTGTGGATATTTCCTGCCAAATTTGTGATCATTTGTTATAAATTTGCGATTTTCTTCCTTCTTTGTCAAAGAGTAGCTTGAACAGTGCCGAGTTTTCAGCATTCAGTCACGCGTCTGAGTCTCCCGCGGCTGCGTCCTGATCAAACTTCTCTTCCAGGTGAATTCCTGCAGTGTTTGCTCCGTCGCTCTCAGTTGGAGTTTGCATGCAATGTTTATAAAGTGACAAAATGTGAGGAGGAGCAGTGACGACGGGAGGGACGGTCCCTTCCCATTCACTCTGCACTCCTTCATCTGCAGGGGTCTGCAACCTGTGGCTCGTCTGTGAATTTGATAGAGTACGTAATTATCAAAGAGAGAAAATATGAGAGAATAAACAGAAATTTCTCTGAGAAAGAATCCTGGGGAAAACCCCCCCCAGAAAATCTGTAAGAGAAAGGAGAAACTACATGGATGAGCAGCATTGCGGGAAAAATGGCACATTTTCATCAAATTGTCTCCCATCCACATTCATAGGTGTAAATCCATCCATCCATCCAACTTCTTCCGCTTAATCCTTTTCGGGTCGTGGGGGGTGGGGGTGGCGGCTGGAGCCTATCCCAGCATCTTTGGGCGATGTCCACCCTGGACAGATCGCCAGTCCATCGCAGGGCCAACAAAGAGAGACAGACAACCATTCATTCTCACAGTCATACCTAAGGACAATTTAGAATCCCCATCTTTGGTGCCAATTAACCTAACCTGCATGTTTTTGGTGTAAATCAAGGATTTTTTTTGGGGGGGGGGGCATGGAAAAAAGAGAGAATTCATCATAAACCTTTCTATGTCATGTTACAGAACTGAATAATGGGACTTTGAACCATCAATTCTATGCAGAAATGAAAAAAGGCAACTTTTTTCTCAGAAATTTGCAGTTTTTTCTTTAAATTTTAAACTTTTTTCTTGTAGATTTGTAACTTTTTTCTCAAAAATTTGTGACTGTTTTCTCATAAATTTGCTATTTTTCCATGTAAATTTTCAACTTTTTTTTGAATAATTTTCACTTTTTTTCTCATAAATTTGCAAATTTTCCTGTAAATTTTCAACTTTTTTCCTCAAAAATTTTCAACCTTTTCTTCTCATAAATTTTCAACTTTTCTTTCCTCATAAATCTGCAACTTTTGCCCATAAATTTGCAAACGATTTTCTCAAAAATTTGCCATTTTTTTTCTGTGAATTTTCAACTTTTTCCTCATAAATCTTCAATGGATGCTCGTTAAATTTTTACACTGTGTACTTAAATTGTAATTTACAACTTTTTAATTTTAAATTTGCATCTTTTATCATATCTTTGCACCTTTATTTTTGCACATTTGTAGCTAATTTAGATTTATATGTTTCTACCTCATGCTAAACTTGTCATAAATCCCCCTTTCAGCGCTGAATTAAGGTACCAAACGCCAGCTGTAAGTTTGCAAATTTAATTGTGGAAAAAACACAAATACGCAAACAAAACCCAACAAAACTAGTAGGAGCAGGAGGATACAGGAGAAGCCCAAAATAGCAACAGCTAAAGCGAGAGGAGTTGCCGGCTAAACCTGGAGAACTAGACGTGGAGCACACGCTAGGAAAACACAGAGAAAAATAAAGAGGCACTTTCATCCATTCGTAGAGAGTAGGGTGCTGCACTGGACAACAGTGCACAGCCTCTTAAATAAGGCTAGAGACAAAATGGAACAAGTGGTAACAGGTGTGGGTCACCTGAGCAGACAGGTGAAAACAAAGATACAGTTTAGACCAGCTGGGAGCAATGAGAGGAGAGTGGCTGAAGCTGACAGCTGACAGGGGCGATGCCCACACGAAGCACAAAACCCGGAAATGCCTCTGACAGCTGTCAACCCAAATGCAGACTGAAATATAAATGTAAATTAATACAAAATAAGAGTGTAACAAAACTAAAACATAAACAGGAAAATAGCAAACAGTACAAGAATTACAGAAACCCAAAAGGCACAAAATACAACAAATATATAAATATAAGGAAAAAGCCATGAGACCGAGCCTGGCGGAAACCTCCAGTGCTCAGCTCATGACAAAGCTGGTCAAACCCTATCCCTCTTGCTAAAAATAATGTCCTACTGGGGATAAGTGAATCAGTTTGGTAACCTTAGTAACTCCAGTCTGCTGTTTTAATTTTTTAGAAGTAGCAAGCTGTCCTAACAGCGTAATTTTTGTTTAAATCCACATTAGCTAACAAGTGCATGACATCATAGCTAGAATAAAACAGAGGGAGTTGCCAGAGAAATAAAGAGAACTGAACTAATAAAAGTCTCCTTCGGTCAGTTTCAGCATCCAGCTGAAGAAGTGAGAACATAAACTATTAAAGTGATGCAGAATGGATCCAGAAAGGCAAAAAAAAACAAAAAAACTTCTGTTTTATGTCATCAGGCCCCTAAACATCTTCCCTCCTCCTTTATTTCCATCTCAGCTCTTCATCAGATACAGTACGCTCCTCTGGGCGCCCCGCTGTGGGTGGCTGTGTGTGTGTGCGTGCGTGTGTGTGTGTGTGTGTGTGTGTGTGTGTGTGTGCAGATTGGCCGCACGCTTGACTTCTTTTATTCCCCTTCCAGCATTTCTCTCAACCTCTGCTGAACTCCTAACTCTGCCTCTGCCTCTGCAGGGTTTCCACTTCATGTTAGTGAGATATGAGCTTAAACAAATCTGCAGAAATGAAAAGGCTTTTTCCTCATGGCTCTGACTTTTTTCCTTCTAATTTTCCTTGAAAATTTGGAACTACAGTATTCGTCCTTTTTTAAAATTTAACATATTAAAATTCCAGTGTTCCGCTGGTGGGACGTTTCAGATTTTCTACTGCCTCTCAGTGAAGAAAGTTTCTGATTTTCAAATGCTCATTTTAGGGAAATTGGTGGGAATGGTAAGGGATTTAAAAAAAAGTTTGAAATCTACAAGAAAAAAGTTGCAAATTTTGGAGAAAAAGGTTAAAATTTTGTAAGAAAAAGTTGTAGATTCACAGGAAAAAAGTTGCAAATTTACAATAAAAGTTGCAAATATTTGAGAAAAAGGTGAAAAAATTGCAAGAAAAAATTGCAAATTTGAAAGAAAAAAGTTGCAGATCTTTGAGGAAAAAGTTGCAAATTTACAAGAAAAAGTTCCAGATTAACAAAAAAAAAAAAACCCTGCAAATTTACCGGAAAAAGTTGCAAATACTTGAGGAAAAAAATGTTTAAAAATTTGCATAAAAAATTGCAAATTTGCAAGAAAAAAGTTGCAGATTTTTGAAAAAATTGCAAATTTTTGAGACAAAAATAAAGAAAAAAAGTTCAAAATTTAGGGTTAGCTTGGTGGAGCCGTGGTTAGCACTGTGACAGCAGGGTAAGAAGGTAATTTCAATTTGATCCCACAACCAGACCACCGGTGACCCTTCTGTGTGGGGTTTGCATGTTCTCCCCTTGTCTGTGTGGGTTTTCTCCGGGTACTCCAGTTTCCTCCCACATGCCAAAAACATGCAGGTTAGGTTAATTGGCATCAACTGGGGATTCTAAATTGTCCTTAGGTCTGACTGTGAGAGTGAATGGTTGTCTGTCTCTCTGTGTTGGCCCTGTGATGACCGGTGATGTGTCCAGGGTGGACTCTGCCACCCAAAGATGCTGGGATAGGTTCCAGACTCCTGCGACCCGAAAAGGATTAAACAGTAGAAGTTGGATGAATCAATGAATGAAAGTTAAAAATTTACAAGGAAAAAGTTGCAAATTTCTGAGAAAGAAGTTTCAATTTTTTTAGAAAAAGATGCAAATTTACAAGAAAATGTTCCATATTACCAAGAAAAAAGTTGCAAATTTTTGAGAAAAAGATGCAGATCTACATGAAAGAAAGTTACAAATCTAAGAGAAAAAAATTTCAAAATATAAAGGAAAAAGTTGTAAATTCATGAGAAAAAAGTTGCAAATTAACAAGAAGAAACTTGCAAATATTTGAGGAAAAAATTGCAAATTTACAAGAAAAAAGCTGCAAATTAACAAGAAAAAAGATTCCAGATTAACAAGAAAAAAGTTGCAAATTTTTGAGAAAAGGGTTGCAGATATATAGGAAAAAGTTACAAATATTTGTGTAAAAAGTTGCAAATTTACAAGAGAAAAATTCCAGATTAACAAGAAAAAAGTTGCAAATTTACAGGAAAAAAGTTGAGAATTTTTGAGAAAAAGTTGTGGATCTACAAGTTGCAAATCTAAGAGAAAAAAGTTCAGAATATACAAGAAAACGTTGCAAATTCATGAGGAAAAATGTACACATTTTTGAGAAAAAAGTGGTATAGTTATGAGAAAGAAAATGAGCATTTACAAGAATAGTCACAAAATTATGAGAAAAAAGTTGAAAATTTGATTTTACATTTTGGCTGAACGCACCATTGCAGTTGTAACCCGTACAGTCAGAAGCCGCACAGAGTTCCTGCAATTACAGTAAATATTAAAACACCACTGAAGCAGAGTGAAACGTCCCAGTGCCGTTATCAGGGAACATAGTTACTCCTGGAATCACTCTTGTCCAATCAGATTGCTCGGTCTGAACTGACTGTTGGTGAAACTCGTTTCTCCCGTGACTGTAACGAGCTGCTCTGCCCGTTTGCATAATGGAGCTGAGATGTGACTTTATTCATGTGTGCATGTGTGTCCTTCCTGAGGGTGATTCTCGTCCGGTTGGTGGCTTGTCTGCGTTGGTGTTGTGACCCAGAAATTCATCCAGTTGCCCTCTTCCTGTTTTATAACGTTGTCTCCCTCAGAGTCTGCAGTTTAAATCCCACTGCTGCTGCTGTGAGTGAAGGAAAAACTTGGAAAAATTAAGCCTGAGTAGCAATAAGAATAATTTATTTTTATATGTATAGAAACCAGGGTGTCTACTTAATTCAGTCGGTGAGTCTGTCGTAGAAAACATCACCACAGTGATTTTTGTTGGTTTAACAAGCTTTTTTGCTCCAACGAGGAAAATAGTCCCTTCTGAATGTGCCCAGTTAACTGTTGCTAGTGCCTCAATGAGCATAATATGGCAAAGAAAAGGCATATTGTCATTTCACTCACACACATGTAACCAAATTAAATATTGTCCAGTGCAGAAGTCAGTGTTTATATACACACCAGTCACCTGTTGAGTAGGTTTGTGGGTCACGTGACACTAGTTAGCTTGTTAGCTGCGTTGAAGGAGTCCTTTATTCAGTCACGATTTGTTATGACCCATGCTTTATGTTCATTTTGGTTCTCTGTGTTTTCCCCTGTTTTGGTTTAAGATAATTATTTGCCTTCTGTGTTCCCCTAGGTCCTCTGTTATTGTCTTCTGTGTTTCCCCAGTCTGTTTCCCCAGTCTGTTGTGTCATTCTGTGTTTGCCTTTATTGCCATTATTGTGGTGATTGTGTTTCCCTGCCCTTGTTTTTGTCCTTTGTGTGGGTCTTGTGTGTATATTTGTTTACCTATTGTTCCCAGCTCCTCATGTTTTCCATACCTGTAGAAACTTTCCCTCATGTGTGCTACCATTTAGCCCTTGATTGTTCTCCCGGCTGTCCTGCATTTGTGATTATCAGTTACCCTATTTATGTCTGTCAGAGTTTATGTTCTGGTGTGGCATCAATGATGTTAACCGTTGCTTCCCTGCCAGTAACCCAATGTCCTGTGAGTTTTTGCCAAGCGTGTCCTTTGTAGTTTTCAGCCCCCTTACTGACATTTGTTACTTTAAGTTCTCCTGTAAATAAATCATGTTACGCTGGAGTTCAGCCTGCAAATCTGAGTTCTTTCATCCAACCATGCCTACTGGAGGTAGCAGCACGTTTTATGTTGTTATGTTATCACCACATAGAGATTATGAGTCTCTGATCAGGATGGGAAACACAGTCTCGGCTTGTCCATTTTGTTGTCCATTGCACCACTGTAAATAGTTGTGCAGACATGGATAGCAGTTAGCGGCTAGTGGCCAACTGATTTAGCTTCAGCACATTTCCATGTTAGTTTGTTTGCTCTTTTTTTTGCATTTTCAGATGAAACAATGAGTCCATCACCCCAAAGTTATTTTGGTCAGCTAATCAAGACAATAAATCCAACTCTAGCTTGTCTATTTTTGGTAAACAGGCATTAAATATCTAGCCACATATTTATAAGAGCACCATTTCCAGGTGACAGAGGTCTAGATTTTAAGGACCGTCTGTTTTCAAACAGCACCTCACTGTGGAAATTTAGGTATCCAACACCATCTTCCATCTTCTACAACTTTTTTGGAGGTCCAGGTCACGGAGGCAGCAGTTCAAGCAGAGAAGCCCAGACTTCCCTCTCCCCAGCCACCTGCTCCAACTCTTCACAGAGGACACCAAGGCGCTCCCAGACCAGCTGGGAGACATAGTCTCTCCAGCAAGTCCCAGGTCTACCCCGGGGCCTCCTCCCAGTGGGACGTGCCTGAAACACCTCAAGTAGGAGGTGTCCAGGAGGCACCCTGATCAGGTGCACATACTACCTCAACTGGGCCTCTCCCGGATGACTAAGCTCCTCACCCTATCTCTAAGGGTGAGTCCAGCAATCCCACAAAGGAAGCTCATTTCAGCCGCTTGTATCCGCGATCTCATTCTTTCGGTCATTACCCAAAGCTTGTGACTATAGGTGAGGGTAGAAATGCAGATTGACTGATAAATTGACAGCTTTGCCTTAGAGCTCAGCTCCCTCCTCACCACAACAGACCGGTACAACGTCCGCATCACTGCAGATGCTGCTCCGATCCGTGTGTCAATCCCTTGCTCCATTCTCCCCTCACTTGAGAAGGAAACCCTGGGATACTTAAACTCCTCCACTTGGGGCAGGAGCCTGTCCCCAACCTGGAGAGGACAATCCACCTTTTTCCGGCCGAGGACCATGGACTCCAACGTGGAAGTGCTGATTCTCCTTCCAGCTGCTTCACACTCAGCGGCAAACCATCCCAGTAAGACCTGTAGATCATTGCTGGATGAAGCCAACAGGACAACATCATCTGCAAACAACAGAGATGAGATCCCATGGTCACCGAGCATGACACCCTCCATTCCCTGGCTGCACCTAGAAATCCATCCATCCATCCATCCATCCATCCATCCATCCATCTTCTTCTGCTTAATCCTTTTTTGGGTTGCGGGGGGGTGGAGCTTATCCCAGCATCTTTGGGCAAGAGGCAAGGTCCACCCTGGACAGATCGCCAGTCCATCGCAGGGCCAACATGGAGAGACAGACAACCATTCACTTTCACAGTCATACCTAAGGACAATTTAGAATCCCCAGTTGATGCCATTTAACCTAAATTGCATGTTTTTGGCATGTGGGAAGAAACCGGAGAAATCCCGGAGAAAACCCACGCAGACACGGGAAGAACATGCAAACTCCACACAGATCACTGTTGGTCAGGGGCTGGGATTGAACCCAGGATCCCCTGACCAAGGGTGAGTTGCTGTGCTGCCTCAGTGCTAACCACTCCGCCACCGCGCTGCTGCCTAGAAATCCTGTCCATAAAAATTATGAACAGGATCGGTGACAAAGGGCAGCCCTGGCGCAGTCCAACTCTCACCGGGAATGAGTCGGACCGAGTGTTGGCAGTATGAACCAAAATCTCACAACGATCATATAGAGACCGGATGAGGAACATGGTTGAATGCCTTCTCCAAGTCCACAAAACACATGTAAACTGGTTGAGCAAACTCCCACGAACCCCCAAGGATTCTCAAGAGGGTAAAGAGCTGGTCCGATGTGCCACAGCCAGAACAAAAACCACATTGCTCCTCCTGAATCCGAGATTCGACCAGCGACCGGACTCTCCTCTCCAGTACCCTGGCATAGACCTTCCCAGAGAGGCTGAGGAGTGTTCATTCATTCATTCATTCATTCATTCATCTTCTTCCGCTTAATCCTTTTCGGGTCGCGGGGGGGCTGGAGCCTATCCCAGCATCTTTGGGCGAGAGGCAGGGTACACCCTGGACAGATCGCCAGTCCATCGCAGGGCCAACACAGAGAGACAGACAACCATTCATTCTCGCAGTCATACCTAAGGACAATTTAGAATCCCCAGTTTTGATGCCAATTAACCTAACTTGCATGTTTTTGGCATGTGGGAGGAAACCATCCAGCTGAGTGGAAATATTCAAGCTTCACTTTGTTTCAGACTGCCGTCATGTTAAAAAAAAAAAAAAAAAAAAAAAAAAAAAAAAAAAAAAAAAATGCTGCAGTAGTGCAGATAATCTGCCTGCATTTTTTTTTCCACATGTCTACAACACCGCTGGAACAGTATTAACGTTGAATGTTGAATTGTATAATCCGAGGAGTTATTGTTTAATTTTTTTTTTTTTTTTGATTTTGTATACTTCATTGATCCCCAGAGGGGAAATTGAGGGCATCCACCTGGATGGATGAAGCAGCCACGGTACAGCGCTATCCCTTTACCATTCACGCACACATTCACACCTAGGGCCACTTTAGAGTCTCCAATTAACCTAACCTGCATGTTTTTGGCCTGTGGGAGGAAACCAGAGAAATCCTGAAGTAAACCCACGCAAACACTGGGAGAACATGCAAACTCCACACAGATCACTGTTGGTCAGGGGCTGGGATTGAACCAGGGATCCCATGGCCAAGGGTGAGTTGCTATGCTGGCGCAGTGCTGCCCAATTCAAAAAGGTCAATTAATTTGACCTTGTTGGATTTTTTCCCCTTTGTTATATTAGTCTGTTCCTTTCTTTTAATCTTTTAATATAATCTATCCGAAATAAAGATTTTGAAAAGTGACACAATCAGTTGAGGGATTAGCGGAGGGTTATCTGTCCATGAGAACCCATGACCGCAGAGGACACTGCTGCTGCATGTATCTCCATAACTGATTTGAATGTGCGTTTGCGGGTGCAGCTGGGAAGACCCCTACGCATACAATATGCTCGTAGATCAGGAATTTTCCATAAATTAAATGTATCGATAGAGCATGTTTCATCCACGTTTAGATTAACCTCCCCCGTTTTGGTAGTTTGTTTGGTAGCCATGATCCCATGATGCTTTGCGCGAGCTGAGATGCGAAAGTCGCTTATTAAACTTGTAAGCTTCTAGACCCAGCAAGGCTTCAAACAGGATGGACTAGCTTATTACTTTCTTTTTTTTACTTTAATGGAGTTGACTATTACTCAAGTTTGTTTTGAACATGCAGAATTACAACAGCCCTTTATGGTGTAGCAGAGGCTGCTATTTAGAGTTTTTGCACTTTATTTTTGGGGTTAAAAGACCAAACTTCAGTGTCTATTGTAGGGGTGAGCAATATGGCCGAAAAATGATATCACAGTATTTCTGTTAATTTTCACAACAACAATATTTTTGTGGTATTGCAGCAATACAGTTATTTTTTCCTTTTAAATTTATGCAAAAAGGACTTTGACAGGCCAGTGTTATTTACCTTCAACATATTCAGGAAAAACAAAACAAAAACTTATTTCTCCAACTGATAAACAGCAGCTCAGACTTAGTTTAAATAATTTTTAGTTCTGTATCAAATATTACAAGAAAATGATTTAACTGCACACAGATGTCGGGTTTTATGTTGAATCACTATAGATAGGTAGGTAGATGTACTTTATTGATCCCAAACTGGGAAATTGCAGTGTAACAGCAGGATGACGGTAGACGACCAAAACGACAGAAATACACAGCGTAATAGAAAAAGGAATTACCCAGGGAAAGTAAAACTGCCTAGATAACTTTATATACATCGCAGATGAATAGATGATGACCCGTGTGGGTACATGAATCGTACTCACTGTATGATGTACCTGCATTACTATAGTTGCACAGACCTGTCCTGGGGCTTTTTGGCTCTCGTTGCACTGAATGGAGATTTTTTTCCTTCTTCTCTCTTGGGGTGGTTGAATAAAATCAACAAGAAGCAGCCAAACTGGAATTAAAATCCAACTACAGCCACTTTGAGCAGCACATTGTCCCAACGTTAATACTGTTCCAGCTGAGGAGTGTGATCCCTCTAAAGTTGGAGCACACCCTCCTGTCCCCTTTTTAAAGAGGGGAACCACTACCCCAGTTTGCCAGGCCAAAGGCACTGTCCCTGACCTCCACGCAATGTTGTAGAGGTGTGTCAGCCATGACAGCCCTACATCATCCAGGGCCTTGAGGTTCTCAGGGCGAATCCTACCCACCCCCGGGGCCCAGCCACCAAAGGGATTTTTAACCACCCTGGCGACCTCAGCCCCCCCGATGGGCGAGTCATCCCACTCATCCACAAGCCCTGCTTCCTCTGTGGAATGCGTGTCAGTGGGATTGAGGAGATCATTGAAGTATTCCTCCCACCGGCCAACGATATTCCCAGTTGAAGTCAGCAGCGCCTCATCTGCACCATACACAGTGTGGACAGGGAGCCGCCTCCCCCTCCTGAGCCGCCGAACAGTTTGCCAGAATCTCTTTGATGCCGATCAAAAGTCTCGTTCCATGGCCCCACTGATCTCCTGCCACACCCGAGTTTTTGCTTCAGCAACCACCCGAGCTGCACTCTGCCCGGCCTGCCAGTACACTTCAGCTGCTTTGGGAGTCCCACAAGCCAACCAAGCTTGATAGGACTCCTTCTTCAGCTTAATAGTCCCTCTGACCACTGGTGTCCACCACTTGGTTTGGGGGTTGCCACCACGAGATGCAGCTGCTTCAACAATGGAGGTGGAGAACATGGCCCATTCAGACTCCATGTCTCCAGACTCCCTCGGAATGTGGTCGAAGTTCTTCAGGAGGTGGGAGTTGAAGACCTCCCGGACAGGGGCCTCAGCCAGATGTTCCCAGCACACCCTCACTATACGTTTGGGTCTACCAGGTCTGAATGGCTTCCTCCCCTGCCATCGGATCCAACTCACCACCAGGTGGTGATCAGTTGACAGCTCCGCACCTCTCTTTACCTGAGTGTCCAAGACATACGATCGTAGGTCTGATGACACTACAACAAAATCGATCATCAACCTGTGACCTAGGGTGTCCTGGTGCCAGGTGCACATGTGGACACCCTTATGCTTGAACATGGTGTTCATCATGGACAAACTATGGTTAGCACAGAAGTCCAATAACTGAACACCACTCGGGCTCAGATTGGACAGGCCGTTCCTCCCAATCACCCCCCTCCAGGTTTCACTGTTGCCGCCCACATGCACACGGAAGTCCCCCAGTAGGACAATGGCGTCTCCAAGAGGAGCACCCTTCAGCACCCCAGTCCCCTCTCCAGGAGACTAGTTCTGGAACCGGAGCTGTGTGTTGAGGTGAGGCTGACTATTTCTCAGCCTCATGCACCAGCTCAGGCTCCTTCCCCACCATAGAGGTGACATTCCACGCCCCAAAAGCCAGTTCAGGAAGCCCGGGATCAGACCGCCAAGATCTCTGCCTTTGACCGCCACCTGATCCACATAGCGCCAAACCCCTATGAACCCTCCTGCAGGTGGTGAGCCCACTGGAGGGTGAACCCATGTAACTCCTTTGGGCCGGGTCCCATGGGCGGAAACTTGACCACCAGTTTCCGCCCCTCCCCCAGGCCTGGCTCCAAGGTGGGGGCCAGGTAACCCCATACCGGGTGGGGTACACTGAATCCTTGTTTTAGTGTTCATCATGAGTGTCTGTTGGCTCGTTCTTAGTCTGGCCCTTCACCCAGGACCAGTTTATCTTGGGTGACCCTAGCAGAGGCAAATTGCCCCGGACAACATAGCTCCTGGGATCACTAGGTCACGCAAACCCTACCACCACGATAGGGTGACAATTCATGAGGGGATATTCAACACAGTATTACAATTCTTAGGTAAGGATCCACTGATATTAACTATGATTTAAAGATTATTAGAACACAGAAGCTAAACGTGTTAATCTGAGGACAGTTAAATGTGAACTATTTGAAGACATGGTAGACAGAGTTTTTCACTGCACAGAGGGAAAAAATGGTACATGAGTTTATGAAATTATTCAGCGGCATGTTGCATTCATGCACGATACGTTAAACCTATTAAATTCAGCTCGATTGTTCAGCCCAATTTTTCAATGATCTCCTCTTCCCTATTGTCCTCCATAAAATACAGTAACTAACTTGGCATCAACTGTCATTAATGCCTGACTTAATGCCAAGCAGCATGCATAGTAGCTCTCTGGCCAATGCAAAACCAGTCTTAAACAAGCCATCATGGTCAGAGTTCACCTTCAAATATGCACCTCTGTGTATTAACCGCTTAAAATTCCAGTGTTAAATTTAGGGAGAATGGCTGGAGTGCTAAGGGGCTAAAAAAAAAGTTCCAAATCTACCAGGAAAAAAGTAGCAAATTTACAGGAGAAAAGTTGCAAATTTATTGGAAAAATTGCAAATATTTGAGAAAAAACTCTAAAAATTTACAAGCAAAAAGTTGAACATTTTTGAGAAAAAAAGTTACAAATTTGAAAGAAAAAGTTGCACATTTGAAAGAAAAAAGTTGGAGTTTACAAGAAAACAGCTGCAAATTTTTGAGAAAAAATAGCAAGTTTACAGGAAAAAAGCTGCAAATTTATGGGAAAAAATTGCTTTTTTGAGAAAAAGGGTGTGGATTTATAGGGAAAAAGTTGGAAATATTTGAGAAAAAAGTTAAAAATTTACAAGGAAAAAGTTGCAATTTTTTGAGAAAATTTGCATATTTACAAGAAACAGGCTCCAGATTAACAAGAAAAAAGCTGCAAATTTTTGAGAAAAAGGTTGTACATTAGAAAAAGTTGCAAATATTTTAGAAAAAAAATTCAAATTTAAAAGGAAAAAGTTCAAAATTTTTGAGAAAATTTGCAGATTTGCAAGAAACAGGTTCCAGATTAACAAGAAAAAAAACTTGAAAAAAGAAAATTTTTGAAAAAAGAAAATTTTCAAATTTACAGATGACAATTTCCCGATTAACAAGAGAAAAGCTGCAAATTTACATGAAAAAAGTTGCAAATTTTTGAGAAAAGGGTTTCAAATTTATTGGAAAAAGTTGGAAATATTTGAGAAAAACGTTAAAAATTTACAAGGAAAAAGTTGCAAATTTTTGAGAAAATTTACAAATTTACAATAAACAGGCTCCAGATTAAAAAAAAAAAAGCTGCAAATTTTTGAGGAAAAAGGTTGCAGGTTTATCGGAAAAGTTGCAAATATTTTAGAAAAAGTTCAAATTTACAAGGAAAAAGTTGCAAATTTTTGAGAAAATTTGCAAATTTACAAGAAACAGGCTCCAGATTAACAAGAAAAAAGCTTTACGTTTTTGAGAAAAAGGTTGCAGATTTATAGGAAAAAGTTGTAAATATTTGAGAAAAAGGTTAAAAATTTACAAGCAAAGCATTGCAAATTTTTGAGAAAATTTGCAGATTTACAATAAACAGGCTCCAGATTAACAAGAAAAAAAGCTGCAAATTTTTGAGAAAAAGGTTGCAGATTTATCAGAGAAAGTTGCAAATATTTTAGAAAAAGTTCAAATTTGCAAGGAAAAATTTTAAATTTTTGAGAAAATTCACAAATTTACATGAAAAAAGTTGCATATTTTTGAGAAACAATTGCAGCAATAACCTCTTAAAATTCTGCTGTTCCGCTGGCAGGACGTTTCAAATTTTCTACTGCCACTCAGTGAAGAAAGAATTTTATTTTCTTTACATATGCTAAATTTAGGTAAATTGGCTAGAATGATATGAGGTTAAAAGGATGGGCAGGAGCTCTTTGGACTGGATTACCCAGAATCCACCTCTGAATAACTAGACTTTTCACCTGGCACAGAGACCGTTTTCTGCTGTGATAGCAAAGTGGATTGGCTGTACCCATTAATGCACTCTGCTCCTCTGACAATAGACTGTTGAACAGATCGTCATTATCGAGCCCTTTGTGTTACTGCAGCACATTTCAACTCCATCAATCCATGTGTTCTGCACCAGAGATCCTCTTCACGTTTATTAAGATCTTAAGTCTCTCCTAAACAACAACATAATGAGTAACAATGTCATTATGAAGATGAAAAATCTCTGCAGTTGTAATCTGATGTTTGTGGCTCTTTGTTGCCAGTATGCCTGGAGCTAAACAGTGGATGATTAGTGTCCTTAACGAGGGTCTGAGGATATACTTCCTGTGATGCCAATTAAAGTTGAAATGATGAAAAGTTCAGCTGGTAGGACACATGTTAATGTCTTATGAAAGCTAACCCTCTGGGGGAAAAATGATGTGACGTGATGGAAATGAAGGAAGGAAGATCTTGGAGGTAGAGCTAGCCCACTGATACTCACGTTGAAAAATTAGCAAATTTCTGTCTATGTGACACTTGGAAAAAGTCTTCAACTTTTATCATTAGTTCACTTTTACTCATAAATCGGTGCCTTTTCTTGTCAAATGAATTTTAAATTTAGTCTGGAATAAGCAGAATGTTCATCACACAGATCACTCCTCCTCCTAGTCAACTGCCCGGATGTTCACGGAACTCTCATACACAGTATTCCTCATGTGGGTCTGCATCCAGGTTGCACTCAAGGTCAAGGTCAGGGTCAAAGATCAGGAGGTTGGGGCACTTACTGTATGCTAGTTAATGAAAATAACTACTCCTCTTAGGACATTGCCCAGATGCTCACCAAGCTCACACACAGTGACCCTCCAGCTTGTGCCCAAGGTCAAGTTAAGGTCAAAGAGTACATGCTATTTTTAGGCTCATTCCAGCAAAGCCAAAAGGAGCCCAATGTCTGTCCGTTCGTACACATTTCATGGAAGTAGCTCTGTTTCAAATTATGGGGCGGTAGCGGCTGAGGAGGTAGAGCAGGTCATCCAGTAACAGGAGGGTTGACGGTTCGAATCCTGCTGTTGTGTCCTTGGGCAAGACACTTTACCCACCTTTCTTCCAGTGTCCATGACACTGGTGTATGAATGTAAAGGAGCAGTCTCTCCAGGGTCTTCATCATGTGGGACGTCAGGGCCACTGGTCTGTAGCTGTTCAGCTCTTTGGGGTGGGAAGTCTTTGGTACAGGTACCACACAAGATGTTTTTCACAGCTGTGGTACCGTCCCCAGCTTCAGGCTCAGGTTGAAGATGTGCTCCACAATCCCACACAGCTGGTCTGCACAGGACTTGAGGAGCTTCGTGCTGATGCCGTCTGGTCCCGACGCCTTCCTCGCCTTGATCTTCCTCAGCTCCGTCCTCACCTGGGTCTTAGTGAGGGTCAGGTTGGGGGGCTGTGTGTTGGGAGTGGGGGGGTGTTGGTGGAGTGGGGAGTGGGCAGCAGGACTTGATGTCTTCAGAGACAGCAATGGTTGTTGTGCAGTCGGGGGAGGGCGGTTGGTCAAACCTATTGAAAAACAGATTCAGATTGTTCGCCCACTCCCTGCCCCCCATGGCCTGGGGGGAGGTATTCTGGAGCCCAGAGATGGTTTTAAGGTTTCTCCAGACCCCGCTGATGTCGCTCTGTTGCAGCTTGTCCTCCATCTTCTTCCTGAAGCTGTCCTTGCCTTCTCTGATCTTTCTCCTCAGCTCCCTCTGTACGGACTTCAGCATCTCCCTGTTCCCCGACCTGAAGATCATCTTCTTCTCTCTCAGAAGTGTTTTTATCTCAGGGTTGATCCAGGGTTTGTTGTTTGAGCAACACCGTATTGTTACAACTCGCCGCTCATTAGCGGCGCCAGCTGAGCGCACACCTGCACCTCGTCAGCAGCGTGGCATATAAGCCACTCTGCCCTGGGCCTCGGCCTGAAGCCGTCTGTTCCCTTCGGCTACTTGCTTCAGAGGAACTCCTTCGCCTACCAGCAAGATTTCCTGCGTAAGCATACCTCCTCTTGTGTTCCAGTTTCTCCCCTGTGCACAGGTGGATCTTCCCCGGCGGCGGACTCCGCCTCTGCATCACCATCTCGTTGCTGCTGTCAGGTGCATCGTCAGGTTGCTGTCTCCTGGACTCGCCCTTGTGCACGCCTGCCACTTGCCCTGCCAAGTAAGCCAACAAATCCCTTGTTACTTGTTGTACTGGTTTGGTGCCCGTCACCTTCTCCCTGTGCTCTCTCCTCAGGGTTGTCTGGCTGTACGGTTTCCTGCCTCCGTGCCTGACACTGACGTCCGCCATCAGTACATCCACATTCCACAGACACGCATCCACACACACACTTGTTGTTTAAATAAACTGTTAAACCTATTCTGAGCCTGCGTGTGTGTCTCCTGAGCCGTGCATTATGTCACGTATGGTCTTGGCGGGAATGGTGTTGTCCACACAGAAGCTGATGTAGTCCGTGATGGTGTGAGTGAGGCCATCGATGTCCTCACCATGTGGATCGCAGAGCTGATCCCAGGCGGTGGTTTCAAAACAGCCCTTTAGAGCGTCCATTGCCTCCTCAGACCATAACTTCACTGTGCGCATGACCGGAGGTTGTCTGTGCACTAGGGGTTTGTACACCGGCAGGAGATGAACCATGTTGTGATCCGATCTCCCGAGTGGGGGGAGTTGTGATGAGGTGTACGCCTCCTTAGTGTTTGCGTAGAATAAGTCCAGTGTTTTATTGTCTCTAGTGGGGCATGTGACATACTGGGTAAACGTGGGTAGAATGGGAGACAGTGAAACATGGTTGAAATCGCCTGAGATGAGGAGAAGAGCATCTGGGTGTTCTGTCTGCAGCCTGCCAGTTACTGAGTGGATGACGTCACGCACTGTCCCAGCGTTCGCCGTCGGATTTGCATAAATAACAATGCAGATCACGTGTGAGTATTCCCTCGGGAGATATGTAGGCCGCATGCTAACAGCTAGCAACATACATTATCACTCCACCGCTCCTTGCTTTGCCACTATCTGGTGTTCGGTCTGCCCGTATCGTGTGGAAACCCTCCAGTTCAATGTTAGCATCTGCTGCTAGTCCTGTTAGCCAAGTCTCTGTGAATAGGAACAGGCTACACTCCCGGTATATGCTATCGTAGCGGGAGATAGCCGCTAGCTCATCTACCTTTCCAAGTATCGATCGTACATTCCCCATAACAACGGATGGGAGGGTGGGTCTGTACCTTATATTTCTTGCCCGCCGTCTTACTCCAGCACGACACCCACGTCGTTTTCGCCTCAGTTCTCCCGGTATGTCGAGTTTTTCCGTTAGCACCGAGTGGTGGTTGAGTGCTAGCAGCTCTTCCCTGCTGGACCGTCTCCTGCTATAAACAGTGGCTCCGTCCACTGGCTCGGGAGACATTTGGGGCGATCTGTGTGTCCGTGATATATATATGGAGTGTAAGGTGTCGCCGGATCAGAAAGTTGTCACCGGATCAGAAAGTGAGAGGAAGAAAAAAAAAACCCTCAGAATTGAGCCGCTGTTGCAAAAGACAGCCGACTCGTGTGGCGCTGGAAGTTTGTAAAGAGAGACAGAGACAGATTTAAGATATTTTTTCTGTCTAAGATTTCATTTTTTATCCCCCACCGGACAAAGTCCAAAGAGGTCGAAGAGCCCATTAGTTCGTCCGTCCGTCTGTCCCACTTTTGTGAAATCAACTCCTCCTACAGTTTTGAAACTTGGTACCATGGTTTGCTATACACTGAGGATGTGCAAATTGCAATTTGGTTCTGATCAGATGATTTTTGCAGGAATTGTAGCCCCTGACCTCTGACCTCCTGTTTCATCTCACTTCATAGACAGTAACTGTCTTGTGACATCAACTCCTCCTACAGTTTTGGTTCGATTGTTTTGAAACTTGGTACCATGATTTGAGATACTCCGGTGATGCGTGTAGTCAAAGGTCAGAGGTCAGATTTTCCCTAAATCTTCTAAACACAGTAACTACTGAAAGAAATGATGTAGGCTTTTCATATTGATGCAGTAGTAAAGTCCAACACCCAGTTCTCTCTGTAACTGGGTGCTGAACTTTCTCACAGGGAGGTCACAGAACGTGTGGGTTGGCAGCAACACCTCCCAGATCATCACACAAAGCACAGGGGCTCCACAAGGGTGCGTGCTCAGCCTTCTGCTTTTCACCCTGCTGACCCATCACTGTGTACTAGCCTACAACACCAACCACATCATGAAGTTTGTGGATGACACGGTGGTGGGCCTCATCACCAAAAACGAGGAGGCCAGCTACAGAAATGAGGTGAGCCAACTGGTCCAGTGGTGTAAAGACAATAACCTCTTCCTCATCGTGGGAAAAACCAAGGAGATTGTGGTCGACTTCAGGAGAGGACACACACAGCACCCTCCTCTGATCATTGATGGTGCAGCTGTGCAGAGAGTGAGCAGCACCATGTTCCTGGGGGTACACATCTCTGAGGACCTCCCCTGGTCCAACAACACTGCATCACTGGCCACGAAGGCTCAAACCCACCTCCATTTCTTCCACAAACTGAGGAGAGCACGAGCCCCACCCCCCATCATGTGCTCTTTCTACTGGGCCACCATTGAGAGCATCCTCACCAGCTGCATCATGGTGTGGTATGGAAGTTGCACTGCCGGAAGACACTACAACACACAGTGAAAACAGTCAGCAAGATCATCGGTGCCCCTCTGCCCCCCATCTCAGACGTCTACCTCACCTGCCTCACCCGCAGAGCCATCAACATCGCAGGCGACACCTCCCACCCCTCACACTCCCTCTTCAACCCCCTGCCCTTGGGGAAAAGGTATCGGAGCCTCCAGGCCCACTCTACAAGACTGCTAAGCAGCTTTGTTCATCAGGCCATTAGGACCCTGAACTCTAGCCACTCCCCCCCTTCCCCAGGACTGTAACACAATCACCCACACAATAACTACCTCAGCTGTTGGCACAGGAAGACTGGCACACCAACAGTAATACATTTGCTGCTGTATGTCGCTGCACTTTAACTGCAACCATTTGCACAAATGTCATATCTGCTGCTGTCTGTCACTGCTATACTGATCACGTGCAGTCCTCTCTGTTACTATCTGCACCTACACTACTGCACTGAACTGCAACTATGGGTATTATATCTCTAGTTTTCTATATATAGGATTGCTGTTTTTTTGTCATCATTAATCGTTTATCTATATTTGCACTATGGGAGGTCTGGGTCTATCTTTTGTCGCCATTTGCACTATGGGTTGCATTACTGTACATATTCTGCTGTTGTTGTTTTTCCAGCCTTATTCCTTTTCCTTTTTTATATTGTGCACACCACTGAAGAGAGAGAAAAACACCTTTTGAATTCTCCTGTATGTTCTGTACGTATAGTAGTATTGACAAATAAAATCTTTGACTCTTTAGTTGTATCTAATACACATCTTGGACGATTTACACCCTCACTTAACTATGGGTTTGGGATCAAGGGGTCAAAGGTCAAAGTTAACATTGCAGTTGCACTATGGTAAATGGTAAATGCTACATTACTATTACAATAAAACGAGTAAAGCTAGGGCCACCAAACCTGGTACACAGGTTCACCTTGGGATCCTGAACTCTGACTATGGGTTTGGGGTCAAAAGGTCAAAGGTCAAGGTTAACATTCCTGTGCCTTATTACTTTACAATGAGTAAAGCTAATGTCACCAAGCTTGGTACACAGGATCACCCTGTGACCCTGAAGTGTGACTATGGTTTTGGGATCGCAAGGTCAAAGATCAACATCAAAATGGCTTATAAACTATATTTCAACAACAAAGAAAGCTAGGGTCACCAAACCTGGTACACAAGTTCCTTTCGGGATCCTGACCTACAACTACTTTGTATGCTCTGTATATTCATGGATGATGGGTTTATCATTTGGTTCTGCCACAGCAATTATATTGAAAAGCTGAAAACTGCTCTCTGTCAGTAAGTATTTGGATCTTCAAAGAAAACTGAGGCGGGGGATATTGCACTGGCCTCAGAGTGCTCTTGTTGCAATGTAGCGTCACTGATTAGGGCTGCTCGCTCAAAAGTCACAACAGTTTCCAGGGACACAATAAAGTGACGGACAGCCAAGATCACAAATGTCTGATTTTAGCTATTTATGTTACTCTGGAAAGCAGTGGTGGGCCGTCACTATAATGTGTCCCCAGAGTCACTCCTGCTTTGTTGTGAGTATTCAAGGTGCGGTCCTCTACTTCCAAGCGCCGTGACTTCTCACAGCACTGGCATGTTGCTGTTTTTATGAAGACATTCACTTAACTCAGTTTTTGTTTGTGCAGTTCTCTTCCTTTGTAGCCATTACAAGTTGAGTTGTCCGGGCCACCGTAGAAAAAAAAGAGAGCGGATGATAAATCTCAGATTCGGTGGGTCTTCCTCTCATTTGCTGTTCGGCTCGTTCATCATTTTGCCACCAGTCGACACGACTAAAGGGGGGCTTACACCATTCTGTGTGTGTGTGTGTGTGTGTGTGTGTGTGTGTGTGTGTGTGTGTGTTTATGTGTATGTGTGTGCACGCATGCATTTGTGTGTGTGTTGGGGAGGTGGGTTCATAAAAAAAAATGAAAATGTGTGCGTGACGAAAGAAGAGCAGAAACCAGAATCAGGAGAGAGAGAACAGAACCCTAATGAACCCCTACACGAACACTGGGCCGACGTTGTCAAGTCTACGTCAGGAGTAGATCTTATACTCGTAGAGGTCGTTTGCTCATTGCTAAGAAATTGGCTAGATGTCGGTGTATAAGAGCTATTCCCGATGTAAACTTTGTATGTTGCGCCAACATTGGTACGACGACGTATGTGTGCCGTTGGGGAAAGCAGGGCTTTGTTACTCACACATTTACATTTCTGTATGAGCAAATTTGTTCCCTTGCTCTATAAATTTGTTCCTTTTTTTAACTTGTAAATCAAAACAGTGCGTACGTGACCGGGACGGTGTTTGTGTGTGTGTGTGTGGGTGACAGGTTTTTTGATAAGAACAGAAAACAGAGCTGGATTTTCCTTTTAAGTGGATGTGTACACACACACACACACACACACACACACAGTTCAGAAATCAGATTTGGAAGCTGTGAAGAATGAGAGTGTGAAGGGTTGAAAAACGACGCCTGTCTTAATCATTCAATTAGGAGCCGAGACAGATGGTCTGGACGTGCACACGCATACACACGCGCACACACGCGTACCTGTTACACACTTGGTCAGTTAAAACTTTGTCGGGTAAAACAGCTGAGTTGTAAAAATAAATTGATAGGAGAATTTTCTGTCTATTAAAACAAAAAAATAAAAACAGTGTATGAAATGAAAGAATGGAAAATTACAACCTGACCATCAATGACGGAGTAGCTCATTACGGCCTGACGAAATCAGCCCGGGAATAAAAGTGCTGAGTCAAAGATGCCTTTTCTGGGTATTTATTATTACATCTTGGCCGAGAAGGGAGAGTGTCGCGTTCCACCCCCAGGCGAGTACCACATGAAGATTCCACGTCTCTGAACAGAGCTGAGAGTTTTATTACAATAGACCAAACACATGAGCACTGTTTTGAGAATGCTGAGTCAGCGCTAAGGCTGCTTCAAGCTCGAGCCCCAGCTTCAAGGCTGGGGCTGGATCTTCATTGTCTCATAGGAAAAGAATTGAGTGTGATGCCTTTTATGATTACAGGAGACAGAATGAACGGACAATAATAAAAAAAATATTCATAACAAGTAACGTTTTTAATGAAATCATAAGTGGCCAGAACTCCTAACCTTTACCAATGACCTTAACTTCAACCTGGATGCAGACCTACCTGAGGGTCACTGTGAGTGAGTTTGGAATCGAGGTAATTGCCTAGGAGGAGTTGTGAAAGAATTCTTTCTTTCTATTTCATTATTACACTTTGTTCGTGATATTGTATTCCAAAACATGGTCTATCATGTTTGGACGCCATGAAGTCTGGCCCCCAAGGTCAGACCTACAGATACTGAAGCTCTGCTTTGGACGGGATGCTCTGTATATTGCTGACTCAACATTCTTTGATTATCTGTTATGGTTTACTGTATTAAATACTGCACTCTGGTTTGAGAATCTAAGATCTTCTCGTGGTACTGTCTGCTTACAGTACTACATGTCTTTTCCCTTCTTGGCCAAGATGAAAATAAATCACTAAATATGCATCTTTAGACTACAGCTTTTTTATTTATTCACCAGATCAATGAGGGACATTTATCAGTAAAGTTAAAATCCAGGACAGAGTAGTGATTTTTCTGAAATCATGTACATACCCAGACCTCCTGGTCTTTGATCTTGACATTGATCTTGAACCCAATCTGGATGCAGACCTACCTGAGGGTCACTGTGAGTGAGTTTGGTGAGCATCGGGGCAAATGCCTAGGAGCAGTAGCAATTCCCGTGAAATGTGGAAGGACGTAGAGATGATGGATGCTGGAATGAGCTAAAAACCAATGGCCACTGGTTGAACAATGTGGTTTTTGTCCTGGGGGTGTAACATTGGACCAGCTCTTCACCCTCTGAAGGATCCTCGAGGGTTCGTGGGTGGTTGCCCAACCAGTCTACATGTGTTTTGTGGACTTGGAGAAAGCAGTCGACTGCATCTCTCATGGTTTCTTCTTGTGGGCTGGGGCATCAGGCTCGTTGTTACAAGCTGTCCGGTCTCTATAAGACCGCTGTGAACAGACAGGGTGACAGGGTGGATCGTGGTCTTGCAGATCTTTCCCTTGAGGCACACTGGTATCCGATGATCGCAGAGGACATGGTTACTTGGCCCAGGCAATGCTGACTTGGGTACGGGCATCAAGGAGCGTGTCACCATCACCGCTGAGTATCGAGCTGAGGAACTGACACTCAAACGCATTTCATCCTGACAGCCAGGGACCGTGGAACGTTTTGAGATTTGGTCAGATTCAGTGACCACTGGATTCAAACTCACCACTGCTGCCAAAAAACTGCCTTCATCGTGTCTGATGAAGTCCATTGCAATCAGTATTATTTGACATTTCATTTGTCACCCAAACTCGTTATGAAAAACTCAGCATAAGCCCATGCTTCCCTCACATCAGCTGCACCCCCGCACCTTCCTGGAAAATTGTGAGGAAAACCTGTGGTTAATCCTGATCATTTTTTATAACCAGAAGCTCCTATTTATTCTCTGCAGTTGTAAAAAATTAAGTTTTGATAGGACAGCGGAAAAAAGTAGCTCTTATTTTTTTCTTGTGAAGGCATACATTTTTCCAAATAATTAAAAAAAAAAAATCTACAACTTTACAGCTTCTTTCTAGTAAATTTCTGACTTTTTCCACTTATGTATTATACTTTTTCATGTTTCATTTTTTCACCCTTTCTCTTCTTTTTTTGGCGGAAGGTGATATGTTTACCTTACTGATGCAGCAGAATTGAAGGGGTATCCAATGCTTTTGGAATTGTTTTCAACCACTACCCCTTGTAACCTGATTTTAAATGCCAAGGGGTAGGGGAGCAACAACACCCTATGTGAAAATCCAGCTGCTTCTGCGCTCCATGCTTACACAGTCCTTAAAATGGCTGGAGATGAAGTGGAGGCGGTGGTATCATTCCAGTGAGCTCTGCTTCTCACATCACAACCAAAGCAAATCAAAAGCACTAACCCTATAAAAACCACATTATTGTGTTTTTTTCAGAATGTCTTCATTGGGAGCCACCGCAGATACCCAAACTGATACATGAAAGCACTGAAAAATTCAATTCAATTCAACTTTATTTATATTGCGCCATTTCACAACAACAGTCATCTCATAGCACTTTCAACTGTAGGGGAAACCCCCACAATTGCAGAAAGACCCTAGCAATCAGGCGATCCCCTGTGAGCAAGCACTTGGCGACAGTGGAGAGGAAAAACTCCCTTTTAACAGGAAGAAACCTCCAAAAGAACCAGGCTCAGGGAGGGGCAGTCATCTGCTGCGACTGGCTGGGGGGTGAGGGGATAGAGAAGACGAAAAGAACAGACATGTAGAGAGCAAACAGCATGATGGGGACTCAATCTATGGGAGAGAACAAACAGATGTTAACAACCAGCAAAAAAAAAAAAAAAAAAAAAAAAAAAATTCATTGAGAGTGAAGAAAGGAGTGAAGCCCAGTGCATTGTTGGAGGTCCCCCGGCTGTCTAAACCTATTAGGAGCATAACTTTGGGAGGGTTCAGAGACACATGATCCTTCCCTAACTGTAGGCTATATCAAAAAGGAAGGTTTTAACCCTATTCTTAAAAACAGAGATCGAGTCTGGCTCCCAAATCCAGATTGGCAGCTGGTTCCACAAGAGAGGAGCTTGATAACTGAAGGCTCTGCCTCCCATTGTACTTTTGGAGATTCTAGGTATTACAAGTAATTCAGCATTTTGGGAGCGTAGCGCTCTGTTATGATAATAGGGTAGTATCAGATCTTTTAAATAAAAAAGGGCCTGACTGTTTAGACTGCAGGGGTCTCCAACCTGGGGCTCCTGGAACGTTCAGGTTGCTGTAGGAAATTTTCTCATTTCACTCCTTAATTGGTCCACAGATTTGCAAATAATTTGCTGTTATTGTGCACGGGTGCAAGGGTGCCTCCAGAACACGTGCACAACAATGAGAAATTATTTGCTAATCTTTGGATCAATTAAGAAGAGAAATGAGAAAATTTCCCACAGAAACCTGAACGTTGCAGGAGCCCCAGGTTGGAGAGCCATGGTTTAGTGCTTTGTAAGTGAGAAGAAGGATTTTAAACTTGCTAAAATTTTACAGATTATCTTAAGGTCGGCGTTTAATAGGCTTATTGGTCTCATATTTTCACATTTATTAGAGGGCTTACCTGGTTTTGGCAACAGTATAATTAAGGCATTATTTATGTATGATGGTAAATTATTATTTTGAAATGCTTCTAAAACCATTTCCAAAAAAGGTTTTATTAATTTATTCTTAAATTTTTTATAAAGGTCAACTGGAAGACCATCTGGTCCTGCACTTTTTCCTGATTTCATATTATCAATGGCTAGCCCAACTTCTTCTTGACTAATTTTAGACTCCAATATCTCCCTGTTTTCATTTGGTATACACGGTATAGATAGTTCGTTCAAAAACCCATTTAGTTTTGTTAAATCAGGTTCATTTTTGGTATCATATAATTTTTCATAGTAATCTCTAAAGGCTCTATTAATTTCTAAAGGATCTATAACTACTTGTCCATTACTTATAATACTGGTAATTGGTGTTTTAATTTCCAATTGTTTAATCTGCCATGCTAATAATTTTCCTGATTTTTCACCTTGTTCATAAAAAGATTGTTTCAATCTTAGAAGACTCGAGGCAGCTCTATTCGCTGATTTTTTGTCGTATTCAGCTCTCAAAATCAGTAATTCATTCTCCAACCTTGGGTCACTTCCTGCATACACTTTTTCCTGAAGACTTTTTATTTTATGTTCCAATTTAGCTCTCTCCTCTCGAGTCTTCTTAGATTTTGATCCTGTATAACTAATAATATGTCCCCTAATAAAAGCTTTGAAAGCCTCCCACTTTACATCTGCTGATGTTTGTGTAGTATTGATGTCAAAGAACTCGTCTATCTGTTTTTCTATATACTTGACAAATTCCTCATCCTGAAGCCATTTATGCTGAAATTGCCATCTACCTGATTCCTTTGTCAATTTTTTATCTACATATATTAGACAACAGGGTGCATGATCAGAAATCACGATGTTATCATAAAAGCAGTTTTGAATCTTGGACCTTAATTCTGTGGAAATCAAAAAATAATCAATACGTGAGAATGTCTTGTAGGTACTGGAATAACAAGAATAGGCTTTAACTTGTGGTTTCATTTCTCTCCATATATCTAACAATCTCAATTCTTTCATAAAATGATTAATAGTCATCCTACATCCAGTGTGCGTACAATCCAGTCCTGTTGATCTATCCACACCTGGATTCAATGTACAATTAAAATCCCCTGCTATTATATGTTGCCCTGTAAGTGATGATAAGATGAGAAATAAATTAGCAAAGAACTTCTGATCATCTATATTGGGACCATATAAGTTCACAAGATTTATATTTTCTAATAGCAAAGAACCTTGAATGATTACATATCTTCCAAATTTGTCTCCAATTACATTTTTCACCTGAAAAGGAACTGATTTATGTATGAGAGTCATAACTCCCCTGGCTCGGGATGAAAATGAAGAGGTGAATACACTTCCCTGCCATCTACTCCTAATTCTTTTAACATCCTCCTCTATCAGATGAGTTTCTTGTAAAAACACAATTCTTGAACCCATGTCCTTTATTTTATTCATAACTTGTTTAAGTTTTTTTAAATTTTGTAGACCTCTGCAATTCCATGAAGTTAAATTAAGATTAACACTTTGGTCCATGATCAATAGAGAGTTTGGGATTACCTTGCAGTGTAAACATGCTCATACAGAGAAGCAAAAACATGAGTGGTTGAACATTCATCCTACAAACTACACACAAACAAATTTCCCCTTCCCACACTTGTGGCAAACCCCCCAAAATCAAAAGAAAAATTCTGTCTCCCGATATAGCCATCGACTGTTCCACACCCACGGGGAACAGCCTAAGCCACTCCTTCTTCATCCTCCCAATCACCCCAACTCTACTGCTTTTAATGACGTAACATTAACTCTCCTCTGTAGTTTTCCAACTTAACTCCAAAATTTTTAACAACTTTGTACATCATAGTTTTTTTTTTTTGATTTGTTTTGTTTTTGTTTTGTTTTTTTAATATATAATACAATCTATATTTTGTAAACTTACTATTTACTTCAAGTCAGTCAGATGCCTGTGCAAATGCTTAATTATTCTACCTTATATTTTGTTCATGCTTAGCTCCCACCAGTCTCTTCTTCTTCTTTGATCTTCTTGATGAACTCCTGCGCCTCCTCTGGGGTCTTGAAAATGTGGGTTCTGCCCTCATACGTGGTCAGCAGTCTCGCAGGATAGATCACACCATGACGAATCCCAAGGTTGCGCAGCTCCTTACGTACGGGATCAAACTGCTTCCTCAATTGCTGGATTCCTGTGGCCAAATCTGGGTAGAACCGCACCTGCTGGTCCTGGTGTTTAATCTCTCCTTTAGCACGTGCAGCGTTGAAGATCTTCATCCTGTCTCTGTTGCTAAGAAACTTCATAATTAAGGTCCTCGGCGGTCCCTTATCTCTCCGTGGGCCAATACGATGTGCTTTTTCCAGAACCACTGCTGATTGCAACTCCTCGCTGCCCAGCACCTCCGGAATCCACTTTTCCAGAAAGGAACATACGTCCCGACCTTCTGATTCCTCTGGAAGACCCACCAGCCTCAAATTATTCTGTCTCGACCGAGATTCCAAATCCAAAATATTATCTTCCAGAGATTTATTTTTTTTTTCCAAAGTGCGCACCTTTAATTGAAGACGGGTGACGTCATCTTCAGCACTAGCGAGACGGAGCTCCATCTGCGCCGTTCGTTCTACACAGTCACCCAATTCCTTTCTTATTCCTTCCAACGCTGTCATAATCCCATCAAATCTAGAGGAAAAGTCCGCTCTCATTGAACTCATGGCAGCCATCAGCGCATCTGCGCCATTCCCCGCAAACATCGCACCGCCGCCAGCTTCCTCCGCCATATATGGAGTTTTGTTTGCTGCGTCACAGACCTGAAAGTCCGTTAATTTGGACTGTTTCGGCGGCTCGCTTTTTCCTTTTCCTGGTTTTCCAGCCTTAGGCTTCGCCGACATATCCTCGCCCAAATGCTGGGATACGTTCTGTCCCAAATGAGAGAGTTATTTGCCGATTTTTTTTCTCCAGGAGCAGAGCAGAGCGAGACACGTCCGTCCTACGTGGCAGCCATAACCGGAAGTCAGGATTTTAAACTTAATTCTAAACTCTATGGGAAGCCAGTGAAGGGAGGCCAGAACCGGAGAGATATGATCTCTCTTTCTAGTACCTGTTGAAACTCTTGCTGCAGCATTTTGGATTAACTGAAGACTTTTTAAAGATGTTTTAGGACAACCTGATAATAAAGAGTTACAGTAATCTAATCTCGAGCTAACAAAAGCTTGGATCAGTTTCTCAGCATCACTCTGAGACAAGATGCTCCTAATCTTGGCAATATTACGCAAATGATAGAAGGCAATCCTAGAAACAAATTTAATATGTGAATTGAAAAACAGATCTGGATCAAAAATAACTCCAGGGTTCCTCACAGAACTATTCAGAGAAAGAGTAACTGCATCCAAGCTAAGAGTTTGATTTGGAAAGGTATTTCTAAGGTTTTTTGGACCAACAAGAATGACTTCAGTCTTATCTGAATTTAATAGCAGGAAATTACAAGTCATCCAAGCTTTGATTTCCTTAAGACAGGCTTCTAACTTTACTAATTGATTACTATCATCTGGCTTCATTGACAGGTATAATTGTGTGTCATCTGCATAACAATGAAAATGTATACAGTGCTTTCTAATAATGTTGCCTAATGGAAGCATATATAAACTAAAAAGAGTAGGGCCTAGCACAGATCCCTGTGGAACTCCATGAATGAGCTTTGAGTTGAAAGAAAACTCATTATTGACATGAACAAACTGGAACCTATCAGATAAATAAGATCTAAACCACTGCAACAAAGTTCCATTAAGTCCAACATAGTGTTCTAATCTATCAAGTAGAATATTATGATTGATAGTATCAAAAGCTGCACTAAGGTCTAAAAGGACAAGTACAGAAACCAGTCCATTATCAGATGTGATGAGGAGGTCATTAGTGACCTTCACTAAGGGTGTTTCAGTACTATGATGGATTCTAAACCCAGATTGAAACTCTTCAAATAAACAATTTCCCTGCAATTGGTCAAATAATTGCATAGCAACAACTCTTTCTAAGATTTTTGAAATGAAAGGGAGATTAGAGATTGGTCTGTAGTTAGCTAAAACTCCTGGATCCAGCGTCGGCTTATTGAGTAAGGGTTTAATTACAGCAGTTTTAAAGTCCTGCGGTACCAATAAGTGGGAAGACTTCTTTAAATAACCTGGTAAGAATTAGGGTCTAAAAGACAAGTTGAAGGCTTGGATGAGGAAACTATTTTATGTAACTCTAAAAGGTCAGTTGGAGTAAACTCATCCAAAAAGTGAAATATTTTAAAGAAATTATTAGTGGTGTCAATTTAACCGTGATTAATCGTATGTTGAGATTAATCATTTTAGTCGCAATTAATCGCATGACAACACATCACACTTCATGCATTTAACGTGATTAACACACCCCAATGTGATTAATCGGGATCGGCCGCTATTAATTATAATTAAAGTGACACTAATAGAAATTATATTTAAAGAAAATTTACTCACTGCTTTTACTTCTGGTCTGAACAGCTTCATATCACATCCCAATCATCCAGATGTTTCTAACAGCTTTTCCCACATGTGTACTTTCCGCTGTCCAGCTGGTGTAGTGTGTGGGTCAGCAGCAGGATCAGGATGAGAAGATGGCTGGCTTTGTGTTTCCAATGGGACCAGAGAGCTTTCAGCGCTTCACGCCGGACTCCCTGGCGGCCATCGAGCAGCGCATCGCCCAGGAAGAGGCCCGACGCAACAAACGCTACCAGGAGGTACAATTTTTTTTTTTTTAAAGGCATGCATAGGTACCTACTAGTGCTGTCAGTTGATTAAAATTTTTAATCGAGGTGCATTTCCTCATTATCACTTTGCCTTTGACAGCACCAATTTTGGGAGTCCTGTCTCCAGAGTTTGCAACTTCTCATGGAAAAGTTTTTGAGTTTTTCTTGTAAATTTGTGTCTTCTTTACATTTTTTTTTTTTTTGTTACTTATTTGTACCTGTAGGTAGATTTGGTTTGCAGTCTGGTGACAAGCCACCGGCTGCCGGTCGCTGCGTGCGCGAGCGCCCTAAACCTACATGTTTTTGGTATGCGGGAGGAAACCGGAGAAATCCCGGAGTAAACCCACGCAACACGGGGAGAACATGCAAACTCCACACAGCTCACTGTTGGTCGGGGGCTGGAATCAAACCCACGATCTCATGATCCCTGCGATCCCCCGGCCGAGGGTAAACTGTGCTGCCACAGTGCTAAACCACTGCACCACCGTGCAGCCATTTGCACTTTTTCTCATAAACTTGCAGCTATTTTGCTCATGAATGGATTTCTTTTTTACTGCAACCTTTTAGTAATAATTTTGCAACTTTCTGTCAGTTTTACTCATAAATGTGTGACTTATTTTATCCATAAAAATTAATGGTGTCACTTTAATCGCAATTAATCGTGTTTGCAATTAAAACTTTTGCCACTGTTCATTACACACAGAGTGATATGTTTCAAGTAGAATTTAGCTTTAATCGTGTTTAATCATGTGAATTTGCATCTCACTTCATGCATTTATCGGGATTCAGCTCATCCTGATGCGATTAATTGTGATCAAAATCGATTAATCACGATTAAAGTGACACCACTAATAAAAATGCAGTTATTTTTAACTCATAAATAGGGGCCTTTATTTCATAAATTTGCAACTTTTTTGTAAATTTGTGTCTTCTCACCTGTTAATCTGCAACTTCTTTCTTGTGATTTTGTGACTTTATCTAGCTTATTTTTAAATGTATGCATGTAACTTTATTCAGATTTTTTTCCTCAAAAAGTTTCAACAATTTTATGCCTTTATATTTTAAATTTACAACTTTTTTTTGTCAAAAATTGGTGTAATTTCACTTTTAAATTTGTTACTTTTCAGTAGTGGTGATGTTTAATGTTCATTTTTGCCTTGGTGGTATATTGGCGAGAAAGAATGTTATTAACAGGAGTAATGAGATTAAAGCTTTTACCACTACTTTTTACTCATAAATTTCACATTTTTACACTTGTACATTTTTTTACATATACATGGGCAACTTTTTATTTATATATTTGGAACTTTTTCAAATAAATTTACTAGCGGTGTCACTTTAATTTGTGATTAATCATGATTAATCGCGGCAAGAGTTAATAGGTTAATTGCGATTAATGCAGTTTTTGCCATAGCAGCTCATTGGTGAGAGAGAGCTGTGTCGAGTTAATCGCAAAATGCAATTCATCACACGATGCAGCTAAAGTGCAATTAAACGCACTAAAACATCAGTGCCATGTGATTCAGAAGAAGTGAGCTGCCCTGTCATCTCACTGCAATTAATCACGATTAAAAGTGACACCACTCAAATTTACACTTTTTTGCCATAGATGTGCAGTTTTTGCAACTTTCATTTCATAACCTGTAAATATTATTTCATAAATTTAGGTTTTTGATTATTTTTTTCAAGAATTTATAACATTTTAGGCTTAAATTTTGTAAAATTTTAGACTTAAACTTGCAAAATTTCTGTCTTAAATCTAGTAAAATTTTAGTCTTAAATTTGCAGTTTTTTTAAAATCATAGATTCATGCCATTATTTAATCTTTTTTATATGTAAATTAGCCAGTGCTAATCTTTAAAAAAACAAAAAACTTCATCCTCAGTGTGTTAAAAGAGAGAAAACGTGAGTCTGACGTGAGGATTTGCGCTGCTTTTAAAAAAATTTTCAGGACCTGGGCGACGTGGAGCTCCCGCGGCCTCGGCCCGACCTGGAGGCGGGAAAACAGCTGCCTCGAATCTTCGCCGAGATCCCATCTCATCTGGTGGGTGTTCCCCTGGAGGACATTGACCCGTTTTACTTCAAAGACCAGAGGGTGAGCAAGCGTGAAAGATTAACGGGGACATAAATCTGTTCACACGTGAAAATCAAATCTATACAATACAAGGTAAACAGGAGTTGCACTTCCAGGGCTATGTTGGGAAAAAAATGTTAAAAATGAAATGATGAAAACAGAAAAAGTAGCCTCTTCTCACTTTTGATTGATAGTAAAAGTGGCAAATATATGAGCAAAAAATATACAAGAAAAAAATTAACATTTTATAAAATCTCTGAAAAAAGATATAAAAATATTTAAAATTTAAGAGAAATATTTAAGAAAAAACATACTAATATATGAGCAAAAAACACAAATTTAAGTGAAAAAAATTAATGCTTACTCGAAAATAATAAAATTTAAAAGGAAAATCAGGGGAAGTGAAACGTGTTGGTTTCTGATGTATTTCCTTCTCCTGCATCTCTTCCAGACCTTCATAGTCCTGAACAAAGGGAAGGCCATCTTCCGTTTCAGTGCCACATCCGCCCTCTACACCTTCAGCCCCTTCCACCCCGTCCGCAAAATCGCCATCAAGATCCTCGTCCACTCATATCCTTAAAGGCTGTACGCCAGAGCACTGTGGGGGCGGGGGCGGTGGTCAGAGGTCAGTCACAGCGAAACCCGGAAGGGTCCGGGCCGTGATGGAGGGTGGAGGACTGCTGGGGCCTCGATGTTGGCGATGTGTGATCGTTTCACTGGTTTGGTTGTTTGTTTAGTGCCAGTCTGCCCCGAGCATCAATGAAACACCACTGTATGGACAGTGTTCACATAATTTGGGATATGTGACATGAAATTTGGGTGTTTAGGTAAAAATGGGAAGCTTTTATTGCCTACCGATGCTGAGAACTGACTGAGTTTGTGTCTTTTCTGCATTTTGAAGGAGATTTTAGGGTGATTAACAAAATACAGAATGACCGGTATGCAACATTCCGTTGGCATTCCATACATGTTCCGTACGGGACATCAACCAATCCTGCCTGCTGTCAGTTCTGTGTCAATGTGCCTTCATACGGAGCAGTCCTGCTAGCTAGCAGTGTCAAGCATGCTACGACCATGCACATGTAACGTTGGATACAGAACCTTCCTTCCCTGTAAAATGACAAGCAAAATGTAAAAGATACATCACAAAAAATATATTTTTCCAGGAGACACGAAAGGTTCCGTATCTAATGGAATGTTTCGTATGGAATGCGGACGGAACAAATGTAGCTGGAATGAATTCACCGTCTGAGTTGCAGACAGGCAAAGTTGCCTTTATAACGTCTGCAGCTGTGTTCAACCTGCTGTGGAAATTCCTAGAACACCGTCATGCTTAGATTTACATTATCCATTGTGGGTCTCACCTGAAAAATTGTCCCTGCCTCCAAAATTTCACCTGGATGATGGTTTTATACATTGCTAGCCTGCTAGCCTATTTAGCACGTCCGTGGCAGGAATCCATGGGTAAAAAACTCTGACACTCCAATTCAGCTGCAGAGCTCCCGGTACTTCTGTCTCCAGGTGGGTGGCAGTCTCATTTTCAAACTAGTTTACTCTCCAATGTTGATACTTTTACTCTGGTGATGGCAGAACCTCAAGGCTAGTGTTCTGTAAGGAAGGTTCCGTATCTAACATTACATGTACATGTTCATACCACACTTGACATCGCTAGCTAGTAGGACTGGCAGCAGGGAGACTCTGTTGTACGGAACATGTATGGAACATGTTCCATACGTAACACAGACGGAACATTCCGCATAGGGTTGCCAACTTTCTCACAACCAAATAAGGGATAGAGGGTTTTAACTATTGCTCGGTGCCGCGATGTTGTGCACATTAGTGCTGTCATAATACTGGGATTTTTTTTACCTTCATAATACTTTAAAAATATTGATATTCAATGTCATGTTTAAAACTGCAAGAAGAAAAAATACCACACTGTATACCTAGAAATGTCAGGTTTTTGTTATAAGGACCATGTGTCAACTTGCTGACAAAAGACACCAGGAAAGCTGCAGCTGGTATCAACATATCTATTGGGAACAAAATGAATACTTCATATACTGTGTCTTGAATCAAAACATATTGCTATTTCAATATTTTGAAACATTAGTGGATATAGTTTGTGAGATTCTGTGAAAAAAAAAACATAAAATAAATGTGGACACTTACAGAAAATAAAAAAACAAAACCATTTCAAATCCATAAGGCATTACTCACCAAATCTATTTTTTTCATAAATATTTTGAGTTGCTCTTGACTGACTCCAGCAGTCCCTTGTCCTTTTGCACAGCCAGAGAGAAGGTCTTATGTGCAGTTACATGAGCAATTCCTTTTCCCTCAGCTCTTTTCCTCTCAATAATTTTATGAGCGCCACTTTCAAACTTTTTTCTGGACATTTTGACCGAGCTAAGTACTTCTTACCTCTCACTGGCGCTTGCATAGTCACATGTCAAAACAATTCCTCTGATAGGCTATTGTTACTGGTACCCACGTGAGGCACTTGTAAATTAGACCAATCAGCAGCCACACGTGAATATTAAGTGATGGACATAGAATTTGATCAATTAACAACAATGTGATCTTTTTTATTGGCTCATGATAGGCCCTAATCTTCGTAGGCTCCTGGGCTTCAGCCTAGCCTAGCCTGTTCATTAAGGCGGCCTTGATATTATGGGAAAATGCACATCCTGCTTGGGACAAACATATTAAGCTCAATAAACTGGCATCCTGGCTAAAATGGGATGGTTGGCAACCCTAGTTCTGTACCGTACTGTTCATTCCGTGTTTTAGTAGGCACCGGATTTTAGTGAGTGGCGGTGGGGTGGGTGGCACCGTGCAGCTCAGTTCAGATACAGGGCGCCGTTTGAAAAAGCTCTCAGCATCAAGGAGGAAAGGAAAGAAATTGCCAAAAAGGGAGCAAATCTTTCGGTGTATGTGGACAGCACTGTAGCGGCAGGAGGACAGGTAGCAGTGCGGTAGAAGTTAGCCTAGCTGCACCTGTTGCTAGCAGAGATGCATAGTCAGCATTCTGGATATGTGACGTCCTGGAATATTTCAGGACACAAAAACTATCAAAGACCATAGAGTGTATGCCAGAGACATGAAGACTGGTAAAGAATGAAACAGGATTAAAAAAAAACTAAGATGAGGGTAAGAAGAAATGAGCATGAAGGCAAGCAGAAATTTTATGGTTTTTCACTGCTGTCAGCAGGCGATTTGTTATTTTTTAATAACAAAGGGGTGGTGGTGGTTGTTGGGGGGGTGTTCACAAATTTAGTATAACGTACAAAAGTATGAATATAAATTAGGTATAAATATACTAAATATAATTCAATTCAATTCAATTCAACTTTATTTATATAGCGCCATTTCACAACAACAGTCATCTCATAGCACTATCAACTGTAGGGAGGACCCCCACAGTTGCAGAAAGACCCCAGCAATCAGGCGATCCCCTGTGAGCAAGCACTTGGCGACGGTGGAGAGGAAAAACTCCCTTTTAACAGGAAGAAACCTCCAGCAGAACCAGGCTCAGGGAGGGGCAGTCATCTGCTGCGACTGGCTGGGGGGTGAGGGGATAGAGAAGAAGAAAAGAACAGACATGTAGAGAGCAAACAGCACGATGGGGACTCAATCTATGGGAGAGAACAAACAAATGTTAATGACCAGCAAAAAAAAAATATTTCATAGAGAGTGAGGAAAGGAGTGAGGCCCAGTGCATTACTGGAGGTCCCCCGGCTGACTAAACCTATTAGCAGCATAACTAAGGGAGGGTTCAGAAAACACATGATCCCTCCCTAATTGTAGGCTATATCAAAAAGGTAGGTTTTAGCCCTATTCTTAAAAACAGAGATCGAGTCTGACTCCCGGATCCAGATTGGCAGCTGATTCCACAGGAGAGGAGCTTGATAACTGAAGGCTCTGCCTCCCATTGTACTTTTGGAGATTCTAGGTATTACAAGTAAACCTGCATTTTGGGAGCGTAGTGCTCTGTTAGGATGATACGGTAGTATCAGATCTTTTAAATAAAAAGGAGCCTGATTGTTTAGAGCTTTGTAAGTAAGAAGAAGGATTTTAAACTTAATTCTAAACTCTATGGGAAGCCAATGAAGGGAGGCCAGAACCGGAGAGATATGATCTCTCTTTCTAGTACCTGTTAAAACTCTTGCTGCAGCATTTTGGATCAGCTGAAGACTTTTTAAAGATGTTTTAGGACAACCTGATAATAAAGAATTACAATAATCTAATCTCGAGCTAACAAAAGCGTGGATCAGCTTCTCAGCATCACTCTGAGACAAGATGCTCCTAATCTTGGCAATATTACGCAAATGATATAATAAAAATAAAGCTGCAAAAATCTGATATATGTAAGATGCTATTTTGATTTGAACTTCAAAAAGTCATAAATTTCCCACAAGGAAGTATCAAACTTTTGAAAAAGTTACAAATTTACAAGATGGGAAAAAGTAAAAAAAAAAAAGTTTAAGAGGAGGAGAGTCGCAAGTTTATGAAACTGGGAGAAAAAGTCTCAAATTTACTAAACGAGGGAAAAGTCGCAACTTTAAAAAACTGGGAGAATAAGCTGCAAATTTATGAAACTGGTGGAAAAAGTTGCAAATTTACTGTAAACGGGGGAAAAAATTGCAAATTTGTAAGATGGCAAAAATGTTGCAAATTTATGAAACTGGGGGAAAAGTCGCAAATTTATGTAAATGGATAAAAAAAAGTGGGAAATTTACAAGATGGGGAAAAGTCAAGTACAGTTTTGTAAAATTTTAAAAAAGCTACTTCAGAGCATGTAGTAAATGTCGGTCATTGTTATCCTGCCCTCGGACTCTTTCTGTGGACGTGGGGGATGGCAGCTTAACAAGGGTGGGACTCCCTCATCCCCCCTCAGACCACCTTCGGACTGCTGTCTTTGCTGATTATTCCTGTTGAGGCTGGCTACCATTAATGCCGTGTACACGGTTGTGTAGTGTGTGTTTAGCGTGTGTGTGTGTGTCCATGTTTCAACGTACAGTTACAGTAAACCCCACAAGTTAGTGGGTGTTGTTGTAGGTGTCGTGGTGTTGGTCCGTGGTGCTGAAACTGGATGGAGAAATCTTTTTAACAGCTCCAATTAATTTGCTTCTTTTTTGTGTGTCTATTTTAGTGGGTTCAGCCATTTTTGTATCGGTATTCTCTTCTGGGTCTTGTTCCGGTACCTTTACCTCCCCCATTGAGCAGCAGGAACATCGGCCTCTCTGTGTTCTGGCACCTCCAGTTTTACAAATTAAGCGCTGCATTCAGCCTGTTTTGTATGGAAAGTCAGCAGGGTCAAAATCCAGTTTGGAAAATCCATTATTGAAAGTTATTAGGGTTATAAAACTACTATTTAAAACCAAAAGTGGTGATCCGTCAGGGCCAGCAAAGCCTTCTCTGCTGGGCTAAATAACGTCAGAATCACTGACTTACATTTACTCCCTACATTCTTATAGCACTTGTTCCATGGGGGCATACTAAGTTAATCTCAATAGTCTTTTCTCTTCATTTCGTAGCTTTTCTCTTTGTTAGCACTGCTCCAGTATGTATGCATGTATGCACACAGCCAGTGGAGGAGGCTCATGCCATCTATTGTATTGTTAACATTATATCAGTCATTAATCAGCATAATATAATCTGAGCAGTTAACACACAATTAATCCCCGCAGTTTGTGTATGTCCACCTGCCAGAACTGAGCTCCCGAACCAGCTCGGTTAACACGCGGCATAATTAATAAATCTGTAAGCCTCCTATAGAGTTTTAATGTTTAACTGTAGTCTTAAATAGATACAAGAAATACCAGAATTACACAAGCACTCCAAAACTTTTTTCATTAAAATGTTTTGAGGGTGTTTAAAGAAGTATTTTAGAATTATGCAGCATCGCAAAAACTAGCTTAACAAAACAAAAACAAAACTGCAACTACTTTAAGAGAAGAAGCTGAAACTTTGGAGCAGAAAATAATTCTTACTTACTTTTTATTTGAAAAGGGAGCATGTACAATAATAAACATAAATGTTGATATTTAATACATTGTACCAGACTTAACTTTAAGCTAAGTTATATCTGCAGTTCCTTGGTAGGTCACAATTAAAACATCATAATGAAAATTAACAAAATATTAAAACAATATCATAAAACAATAAGACAATGCAACAATAAAGGATAGTTAGAATGCTGAACTATAAAATCGATAATAGATCAGGGAATTGGGTTGATTGACTAATTTAACTTTCAGAACTTTGCATAAGGAATCATGTGGCTTCCTATGAAATATTAGTAGCTCTGCAGTAATCAGCTAACAATTGGTATGATTGCTTTTTAACAAATACAATTAAGCAATACAACACAATAGTGAGTATGGAATCAATAAAGGTGATATATTAATGATATTGCAAGACTTCGAGTGTAATATTTCTTTTATACAACAATTCCTCAAGTCAGTTGTTGCTAAGGTGCACAATGAGTATAATATAGTGTAAAATAGACCTATTGCTATTTCACACACATGTACAGTGACATTAGATATTGTGCATATCCCCACCACTACCATCCCCCTTGTTAAAAAAAATAGCAAATTGCCTATGAGTGATACATTTGAGAACATAGTCACTGTTGTAATGCCTATTGTCCAAACAAATTTCTTGTTCAAAACTTCTGTATAAATGTTCAGTAAGATGAAACATTTGCTGTTGCAACAAAAAGAACACATCAAATACATTTTTTTCCTGGATATTAGTGTATACTTTGTGTTTTTTTTATGAAAACGTGTGACTCACCCCGACTAATCATTCATGTCACCATCAAAGCCACAACACTCAATGTGATCAACTTTTATTGCAGGTTTCATTGTATTTTTAAAACTCTGAAATAAACCACTAAATATATCTGAATCCATCAGAACAACGGAGCAGGTTTCAGCTGCACAAAAACATCACGAGAAGCCCATTAACATCACTTAATTTTGGCTCTGACAGCAGACCTCACACCTCCTTAATAATATAATGCTGAAAAATAATGCAGTTGATCTCATGGTTGGAGAAGATAAACAGCCAAAACAGGAGTGAGGGGAAAATAATGTACAATAAATGCACCGTCATCCTGTGGGCGATTTGTTATTCTTTAACAGGGAGGATGGGGGGTGTTCACAAATGCAGCCTAAGGTACAAAGGTATGAATGTTAATTACAGACAAATTTGCTAGAATAAAGGTGCAAAAATATGCTAACAGATGCCAATTTAAAAATTAAAAAAGTCACAAATGACAATTTAATTAGAATAAAAATGTAAATGGTTACCACGAAAATGAAAACAGTTGCAAATTTGCAGGGAAAAAATTAAAATTTATGAGAAAAAAATTCAAATCTCCAAAAAAACAGTTGCAAATATGCAAGAAAAAAGCAGAACATTTACAGAATTTTTTTTTGCAAATTTATGACAAAAAAGTTGCAAATTTACAGAAAAATTTTTTCAAATTTTGGGGAAAATATTACAAATTTAAAAGAAACCAGTTATAAATTTGCAGGAAAAAAGTTGAAAATTTATGACAAAAAAGCTGCAAATTTTTGAGAAAAATTGCAAATTTGAGACAAAAATTGCAAATTTATGAGAAAAAAGTTGAGAATTTACAGGAAAGTGCTGAAAATTTGCAGAAAAATTTTTCAAATTTAGAGGAAAAATGTAACAAATTTACAAAAAAACAGTTGAAAAGTTACAGGAAAGAAGTTTAAAATTTATGACAAAACACTTGGAAAAAGTTGCCAGATTGTTGTTGAAAAATTTGCTTAGATTTGCCAGTTTAGAAAGCCTGGGATCAGACCACCAAGGTCTCTGCCTTCGACCGCCACCTGATCCTTGTAGCACTGGACCGCCATGATCCCTCCTGCGGGTGGTGAGCCCACTGGAGGGCGGACCCATGTAACTCCTTTGGGCTGAGCCCGACCGGGTCCCATGGGCAGAAACCCGACTACCAGGCATGAGCCATCGAGCCCCTCCCCCAGGCCTGGCTCCAGGGTGGGGCCCCGGTAACCCCTTACCGGGCGGGCTGCACTGAATCCTTGTTCTAACATTCGTCATGAGAGTCTTTTGGATTGTTCTTAGTCTGGCCCTTCACCGAGGACCAGTTTATCTTGTGTGACCCTATCAGAGGCTCATTGCCCCAGACAACATAGCTCCTGGGATCACCAGGGCACGCAAACCCTCCACCATGATAAGGTGATGATCCATGAGGGGACAATCCTCAGCCAGAAAAAGGTGGATTGTCCTCTCCGGGTTGGGAACAAGCTCCTGCCGTCCTACTGGGATGGTTTGCCGCTACGTGTGAAGCGGCTGGGATGAAAATCAGTACCTCCAAGTCCAAGTCCATGGTCCTCTGCTGGAAAAAGGTGGATTGTCCTCTCCGGGTTGGGAACAAGTTCCTGCCCCATGTGGAGGAGTTTAAGTATCTTGGGGTCTTATTCACGAGTGAGGGGAGAATGGAGCGAGAGATTGACAGATGGATCAGAGCAGCATCTGCAGTAATGCGGACATTGTCCCGGTCCGTTGTGGTGAAGAGGGAGCTAAGCTCTAAGGCAAAACTGTCCATCCATCCATCCATCCATCTTCTACCACTTTTCCGGAGGTCCGGGTCGTGGAGGGAGCCGTTCAAGCAGACAAGCCCAGACTTCCCTCTCCCCACTCACCTGCTCCAGCTCTTCAGAGAGGATACCAAGGCGTTCCCAGACCAGCTGGGAGACATAGTCTCTCCAGTAAGTTCTGGGTTTGCTCTGGAGTCTCCTCCCAGTGGGACTTGCCTGAAACACCTCAAGTGGGAGGCATCCAGGAGGCATCCTAATCAGATGCCCAAACCACCTCAGCTGGCTCCTTTCAATGTGGAGGAGCAGCGGTTTTACTCTGAGTGTCTCCCGGACGACTGAGCTCCTCACTCTATCTCTGAGGGTGAGTCCAGCAATCCTACAAAGAAAGCTCATTTCAACCGCTTGCATCCGTGATCTCGTCCTTTTGGTCATTACCAAAAGCTCATGACCATAGGTGAGGGTAGGAACGTAGAGTGACTGGTAAATCGACAGCTTTGCCTTAGAGCTTAGCTCTCTCTTCACCACAACAGACCGGTACAATGTCCGCATTACAGCATATGCTGCTCTGGTCTGTCTGTCAATTTCTCGCTCCATTCTCCCCTCACTCGTGAATAAGACCCCAAGATACTTAAACTCCTCCACATGGGGCAGGAGCTTGTTCCCAACCCGGAGAGGACAATCCACCTTTTTCCAGCGGAGGACCATGGACTTGGACTTGGAGGTACTGATTTTTGTCCCAGCCGCTTCACACTTAGTGGCAAACCGTCCCAGTAAGAACTGTAGGTCATTGCTGGATGAAGCCAGCAGGACAACATCATCTGCAAACAACAGAGATGAGATCCCGTGGTCACCAAGCATGACACCCTCCGTGCCCTGGCTGCGCCTAGAAATCCTGTCCGTAAAAATTATGAACAGGATCGGTGACAAAGAGCAGCCCTGGTGGAGTCCAACTCTCACTGGGAATGAGTCCAACTGAGTGTTGGCAATATGAACCAAACTCTCACAACGGTCGTACAGAGACCGAATAGCTCGCAACAACAAGCCCGATACCCTATACTCCCGAAGCACCTCCCACCAAAAGCCATGAGGGACGCAGTTGAATGCCTTCTCCAAGTCCACAAAACACATGTAAACTGGTTGGGCAAACTCCCATGAACCCTCAAGGATTCCAGAGAAGGTAAAGAGTTGGTCCGATGTGCCATGGCCAGGACGAAAACCACATTGCTCCTCCTGAATCCGAGGTTCGACCAACGGCCGGACTTTCCTCTCCAGTACTTTGGCATAGACCTTCTCAGGGAGGCTGAGGAGTGTGAGCCCTCTAAAGTTGGAGCACACCCTCTTGTCCCCTTTTTTGAAGAAAGGAACCACCACCCCGGTTTGCCAGGCCAAAGGCACTGCCCCCGACCTTCACACAATGTTGCAAAGGTGTGTAAGCCATGACAGCCCTACAACATCCAGGGCTTTGAGGAACTCAGGGAGAATCTTGTCCACCCCCGGGACCCGGCCACCAAAGAGATTTTTAACCACCTTGGCGACCTCAGCCCCTGTGATAGGCGAGTCGTCCCCCTCATCCACAAGCCCTGTTTCCTCTGTGGATGGCGTGTCAGAGGGATTGAGGAGATCCTCGAAGTATTCCTTCCACTGCCCGATGATATCCCCAGTCAAGGTCAGCAGTGTCCCATCTGCACCATACACAGTGTGGACAGGGAGCTGCTTCCCCCTCCTGAGCCGCTGGACAGTTTGCCAGAATCTCTTCGAGGTCGACCGAAAGTCTTGTTCCATGGCTTCACAGAACTCCTCCCATACCCAAGATTTTGCTTCAGCAACCACCCGAGCTGAACTCCACTTGGCCTGCCGGTACACCACAGCTGCTTCGGGAGTCCCACAAGTCAGAATCAGAATCAGAATCAGAATCAGGTTTATTGCCATTGTTCATGTAGTACACAAACTAGGAATTTGTCTCGGTACAATGCTGCAACATTAAACATGATAAGATAAGAGAAATAAACTATACATGTAATAAAGTGTAGGATAAGATTAAGTGATACTGGTCAACAGTTAAAATATATATTAGCCAGCAGCAGATACTGTGGAGAACTATATAGTGCAGTCGGTAATGCAGGAAGAAAACAGTGATGATTGACATGAGTCTGGTTGAGCTGCTGTACATGGTGCACGAGAGTCACTTAGTGTTCAGCAGTCTAATGGCAGAGGGGAAGAAGCTGTTCATGTGACGGGAGGTTTTAGTCTGGATGGACCGAAGTCTTCTACCAGAGGGGAGGGGGGCAAACAGTACGTGACCAGGGTGTGAGGGATCGGCTATGATCCGGCCAGCACGCCTCCGGGTCCTGGAGATGTACAGATCCTGGAGAGATGGGAGCTTGCAGCCGATCACCTTCTCAGCAGTGCGCACGACGCGCTGCAGCCTTAGTCTGTCCCTGGCAGTGGCTCCTGCGTACCACACGGTTATGGAGGTGGTGAGGATGGACTCGATGATGGCTGTGTAGAACTGCACTAACATCTTGGTGGGTAGCTTGAGCTTCCTCAGCTGCCGCAGGAAGAACATCCTCTGCTGGGCTTTTTTGATGAGTGAGCTGATGGTCAGCTCCCATTTGAGGTCCCTGGTGATGGTAGTGCCTAGGAAGCGGAAGGAATCAGCAGTGGTGATGGGAGAGCCTGAGAGGGTGAGGGGGGGCAGAGGAGTAGTGACTTTCCTGAAGTCTACAATCATCTCCACTGTCTTCAGAGCGTTCAGCTGCAGGTTGTTATTGCTGCACCAGGACGCCAGCTGGGCCACCTCTCTCCTGTAGGCGGACTCGTCGCCGTTGGAGATGAGCCCGATGAGGGTGGTGTCGTCCGCAAACTTGATCAACTTGACAGACTGGTGGCTGGAGGTGCAGGAGTTGGTGTAAAGGGAGAAGAGTAGGGGGGAAAGTACACAGCCCTGGGGTGATCCGGTGCTGATGCTAGTATAGTCTGAGACAGTCTTTCCCAGCCGCACATGCTGCCTCCGGTCCGTCAGGAAGTCGATGATCCACCTGCAGAGGGAGTCAGGCACGTTGAGCAGGGACAGCTTGTCCCGGAGCAGAGCGGGGCGGATGGTGTTGAATGCGGAGCTGAAGTCCACAAACAGGATCCTGGCGTAGGTTCCCGGGGAGTCCAGGTGCTGCAGGATGGAGTGGAGGGCCAGGTTGACTGCATCATCTACAGACCTGTTGGCTCGGTAGGCAAACTGCAGCGGGTCCAGGAGAGGGGTGGTGATGGACTTGAGGTGGGACAGGACCAGGCGCTCAAAGGACTTCATGACTACAGAGGTGAGCGCTACAGGTCTGTAGTCATTAAGTCCAGTGATCCGTGGCTTCTTGGGGACAGGGATGATGGTGGAGGATTTGAGGCAGGATGGCACGTGGCATAACTTAAGGGAGGTGTTAAAAATGTCTGTGAATACAGGAGCCAGCTGTTTCGCACAGAGTCTCAGGGTGGAGGGAGACACGCCGTCTGGGCCGGGGGCCTTGCGCGGGTTCAGTCTGGAGAACTGTTTGAGCACATCCTGCTCACTGATGATAAGGGGAGGGGGGGAGGAGGGGGGGGGGTGCCTTAAATGAAGTAGGGATTGTGGAGGCTGTGGAGCTGGAGGGAGGGGGGGAGTTGGACACAGATGACGAGGTGTCAAAACGGGCATAGTGTTGGGACAGTCTCTGACAAAGGGCTTTGTCATCCTGACCTTTAGGAGCCTTAGGTCGATAGTTGGTGATTTGCCTCAGTCCTCTCCACACGGAAGCCGAATCATTAGCAGTGAACTGCTGCTGGAGTCTCTCTGAGTACACAGATTTAGCCCTCTTCAGCTCTCTGTTAAACCGGTATTTAACCTCCCTGTAGCAGTCCCTGTCTCCACTTTTCAGCGCTGCTTCCTTCTCCTTCCTGATCTGTCTGAGCTTAGCTGTGAACCAGGGTTTGTCATTAGAGTAACTCACCCTGGTGCGTGATGGAAGAATGTTCTCTTCACAAAAGTGGATATATGAGTTCACAGTGTCCGTGTACTCATCCAGATCATGCGTGGCTCCTTTAAGCATGCCCCAGTCAGATATTTCCATGCACGTTTCCAGCTTCTCATCAGCATCACTGGTCCGTATCTTCGTAGTGCTCACAACAGGTTTAGTGAGCTTCAATCTCTGTCTGTATGTGGGAATGAGGTGAACCATCACGTGATCAGATAATCCCAGCGCAGCTTGAGGGACAGCGCGATATGCGTCTTTCACTGTGGTGTAACAGTGGTCCAGTGTGTTTAATCCTCTGGTGGGGCATTTAATAAACTGTTTGTAGCGGGGGAGATCGTGGCTCAGATTGCACTGATTAAAGTCGCCAGCCACAATAATCAGCGAGTCTGGAAAACTCCGCTCTGTGTGTTGAATGTGATCCGCGAGCACGCGCTGAGCTTCGCGCGTGTCCGCGTCGGGAGGGGTGTACACAGCGATCATTATGAAAGAAGCAAACTCCCGCGGGGAATAGAAGGGCTTGCAATTGATAACAAGAAATTCCAAGGCAGGAGAACAGTGTTTGGAAATTACCGTTACATCAGAGCACCAGATGCAGTTGATGTAGAAGCAGACTCCGCCTCCTGTGGTCTTGCCGGAAAGCTCTGTGTCACGATCAGCACGGAAGAGCTGGAAGCCGTCGAGGCGCAGCGCGCTGTCCGGTATATTTTCCCGGAGCCAGGTCTCAGTAAAGCAGAGGACAGCTGAGGAGGCGAGGTCCTTAAAACGCATCAGCAGTCTCAGTTCATCTACCTTGTTAGAGAGAGAGTTGGTCAAGTCAAGTCAAGTCAAGTCAACCACAACCAAGCTTGATAGGACTCCTTCTTCAGCTTAATGACCCCCCTCACCCCTGGTGTCCACCACTTGGTTCAGGGGTTGCCACCACGAGATGCCCTGATGACCTTGTGGCCGCAGCTCTGGGCAACTGCTTCAACAATGGAGGTGGAGAACATGGCCCATTCAGACATCATGTCTTCAGACTCCCTTGGAATATGGTTGAAGTTCCTCCGACGGTGGGAGTTGAAGACGTTCTGGACAGGGGCCTCAGCCAGACATTCCCAGCACACCCTCACTATACGTTTGGGTCTACCAGGTCTGAATGGCATCCTCCCCTGCCATCGGATCCAACTCACCACCAGGTGGTGATTAGTTGACAGCTCTACACCTCTCTTTACCTGAGTGTCCAAGACATATGGTCGTAGGCTGGTCTGATCTCCCATAGATTGAGTCCCCATCGTGCTGTTTGCTCTCTACATGTCTGTTCTTTTCATCTTCTCTATCCCCTCACCCCCCAGCCAGTCGCAGCAGATGACTGGCCCTCCCTGAGCCTGGTTCTGCTGGAGGTTTCTTCCTGTTAAAAGGGAGTTTTTCCTCTCCACTGTCGCCAAGTGCTTGCTCACAGGGGATCGCCTGATTGCTGGGGTCTTTCTGCAACTGTGGGGGCTCCCCCTACAGTTGATAGTGCTATGAGATGACTGTTGTTGTGAAATGGCGCTATATAAATAAAGTTGAATTGAATTGAATTGAATTGAACGACACAATAACAAAATCGATCATCGACCTGCCACCTAGGATGTCCTGGTGCCAGGTGCACATATGGACACCCTTATGCTTGAACATGGTGTTCTTTATGGACAACCTGTGGTTAGCACAGAAGTCCAATAACTGAACACCACTCGGGTTCAGATCAGGCAGGCCGTTCCTCCCAATCAGCCCCCTTCAGGTTTCACTGTTGTTGCCCATGTGCGCATTGAAGTCCCCCAGTAGGACAATGGAGTCTCCAAGAGGAGCACTCTCCAGCACCCCAGTCAGAGACTCCAAAAAGGGTGGGTACTCTGAACCATCATTTGGTGCATAGGCAAATGCATAAATGCATAAATGATGGTCAGGACCCATTTCCCAACCCGAAGGCGTAGGGAAACAACCCTTTCGTCCACCGGAGAAAACTCCAATATAAAGGCGAAAAGGTGGGGTGATACAGGAATACCCACCCCTGCTCGTTGTCTCTCACCCGAGGCAACTGCAGAGTAGGCCAAGCTCCAGCCCCTCCCCAGGAAACTTGTTCCGGTACCGGAGCTGTGTGTTGAGGTGAGGCCGACTATATCTAGCCGGTATTGCTCAACCTCATGCACCAGCTCAGGCTCCTTCCCCACCAGAGAGGTGACATTCCATGTCCCAAAAGCCAGTTTAGGAAGCCTGGGATCAGACTGCCAAGGTCTCCGCCTTTGACTGTCAACTGATCCACATAGCACCATTCCCTCATGGTCCCTTCTGCAGGTGGTGAGCCCAGTGGAGGGCGGACACATGTAACTCCTTCGGGCTGAGCCTGGCCGGGTCCCATGGACGGAAACCCAGCCACCAGACGCTAGCCGAGCCCCTCCCCCAGGCCTGGCTCCAGGGTGGGGCCCCAGTAACCCCATACCGTGTGGGGTACACTGAATCCTTGTTCTTGCATTCATCATGAGAGTCTGTTGGACTGTTCTTAGTCTGGCCCTTCACCCAGGACTAGTTTGTCTTGGGTGACCCTACCAGAGGCAAATTGCCCCGGTCAACATAGCTTCTGGGATCACCAAGGCACAGAAACCCCCCACCACGATAGGGTAACGATCCATGAGGGGAAGCTATCGATTTACCCGTCAATCTACGTTCCTACCCTCACCTATGGTCACGAGCTTTGGGTAATGACCGAAAGAACGAGATCGCGGATACAAGCGGCTGAAATGAGCTTTCTTCGTAGGATTTCTGGACTCACCCTTAGAGATAGGGTGTGGAGCTCAGTCATCTGGGAGAGGCTCAGAGTAGAACTCCACATTGAAAGGAGCCAGTTGAGGTGGTATGGGCATCTGATTAGGGTGCCTCCTGGACGCCTCCCACTTGAAGTGTTTCGGGTACGTCCCACTGGGAGGAGACCCGGGGCAGACCCAGGACTCGCTGGAGAGATTACGTCTAACAGTTGGTCTGGGAATGCCTTGGTGTCCACTCTGAATTGCTGGAGGAGGTGGCTGGGGAGAGGGAATTCTGGGCTTCTCTGCTTGAACTGCTACCTCCGCGGTAGCAGATGGATGGATGGATGGAGCTTAGATTTGGTGGTTCAGGTCTGTAACATGACATATAAAGGTTTATGACGATAACGGGGGACTATTCTCTCTTTTAGTTCTCCCTTGAGTTACACCGATGAATGGGGATAAGGGGATGGCAGGTTAACAAGGCACCCCCCATCCCCCTTCAAATCACCTACTGCTGTCACCCGTCAAAAATAACCTCCATTAAATAATTAAAAAGTGTCGGGGAAAAAAGCTTATCATTTTAAGAAGCTATTCAACTCTGCCCTTGTTCTTATGCCAGTTAGCCATTAGCTGATTAGCTTTTAGCCTCCCTCTAGCTTGGATGAGCAGCGCTGGTTCACTGATCCACAGTCGTTTGTGTATCTTGCGTCACTCCGGCCCATCTCCCAACAACCTTGCTGGGATACCGCAACAAATCGCCAGCATTGCATGCTGGGTGACCCACTGATTGCCGCAACCTGAGGCTGCAGGCCGACCCGAGCCCGGCGAGCCGTAGTGTCTTGCTCCATGAAACTCTGCTCCTCTCCCACAACCAGGTAAAAGATGCCCCATCACGAAGCGGCTTCCCTATATTGCCTGCGAGAGTGAAGCAGAGTCGCACGGAGCCCCGGAGGATAGTGTGGGAGCTTGCCGTGAGAGCCAGCAGCCTTGGGTTGCGGCGTAGGTGGTTGCTGCGACCGACACGCTGGTGCCACCGACCTGCTATGGAATCACGGCGAAACCACTGGGAGATGGGCCGGAGCGACGCAAGGTATATTGTGGACTGTGGACTGGTGAACCAGGTGGTAACATTGATGGTTATTAGGGGGACTAAGATCTGAAGAAAATAACAATATAAGCCGTGCTTGGTTTGAGCTTCCTGTTGCCAGTGTTAGCTCAGGGGGCTAATAAGCTATCTTTAGCACCCCTTCCATCTGCTTGACAGACAGCTAGGCGGGCCAATAATGGAGCAGTGGACGAGCCTCAAGGACGGGGGTTGGTTGGCTTTTTCTGTTCATAATGTATAGATTTAGACTGAATAGTCAAAAATGTTTCTGGCATTTCTGGAGGAGAAAAACAAGATAAAGGCTGTGTGTTTTTTAAGATAATTGACTGTTTTGAAAATGTTTTGATAATTATGTGACCAGTACGCTCATTTCAGACAGTTAAAACCTACAAACACACCATTTTTCAGTCAATGACTCCTTTAATCTCTCCCTCTATATCGAAAACCTGCTTATACAAGTTAGTTCTGACCAAGCAATTTGATTGGACAATAGGGATTCCAGGAATTACTATAATCCGTGAAAATTGCACTCCAGTTTCACTGGATGTGTATCATTCTGCTTTAAAGGTGTTCTAGTATCTGTTAAATTACTAACAGTAATTTTCTATCAACTCTCTGACAATTGCAGTACTGTTTTGGATACCTTAATTTCCACAGTGAAGTGCTGTTTGACAAAAAATTATACATCTGTGGCCCAGAAGCCCCACCCTTTTGCAAAGGTTTTCTTCCGTCTACCAGGTCATTTTAAGATCATTAAGTGAATTCACGTCTGTTTAAAAAATAGGCAGTGCTCAAGTTTGATCTATTATCTCGATTAACAAACCACAATACCTTTTTGGTGATGGACTCTTTGTTCCATCTGAAAATGCAAAGAAAAGCAAGAAAAATGTCCTTAATCACTAGCATGTGCTAAATCGCTAGCGTGCTACCTACTTGCTTCTGGCAGCTGGTATTGGATAAGTTTTGATCTGCAATTTTCTGAAGTATCAACTTTTGCACTTGACAAAATTTAATTTGTTTACATGTGTGTGAAGTGACAATAGATGTCTTCATGCTGATTGAGATGTTTCGCAGCAGTTACTGGCTAGTGGCAACATTCAGAAAAGACTATTTTTTTGTCAGCTTCACAAAGTAACTGGTTAAACAAACAGATGATAATATTCTGTCCAGTATTGCCGCCTTTTAATAAATTGTGCTTGCAGAACTGTTGTGTAAAAGCAATATTACACTCGAGTTTGTTATGGTATCATGAATACACAAACTCCAGCAGGGTGTGATACTCCGCTACGTGGAGGGCACAAACCGCATCACACTCTGCTGGAGTTCATATATTCATGATACCGAACTCATTCTAATGTAATATTGCTTAATTATGTCCTGAAACCTCCCATGACGACTTCACACTGGACTCCACCGCTGGACGCCATCCAGGCTTCACGTAAATGCCCGGTAGTGTGTTTAGCAATCAGTGTCAGCTGACTCTCTGTCTGTTTGTGTGTGTATGTGTGTGTGTGTGCGTGCCAGATATTGTCCTCAGCTGTCTGGCAGCCGTAAACGTGGTCAGTAAATATCATCCAGCCTTCATCAGGCTGCCACCTACACCCGCAGATGGCGTTACTGTAATCTGTCAGCTGACTGGATCTCTAATACGTTTGTCTGCCATGGTTCCTTCACACCAGCGGGTCAAACTCGGCGACACCAGAGTGTAGTTCGGACTACATTTCTGTCTTTTGCCACACAAAAAAATGTCCTTGTTGTACAGAAGCTTCTATAGTAATATGGGGTTCCTGACGTGTTTCTGTATGGGTAAGATATGTAATGGGCTGAAACGATGTGGGTAATGAGAGGATAATCATTGGAGAGCAAATATTCAGGTTTTAGGTTTTACTCTCAGGGAACTGGTTACCTTTTCTGGATGGAAAAATACTCTAGAGTACTAGGTACGCTTGGCCAAAAAGACTACTTACCTTATACATGATGTAATTGTTGCAAATAGTGTTCCAGTGTGTTTTAGTCATTGTCCCTGCTGTTTTGGTTGCGTTTTACCAAGGTGAAACCATGAGTGAGATGTTGGTCTCAATGAATGACGACCCCCATGTTGAGCAAGTTGTTTGTAACGTTAAAGAAAGGGCATTCACTTGTTTTGTCTCTTTCCTTAGTCTTGGGAGCATTAACAAGGACCTAATGACTATCTGTGGTGGGCCCTTGCTAACCATAATCTATCCAAAATGATGGTATTGTTCTATGATATGTGATAGCAAGTAGAAAAAGCTAGTCCATGTGCTAGTCTATGCAGATCTTCAACACCTGACTGAGCAGTTTGCTTCTGCCGTCTCTCGCTATGGACTTACAGTATACCTGAAAGAAATGCAGGTCATGCTGGTGCCCCCCTCCCCAAGACCTCCTTATCAGGAACCAAAGATTACCATGAATTGAGTAAGACTGAAGAGCGTCAGCTGCTCATTCGACTTTGGCAGTATTCATTCCAGTGATGCTACCATTGGTAATAAGGTCAGCAACAGAATCAACAAGGGTCTGATGCTTTCCACCAAGCTCAAGAGCTACAACATAATTGTCCTCAGTTGCTTACTTTATGGGTGCAAAATGTGGACCACCTACCACAGGCAAATCAAGGATCTGGAATGGTTTCACCAGGGTAGGCTGTGCTTAATCTTAGAAATCCACTGGCAAGATCGCATACCAAATGAAGACATTCTAGCTTGCACAAACTCTACCAGTATTCAAGTCTAAGAATGTAAAGGCTCAGCTTCACTGCTCCACATGCTTGACTATCGGCTACCAAAGCAAGTCTTCTGCTCAGAGTTTGGAAATGAGAAAAGTAATCAAGGCAACCTGAAAAAGTAAAGCAAGATCAACCTACAGTTGTGGGAAGAAGCAGCTACCAACCAGGTGTTGTGGTGCAATGTTGTCCACGCAGCCGTTGTGACATTTGAGGCAGAGTGCAGAGAAGTGTTGCATACAAAAAGGCTCACTTGCTACAAGAGGCGACATCAGCAGGAACTTGTGCGACCCCAGCTTTAGGGTTCCTGTGTGTGTGTGACGCCTGTGGCTGAGTCTGCCATGCTGTGATTGAACTTAGCCACAAGTGCTACCACAAATACTAATAATTGTCATTTGCTGGAAAACATCGTCTTCATACAGACAATAGATAACTGCAACAACAATCATTTCTGTTTACTGAATCACTAGATACAGTTCACTAAAAAGATTTGTTCAAAATATTTGTCTACTGAAACTTTCAGGGTTTTACTGGAGCTCCAACTGCCTACCACTCACTGAAATGAAATGCAGCTCAAATAGTGTGTGATTCAGCTCGTGATCCCCGACTTCTAGAAGTTCTGGACTTTAGTGATTTTCTGTTCACAAGCAAATCTATTGAGAAAAAAAAATTCTTTTAGATGAACAAGCCATACTTGGTGTGCTTTACTGGCACAGTCTGTTAGGACAATGGCCACATGGTTTTGTACAAGACCTAATTGCAGATACCAGAACAGAATTCACAGAGACAGAAATGCAGAGGTAGTTAAGGCGGTTCTCGAAGTTGTCTGACCTACAGGGGAAGGAGAAGACAAGACGTGAGTATGTGGCAGGGAAATAATTGGTAATGCACAGATTGGTGGGTTGGATGATATGGAGTTCCTTTGTGATGCGTGTGGAGATACCCCGGGCCCGGGGATTTTCCTATGATGACAGAGTTATTTGATTTTCAATATTTAATCCTTGATCGTGTTTCCAGGAGGGCGCAGGCAGAGGGTGTCCAGGACAGAAGGGTAACAGGAAGCAGTGAGGAAAGGCATAGAGAATTTCCAGGTAGGTACATGGCAGTCCAGGGAAAGTGGTCATCAGGAAGGTGAGAACATTGAGGCAGGGCCACGGGAGCTGGGAGAACCAGAGAGCTACAGCAGGCTGTTGAGCCAAGGTAATCCCAAAAGGAACTGAGGATAACTGGAGCCCTTTATACAGCAGCAGCAATTAGGACAGGTGTGCTGATGATTTGTTGCTGCAGGTGATCAAGGTGATTAGGAATGCTAATTTTGTTCATCTGACTTTGCAGGTGTAACTGTCTTGTGCTAATTCTCAAGTACCTTATTATGATTATTATTATTATTATTATTATTATTATTGTTATTACAAATTAAAAGATCACTTCCCTCTAGAGGCTGGAAGGGGTGATTTTTGTTTAAAATGTTTTTACCATAATTGCCCCCCATTCTTGTCAGTACATACTGTGATGACTGAAGTCTTTGTTTCAGCTGTTTGGGGCATCAGGCTGGTTTCTGAGAGTACAATGAAACAATACCAGAAAAAATCCTCCCCCCGAGCCACCCCTGACCCTTCAGGGGTCAAAGCTTCGGCCCTTCAAGGAGGTCGCCACACAAGAGTTTGTCCACTTGACCTTTGTGACCACATCACTGTGTAGACGGGAGCCTGTGTGGTCTTTAAACAAATGAAATGTTTGAACTGAGGCTCCAAGATTATCAGTCTGTCTTTTTCACGTAGTTTCAGATTCTGTTTCTGATGATTTTGAGGCATTTTTCTGGAACGTCCGTGACTTTTCTGGAGTTCCACAGTGGTGTCCTCCTCCTCATGTCCTAGCCTAAGATCCTTTTTGAAACATTTTTAATTTAATTTAATTTTTAATTTTTTAAAATTATTTATTTATGTATTTATTTTCATTTTAAATTTTTTTTAAATTTTTTCCTCAGATCTTAACCCACAGATCTGAGTCTGCAGCCACAAAAAAAAAAAGAAAGAAAAAAACCGTCCGTCACCTCACAGCCTCTATTTTTAGCCATGGAGGCGTCTGACGGTGCTGAGGGATGAGGAGACGGCCGGAGGATAAAAGGGTGGAGGGGTCACCATGGAGGTGTTTAGACGTCAGTGGGGAAGGGTGTTGAAGAGTCCTTTTAATTTCATTTTTCTTCTGTTTTTCCTCATAAATTTGTCACTTTTTTCCTCTACATTTTGTTCTCAAAAGTCTCAATTTTGCACTTTCGCCCATAAATTTGTGACTTTTTTCCTCTTAATTCAGTGGGTTTTTTACTGACATTTGTGATTTTTCCTCCAAAATTAGTGCTGTTTTATTTTCATAAATTTGTGCCTTTTTTTCCTCAAATTGTGACTTTTTGTTCTCAGAATTTAGTGATTTTTTTCTTAGAATTTTCTTAGAATTTTGCAACAATTTTGTGTGACTTTTTAAAAAATTTGACTTTTTTCAACATGTAAATTTTCATTTTTTTCGAGATGAATTTCTATCTTTTTACTATAAATGTGCGTAAATGTAGATTTTTTTTGTAAATTTGTTGTTTACTTTGTAAATTTGAGTTTTTCCCCCAAAGTTTCCAACTTTTTTACATAAAATTTGCAATTTTTGTCACTTTATTTGTAAATTTGTTATAATTTCTTGTCAGCGTATGTAATATTCTTCAAATTCTGTAATTGTTTTTAATATAGCAACTTTTCTCACAAATTTGCAGGTTTTTCAGATAAATTTGTGTGAATTTTTTAATAAAAATTACAACTCCTTTTTTAATAAAAATTTTGCCTCTTTGTCGCAATTTTTTAACTTTTTTGCTACTTTTTTATTTTCTCACAAATTTTACACATGAATTTCAATAATTTATTTCTTAAATTTGGGCAATTTTTTCCTCATATTTTAGTGATTTTTTTCTTAGAATTTTGCAACAAATTTTTAACTTTTTCAAAAATTTGTGACTTTTTTCCATGTAAATTTACTATTTTTTCCAACATAAATTTTCTACCTTTTTATTACAGATGTGTATAAATGTAGGTTTTGTTTGTTTTTTTAAATTTGCTGTTTCCTTGTAAATGTGTGTTTTTTTCCCATAAAGTTTCCAACTTTTTCACATAAAATTTGAAATTTTTGTCATTTTTCTTGTAAATTTGTAACAAATTCTTGTCATTGTTTGTAATATTCTTCAAATTCTGTCACTTCTTTCAAGTAATATAGCCACACTTTTCTTACAAATTAATATTTTTTTTCAGATAAATTTGTGTGAATTAAAAAAAAATTACAACTTTTTTCATAAAAATTTGCCACGCCATTCCTCACAATTTTTTACTTCTTTTTTGACAATTATGATTAGTTTCTCACAGTTTTATGACTTGTTCACTCACAAATGTTATTTTTTAATTTATCTCTTAAATTTGTGACTTTTTCCCCTCACAAATGTGACTTTTTCCGACAGTTTTGTAACTTTTTTCCTCACAAATCTGAGTCATTTCTCATAAATTTGCCACATTTTTCCCTCCTAAATTCATCGCTTATAATGAGACACCAACAGAATCGGCGTGTTGCTGTGGCTGAAGAGGCTGTGGGGGTTTCGGTGTGTATTTGTGTGCGACGGAGTGTGTATCCTGGATCTCAGCCCGACCATGGCGGCGCCACTATGACACACACACACACACACACACACACACACACACATGCACGCAGGGCTGCGGCAGTGGATTGAGTGTTTTCCCTCTCAGCTGATAAAGCTGTGGAGGCAGCGGCGGTGTTATTTCCCAGAGGGCCTTGCTCTGGAGGATGCTGCTTTGATTTGGTGTCCCGTGAGGCGTTGCAGCCACCAGCTGTGGTGTGGTTTAATCGTGCGTCCACGCGGCTTGCGTGTGTGTGTGTGTGTGTGTGTGTGATTTACGGGGCGTGTGTCGCTGGTGCTGGGCTGGTCTTCACTGGTGTTTCTGTGCTGAACGGAGGAAAGACACCAGGATAAGACTGGATAAAACTATACTGATATTATTATGGGGGGAAAGCTGTTTTAAATTAGCGTTCAGGTTTTAACAGGGCGTTTTCTAGTAGGGGTGCAAAGGTTCAGGTAGTCCATGGTTCCGTACCTAATGTCGTTTCTTAGGTCACAGTTTTCAGTTCAGTTTGGTTTTTCTGGTGTTTTATTTTTAGGTGTCTTATGTGAAAAAAAAAATAATTCCAAAACTCCTTGTTAATTTTATTTATTAGTCTTCTTCTTCTTTAGGACACTATCGATGCTATTGTAGTCAGGTTGTTCCTGGGTTTTGGGGGTTAATATTCAAGACTAATGGGGAAGAATTCAAACCCTAAAAAATGTGGAAAAAGCATCTACAGTATATGTATATCCATCCATCCATCTTCTCTGGAAAAGCGGTAGAAGATGGATGGATGGATAGATATATCTATATCTATATCTATATATAGATAGATAGATAGATAGATAGATATAAAGCTTAAAATAAAATGGGGTCATTCTTAGGACAAATATTAATATTAACCATTAGAATAAAATGTAGTAAAAATTTAACCATCATCCATGTGAACATTCTGAAATTTATGAGAAAAAAATGTCACAAATTTACAAGGAAAATGTCTAAAATTGTTGCCAGTTAATGAGAAAAACTTGCAAATTAACAAGAAAAAAGAAACAAAATTACATGAAAAAAATCACAAATTTATGTTAAAAAAAGCTGCAAATTAATGAGAAAAAAGTTTCAAAATTACACAAAAACTCACATATTTAAAGTAAAAAAAAGTCCAAAATGTATTAGAAAAATTACACATTTACTAGGGGGTGACATAAGTTGCAGATTCATCAGAAAAAAGTCAAAAATTTCTCAGAAAAATGTTACAAGTTTGCAAGAAAAGTCTCATGACCTGGCAAGAAAAGGAAATTTGTCAGAATTTATACAAATCTGCAAATCTGTAATTTTTTTCTTCATATATTTGTGATTTTTTTCCCCTTGTAAATTTACTAATTTTATTGATTTTGCTTTTTTATTATAACTTTGCACCTTTTTTTCCTCATGATTTTTTTCCTTGTAAAGGTATTTATTGCTTCAAAAATTATGATTTTTTGTTAATTAGACGCCTTTTATAAATTTACATTTTTTCTGGTTAATCTTTTACTTTTTCTTGGAATTTTTTTTTTCTTCATTCATGAGGATTCTTTTCAGTCACAAATTTATTACTTTTTAAAAAGAAATTTTGCATCTTGCTAATGTTGACTTACGGTGACTTTTGTTAATTGTAAGTTCGCATCTTTTGTCGTATTATTTGACCTTTATTCTTGCAAGTTTGTACTTATTTAGGTTTATTTATTTAATGTTTGTAACTAAATTTGTGAATCCACCATTACCTCTGCCGTCCCTCTGGTTAGAAACTAAATCGCCAGCAGACCACAGGTGTGTCCGTACTCACACTTGGCCTCAGGTCGATTTGGCGTTATCGGATCTATGGCCGTATGTTCCAGAGAGTCAGCTGATGCGGGGACCAGGTGGTCAGACCTGCTGCGTGAGCTGATTACCAGAAGCAGGAAGTCGACGCTGAAGAAGGTAGTGATGAGGAAGCAGAATCAAAAGTAAAAGCGACGGGGGTAGACGGATCCTGTGGCGGCGGTGGGAGGCTTCAATGACATTAACTGCTACGGTGGCCTGGGAGGTCCATAACGGCAGGTCTGTCATTACACCATAATTAGCTTCTGGCTCTGTGGCGGCGGTGGTAGTGGCGGCGGCGTTGTTTTTCAGACTGTAACAGTATTACCCCGCCGCTCGATCAACAATTACCCCGCCTGTCAGCTGGAGTTTGGGCAGCCAAATTACAATAATTATGATTCATTTATGATGGTGATTGACAGCCCAGCGCAGCGTCTCCCACCTCGTGTTCCAAAGGTGTTCAGGTGAGGGTGAATTTAAACTGTGCCACTGCCTTCTGACAGGTTGGAAGCTCGCATGACAAGCGTCCCCCGCCCTCCCGTCTGAGCTGCATCACTGCTCCTAGAAATACTGCAGTTTTTATTAGAAATACACAACTTTACCACTGAATTTGGTATTTTTTTTATCTTGGACATTGGAAGATGGAAATTAATGTGTGAAAAGATGCCTGGTACTCCCTTCAAACAGAGTGAGATCTTCTAAAGTGCAGCCTTCCTTGCTCACACCCAGGCCTGATTACTGCCAGACCTGCTGAATCAAGAAATCACTTAAATAGAATTTGTCTGACAATATGAAGTAGGCTAAAGGATCTCAAAAAGCAACACAGCATGCTAAAGAAATTCAAGAACAGATGAGAAACAAAAACCCAGAAGAACATCTCAAGAACTGCAGGCCTCACTTGCCTCAGTTTGGTTGTGGTCCATGATTCAACAATGTGAGCGAGACTGGGGGGGGGGGGGGGGGTAGAAATGGCATCCATGGGAGAGTTCCAAGGCCAAAACCACTGTTGACCAGAAAGAACACAAAGGCTCGTCTCACATTTGACAGAAAACATCTTGATGATCCACAAGACTTCTGGGAAGAAATTCTGTGGACTGACGAGACAAAAGCTGAACTCTGTGTCCCAAATTGATGAGTCAGCAGGAAAAGTTACACATTGATGAGTCACCAGGAAAGTCACAAATTGATGAGTCAGCAGGAAAGTTACAAATTGAAGAGTCAGCAGGATAAGTTACAGATTGATGAGTCAGCAGGAAAAGTTACAAGCTGATGAGTCAGCAGGAAAAGTTACACATTGATGAGTCACCAGGAAAGTCACAAATTGATGAGTCAGCAGGAAAGTTACAAATTGAAGAGTCAGCAGGATAAGTTACAGATTGATGAGTCAGCAGGAAAAGTTACAAGCTGATGAGTCAGCAGGAAAAGTTACACATTGATGAGTCACCAGGAAAGTCACAAATTGATGAGTCAGCAGGAAAGTTACAAATTGAAGAGTCAGCAGGATAAGTTACAGATTGATGAGTCAGCAGGAAAAGTTACAAGCTGATGAGTCAGCAGGAAAAGTTAAACATTGATGAGTTGGCAGGATAAGTTAAAGATTGATGAGTCACTAGGAAAAGTTACAAACTGATGAGTCAGCAGGAAAAGTTACAAGTTGATGAGTCAGCAGGAAAAGTTACAGATTGAGAGTCAGCAGGAAAAGTTACAAACTGATGAGTCAGCAGGAAAAGTTACAAATTGATGAGTCAGCAGGAAAAGTTACAGATTGAGAGTCAACAGGAAAAGTCACGAATTGATGAGTCAGCAGGAAAAGTCATAGATTGATGAGTCACCAAGATAACTCACAAATTGACAAATGGGTGTGGAAAGTTGCAAACTGATATCTCAGATTTTCTAAAAAAAAATGTGACTTTTTTTCTCATACATTTGCAACTTTTTTCTTTTAAATTTGAAATTTTTTTCCCAACAAATTTCATCTTTTTTCCTTATAACTTTCAAAATCTTTTTTTCATAAACTTGCAACATTTTTTATATATTTGTGATTTTTTTCTGAAAAATTTGTGAATTTTTTCACGTATATTTGTAATTTATTCCAGTTAAATTGTTGAACTTTTTGGTTGTAGATTTGCAATTTTTTTTTCTGAAAATTTTTCATTTTTTTCATAAATTTGCAATTTTTGCCCATAAATTTGCAAAGTTGCTCTTGCTGACTCTGGCCCGATGTAAGTGTGCTACTGGAGACAGTAAAATGAGACATCCACCAAGCAAGACCCCACCTTTGGTTTCGCGTGAGAAATCACAGTCAGCAGTTGTGTTATCAGCTGTGATTAGAGCTGGTTTCATTAATAATAAACTGTGTTTCATTGTCGATGATGTGACTCCTTAACTGGTTCACGTTGTTCAGTTTGTTCATCATGTGCACCATCCTGACCAACTGCTGCTTCATGGCCATGTCCGAGCCGGCGTACTGGGCCAAATACGTGGAGTAAGTCCAACTTTTCTATTTCTGTCTCTTATATTAACATAATGGTGACTTTTTGATTGAGTTCATTTTCTATTGCTTACACATCATGCACTTCTAGTGGTAAGTTAAATTTTCTTTGTAAATGTGATTTATTTTCATGTTTTTCCTCGTAATCATTGCATTTATTTAAACTTAGCCTGTCTTTTTTTCTCAGAAATTTTTGAGTTGTTTTCTGATTGATGTCTGTATTTTGTGTTTTTATTGTATAATTTCATGCTTTTTTAATGCAAAATTTTATGCAGACTTTTCAGAGATGAAGAGGAAATTCCTACCTTAGCGAGCAAGATAGCTAGCTTCTCCACCGCAGTTTTTAGAGCTCTCTGTAAATTCTCGTCACCCAGCCCACATCCAGCTCCGTAATTAACACAGTCCATAAAATATCTATTTTGCTATGTTTTCCCAGCATGATCTGGGTAGCAGAACCGTTAGCATGGTTAGCTTAGTGGCAGGAATCAGTCTGACCGTGGATCTTTTTTTATGAATTATAGTCACCACCTGACCAGCCCATTCATTAATTCACATTCAATTATGTATTTCATCATTCTTGTGATTTGCTATATTTTAGCTATAATTGCTGGATAGATTTAGCTGCTAACATTAGCTGGTCTGAGCCGGGATTTCTGACGGGCTTCAAGGTCGACCTGCCCAGTACAAGCTAATGCTAGCTGCATCTTAGCAAATTCACCATCCTTGTGTGTATTTTCTATTTTATTTCATTACAGGTACATCTCAAAAAATTAGAATATCATGAAAAAGTTCAATATTTTTTGTCACTCATTTCAGAAAGTCAAACACATATATTATGTAGATTCATTACACAGAGAGTGATATATTTCAAGTGTTTATTTATTTTAATTTTGATGATTATGGCTTACAGCCCATGAAAACCCCAAATTCAGTTTCTCAAAAAAATTAGAATGTTACATAAAATTAATAAAAAAAATAGTTTTTTTTTTTTTTAATAGAAATGTGGACTGACTGAAAAGTCTGTCCATGTATCACTCAATACTTGGTCGGGGCTCCTTTTTTTTTTCCACAATATCTTTATTGAACCTTTTTTTTTTTTTTAACAAACATGATACAAACAATCAAACACTAACGCTAAAGTACTACAAAAAAAAAAAATGCACTAAAAACACCAACAACCACCAACAAAATCAAGTCTTCAACAATGCTCCTCTGTTTAGTCTAGACAATCCAATACATAAGTATACATATTATGTTCACCAGTTTGGAATTTACAAGGTCCACACACATCATTCACCTTCTTCTTCAAGAGTTATGTTTAAATTTTTTACATAATCAATAAAAGGTCTCCATATATTCTCAAACACAATTTCCTTTGATTTCAGTATATATGTTATTCTTTCTAATGGAAGGTTTGTTAACATCTGTCTTAACCACTGAGTCACATCTGGTCTATGAGTCTTTTTCCATAATAGTGCAATACATTTTTTGGCATTAAGCAAACTGAGGTCTATGAATGTTCTTTCACTTTTATTAAAATTATGCTTTTCTGGGTACAGACCCAACAAAAACAGTTTAGGATTCAGTATGATTTGTTTTGAGATTATTTTTTCAATTGTTACCCTCACCTCTTCCCAAAACATTCTTATTAATCTACATTCCCATAAACAATGAAATAGGGTTCCTTTACTTTCCATGCATTTTGTGCATGTATCTGGTATATTTTTGTTATATCTATTTAACTCCTCCGGTGTAACATACATCCGCATTAACCATTTGAAATGTATCAATTTAAGGCGTGCATTTATTGATTTGGTTTGAGCTTCTGTACAAGCCAATTCCCATTGTTCCTCTGAAATTTCAATTTGCAGATCTTCTTTCCAGTAGTTTAATCTTTTCAGTGAATTTTCACTTGAAGATAGTGTCAATGAGTTATAAAACTCTGAAATAATACCCTTTCTTTTACTATCTTTCATCATCATTTTTTCCAAGGATGAATAAATAGGTCGAGTGAGAGCTTTATTTTGATTTGATCGAATAAAGTTTCTAAGTTGAAGATATTTAAAAAAATGTGTTCTATTGAGATTAAATTTGATCCTCAGCTCTTCAAAAGACATTATGTTGTCTGCACATGGCAAATATAAATCCTGAATCTTTTGTATCCCTTTTAAATTCCATACTTTAAATACAGCGTCTGCTCTCCCTGGTTTAAAATATTGATTACCCCATATTGGACTAAATTGTGACAATAACTGTGGTTCTTTTAAATAGTTTTTAGCTTCACACCATATTTTGATCATATGCTTTACAAATGGATTTTTAACTTGTTTTTGTAATTTTTTTGCCGAATCTGAGTATATGAATATGGGAAGAGGTAAAGGTAAATTGTATGATTCCATTTCAGTCCAGTGAGGGAGATCATTTGATGAAAAATAATATGTCATAGACCTCAGTTGTGCCGACCAATAATACAACATAAAATTTGGACATTTCAGACCTCCACGATCAAATGGTAAATATAATAAAGACAGACGTAATCTAGCCCTCCTGTTGTTCCATATAAATTCCACTAACTTTTTTTTTATTCTTGAGAATAGATCTAAAGGTGGTGATAAGGGAATGTATTGAAATAAATAAAGTATTTTAGGTAAAATATTACTTTTAAGTATATTGATTCTCCAGATCATCGACATTGGTAGTGACATCCATCTCTGAGTTAACTCATTGATATGTGACATTAAGGCTTCATAGTTGACGCTGGCGACTGATTCTAGCTTAGGCATAATTTGGATTCCTAAATATTTAAACTGATTTACAACATTGAATTGATTTGCCTCAGGGGCTGGGTAATTTCTCTGGGTCTCATTTAGCATTAATATTGAAGATTTAGTTTTATTTATTTTATATCCTGATATTTCCCCAAAATTCTTTATTAAATTCAACAAGGTTGGAATTGATTTTTTTAGATTCGACATAAACAAAATTATATCATCGGCGTACAGGGAGATTTTATGTTCTGTTGGTCCAACTTCAATTCCATATATTTGTGAATGTAAACGTATCGCTATCGCTAAAGGTTCAATTGCCATAGTAAACAGTAAAGGTGAAAGTGGACAGCCTTGTCGACATCCTCTATTGATTTTTATTGGTTTTGAAATATTGTTATTTGTTAGGATTTCTGCTGTAGCATTATTGTATATTATTTGAACCCATTTTATGAAATTATTTCCAAGTCCAAACCTTTGTAGGACTTCAAAAAGAAAGGGCCATTCAACTCTATCAAAGGCCTTTTCGGCGTCCAGTGATAGGAGAGCTGTATCTGGTGCTTCTTTATTAAAATAAATAATATTAAATAGTCTTCTTACATTATGGAAGCCTTGTCTACCCTTTATAAAGCCATTCTGATCTCGATTAATAATATTTGGTAAAATTTCTTGTATTCGTCTTGCTAAAATTTTACAGATTATCTTAAGGTCGGCGTTTAATAGGCTTATTGGTCTCATATTTTCACATTTATTAGAGGGCTTACCTGGTTTTGGCAGCAGTATAATTAAGGCATTATTTATGTATGATGGTAAATTATTATTTTGAAATGCTTCTAAAACCATTTCCAAAAAAGGTTTTATTAATTTATTCTTAAATTTTTTATAAAGGTCAACTGGAAGACCATCTGGTCCTGCACTTTTTCCTGATTTCATATTATCAATGGCTAGCTCAACTTCTTCTTGACTAATTTTAGACTCCAATATCTCCCTGTTTTCATTTGGTATACACGGTATAGATAGTTCGTTCAAAAACCCATTTAGTTTTGTTAAATCAGGTTCATTTTTGGTATCATATAATTTTTCATAGTAATCTCTAAAGGCTCTATTAATTTCTAAAGGATCTATAACTACCTGTCCATTACTTATAATACTGGTAATTGGTGTTTTAATTTCCAATTGTTTAATCTGCCATGCTAATAATTTTCCTGATTTTTCACCTTGTTCATAAAAAGATTGTTTCAATCTTAGAGACTCGAGGCAGCTCTATTCGCTGATTTTTTGTCGTATTCAGCTCTCAAAATCAGTAATTCATTCTCCAACCTTGGGTCACTTCCTGCATACACTTTTTCCTGAAGACTTTTTATTTTATGTTCCAATTTAGCTCTCTCCTCTCGAGTCTTCTTAGATTTTGATCCTGTATAACTAATAATATGTCCCCTAATAAAAGCTTTGAAAGCCTCCCACTTTACACATGCTGATGTTTGTGTAGTATTGATGTCAAAGAACTCGTCTATCTGTTTTTCTATATACTTGACAAATTCCTCATCCTGAAGCCATTTATGCTGAAATTGCCATCTACCTGATTCCTTTGTCAATTTTTTATCTACATATATTAGACAACAGGGTGCATGATCAGAGATCACGATGTTATCATAAAAGCAGTTTTGAATCTTGGACCTTAATTCTGTGGAAATCAAAAAATAATCAATACGTGAGAATGTCTTGTAGGTACTGGAATAACAAGAATAGGCTTTAACTTGTGGTTTCATTTCTCTCCATATATCTAACAATCTCAATTCTTTCATAAAATGATTAATAGTCATCCTACATCCAATGTGCGTACAATCCAGTCCTGTTGATCTATCCACACCTGGATTCAATGTACAATTAAAATCCCCTGCTATTATATGTTGCCCTGTAAGTGATGATAAGATGAGAAATAAATTAGCAAAGAACTTCTGATCATCTATATTGGGACCATATAAGTTCACAAGATTTATATTTTCTAATAGCAAAGAACCTTGAATGATTACATATCTTCCAAATTTGTCTCCAATTACATTTTTCACTTGAAAAGGAACTGATTTATGTATGAGAGTCATAACTCCCCTGGCTCGGGATGAAAATGAAGAGGTGAATACACTTCCCTGCCATCTACTCCTAATTCTTTTAACATCCTCCTCTATCAGATGAGTTTCTTGTAAAAACACAATTCTTGAACCCATGTCCTTTATTTTATTCATAACTTGTTTAAGTTTTTTTAAATTTTGTAGACCTCTGCAATTCCATGAAGTTAAATTAAGATTAACACTTTGGTCCATGATCAATAGAGAGTTTGGGATTACCTTGCAGTGTAAACATGCTCATACAGAGAAGCAAAAACATGAGTGGTTGAACATTCATCCTACAAACTACGCACAAACAAATTTCCCCTTCCCACACTTGTGGCAAACCCCCCAAAATCAAAAGAAAAATTCTGTCTCCCGATATAGCCATCGACCGTTCCACACCCACGGGGAACAGCCTAAGCCACTCCTTCTTCATCCTCCCAATCACCCTAACTCTACTGCTTTTAATGACGTAACATTAACTCTCCTCTGTAGTTTTCCAACTTAACTCCAAAATTTTTAACAACTTTGTACATCATAGTTTTTTTTGTTTGTTTGTTTTGTTTTTGTTTTGTTTTTTTAATATATAATACAATCTATATTTTGTAAACTTACTATTTACTTCAAGTCAGTCAGATGCCTGTGCAAATGCTTAATTATTCTACCTTATATTTTGTTCATGCTTAGCTCCCACCAGTCTCTTCTTCTTCTTTGATCTTCTTGATGAACTCCTGCGCCTCCTCTGGGGTCTTGAAGATGTGGGTTCTGCCCTCATACGTGGTCAGCAGTCTCGCAGGATAGATTACACCATGACGAATCCCAAGGTTGCGCAGCTCCTTACGTACGGGATCAAACTGCTTCCTCAATTGCTGGATTCCTGTGGCCAAATCTGGGTAGAACCGCACCTGCTGGTCCTGGTGTTTAATCTCTCCTTTAGCTCGTGCAGCGTTGAAGATCTTCATCCTGTCTCTGTTGCTAAGAAACTTTATAATTAAGGTCCTCGGCGGTCCCTTATCTCTCGGTGGGCCAATACGATGTGCTTTTTCCAGAACCACTGCTGATTGCAACTCCTCGCTGCCCAGCACCTCCGGAATCCACTTTTCCAGAAAGGAACATACGTCCCGACCTTCTGATTCCTCTGGAAGACCCACCAGCCTCAAATTATTCTGTCTCGACCGAGATTCCAAATCCAAAATATTATCTTCCAGAGATTTATTTTTTTTTTCCAAAGTGCGCACCTTTAATTGAAGACGGGTGACGTCATCTTCAGCACTAGCGAGACGGAGCTCCATCTGCGCCGTTCGTTCTACACAGTCACCCAATTCCTTTCTTATTCCTTCCAACGCTGTCATAATCCCATCAAATCTAGAGGAAAAGTCCGCTCTCATTGAACTCATGGCAGCCATCAGCACATCTGCGCCATTCCCCGCAGATATCGCAGCGTTGCCAGCCTCCTCCGCCATATATGGAGTTTTGTTTACTGCGTCACAGACCTGAAAGTCCGTTAATTTGGACTGTTTCGGCGGCTCGCTTTTTCCTTTTCCTGGTTTTCCAGCCTTAGGCTTCGCCGACATATCTTCGCCCAAATGCTGGGATACGTTCTGTCCCAAATGAGAGAGTTATTTGCCGATTTTTTTTTTTCCAGGAGCAGAGCAGAGCGAGACACGTCCGTCCTACGTGGCAGCCATAACCGGAAGTCGGTCGGGGCTCCTTTTGGATTAATTCCTGTATCAGTGTGGCGTGGCATGGAGGTGATCAGCCTGTGGCACTGCTGAGGTGTTATGAAGGTCCAGGTTGCTTTGATAGTGACCTTCAGCTCGTCTGCATTGTTGGGTCTGGTGTCTCTCATCTTCCTCTTGACAATCCTCCAGAGATTCTCTATGGGGTTTAGGTCAGGAGAGTTTGCTGGCCAATCAAACACAGTGATGCCATGGTCATTAAACCAGGTTTTTGTCCACTGTGTTTTATCAAGACCAAAGTCAGTGCAGTCGTCTGCCGGGAAATTTTAGAGCACTTCATGCTCCCCTCTGCTGACAAGCTTTATGGAGAAGCTGATTTCAATTTCCAGCAGGACTTGGCACCCCCCCCCCCCCCCAACATACACACTGCCAAAAGTATCAAAACCAGGTTTAATGACCATGGCATCACTGTGTTTGATTGGCCAGCAAACTGTCCTGACCTAAACCCCATAGAGAATCGATGGAGGATTGTCAAGAGGAAGATGAGAGACACCAGACCCAACAATGCAGACGAGCTGAAGGTCACTATCAAAGCAACCTGGACCTTCATAACACCTCAGCAGTGCCACAGGCTGATCACCTCCATGCCACGCCACACTGATACAGTAATTAATCCAAAAGGAGCCCCGACCAAGTATCGAGTGGTACATGGACATATTTTTCAGTCGGCCAACATTTCTGTTTAAAAACTATTTTTTAAAATTAATTTTATCTAATATCTAATTTTTTGAGAAAGTGTATTTGGGATTTTCATGGGCTGTACCCCATAATCATCAAAATTAAAATAAATAAACACTTATAAATATTTCACTCTCTGTGTAATGAATCTATATAATATATGGGTTTGACTTTCTGAAATGAGTGACAAAAAATATTGAACTTTTTCATGATATTCTAATTTTTTGAGATGTACCTGTATAGTGTGTTATCCTCTGGACCAAACACCTTCTAGATTAGCAGTGGTTAGCTGCTGTTAGCAGAGTTAGCCATTTACTCATCAAGGATTGTTTCTGTGCATCATCTACGACTGACTGCTCAAACCACTCACCCCAGTCCAGTGGGCCAATTGTTTTTTTTTTTTTAAACAAGGGCGATATATTTATTCTACATTTATTTATATACATTACATTTATTGTATAAATGTGAATTAGGCACAAATTTGCAGGAATAAAGGTGCAAAAATGTGATAAAAGATGCCAATTTGAAAATTTAAAAAGTTGCAAATTGCTATTTAATTTCTAGATTAGCATTGCAAATTTACACGAAATAGTTGAAAATTTACAGGAAAAAAACTATAAAATTAATTAGAACAAAGTTTCAAATTTTTGAGGAAAAAAGTAAAAAATTTACAGGGGAAAAAGTATAAAGATTATGAGGAAAAAATTGCTAATTTATGAGAAAACAGTCACAATTTTTCAAAAAAAAGGGCACAAATTTGCAGGAAAAAGTTGGAAATTTATGAGAAAAAAGTTGAAAACTTTTGACAAAAAAGTTGAAAAGTATTGAAAAAAGTTGGGAATTTACAAAAGAAAAATCTGTAAATTAATGAGGGAAAAAAATATAATTTTTGAGAAAAAGTTGTAATTGTTCAAGAAAAAAGTTCCAAAATTATAAGGGAAAAATTAGCAATTTTGAAAAATGTCACAAATTTATAAGAAAAATCAGACCCCCCAGGATTTTGCGATGTTATGATTGTACCAATTCCCATGAAATCAGCAGATCCTTCATAATTGGAATTTTGTCCAATCACCACAACTTTCCGGCAATTTTGGCCAATTGTCATCAACTTCTGGCAATTTCACCAACCAAATTTGTCCCTAAGTAGCGTGCAAATGTGTATGTCATCAGTCTGACCAATCAAATGTGTCACTTCCGTGTTTACAGCGAGTACTGTATATACAGAACACATCAGCAAAAAAACAGAGTGTGTGATTTAAAAAAAAAACTCTTCACATGCAAGTTTTCCCACATCGTTTCTTCCTTCGTCTCCCCCGGCCCACCAGCGAACGTCTCTTTGAGTCTCCGTAAGAATGGCATTACTGGGTTTGTATTGAAAAACGTCCGCCTGGCTGAAAGCACCCCCGTGTTGGGAGCGCGCGTGAGGAGAGACACTGTAAAACCACAAACAAACAAGCAAATCTAATACTACAGCTGGTGTTGTAGCATTTTATAGATCTTTAGAAGTGAACGTCACTACTACATCTTGTCAATAAGTTTTAAAGCTGTGAATCTCTGGTCTGGACACAGGTCAATGCACAATTCAGGCAAATCCCCAAAGAGAGTCCCGCAACTTACCGCAACAATAAAAAAAAAAATCCTGCGAAAACCTGGAGGGACTGAAAAATATTGCAATTGTTTGAGAGAAAAGTCACAAATTTTTGAAAAAAAAAGTTGAAATTTATGAGAAAAAACGTTCAGATTTATTAGAAAAAAGTAGTAATTTGGTAAAAATGTCACAAATTTATGAGAAAAAAGTTGAAATTTTTTTTAAAAAGTTTTAAATTTATAAGCGAAAAATCTGTAAATTGATGAGGGAAAAAATGCAAATTCATGAGAAAAGGTTGTATTTGTATAAGAAAAAAAGTTGCAGTTACAAATTGCAAATTTATGAACAAAAAAGTTTAAAATTTATTTTTCAAAAAAGTTGCAATTTTGCAAAAATGTCACAAATTTATAAGAAAAATACTACTGTTGTTTGAGGAAAAAATTTCAAATTTTTGAGAAAAAAGTTGTAAATTTGAGGAAAAAGTTGGACATTTATTAGAAAAAAGTTGCAATTTTGCAAAAATGTCAAATTTATGAGAAAAACTGCAAAATTTTTGAGAAAATAGTTGCAAATTTATGAGAAAAAAGTTGAAAATGTCTGAAGCAAAAGTTGCAAATTTATTAGTAAAAACTTGCAATTTTGCAAAAATGTCACAAATTTATTAAAAAAGTAAATTTTTGAGAAGGTTCAGATTTATGAGAAAAGTTGTAATTTTGCAAAAAAAAGTTGCATTTTTTTGATAAAATAGTTGCAAATTTATGAGAAAAAAAGTTGAGAATTTATGAAGAAAAAGTTGCAAATTTATTAGAAAAAAGTTGCATTTTTGCAAAAATGTCAAATTTATTTAAAAAAAAGTTGCAAATTTTTGAGAAAAAAGTTTCAAATTTATGACAAAAAATTGCAATTTTGTAAAGAATGTTGCATTTTTTTGATAAAGTAGTTGCAAATTTATGAAAAAAATTTGACAATTTATGAAGAAAGAGTTTCAAATGAGAAAAAATTTGACAATTTATGAAGACAAAGTTGAAAATTTATGAGAAACAAGTTGCAGTTTTGCAAGAAATGTTTCATTTTTTGATAAAATAGTTGCAAATGTATAAGAAAAAAGTTGACAACTTTTGAAGAAAAAGTTTCAAATTCATGAGAAAAAAGTTGCAATTTTGCAATAAATGTCACAAATTTTTGAGGTTTCAAATTTATGAGAAAAAAGTTGCAATTTTGAAAAAAAAGTTGCATTTTTATGATTTAATAGTTGCAAATTTATGAGAAAAAGTTGACAATTTATGAAGAAAAAGTTGACAATTTATTAGAAAAAAGTTGCAATTTTGCAAAAATGTCAAATTTATTTAAAAAAAGTTGCAAATTTTTGAGAAAAAAGCTTCAAATTTATGACAAAAAAATTGCAATTTTGCAAAAAGATGTTGCATTTTTTTATAAAATAGTTGCAAATTTATGAGAAAAAAGTTGACAATTTATGAAGAAAAAGTTGCAAATTTATGAGAAACAAGTTGACAATTAATGAAGAAAAAGTTGCAAATTTATGAGAAACAAGTTGACAATTAATGAAGAAAAAGTTTCAACTTTATGAGAAAAAATTTGCAATTTTGCAAGAAATGTTGCAAATTTTTAAGAAGTTTCAAATTTATGAGAAAAAAAGTTGCAATTTTGCAAAAAATGTCAAAATTTTCAGAAAAATGTTGCAAGTGTTTAAGAAAAAAGTTTCAAATTTACGAGAAAAGGTTGCAAATCTGAGCTAATTTTAAAGCAATATTCCAAACAGCCCATTTTGAGGAGAGCTCCTTCCTTGTGTGTAAAATGGTGCTGCAGTATTTAAACCCTGAGGCGTTCTGAATGGAACTCGTCACAGACGTTTTAACACATCTGGGAGCCGTGCGAACATGTGGGGAAAAACAGTGTCTATGAGGGGCCGTGTACTAATAATTAAAAAGAACCTGAAGCATACCTGAGGATCCATTTTTAATAGCTGAAGACACGGGGATGTTTTTTAGGGTAACAGTGTGTAAAATTGGTGACGTGACCCTGGAAGGTTCACCTCTGGGCTCCAGCTGTGATGTTTCCGACGTGACTCTGTGATGTCTGTGTGCGCTCCGGTGGGCCTGAGCCGCTCACACGTGTTTCTGGGGACAAAATAAATAAGTGAAGGATGTTTGATGAATATTTATCTGCCTCCTTCACCGTCTCCTCAACCTTCAGCCACTCAAACTTTTCATTTTCCTCGGTCAGTAAACTTTAATCCTCATGTTTCCTCTGCCACTCTTTTATTAAACCTGGTCATTTTTCTTACATATTCTTCCTTTTTTTTTCTCTTTTGTTGTCAATAAAATATCCTCCCCAGGAACGAAGCCACCTCATACAGATGGCTGGAGGCATCATCCATTACACTGCTATTTGAGATGGAGGTGAATTACCAAATTTATCAAAAACACCCTGCAAATTTAAGAGAAAAATCTCACAAATTCACAAGAAATAAAGAGTAACTTCATGATAAAAGTCCCAACTGTAATACATAAAAGTTTCCAAAATTTTCAGATGTTTTTCTAGAAAATTTGCAAGTTTTTAAAAAAATTTTAAACTTTTTTCTTAAAAAAAATTTGCAGCTTTTTTTTTTTTAAAAATTGCAACTTTTTCCTCAAAAATCTGATTTTTTCCTCAAAAATTTGATTTTTTTTTCTCAAATTTTCTTCTTTTTCCTCAAAAATTTCCAACTTTTTTCATAAATCTGCATTTTATATATATTTGACTTTTTTTGTAAAAAATGTCAAATTTTTCCTCCAAATTTGTGACTTTTTCCATAAAATTTCCAACTTTTTTCTCAAAAAAATTGTGACTTTTTCCTCAAAAATTGTGATTGTTTTTGTCAAAGATTGGTGATTTTTTTTCCTCAAAAATTTCTCACTTTTTCCTTAAAAATTTGACTTTTTTTTCAAGAATTTATAATTTTTTTCCTCAAAAATTTGTTTTTTTGCTCCAACATTTCCAACTTTTTCTTCAAAAATTTGTGACTTTTTTCCTCAAAATTTGCAATGAATTTTTTCAAAAATCTGCAACTTCTTTCTCATAAATTTGTAGTTTTTTTCCTGTAAATATTTTTTTGTATTCTGTATACTTTATTGATCCCCAGAGGGAAATTCAGGGCATCCACCTGGATAGATGAGGCAGCCACGGTATGGCGCCAATCCCTTCACCATTCACACACATATTCTGTCATGAACGGCCCCGGTGGGGCGGAATGGAGACCCAAACGCAGAACTGTGAGTTGCTGTAGTTCAATAAAAACGCAAAATCCAAACAGAAACAAAAAACTTACAAAGCTTGGAAAACAGTCAGGATACGAGGAGGTTGAACAGCCCTCAAGCTGAGACGTGGGACACACGCCGGATAAACACGGAGAAAAGCACACTGGCTAAGACGTGGGACACACGTCTGGAGGGCAGAGTAGACTCAAGCGTGGGATACACGCCGGGTAACAAAGTGTAGGACGTCGCCCTGAACTGCGGGGTCTAAACTTGGAACAATGGAAGTAAATAAAGAACGCTGTCAAAATAAAAACACAGGAGAACAAGACAACCAGAGTGCACACAGAACGAGATCAGGGCAAAATAATACAAAAGGAGAAAATAATAACAAAGTACCAAGGCAAGGACACGATAAATTACACAACCAAGAAATGCTAACAATATAATACTAATAAATACCGGTGTTACAAAAGGAAAACTGAAAGCGGAGGTGAGAGTAGGCTCAAGTCCAGACACAGGAGGACATAAATTAAAATACAAGATGATCCATAAACAAACAATAATAATAAACAAGACTATAATAACAGGAAAACTCAAAACAAACAGAAACAAAGGGCAAACTCAGATAACATAATAAAGACAAAAACCATACACAAATTTAATAAAACTGAAGTGGAAAAGTACAGAAAATAACTTGACCAAACTGAAAGCGTGCGCACGGTTCTCCAGCCGTGCTCACGCTTCATGATACATTCACACCTAGGAAACTCAACCTAACCTGCATGTCTTTGGCCTGTGGGAGGAAACCAGAGTACCTGGGGTAAACCCATGCAGACACGGGGAGAACATGCAAACGCCACACAGAAGGGTCATCCGTGGTCGGGGGCGGGATTGAACCTGCGACCTGCTTACTGTGCTGCCACTGTGCTTAACAACTGTGCCACCAAGCTGCACAAAATATCAACTTTTTTCTCATGAATTTTCAACGCTCATCATTAAATTTTTATTCTATATAATTAAATTGTAATTTGCATATTTTTAATTTTTAAATTGGTGTGTTTGATCACATCTCTTCACCTTTATTCTTGCGAGATTGCACCTCATTCACAGTTACACATTTGTACCTCAGGCTAAATTGGTGACCCCCCCCCCCCATCCACCTCCTTATAAAACAACACATCACTTCCTGTTTACGATGTAAACGTAAAGATGAACATTGTCCGTTTCAGTTTTTGTAGACTTTTTCCCAGGTTGCTGCATTGCTTCCTGATTCCCCAAACATGGCCCAAAAGCCTGAAATATGGAAAGCCAGAAGGGTCAAAAAACACACTTTTGCACCCATTTTGTTCTTAAATTGTCTTCTTCTTCTTCTTGTTTTAAATGATTTTCCTGCAATTTGGCAGGTTTTTTTTTTTATAATCAAATTAAAGAAATTATAATTTTGCAGTGTTCAAATCAGTTTGCACATTTTTTCATACATTAGCATTTTTGTTTTAACATAAAGGAGGCATATTTGCTGTTGTCTTTCTTTAAGTTGGTATGCTTTGTTTCCACTCTCTCAGGTACACGTTTACAGGCATCTACACCTTCGAGTCCCTCATTAAGATCCTGGCCCGCGGTTTCTGTGTGGGGCCTTTCACCTTCCTGAGGGACCCCTGGAACTGGCTCGACTTCAGCGTCATCGTCATGGCGTGAGTTAAACACCAAAAAAATGATGCACGTAAACACGGACACGCAGAGTGGCGGTGAGTGTGTCCCCCGCTTACTGATTTAGCTTCCCTCCAAATTTAGCAGTTTGTAGTTTTTGTGGGGGCATGTGCGGGATCGCGTTTGGGTCTCATACCCACAGTATCTAATCACAGCCCACAGCCTCTGATGTTTGACTTTTTTTTTAAAAATAACAGACATGACAGTGACGTTTTTTTCTCACCTTCTTCATAGATTGAGGAAAGTTGAAAATTTAAAGAAAAACGTTGCAAATTTTGGATAAGATCAACCTTTATTAGTCCCACAATGGGGAAAATTCCAGGATTGCAGCAGCAAAGGGATAGCAGCACTCAGAGCAATAGTTAATAAGATAACAAGATAAGAACTGGTTAGCCAAAGCAGTAAGTAAATATGTACACAGTTCTATACACAGTGCAGGAGCATAGCTGTTAGATGGTATCAACAGCATTACAGTTAGTTAAATTACTGGCAATATATGACCATTGACCCAGAAAATATATGTCACATTGAATAAAGAGTGTTGTTGCCACCGTCGATGATAATTGTAATTGTCTTAGTTGTGTATCGGAGGGGACGATCTCTATTGTGCAGAGTTGTGACGTTTAATACGACCTCTATGAGCAGCACAGGTTAGGTTATAAAGTCTGACAGCTGTAGGTAGTAAGGACCTGCAGAACCCCTCCCCCAAGCACCTAGGATGGCACAGCCGGCCGCTAAATGAGCTCCTCAGTGCGTTCGGCGTGTCCCGCATGGGTGGGACTCGGACTGCAGCAGAGGTGACAGCTGAGCCACCGTCCTCCTCTCTCCTGTCTCCACCACTGGGTCAAGGCGTCGCCTCGGAACAGACCGAAAAGCTGCAAATTTATGAGAAAAAAAAAATTACAGATTTATGAGGAAAAAAGTTTCAGTTCTAAGAGTAAAAATTTAAAAATTTTCAAGAAAATTTTTTAATTTTTTTGAGAAAAACATTTCAAATTTATGAGAAAAAATCCCATAATATGGGGGAGAAAAGTTGCAAATCTACTACAAAACAGTCAAAAAAGATTTACTGGAAAAAATGGTAAATTTTCAAGACAAAATTTGGAAATTTTTGAGCAAAAAGTTGCAAAGTTATTGGAAAAAAAAACAAATCTATGAAAAAATAAGACATTTTTTTTCAAAAACAAAGTTGTAAATTTACAGGAAAAAAGCTTTAAATTTATGAGAAAATATTCAAACATTTTTGAAAAGAAAGTTGTAAATCTACAAGATAGAAAGTGAAAGAAAAATTTTGTTGGGAAAATGGCAAATTTACAAGAAAAAAATTACAATTTTTGAGAAAAACGTTGTGAAGTTATGAGAAAAAAGTTTAAAATTTAAAGAAAAAATGTCACAAATCCACAAAAAAAATGACAAGAAAAACGTTGAAAATTTACAGCAAAAAATTAAACTTTAACTCCTTAACATTCCCGCCAATTTCCCTAAATTTAGCGTATGCAAAAAAAAAAAAAAAAAAAAGAAATTTCTCTTCACTGAGTGGCAGTAGAACACCGGAACAACCGAATTTTAAGAGGTTAAAACATTTCAAATACTTACCTTTTCCATCTGTTACTCTCATGCACGCACACGCACACACACACAGAGTCCTTGGTGTGAGTGTGTGTCCTTGAACCAAAGGCCATCGTGTGGTCAGATGGATTTTTACCACAACACATGAGACACACACACACACACACACTGCTTGATTGATGCCCTCCCACTGAGTGGGGGTTCCCATGGTAACAGAGCGGCCCTTGCCTCCTGACCCAATCACGTGCCCCCCATCCCACTGATGCTGTAGTCAGACGTTGGCGGCTGCCATCGCCGCCCCCGTCAGAGCGGTAACGGTGCAACATGTAACGGGCTTTTTGTCAGAAATAAATAACGTGTCTTCAGAAAGTTTAAAGGGATTGTCCGTGCTTTATTGCCGCGAGCGCGCATAAGTGTGACAATAACAACAAGTCTTTTTATATGAACAATGACATCATATTTTGGGTGAGTGAGAAGGCGAGAGGGAGGCCTTCGCTTGAAACAGGAGAAAGAAAATCCGTCGAACTCGACTGAACTCAGATCTAAGCAATGAGCAGTTAGTGAAGGAGAATGAAATGGAGCAGACCGTGTTTCACTTTTATCTAACACGTCAATCAATAAATCATCAGTAAGAGAAAAAAGGTGAACGTTTACATGACAAAAGTCACAAATTTATGACAAAGGTTGCAAAAGAGGAAAAAAATTTGCAAAAAATGTTGCACCTTTTTTCAAAAGAAAAAAGTGCAAAGTTTTGACAAAAAAATGGCAAATGAAAAAGCATTTTCCAGTTTACTGGCTTTTTTCTTGTTGCTTTTTTTACAAATTTATGAGAAAAAAAAAATTAGAACATTTTTGGAGAAAAGATGAAAATTTACAAGAAAAAAGTTGCACATTTTTAGGCAAAATGTTGCAGATTTTATTGAAAAAAGGTTGCAAATTTACATGAAAAAAGTTACAAAGTTATGAGAAAAAAATCACAAATCTATGAAAAAAACTTGAAAATTTACAAGAAAAAATTGGTAATTTGCAAGGAAAAATGTAATTTTTTTGAGAAATAAAAAGTTGCAAAATTGTGTGAAAAAACCCACGAATCTCGGAAAAAAAGTCAAAAATTTCCAAGAAAAAAGTTACAGATTAATGAGAAAAAAGTTTCACATCTATGAGAAAACATTTGCCAGTTTACAGGAAAAAAATGCAAATTGATGAGAAAACATGAAAATTTAAAGGGGAAAAACTTACAAATTTATGAAAAAAGTTGCAAATTGACGAGAAAAAAGTCACAGATTTATGGGGGAAAGTTACAGTTAAGGTTATAATCTTGAGCACTGGTAATGACTGTGATCAACAGAGGTGTGGTCTTTCACATAAGGAGAAGAAAAGTGTCAATGACTGGTTAATTATAAGGTTAAAGAATGATTGTTATAATTAATATTTGATGATTAACGTACTTCAGGTCCCTCACCACCCAGCAGAATCGGCCGCCCAGTCCCTAAAGTGCCGCTGCTGTCAGCGCTCCAGTTCACTGGATGTTTCCGCCGTTTTTCGACGCTAACCTGCCCCCGCCTCCCCCTCAGTAATCCAATCAGCCCATCAGTCAGTGGTGGTGAAATATGAGCGGAGGGCCGTTAGCAGCCGGGGGATCAGATGTCTCCGTCTAACCGGGGGCCCAAAATGGCCCCGGTCGCCTGGCGCCTTTCCGGCCTCATCTGATTTAATCTGAAGAGGACATTCACAGATCGGTGTTTCCACTGGGATACATGACAGAGTTAGAAATCATTGTTTTGGTTGAGTTTTAGCAATAAATGCTAAAAGAATAAAATTTTAGCACCAACTGATTGACACACTTCTATTTTCAAATATAAAAAAAATACTCTTAATCACCATATTACAATTTACATAAAGAATTACGTAACATTTGTGATGATTTTGATGTTTTGATTTCATTTTATCCAGTAAGCGATTTATTGTTATTCATAAAGGGGGATGGTTGAGATTCACAACTTTAACATCAGGTACAAACTGATAAATGTAAATTAGCTACAAGTTAGCAAAAATAAAGGTGCCAATTTAAAAATTCAAAAAGTCGGAAATTATAATTTGATTACATTGAATAAAAATTTGACCAACATCCAGAGGAGGGTTGTACATTTATGAAAAAAAAGTTGAAAATTTACACGAAAAAAAAATCACAAATTTATTAGTAAAAATGTTACAAATTTTTTTTTTTTAAAAAAAGTTTAATATCTACGTCAAAAAAGTTGCAAATTTATGAGAAAAAAGTTGAAAATTTACAAGAAAAAGTTTCAGATTTATGACAAAGATGAAAATTTACAGGAAAAAACTGCAAACTTAAGAGGTGAAAAGTTGCAAATTTACAAGAAAAAAGTTGCAAATTTTTGATAAAAAAAGCTACAAATTCATGAAAAAATACTTCAAATCTATAAGAAAACATTTGCCAATTTACAGGAAATGGTTTACAAATTTTCAGGAAAAAAGCTGAAAATTTTTTGAGAAAAAAGCTGCAAATTTATGAGAAAAAAATTTCAAATCTATGAGAAAAAAATGTGTCTCTTTACAGGAAAAATGTGCAAATTCACAAGAAAAAACATTGCAAATTTATAAGAAAAAAAAGTCAAAAATTTACAAGAAAAATCTGCATATTTTTGAGAACAGCTGCTAATGTATGAGAGAAAAGTTCCAGATCTGCAAGAGAAAAATTACAAATTTAGAGGAAAAAATTACAAATGTTTGAAAAAAGCTGCAAATTTTTGAGATAACATTTGCAGATTTGCAGGAAAAAATGTGTAAATTTATTAGAAAAAAAATTGCAAATTTATAACTTCTTTTGCATTTCTGTTAATCAGTGCTTCAAATTAATTTTACTGAGTTATGTAACATGATTTTAAAAAAGTGGAGGTTTGTGATGATATTCGGTGGACAATTCTGTTTTTTCCATTTTTTTTTGGGGGGGGGGGGTCGATGTCTAATTGTTTCACTGTGTTAAGATATTTTTTGTTTTATTTGTAGCCACAATATTTTCAGAGTCTGTTGTGTTTCTTCTTTTGTGGTGTGTCGACAATGGCTACACTGCCCCCTACAGGCTGTTAACAGAGTTTATCAAAGTAGGGAACCTGCAGGCGCTGAGAACCTTTAGAGTGCTGAGAGCCCTGAAAACTATCTCGGTCATCCCAGGTAAGGCCTCACCACCACCAACAGGGGCGTGAAAACTGACAAACAAAAACACCCCAGTTGTCACAGTGATCTCGTTGTGTCCGTCCCACGTCTGCCGTGTCTTGCAGCATCAGTCCCCACCCACTTTCCCCTTCTCTGTCCAGTTGGGGTTTACAGGTGCCGATGATAAAGAAACGGTAGAGAAGGAAAAGTCGGACGTGTCTGAAGCAAAAGCACGATTGTAGACTGGAGAATCAGAGGCAACTATAAGCTCCACCCCCTTCCAGCACATGTCCCTATGAGGTGTTTTACTTTTGTAATTAAAGAATTGCTTCATATTAAAGCTTGACGTTGTGACAATAAAGATGAATAATTTGAAGGTTCTGTGAGTTCTTCAAACATCTAGACTGCAGAATGTTCTGCTAGTGCTCGTTCTGCAAGCCACACACCTCACGCTTCCTGTGCATTCCAGAATGAGGATCATTGGTCACCAGCTACAGTTCATGACTAGACGTAGACACGCTCCTCGGAGGAAACAAAATCACATCAAATAAATTAGTGTCCTGCAGTTAAAGTTGAAAGGTGCATTTATTCCATCATGTTTTTTTCTAAGTTTTTCTGGCCCTGTAAAAGACTTTTTGTGCCCCTGTCATTCGAACAAGGCTGCCGAATCTTAATCTAGCAGCATACCAAATCCAGCAGGTCTGTTGGCTGATGGGGTCCCTGCCTTTGGGTCACAGCTGGGTGCTTTATCAGATTGAGCAGGGCAGGCATCTGGATGAAGGTAATACAGCAGCTAGAGCACACTCCCTAACACGAGCCGATTCAGATGTAGCAGATTCAAAATATTGTGAAAAGTTATGCTGGGAATAGGAACACACGCACACACACGCACGCACACACACACACACACTTTTGACTGCTCCCTATTTGGGTTCGCCACAGCAGATCATGGGTCCACACGTTTGATTTTTCAAGGATTTTATGGAGGATTCCCTTCCTGACGCAACCCTCCCCATTTACCCGGACTTGGGACTGGCAGAAGGAGTACACTAGTTTTGTGCTTCCCTATATACGGAAGTCCATCATTAGATGACGAAGACGTCAGTGATGCCATAGTTGAAAGCGTAGATGAATCTGCAACACAAATTCCAAAGCACATATGCAGCCACAGTGTGGACATGTAACATTAGATGCTGAGGCAGGCCTTCTTTCCTTTCTCACTTGTCTCTTGTGGTCTAGGTCTTTTAGATGTCCAGTCAGTGATGGCATAATGACAGGATAAGGTGAAGCAAGCTTTCTTTAGGTCACCTTTTAAAGACCCTTCCCCCAAAATGGAGGAGCAGCACTCTCCCTAAATAAGGCTGCTCTGTCACCAGGGTAGCTGCCAATCCATGCCCTTGCCTCGGGTGAGTATAAAGCAACCATCCAGCCCTGACTGTCCGTGTATAGGTCTGTGACAAGTACCATAATACACTTGCCTCTGTTGCCACTCACCAATTGCCCCAGGACTTGTAGATGACATCACTGCATCCTGGGCAACATATAAGAATGTTGTGGGTTGCCAGAGCACCACAACTTCCATCTCGGTCAAGCCGCTATAGTCAACCCCAACAGTACACATACATCTGCCCAATACACATAGTTTGCAAACTTGCTGACATTGACCCTATGTACGTGTGTTGTTGGGGAAGAGGGATGCAGATTACAACGTTTTGACCACGACTGGGCTGCAGCTATTTACCCATGGCTGGGAGAATCGGGGAGAGTGGGAACACCTCACTTCTCACACAGGTGCACAGCACCTGCCCACTGCCATCATAAGAAAGAAAGACGTTAGAAAGTCAGAACCTTGAGTCTGCACCTGCACTGCAGTGCAGGGATACACCGTTCCCTTTGACTTCTCTACGGGGGTTGTATGGCTCCAACTACAGAGTAAAAGTGGGAGACCAAGAAAGAGTGGGCCTTAATGCATATCTGCATTTGCATATTTGTGAATACCAACAAGATTACTACCCCACGAACTGAAAAGGATTAAGCGGTTGAAAATGAATGAATGAATGAACAAGATTACCTCTCTGCTGATAGCCCGTGTGTAATTTTGCCTCTGTACTGAGGGAAATAAATAATGTGTGTTCTGACAACCACCACAACTACCTGTTAAAGACTCATGCTAGCTGCTTAGCACCAAATGAACATACTGTTGCTGGGGTTGATGTTAAGGTTTGTATTGTCTATTTACTGTGGCTAGTAACTTTCTATACCGTGTTCCAAATTATTAATGCAAATAGGATTTTAGTGTCATAAACATTCCATCTTTTGTTTTTCAATTAAACTCATGGATGGTATTGTGTCTCAGGGCTCTTTGGTTCACTGATATCAATCTCAGACACCTGTCATAATTAGTTTGCCAGGTGAGCCCAATTAAATAAAAACTACTTGAGAAGGATGTTCCACATTATTAAGCATGCCACAGGTTTCAAGCAATATGGGAAAGAAAAAGGATCTCTCTGCTGCTGAAAAGCATCAAATAGTGCAATGCCTTGGACAAAGTATGAAAACATTAGATATTCACGAAAACTTAAGTGTGATCATTGTACTCTGAAGAAAGTTTTGGCTGATTCAGAGCACAGACGGGTTTGTGCAGATAAAGGCATAATGAGGAAGGTTTCTACCAGAAAAAATCATTGGATTAAGAGAGCAGCTGCTAAAATGCCATTACAAAGCAGCAAACAGGTACGTATTTTAAGCTGCTAGTGTCTCTGGAGTCCCACAAACTTCAAGGTGTAGGATCCTCCAGAGGCTTGCAGATGTGAATAAACCTACTATTCAGCCACCCCTAACCAATGCTGACAAGCAAATGGTTGCAGTTTTCCCAGAAATACATGAAGACTAATTTTTAAACAGTCTTGTTTACTGATGAGTGCCGTGCAACCCTGGATGGTCCAGATGGATGGAGTAGTGGATGGTTGGTGGATGGCCACCATGTCCCAACAAGGCTGCGATGTCAGCAAGGAGGTGGCAGAGTCATGTTTTGGGCCGAAATCATGGCAAGAGAGCTGGTAGGCCCCTTTGGGGTCCCTGAAGGTGGGAAAATGACTTCGGCAAAGTATATAGAATTTCTGACTGACCACTTTCTTCCATGGTACAAAAAGAAGAACCATGCCTTCCATAGCAAATTAATCTCCATGCATGACAATGCACCATTTCATGCTGGAAAGAATAGCTCTGTGTCATTGGCTGCTATGTGCATAAAAGGAAAGAAGCTCATGGTGTGGTCCCCTGATGTCAACCCTATTGAGAATCTTTGGAGCACCCTCAAGTAAAATATCTATGAGGGTGGGAGGCAGTTCACATCAAAACAGCAGCTGTGGGAGGCTATTCTGACATCATGCAAAGAAATTCAAGCAGAAACTCTCCAAAAACTCACAAGTTCAATGGATGCAAGAATTGTGAAGGTTATATCAAAGGGGTCCCATGTTAACATGTAACTTTGCCTGTTAAGATGTTTTTGATTGAAATAGCTTTTGATTTCAGTAAATATGACCTCTTAATACTTCAAATTCAACATATGACCATTTTCAGTTCTTTACAATCAGTAAAATGTTTTGAAACTCTGTTGTGCATAATAATTTGGAACAGTGCATTTTGAGTTTTTTAATATTTGCAAAAAAATAGTTATCATTGGGAGGTTTGTTCAATAAAATTTGAATTATGCTCCAACAGTTCATGACTTGAAAATTATACTGACTGTCCTTTGCATCGACTATTTAGGAAAATCAGAGACAAATATCATTTGCATAATCATTTGGAATGTGGTGTACAGTTACTAGCTGAATTAGGCAAAATTTTATAATAGGCTTATTGCACAGTATGCTGATTTATAAACTTCATTAGTATAAAGGTGTGTTGGAGTCAAGACCGGAACAAGACCAGCTGGACCAGAGTGTACAAAGGCTATCGATCAAATGATTTTCTAGTTAATTCTTGACCAACACCAGTTTTATCTAGAACACTTTGATGTCTTTATAATTCTAAATCCCCCATTACTCACTGATTCCAGTTTTCTAATTTTGAAACTTTACTGTATTTAAGCAATTTGAACATCTTCTCTATTGGATTCCATAAAATGAGTGAACTGACCGAACCTTCAGTACTTTTCCTACACGAAGATTAGAGCCATCCAAAATGTGAAGATAAATGGGCACACAAATTTAAGCCTATCTTGCCATAACAGAGCAGGCAAAGGCAAGATCAGGACTGGGAACAAGGGATGAGGAGCCAGGAATGGAAGGGAGCCATAACAAAGATGTGACAAGGGAAACACAAACTGAGCAGAATATAAAGGGAAGAAGACAATCAAGGGATGGGAAACAGCAGGTGAAGGCAACGACACTAACGAGGGAGACAGTTACACACATTCAAACAGGGAAGAGCACAGGCACAAAGAGGGGGCCAGAACCTGACATCTTTTGTCTCCGTTGCCTTTTTCTCCAGTTTAAACCTTCGTGAAGTTCTTCCACCGTCTGATTTCACCTTCCGACAAAAAGGAAGTTTCTTCTGTACCTCTTCTCTGTCTCCATCTTTTCTCTCCCCCCCCATGTGTGGGCCTGTTGTTATCGGCGTGGTCATCCCCTGCTGTCTGTGTCTGTTCTTGTGCTTTTTGTCTCAGATATGTGACTGAGTTTGTGGACCTGGGTAATGTGTCAGCCTTAAGGACGTTCAGGGTGCTGCGAGCGCTCAAAACCATCTCTGTCATCCCAGGTGAGGACGCAGGGATGCGTGGATTTTTATTTATTTTCTGGGGCCTGCTGGAAGCACTGAGTGGCTGTGTTTGAAACCTCATCCTGCATACTGCCTGCTGACAATGATGACGTTCAATTCAAGATTGAATATTTTGCGGGAAAGATCTCAGAGGTGGTATGCAGGAAGAAGCACTGGAGTCTTCCTGATGGTTGGTTGTGAGTGGAAAACAGAGGGCTGGCCAAACCAAAATGACTCAGTAATAACAGCACCAATCATAGAACAATTCTCAGGCGGAGGTACGGTTCAGAGAACAAGATATTCAGACATGAGGTGTGATAGTAATTATATAAGAGTTAAAAATGTTACGTTCGTCTTACAGCAGCTTTCCTTCAAGGCTGTCTACATGTGCACCTCTGAACCTCTTTTTACTAGAACAAAAAACCCTTTCAAATTAATGCAAGAAATCTATTTAAAAACTGCAGATATACAAAAAAACATTCCAGTTAATAGAAAAATGAAGTGGTGCAAATTTTAATTGCGATTAATCACATTTAAAGGACGATTAATCACATAACACTGCATCACACCTCATGCAGTTAACACAATTAATCACTTGATGCAGCCAAATGCGATTAACGCGATTAATCACAATTAAAATTTGCACCACTAGAAAAGTTAAAAATTTCAGACAAAATCCATGCAAATTTTGTCTGACATATGCTGTAATTTTAAGTAAAAAAGAAGGAACTTTTTGAAATAATAATAATAATTTTAATTTACACTGGAAATTAGTACTTTTTTTTTTTAGGAAAAAAGATTTGTTGCTATGTCTAGCTGCCAAGGAGGCAGAGATGATGAACTCAATTGCAAAGATGGGTTTCAGCAATTTATTCACAATCGAGGCGACAGCTTGAGTTAAGGATGGAAACCCTAAACTTCAACACAAAACAGTAAACTAACACTACTAACCAAACAGGAGCATGGACGGAAAGATGAACACAACACGAGTCTGTCTCGCGACGGGGAACAAAGGAATGAGGGGAGCTATATACAGACATTAATTAGGGTCAATGAGAAACAGCTGATGAGAATTAAGGAAACATAAATAGCAGATCATGATGGTGAACTGGAAGAAGGACTACAACAATAAGACTACAGGAAGTGAAGCCAGAACAATTTCAAAATAGAACCAAACACAGGAACTAGGAATACCTAATCAGAGAAAGTAATAATAATGACAGTGATGATAATAAAGTAGTTGTCAAGAATTGCCCTTTGGGGCAGAAAGGTGAGACCCATGTGCTGAACTGTGAGTTTGTCAGATTTACTGGAAAAACAACAACCATAAAGTCCAACACAGTGCTCTAACACAGAATTTAAATAAATGAGCAAACTTACTGATAATGCACACCAGAGCAAGGCAGGGCTCTGGTGGAGACAAGGAGAAACTCAATAAAGACAGCGGCAATGGGAAATGAAAATGACTGCCCTTAAATAGGGTCAAAAACAATTTACACAAGTAGTAACAGGTGTGGGTAACATGAGCGGGCAGAAGGAAAGAACAGTTCATAATTAAGATCAGCTGGGAGCAGTGAGTGAACGCGAACTGACAGCTGACAGGGACCCTGCCTACGCGGCACAACAGCCCGGAAACATCACTACCAGCTGTCAGCTTAGAGAGAGAACAGAACAAAATAAAGATATAAAGTGTCAACGATGGCCCTCACAAGCCATCAATGAGATGCTATAGGCGACCAGTGAGTAGCATATTTATTAAATAATGACAAAAAGGTACAAAATAATGAGCCACGAGGGGCAAAACACAAATAAGGACAATGCAAGAAAACACTGACGATAAACACTGATACAGGAATAAACTTACAGAAAGTGGCGAGGGAAAGAGGATGACTGGAGCCGGAGCGTAGGGAACTCCAATCTAACGTTGGGGAGACCAGCGTTATCCAAGCGAGGTCGCAGCCCCGAGCAAACAGAGCTGCTCCCTTAAATAGGGCTTTGACAGATTAACCAGCTGATGAAAGGTCATCAGCTGATTGGAATCTCGCTGTTCAGCGAAGCTCCGCTCTAACAGCCGGAAGCCCCGCCGAAACGCTGTCAGAATAAAAGCCTAGAGGCTTGGTGGTGTGTCTGGGAACAGAACGGAGAACAACCGGACAATCCGAGTGCCGACAAGGTCAGCACACGGACCATGACATAAAGCAGTGGCAAAATAAAGACAAGTAACCTAAAAAATGTGAATAACAATCTATACTGAATGTAAACAGGAACCTAAATCATACTAAGATACAATACAAAATGCGTGACAAATCAACCAAGGGTAAAATAACAGGAATGCAACTCAAAACAACAACACTGTACAAATATAACACAAGGCAGAAAGACTGAGCCCGGTGGAATCCCCCCTCACTCAGATCATGACAGTAGTAGTGTCACTTTTAATTGCGATTAATCACATTTAGATGACAGGGCAGCTCGCTTCTTCTAAACCACATTGCACTAATAAGGGTTTTAGTGCATTTAATTGCACTTTAACTGCATAGTGCAATTAATCGCATTATTACAATTAATTCGACCCAGCTCTCTCTTACCTGTGTACTGCCTATGACAAAATTGTGATTAATCACAATTAATGGTTAACTCACAGTGTGATTAATCGTGATTAAAGTGACACCACTATAAATAAAAATAATAATAATACTAACAACCAGAAATATATGAAAATACAGAAAATGCTAGGCATGGCCGGGAGCCAAGCCCACACACTACACATGTAGAATATTTAGATTTCAAATTTTCAGTAAAGCAGTTAAACAGTTAAATATAATGACAAGTTGTAAGAAAATTCAAAATTTTTCAAGACAAAATATGTGAATTTCATGAAAAGGTTAAATTTCAGATGGAAAAAAAACAGAAATATGACAGACTGAAAAGAAAGCAGAAAGTTGTTTATTTTGCTTGGAAAAGGAGCGAAGGAGTGAAACCAAACCTTCTTCTTCCTCTTCTGGCTGCTCCCTTCAGGGGTCTCCACAGCGGATCATCTGCCTCCATCTCATCCTATCCCTTGCATCTTTCTCTGTAACACCAACCGTCTCTATGTCCTCCTTCACTACATCCATGAATCTTCTCTGTGGTCTTTGTCTTTTCCTCCTGCCTGGCAGCTCCTGGCAGCTCACCACCCTTTGTCCAGTATCTCCACTATCCCTCCTCTGCACATGTCCAAACCATCTCAGCCTTGCCTCTCTTACTTTGTCTCCAACCGCTCAACCTGAGCTGTCCCTCTGATATATTCATTTCTAATCTTGTCCCTCCTAGTCACTCCCAATGAAAATCTTTGCATCTTCAACTCTGCCACCTCCAGCTCCACCTCCTGTCTTTTTGTCAGCACCACCATCTCCAAACCATACATCATAGCAGGTCTCACTACCTTCTTGTAAATCTTCCCTTTCACTCTTGGTGCTAAGTGTCTGTCACAAATCACCCCTGATTCTCGTCTCCACCAACTCCACCCAGCCTGCACTCTCTTCTCTACTATCTCTCTTGTACATTTTCCATTGCTTTAGATGGTTCACCCCAGGTATTTAAACTCATCTACTTTCACTAAACTAAATCACATTCCCCTTTTAAAAACAATACAAGACGACCTTACGTGCTGGAGGACACTACCTTTATCACTAATGGGAAGAGTCGCAACCGTTAAAATGATGGTCCTTCCTAAAATCAACTATTTGTTCTCAATGATTCCCACCCAGCCATCAATGTCCTGCTTTAAGTCTCTAGACTCAAATATAAGTAATTTTTTATGGAAGGATAAACCATCACGGATTAGTTTAAAAACCCTCCAAAAAGCGAAAGAGTGCGGAGGCTTAGATCTACCAATTTTTTTTAATTACTTTTTAGCCTCTACTCCTTCCATCGTCACCATTGAACCTGCCTCCCTCTCATTCACACTTATGTATTCTGTCTTGCTTCTACTGACTTTCATTCCTCTTCTCTCCAGAGCATACCTCCACCTCTCCAGGTTCTCTTCCACCTGCTCCTTACTCTTACTGCAGATCACAGTGTCATCTGCAAACATCAATCAAGTCCACGGAGACTCCTGCCTGACCTCGTCGGTCAGCCTGTCCATCACCATGGCAAACAAGAAGGGGCTCAGGGACGATCCCTGATGTAATCCCACCCCCATCTTGAATCCATCCGTCACTCCTACAGCACACTTCACCATTGTCTTGCTGTCCTCATACATGTCCTGCACCACCCTTGAATACTTCTCTGCCACTCCTGACTTTCTCATACAGTACCACACTTCCTCTTTTGGCATCCTATCATATGCTTTCTTTAGATCAGGGATATCCAATCGTGTGCCATGGAGGGCCAAGACCCTGCAGGTTTTTTATTCTACCCAGTCTCTTCAGCAGGTGTTTTCACTTATCAGCAATCAGTGGGAAGAAATTCAGCGGAATCTGCTTTTGAAGACACTAGTTGGAGGTAAAGCATCCAGGGTCTTGGCCCTCCATGGCACATGATTGGACACCCCTGCTCTAGATTCACAAAGACACAGTGTAACTCCTTCTGATCTTCTCTATACTTCTCCATCAACACTCTTAGACCAAACATTGCATCTGTAATACTCTTGTGGTATGAAACCGTACTGCTGCTCACTGATTGTCACCTCTCCTCAAAACCTGGCTTCAACAACTCTTTCCCATATCTTCATAGTGTGTCTGATCAACTTTATGCCTCTGTAGTTACTACAGCTCTGAGCATCACCTTTGTTCTTCAAAATTGGTACCAAAACACTTCTTTTTCACTCCTCAGGCATCCTCACACTCTCCAAGATTGTGTTAAAGAATCTGGTGTAAAAGTCCACTGCCATCTCTCCTAAACATCTCCATACCTCCACAGGTATGTCATCTGGACCAATCGCCTTTCCATTCTTCATCCTCTTCAAAGCTGCCCTCACTTCCGTCTTGCTAATCCTTGGGACTTCCTTGTTCACCATCTTTCCTTCATCCATCCTTCTCTCTCTCTGATTTTCTTTATTCATCAGCTCTTCAAAGTACTCCTTCCACCTTCTCAACATGCTCGCGTCACTTATTAGTACATTACCGTTTCAGTCCTTAATCAACCTAACCTGCTCTACATCCTTTCCAGCTCAATCTCTCTGTCTAGCCAGTCGATACAACTCCCCTTCTCCTTCCTTAGTGTCCAGCCTCTCATACAACTCACTATATGTCTTTTCCTTTTCCTTTGCCATCTCTCTCTTTGCCATGCGCCTAGATTCCAAATACTCCTATCTACTTTCTTCATCTCCCTGACTATCCCACTTTTTCTTTGCTAAGCTCTTCCTTTGGATACTTTCCTGTACCTTCTCATTCCACCACCAAATCTCCTTGTCTTCCTTCCTCTGTCCACTGGATACACCACATGCCTTTCTACCCATTTCCCTCAATACTTCTGCTGTACTTTCCCAGTCATCTGGTAATTCTTCCCTACCACCCAGAGCCTGTATCAACTCCTTCCTGAACTCTGTGTGACCTTTTTCCTACTATAACTTCCCCCACTTAATCTTTGGCTCTGGCTTCACTGTTTTCCTCTTCTTGCTTTGCAAAGTCATCCTACAGACTACCATCCGATGCTGTCTAGCTACATTCTCCCCTTCTACCACCTTGCAGTCACCTATCTCTTTCAGATTTTTCCTTCTACATAAGATGTAGTCCACCTGTGTGCACCTTCCTCCATTCTTGTAAGTCACCCTATGTTCCTCTCTCTTCTTGAAGTATGTGTTCACCACAGTCATTTCCATCCTTTTAGCAAAATCCACAACCATCTGTCCTTCCACATTTCTCTCCTTAAGGCCATACCTACCCAGGACCTCCTCATCACCTCTGTTCCCTTCACCTACATGTCCGTTAAAGTCCACTCTAATCACCACTCTCTCCCCCTGGGAACACTCTCTACCACTTCATCCAGCTTACTCCAGAATTCCTCTTTCTCTTCTACCTGACATCCAACTTGTGGGGCATACGCACTGACAACATTCAACATCACACCTTTGACTCCTAGCTTCAAACTCATGATTCTGTCTGACTCCCTCTTTACCTCCTGAACACTCTTCACATGCTCTTCCTTCAAAATTACTTCTATTCCATTTCTCTTCCTATCTACACCATGGCAGAGCAGTTCAAATCCACCTCCAATGCTCCTCGCCTTGCTTCCCTTCCATCTAGTTTCTTGAACACAGTATATCTACCTTTCTTCTCTCCATATCAGCCAACTCTCTGCCTTTACCAGTCATAGTCCCTACATTTAACGTCCCTACTCTTACCTCCAAACTTCTACCTTTCCTTTTCTCGCTCTCCCTCCTAACACACCTTCCCCCTCTCCTCCTCCTCCTCGATCTTCGACCAACAGTAACCCAATTTCCACTGGCACCCTGTCAGTTAACCACACCTGTGGCAGTTGTTGTTAACCCAGGCCTCGACCGATCTGGTATGAAAGTCTCATTCGTCATGATCCGCATGTTTGATTTGGCAAAGGTTTTATGTCGGATGCCCTTCCTGACACAACCCTCCCCATTTACCCAGCTTGGGACCAGCACTAGGAGTACACTGGCTTGTGCACCCCCTGTGGCTAGGAGTGAAACCAAACCTACATGGAACAAATGTAGACAAGGAACCAAAAACATCAACCTTTGTGCGCACTTTTAAGGTGTGAAAATTGCCTTAAAAGGTAGGACATTTTGTAAAGAAAAAGTAAATTTACAACACAAGTTATACATACAAATTTTGAAGGCTGTATGAATTTATTTTAAAATAAAAAACACAAAATTTGAAACATTTGAGAAATTCATTACAAACTTAGATGAGAAGTCACAAATTTGCAATGAAAAACACAAACATTTCAGTTAAAATTAAAAATGTGGATGAAAATTTGACAAATACTTGATCAAATAGTCTTTAGCGTCTGAATAGAAATGTGTTTTGACATTTGGAAACACGATTTAAAATGGCGGCAATGCGGGAAGAGATCCAGAGGTGCTTATGAGGGATAACTGTAAAGGACAGACCAAACAAATTTAAATTAGATAAAAATTAGTGGTGCTACTTTAATCGCAGTTAATAGTGGTTGCTTGCAACTAATTGTATTAATTAAATTAATTGTATTATTCATGATTGATCTCATGAGGCTTCACACTTCATGGATTTAACATGATTAACTTGCATGATGCGATTAATCGCAATCAGCCGCTGTTAATCACAATTAAAGTTTTGGTATTAAAAATACCGAATTTTATTATCAGCTCAAAAACACCGCTGTGGCTTTTTGCACATTAAATAAAATGCCAACAGCATTTTTATCACTGACTTTACTAGCTAGCCTTATCTTTCCATTTAACCTAACTAACTACTAACTAACTAATCTGCACTTATATAGCGCTTTTCTAGTCACAAAGACCACTCAAAGCGCTTTCATTAATACTAACCCTCTATTCTAAGGGTCTATAGGAAACAGATATCTAGGGACAATTTAGAACAGCCAATTAACCTAACATGCATGTTTTTGGCATGTGGGAGGAAACCGGAGAAATCCCGGAGTAAACCCACGCAACACGGGGAGAACATGCAAACTCCACACAGATCACTGTTGGTCGGGGGCTGGGATCGAACCCACGATCCCACGATCCCCAATCCTCCGGCCAAGGGTAAACTGTGCTGCCGCAGTGCTAACCACTGCGCCACCGTGCAGCCATAAAAAGAAAAAGGCACAAAAAAGGCACAAAGGCACAAAAAATTCAAATTGATAGACATGACTTTCAAAATTTAAACTTGTTTTCAAAACAGTTTGGACATCCATTATTATTTTTTTTTAATCATAAAGCCAAGTTATAACTCAAATAATATTCTTTATTTCATGATCTGATGATGGCCAACCTCTGTTTGTTTCCACCGTGCATGTTAGCATGACGGGCTAACAGCGTCAAACTTTTCTGTGGCATCGTAGTGGCGATGTTATGACAGTTTTAACACATCCCAAACAGCACGCATACGCCATGCCAACATCGGCTCGATGTACCAAGTTTACATCTTATAGAGGTCATTTGAACATTGACAAGACATTGCCTAGACGTTGGCGTTACTTTTTTTCTCATAAATGAGCAACTTTTTCCTCAAAAATTTGTGACTTTTTTCTCATACATTTGCAACTTTTTCTTTGAAAATTTTCATCTTTTCCTCATAAATTTGCAACTTTCTCATCAATTTGTAAATTTTTTCTTGTTGACTTGCAACATTTTTTCTGAAAATCTGTAATTCTCTAATTTCCCCATTGTGGGACTACTAAAGGCTTTTCTTATCTTAAAAATTTGAAACTTTTTTCTTGTAAAGTTGTTACTTTTTTTCTGTAGATTTGTGGCTTTTTTCGTAAATTTGCAACTTTTTTCCTTACAAATTTGTAATTTTTTTCTAATAAATTTGCAACTTTTTTAATCATAAATTTGTTACTTTATCTTGTAAATTTTCATCATTTTTCTCATAACTTTGCTACTTATTTTATCAAAAATTTGCTTTTCATGGCATTGCCGATGTCTAGCCAACATCTAGTCACTGCACAAACGACGTCTATAAGATGCATTCCTCTATATAAATTTGCCGATGTTGGCCTGATGTTTGCGTGCTGCTGGGGTTTCTAATGAGCGAGCCAAAATAAAGTTTTTACAAGTGATTTAAAGAAGTTTAAAAGAAACTTTTTGATTGGGTAAGGTGTGGCTGACTGCACCCTATGTGTTCTTGCTGTTTTCGTCCCTGCTGTTTTTACCTGTGTGCCATGTTACCTAAATGTTCATGTTCTGGGGATCGTGGTGGGGAGTTTGTGAAATTTTGTGCAAAGTTTTAATGTTGATGTTTAAAATGTTGCTGACAGTTGAAATCTAAATTTTATAAAGTTTAATACAATTTGATACAATTCTTTTCTTTGACACCCAACAGCAACTTTATATTTGAATGAATGTCTTCATCAGTTAAAACTGTGTTCTTTACAATCTGTTTTATTCATGAATATGGCAGAATATTCCTTTAACCAGAACAGCCTAAATCCCGTCCCCCGCTACTTCCACATATGCTACCTAGCTTTAGAAAAAAAAATCTGTATTGGACTGAATGGCAAGAAAGAAATTATTTTTTCTTTGTTTAAATTTATTACTTTGCTCTTGTATATTTAAGACCTTGTAGTTTGTAAAGTTGCATTTTGCCTGTAAATTTACAATTCTTTCCATATTTGTAATTTTAAAAAATCCTGTGAAATTGAGTATGCAGTAAAAAATTGGATCTTTAAACCCCCTTTTTTTGTCAGCACCACTGGTTAAGGGCAAAAGTGCTATGTTAGCTTTTTGTTTTGTTGAAAATTTGAAGGTTCTCTACGTAATCCTGGAAAATCTGTGTTTTTTACTGACACCTGTGGCCACAAAGTGAACTGCAACTGTTGGCAACTCTCCATAGAAATGACTGCAGAATTGCAGCACATCTGTTGGACGCAGGTGTCACTAATGCTGGATCTACATGTTGATGGTACGAACACCGACAAAATTACAGAAGAACAGTCTGTCCACCATTGTCCTCCATCATTTCACACAGAATCCACTGTGGTTGATGGTCGGAACAACAAGGTTTTTACATATTTGAATGAATTTTTGACTTTTTTCCTGTAACTTTTCATTTTTTTCTTATAAATTTACAACTTTTCTCATAAATTTGTGACTTTTTTCCTTTAAATTTTCTTTTTTCTTAGAAATCTGCAACTTTTTTCTGAAAAAATTGCAACTTTTCTAATAAATTCGTGACTTTTTTCTGGTAAATTTTCATCCTTTTTCTCATACATTGGTAACATTTTTCTCATAAACTTGTTACTTTTCCTGTAAATTTTCATTGTTTTTCTCATAAATTTGTAACTTTTTCCTCAAAAATTTGTGACCTTTTTCCTCATACTTTTTCAACTTTTTTCTTTAAATTTTCAACTTTTTTTCTCATAAATTTTCATGTTTTTTCTCATCAATTTGTGCCTTTTTTTCCTGTAAATTTGTAACTTTTCTTATAAATCTATAACTTTTTCTTATAAATTTATAGCTTTTTTCTTATAAGTCTGTAAATTTGTAACTTTTTTCTTATAAATCTATAACTTTTTCAGTAACTTTTTTCTTGTAAATTTGTAACTTTTTTCTGATGAATTTGTAACTTTTTTCTTATAGATCTCTAACTTTTTTCTTATGTTTGTAACTTTTTCTTGCCAATCAGTAACTTTTTTCTTGTAATTTTGTAACTTTTTTCTTATAAATCTGTAATTTTTTTCTTTAAATTTACTACTTTTTTCCATCTTAAATATGATACTTTGTAGTTGATGGTAGGAATGAAAAGGATTTTCCATATTTTCCGTAGAGCACCTTTCCTACAAACTATCACCAAATTAAAAAAAAAATGCCTTAATGGTCACTGTTCCTGTGGCGGTCCCTCAGGCCTGAAGACCATTGTGGGTGCCCTGATCCAGTCAGTGAAAAAGCTTGCCGACGTCATGATCCTCACCGTCTTCTGTCTGAGCGTCTTCGCCCTCATCGGCCTGCAGCTCTTCATGGGAAACCTGCGGCAGAAGTGCGTCCGGAGCACGGACTGTTTCAATGATACCCTGCCCTCGAACGCCTCCTTCTACTGCAACAATAAGACCTGGACCTCTGTCAAGGAGTTCATTGAAGACGAAAGTAAGGGGTGATGTCTTGTTCTAGATTTATATACATTTATGTTCTGTTATGATGTTCACCTGTCCTATCGTACATCATGGAAGGTTTTCACGTGGTGAACCATAAGGCGTTTGGTGGGATAGTGTTGCCATCTGCCGATCATCACCTGTACTGTATATAGATTCAAGATTCAAAGGCTTTATTATCATGTGCACAGTTAAGAAATGCTACATTTCCTGAGCAATGAAATTCTTACTTTGCTCTCCAAACGAATGCCAAGTTAAAGGTACAGAAACAACAGTTCAAATAGGTCATGACACACTAACACAGTAACTCAATCCTAGTACTGATGGATGCTAAGACACATACACCAACACAGTATCACTGTGTGATATTCAGAAATAGTATGATATTCAGATAATTTCTGTATGGTTTTAGCAATCAGGAAATAATCATTAATAAACAACTTACCGAGTTCTTACTGCCCCCCTTCCTAGTCTGAAAATTCGGTGAGTATTTGGAGCTCTAAAATGACATTTGGAACCGGTCAGGCTAACTTTAGGTGGTTCATTTAGCGTTAATAATTAATTTAGGGCCATAGTGATTGGAATGGCAGAGCTGAAAGGAGATACCCCCCAAAGAGCAAACATCAGGGTGGAGAGAAGTCTACAACCAAACGTTAGCATCGAGCTTACAGGAAACAAATTTGTAATGCCGCCTGTCTTGTACCGTACCATCTATTTATTCATTTCCAGTTGCTTTGTCATCCATCAAACGTCCCCCCACGGGCTCTCGTATCGATCCCTAAAAGCTGCCGTGAAACCTGAGAGCCGCTGAAGCCCGGCACCTTTGACTAATCCAAAAACATCCCTCAGTGGGGGGTAGGGGGTGGGGGGGCTGGCGCTAAACATGCCCCATCATGAAACCTCCATGTAGTATACATGTTTGATTATGTAGAATACTCCAAGACTTGGGTACTTTATGTCCATTTGTCTTTCTGGACTCTAAAACAAGAACCCACCTCAAACCTGGTGCAGGAATGGTGCGTTCGAAGTTCTAGATGTGCATTAAATCTGAGGTCAGAAGGTCAAAGGTCCAGCTCACATGGTTAGTGTGGATTCCCTGAGATCGATGAAGCACTATAACAGGGGTGTCCAACCATGTGCCATGGAGAGCCAAGACCCTGCAGGTTTTACCTCCAACCAGTGTCTTCAACAGCAGATTTCAGTGAACTTCTTCCCACTGATTGCTGATAAGTGAAAACACCTGCTGAAGAGACTGGGTAGAAGAGAAAACCTGCAGGGTCTTGGCTCTCCATGGCACATGGTTGGACACCCCTGCACTATAACATACAACAGACACTGGACCTCATCCAAAAACCATGCAGTACTAACAGCCCGTTTACACAGACGGGGCTCATTGGGTGACCAATGAGAGATCAAAAAATTCCATATCTCTCAACAATCGTTCAGTGGTCTCTCAGCATTCTCCATGATTTCTCAATGATCATCCAGTGATCTCCAGAGTTGAAAGACTGTTTTATATCAGACAAAACAACCTCTCAACAATCTCCAAAGGGAAGTGATCTCTCAATGATCTTTTGACGATCTCTTGATGTACACTCAACAATCTCATTGATCTCCCAATGATCTCACAGCAATCTTTCAACAATAAACCCAACTGGTCTTTCATTCAGGCATGGTCATAGTATAGCTCAAGGGGAAAGCCCGTGCGGTCCATGGACTGCAATTGTGTACACAGCACTGTTTAAAGTAGTTTCCAGTCACTGAAGCTGTAGCCTTCCCAGATGAGTTGAAGCTGTTATAGTTTCATATGAACAAAAAGGGCAACAATTCCATAGGCCAGGGGTCTGCAACCTGTGGCCCCAGGGCCAAATGTTGCTCTTTTGCCCATAGGTACTAGCTTTCGTAGGCCTTGAGAAAAAAGAATATATACATTTCTGAGAAAAGAAGTCATAAATTTATAAGGAAAAAAGCTTGCATATTTATGAGAAAAATATCCCACAAAGCAGACAATGAAAAAACTTGTGCAAAAAATCTCAGAAATTAAGGGAAAAATGCTGCAATTTTCTGAGGGAAAAACCACAAGTCTGTAAAAGATTTTATGTGAAAAATTTGATAATTAAAGATAATGGGCCCTATTTTGATGGTCGTCTGAGCACTTTTCTGACAGATATTCCGCCGCACGCCAATGTTTTTGTTAGTTTCTTTCAGCGTGTTGTCTGTTTTTTACACCTTGCGTCACACCATCAAATAGTAGTAGAAAGTAAAGTAAAAAGTGGACAGTGCACCCGCTATGCGGTTGGAGGAGGTGCCTGATTTCAAAGAGGTGTGGTGACGCACAATCTAATGTGCATCACTATTATAGTGCGCTCCATGAGAATCCACTTTTGATCAGGAAAAAGGAGGTCAGAAGCACATTGTTTAATGATGTTTAATGATATTTCAGTGGTGTATTTTGACATTGCTCAGCTCCGGAGCTCAGGAAATGGCAGGGCAGGGATCTTGTAACACTCAAAATCGCCTGTCATTTTGACTATATGATGATCACACACACCAGTTTTTTTTATTCCATCCACACTCTCATTTTAATTGTGGACTTACCATTGGAGTCTATAGATTAGGCATTAATGTAGGATTTTTTTTAAGGGAATGAATGAATGAACAGGGAGCATGTGTGCCAGTGTGTTCCAGTGTGATCTGCGGCACACGGGAAGGGGGGGGGGGGTCGTTTTCATCATGGATTTATTAGGCATTGATGTGTTTATTTTTAGGGGAATAATGAATGAACAAGGAGTGTGCAGCATTTTACTTTTAACTAACTCCCCAGAGAGACAGGAGATGCGTCCCTATCTGCGTCGGCCGTGCGCCCCGGGTTTCCAGCCCAGCTCCCCGACAGCCACCCTTCAGCCCCTGGCAGAGGCTGGTGACGGTGGGTTCGCTTCATGGTGGGGACTGGAGGTGGACGGGAAGCTGTGCCAGATTGCCTCATCAGCACTCTATCTCCCCACAGCTAGGAGCGACTTCCATGTCATTGTTAATGAAAGTTTATGAAAGTTTGTACAGGCATCATCCTCTTTTCCTTAAGTGTCAAACCCATTCATGTCTATTTGGCATCCGTGTGCACTACAGTACATCCAACAATTCAGCTGATTTTTCAGCCCATTCTTCACGGTTTTTTCTTTCAAACATAACTAACTGGGTATCAGTTATGATTGATGTCTTCCTTATTACCAAGCAGCATTACTATCGTGTGTATTTTGGCTCACACACACAGGCTTTGGTCAGTGCAAAACCCGTGTTAAACTGTCATGATCACAATTCACTATAGATAATGTGCCTCTTTGCATTAAAGGGATGGAAGGAGCGCTTTGGATTGGATTATCCAGAACACACCTCTGAATGATTAGACTGGCCTTTTTGCATCATGCACCGGTGGGAAGTTCATTTTTATGCCGTTGTGATAAGGAACTGAACTTGGAAATGACCATAAACACGTTCTGCATCACTGACAACTGATCAACCAACTCCGTCATTGTAATATGGCCCATTGTCTTTTCATTAGTAGAATGATTGGACGTCCACTTTAAAAAAGTCTGATAGAAACTCACTTCCTGCTGCTCAAAAACGACTTTATAAAAGACAGGGTTGTCCTTTGATGGACAAGCGTAGCAGCGTTTGGACAGTAAATGAATCACCGACTGATGTCTTTCTTCAGCAGACTGATGCTCTAACTCACTTTGACCGACGACTCCTGCAGCTTCTCCTCCTCAGACTACTCCTCCTGTTTCTGTGAAATTAAAGCCACCCTCCCTCTCCTGACGTCCCGCAGAGACAATTTTCCCCAGATTTTTGGCGCTCTTTGAGATTCTTGTTATTAAATGTCAGCTCGTGGGGCCTAATGTGCATATTTGGGGAAAACCTGAGTAATGAACTTCAGGTAATGATGGTCGTGCCGCCGACTAATCCAAAGGTTGCTTTGAAGTGGCAAACAAAAAGCTCTCCAGACCTCAGAAGTTTTTTCTTCTCTTGTCGGCGAGCCGAGATGCACTCCAGAACAAATGAATGGCTGAGCTCCTAAAAAGCTTTAAGTGCCTTTTGGTCGAAGAGAACCGGCGTCTGTTTGTCAAACGGGAGTGAACCGGCGCGGTAATGGAAGAAAAAGAGCCAGGCTATTGTTGTGGACTTTGAAACGTTGAAAAGGTTTTGTTTCGTGTGACGGGCAGAGCTTTTCTCACTGAAAGGTGTTTAAACTTTGGGCACAGCGGCTTCTTTTGTTTCCATGAGAACGGAGACCAGACTGTACCGTAGCTGTGTGGGTTCTATGTCGGCTGCAGGTATGGTGCAGGGTGTCGGGCCATGTCTGGTTTTGATTCAGAAAGAGAGACGAGTGCAGTTCTGAAATTTCAACTAAAGAAGACCTACTGAGCTAAAACAGCACGCAGAGCTAGGAAGGTTCCCAGCCAGCATGTCCATGTGGGCCCCACTATAGGTAAAGCTGGGCTGTCTTAAAGGTCCATGTGGGTTTGTTCATGTTGGCCCCATCTGTGTTTGACCACGTGGACTTTACCTGTAGTACAGGTGAGCCACTTTAAACCCACCAGGGCTCCACATGGGTTTAATGTGGTGAGCAGGTTTCAGAAACACTGGTGCCACAGGCAAAGCTATGCAAAAAATCACCAATTTATGAGAAAAAAATGTGAAAATTCAAAAGAAAAAGGTGACAGATTTATGAGCAAAAGTCATAAATTTATGAGCAAAAAAATGTGAAAATTTACAATTGTCAAAAGTGACAATGGATCCATCCATCCATCCATCCATTCATCCATCCAATGGATGGATGTATAAAAATGTGACAAATTTGCAACAAAATAGCAAGTTTACAAAAAAAAAGTCGCAAATTTTTGAGGTAAAAAGGTGAAATTTTATAAGAAAAAAGTGACAAATTTACTAGAAAAAGTCAAAATTTTATGGGAAAAAATGAAAATTTAGGAGAAAACTGTTGCAAATTTATAAGAAAAAAGTCACAAATTAATAAGGAAAAAAATTACAAAAACTGTAAATTCAGGGGGAAAGATTAAATTTACCAGGGCAAAATTTTCTCTATCCATCCATCCAGCCATCCATCTTCTACCACTTAATCCTTTTCGGGTCGTGGGGGTGCTGGAGCCGATCCCAGCATCTTTGGGTGAGAGGCAGGGTACACCCTGGACAGATCGCCAGTCCATTGCAGGGCCCAAAACTTTCTCATTTATATAAAAAAAAATAGTAAATGTACTAGAGAAAAAGACTCAAATTTATAATAAAAGCTACAAATTTAGGACAAAAATGTGCTAATTTACATAAAGTTCAAAATTAATGAAAAAGCCACATTCTTAATGCAGTCCACTGGTTCTTAAAACAGCCTTGATATTTTACAAAAAAGTGATGATTGCTACCAATTCTAGTCGCACACTTTTGCCTTTTCACAATCCATTAAAGGTAGTCTCACACTTCGTGTGTCTGTGGTGTGCCTACGCTTCAGACGAGGCCGGCACGCATGCCACTGTATGTGTGCTGCATTTCCTACTGTTGGACCAAGCGTTCATCGCTATCATCCATAGTTCCACCCCAGCTCGATACGTAGCATAAATGGCTCCAATACAATCACCGAAAGGATGCAAAATTTGGCTTAAGTTATGTTACAGGATCTTATGTGGTAGAAAGAAAAACAACATACAGTGGTGTGAAAAAGTGTTTGCCCTCTTCCTGATTTCTCATTTTTTTGTATGTTTGTCACACTTAAATGTTTCAGATCATCAAACAAATTTAAATATTAGACAAAGATAACACAAGTAAACACAAAATGCGGTTTTTAAATGAAGGTGTTTATTATTAAGGGTAAAAAAAATCCAAACCTACATGGCCCTGTGTGAAAAAGTGATTGCCCCCCCATTAAAACACACAATTTCTGTGGTTTATCACATCTTTGGAAAGTTGAGTTCAGTTTCTCTAGGCACACCCAGGCCTGATTGTTGCCACACCTGTTCTCAATCAAGAAATCACTTAAACAGAACCTGCCTGACAAAGTGAAGTAGACCAGTAGCTCCTCAAAAAGCTAGACATCATGCTGCAATCCAAAGAAATTCAGGAACAAATGAGAAACAAAGTAATTGAGATCTGTCAGTCTGGAAAAGGTTATAAAGCCATTTCTAAAGCTTTGGGACTCCAGCGAACCACAGTGAGAGCCATTATCCACAAATGGAGAAAACATGGAACAGTGGTGAACCTTCCCAGGAGTGGCCAGCTGATCAAAATTACCCCAAGAGCACAGCGATGACTCATCCAAGAGGTCACAAAAAACCCCACAACAACATCCAAAGAACTGCAGGCCTCACTTGCCTCAGTTAAGGTCAGTGTTCTTGACTCCACCATAAGAAAGAGACTGGGCAAAAGTGGCCTGCATGGCAGAGTTCCAAGATGAAAACCACTGCTGAGCAGAAAGAACATAAAGGCTTGTCTCAGTTTTGCCAGAAAACATCTTGATGATCCAACCAAAAGTAAAATATGGTGGTGGTAGTGTGATGGTCTGGGGCTGTTTTGCTGCTTCAGGACCTGGAAGACTTGCTGTGATAAATGGAACCATGAATTGTGCTGTCTACCAAAAATTCCTGAAGGAGAATGTCCAGCCATCTGTTCATGACCTCAAGCTGAAGTGCCCTTGGGTTCTGCAGCAGGACAGTGATCCAAAACACACCAGCAAGCCCACTTCTGAATGGCTTAAGAAAAACAAAATGAAGACTTTGGAGTGGCCTTGTCAAAGTCCTGACCTGAATCTGATTGAGATGCTGTGGCATAACCCTAAAAAGGTGGTTCATGCTTGAAAACCCTCCAATGTGGCTGAATTACAACAATTCTGCAAAGATGAGTGGACCAAAATTCCTCCACAGCGCTGTAAAAGACTCATTGCCAGTTATCGCAAACGCTTGATTGCAGTTGTTGCTGCTAAGGGTGGCTCAACCAGTTATTAGGTTTAGGGGGCAATCACTTTTTCACACAGGGCCATGTAGGTTTGGATTTTTATTCTCCTTAATAATAAACACCTTCATTTAAAAACTGCATTTTGTGTTTTCTTGTGTTTTCTTGGTCTAATATTTAAATTTGTTTGATGATCTGAAACATTTAAGTGTGACAAACATACAAAAAAATGAGAAATCAAGAAGAAGGCAAACACTTTTTCACATCACTGTATGGACTTAACAGATAAAATTATTTCCTTCTTCTTCTTCTTTCTTTTTTAATTGCCCAAACAGACAAACATTCCTGAACTGTCTTTGACAGCAACAACAACAACAACAACAACAACAATAATAATAATAATAATGATAATACAGTTAATTTGTAATGCACTTTTCATTACAGGCAATGTCAAAGTGCTACAATATAAAGTAGAATAAAAGTTAAAAATACTGTTAAAATATACTTAAAAACAGAAAGCTACAGTAATAAGTTCAGAGCAGGAACAGGCCGTCTTAAACAGAAGGGTTTTCAGCCATTTTTAAAAGTGTCAGTTGTTTGTGGAGCTCTCAGGTTATCAGGGAGCGTTCCACAAACGTAGGTCTGCCCAACAAAAAGCTCAGTCCCCCACTGTCGACTTCAGACTGAAAGTGGACGTTTTCCCCAGACGTTGTTCATGTTGGGAGCAGAAATCTGTTTAGTCCGTCTCCAGGAATGAGCCCCAACATCCTCAAAACCACAACAAAAGTTAAGAAGCTCTTGTTTACCTCCTGCAGACGTGCATTAAAAGCTCCCGAGCGCGTTGTGACTGATTCCTTTTGTCTGGAGTGCTCCATGTGACCCACCTTAGAGTGTATTATTGCTCCTGGAAAAGGCCCACGGTCAGGCGTGAGTGTTGAGTAAACGCTCGGAGCGCCGTGTTTGCCATGATGGGTTTTTTTAGACGTCTAAGCGGGTCAAAACACAGACTGGGGTTGATGAGTTTATTGATCTGCGGTGGAGCAGACAGATGGACTGGGAAATGAGCCAAATTTACAGTGAGATGGAGGAAGCGGTCAGGAGCAGCAGCAGGAACCACCTGAACGGCTATTTCAACATCGATAAGCTAACTGGGAACATGTAGATAAATTTGTCCCAGCAACAGGTTGGTTCATATCAACCTCTTAAAATTCTGGTGCTCCGCTGGTGGGACATTTCAAATTTTCTACTGCCACTCATTGAAGAATTTGATTTACTTTGCAAAATTTAGGGAAACTGGCTGGGATGCTAAGGGGTTAAAAGAAAGTTTCAAATCTACAAGAAAAACGTTGCACATTTACAGGAAAAAAGTTGCAAATTGTCTTTGCACGCTGCACTTTCGTGTACATTGGCCCATCTGTGAAACCACTGCTATGTATATTCTCCATAATAGTTGGGCCATTTTACTCAACTGTGTGTCTGCACTCTGCACTCTTATGTACATAGTTCCACTCGTGTAGTCACTATCATACCTGTGTATATCTCCATAGTCCTGGGCTACTAACTGCGTATGTCACCAAACTGCTACATAACCCCTAGTGGTCAACAGTGGTAAAGATTTTTTTCAAGAAAATATTCAGATCAGATGTCACAACTTTCCAAGGCTATAACTTGAAAGTGGTAAGAGATAATGGCTTACTGTCAAGAAGGATGTAGAATATGATCCAAAGTTTCAGATAGGAGTAAATTTACACATCTAATTTGCATACAAACAAACAAAGACATTCGTCACTTACCGCTGGCAAGGTGGCGTCCTTTTGCGGCATTCTGTTCGCTATTTTGTCCTCTCCCGGTCATTTTAGCTTCCTCTCCCACATCCACAAACTGTTATTGATTATTCCACCTTATTTTGCTTTTATTCCACGGCAGTTTCTCTTATATGACGAGATGCAACCGGCGATTGCTCTACAGTCACATGGCAATTTGGGCGCCAGCAGGTGAAATCAACAAGCTTCGCACTCCCTGTGTTATAAGAACATGTAAACATCTACCTTCATAAGCTAAATAATCTCTTTTTAGAATCATAGTTGGCAAATTCGGGACCAAATCCTCCAAATTTGCTTGTTTGTCTGCGATCGCGTATGTAAACAGTGATGGGTGCCGTCCATTTTGTTGTATAATCTCAAAGACAAAGAAGAAGAACAAGGATTTCTTCCTCTTTGGTGTGTTACGTGTCATCCATGAGTCCTCCAACGAGTGCCTGCCACCTTGTGAACTGGCGTGATTGGTACAAATCCTCAGCCCAGCTGGGGAGTGTTTGGCACATTATTATGAGTTGACAGGCACAGCGCCACGCTCTGCCACTAGGGGCACACAGAATCACACAGCTTAAGGGTTAATTGTGCGTTCTGTAACTGTGTTTTATGTAATTCTTCTCTCTTCCTTTATTGCACAGTAGCCTGGTGGAGCACCCACAATTTTGTTGTGCTGTACAACTGTACAATGACAAGAAAACCTATCCTATTCTATTCTAAATTCTTGAGAAAAAGGTTGCAAATGTATAGGAAAAGTTGCAAATATTTGTCACTTTATAAATATTGTCACTTTAATTGCGTTTGACTGTGATCACAACTTTCCCCACTATTCATTACACACAGAGTGATATCTTTCAAGTAGGGTGCAGCTTTAATCACGATTAATCGCATGAAATTGCATCACACTTCATGCATTTAATGAGATTAACTCATCCTGATGGGATTAATTGCGATCAAATGCTATTAATCACGATTGAAGTGACTACTAATTTGCTATATATCTTGGAACCAGTTGTCAAGGGTCATTTTGTAATTTTGTTAAGATGTGAAAAAAGCACTGAAATAAAACATTTTAACAAAAGAAAAGCTAAAAGACTTGATTATTGTTATTTGTAGTTGATCCATCATAACTGATGGAATCTCAAGTTATTTTCCGGTATTCCTTCTTTGTTAGTGTAAGTTCCTACCAGTATAAATGAAGAAGATGGAAGTTTTGAAGAGGACGGACCTGCTCTGAAAGCAACTTTTGGACTTCAGAAGCTAAATCCTTGTTTTTCTCTCTTCTTTTTAGACAACTTCTACAAAGTAGAGGGAGCCAAGGATGCCTTAATCTGCGGGAACAGCAGCGATGCTGGGTGAGTCCGTGTTGTTGTTTTCTGGTTTGAAGATCCTTTCTAAAGCTGGATGCAGAACGTTTTACCTGGATTTGTGTTGCTTGTAATGCGGGTTTTGTCATTGACCAACTAGTCATGAACCAGTTAACTCGTTCAGTTTTTCTCAACAATATTACAAGATCTGCTGTCTGTGCTGTCAGATGACCGAGGCTGAGAATTGTGTGCCGGATCTTGGATTTGTTTGACCTGGTGATTCTGTCTTCATGAGGAGTCTGAAATCTTTACTGGGAGACATCTGGGTTCTTTTTTAGGTGGTGTATTGGTGACCTTTTATTTTTAAAATTTGTCCTAAACGTTTTAGGGATGCACCTGTAGCATTTTGTTCATCAACACACTGCTTTTTAGTGGTGTCGTCCTTCTTCTTCTTCTTCTTCTTCTTCTTCTTCTTCTGCTCCCTTCAGGGGTCTCCACAGTGGATCGTCTGCCTCCATCTCACCCTATCCCTTCATCTTCCTCTGTAACACCAACCCTCTCCATGTCCTCCTTCACTACATCCATGAATCTTCTCTGTGGTCTTCTTTTTTTCCTCCTGCCTGGCAGCTCCATCTTCAGCATCCTTTGTCCAATATCTCCACTGTCCCTCCTCTGCACATGTCCAGACCATCTCAGCCTTGACTCTCTTATTTTGTCTCCAAACCGCTCAACCTGAGCTGTCCCTCTCATATACTCATTTCTAATCATGTCACTCCAAATGAAAATCTTAGTATCTTCAACTCTGCCACCTCCAGCTGCACTGCCTGTTGTTTTGTCAGCGCCACCGTCTCCAAACCATACATTATCACAGGTCTCACTACGGTCTTGTAAATCTTCCCTTTCACTCTAGCTGCTACCCTTCTGTCACAAATCACCCCTGACACTTGTCTCCACCCACTCCACCCTGCCTGCACTCTCTTGTTAACCTCTCTTGTGCATTTTCCATTGCTTTGGATGGTTGACCCCAGGTATTTAACCTCTTAAAATTCCAGTGTTCTGCTGGTGGCACATTTTCTACTGCAAGAATTTGATTTTCTTTGCTATGCCAAATGTAGCCATTTTTCAGAAAATTGGAGGGAATGCTAAGGGTGTTAACGTCAAAACTTTGATTTGCAGAATTCACCTAAACTAAAGCCACAGATTCAAAAGATTTAAGTGCTGCATTATATCAACATTGCTCTGCGGATCAGAAACCTGGACCCTCTCCAAATCTATAGCAAAACACAGCTTTTGAAATGTGGTGTATGAAGAACGTTATGAAAATTTCCTGGAAAGAAAGAAAACCTAATAATGAGGTTTTAAATATTGCAAAGCGAGATTGTACACTAGTACAATCTGGCATTTTTTTTTGTCATAAGTTTGCTACTACTAAAGACTTTCTTTCAAATTGAAAATTCTTTTTGCATTTTTATTACTTTTTTCTTCTCAATCAAATGTTTGTCTCTTGAAGAAGTATCAGCTCTTTCTCTCAAATTTGTCATTTTTTCTCTTTTCGTGAATTGTTTTTGTAATTGTAAATTTGCTGCTTCATCCCATTAAATTTGTACTTTTTTCTGTTGTACATTTTCAGCTTTTTGGTGCAATTTTTGTCTATTGCAAGTATTTTTTAACTTTATTTTCATTAATTTGCAGCTTTTTTCTGAAATTCATCATTTTTAATGTATATTTGCTGCTTCTTATTTTTTTTTTGCTAATTTTGATTTTTTTTTTCCTGAAAATTTGTGATTTTTCCACATAAACTTTCTTTTAGTTTTTCTAGTAAATTTTATCATGAATTTGAGTCTTTTTTATCCATATATATTTCAAATTTTGACAGTTTACTTGAAACTTTGCAGCATTTCTCTTGAAACTTTGCTATTTTTTATCATCAATTTGCAACTTTTATGGTAAATCTGCAGCTTTTCCTCCATAAATCTGTAAGATTTTTGTTATTTTGAGGTGTGCTGTAGGAGTGATGGATGGATTCAAGGTGGAAGTGAGGTTACATCAGGGATCGGCTCTGGGCCCCTTCTTGTTTGCCATGGTGATGGACATGCTGACAGACGAGGTCAGGCAGGAGTCTCCATGGACCATGATGTTTGCAGACGACACTGTGATGTGTAGTGAGAGTAGGGAGCAGGTGGAAGAGAACCTGGAGAGGTGGAGGTATGCTCTGGAGAGAAGAGGAATGAAAGTCAGTAGAAGCAAGACAGAATACATGAGTGTGACTGAGAGAGGCAGGTACAATGGTGAAGATGGAAGGTGTCGCGGTAGTGAAAGTAGATGAATTTAAATACCTAGGGTCAACCATCCAAAGCAATAGAAAATACACAAGATAGGTGAAGAAGAGAGTGCAGGCAGGGTGGAGTGGGTGGAGACGAGTGTCAGGGGTGATTTGTGACAGAAAGGTAGCAGTAAGAGTGAAAGAGAAGATTTACAAGACGGTTGTGAGGCCTGCTATGATGTATGGTTTGGAGACGGTGGTGCTGACAAAAAGACAGGAGGTGGAGCTGGAGGTGGCAGAGTTAAAGATACTGAGATTTTCATTTGGAGTGCCTAGGAAGGACAAGATTAGAAATGAGTATATGAGAGGGACAGCGCAGGTTGAGCGGTTTGAAGACAAAGTCAAGGCTGAGATGGTTTGGACATGTGCAGAGGAGGAATAGTGGATTCTTGTTTGCCATGTTGATGGACAGGCTGACAGAAGAGGTCAGACAGGAGTCTCCATGGACCATGATATTTGCAGACAACATTGTGAGCTGCAGTGAGAGTAGGGAGCAGGTGGAAGAGAACCTGGAGAGGTGGCGGTATGGTCTGGAGAGAAGAGGAATGAAAGTCAGTAGAAACAAGACAGAATACATGAGTGTGAATGAGAGGGAGGCAGGTGCAACGGTAAAGATGGAAGGAGTAACAGCAGTGAAAGTCGATGAGTTTAACCCCTTAGCATTCCAGCCAATTTTTCTTTAAATGCCTAAATTTAGCATAGCAAAGACAACCAAATCCTTTATTCACTGAGCAGCAGTAGAAAATCTGAAACATCCCAACGGTGGAACACTGAAATTTTAAGAGGTTAATGGTCCTTCTCCTTGACCGGGAGGCCAAAGAATGTTGGTGGATTTGGGGAAGGTAGATTATCTCTCCGCTGGTAATGCTACACGCCGACTGAGAAATCAATACCGATGCTGATACTGATGTGTAAAATAAGAAGATGGCTTATAGCCAGAACCAATTGTTTCTTTTATTTTTGTTGTCATTTGTCTCCCCTTTATTACCAGGAAAACAAAGAATTCTAAACCTAATTCTAAACATGAACTGAAACACTTTAAGCCACTCTGTGCCAGATGTATTCAGAACTTGACGATTCAGTTCGACACAGCTGGGAAACACCACACGAAAATCTGCCACTGTCATTCTTTACAAGTTATCTTTGTTGACGATGTGCTGATATCAGTCAACAAGTTGAACATCAGCCGATCAATCGGCGTGTCCCTACGAAAGTCCCATTTTTCTTCAGGCTTTAATTTGCTAAAATTCCTTCACTTTAATTCACAACTTTTTTCTTGTGAATTTCATCATTTTTTTTCATAATTTTAAGATTTTTTTTCACATGAATTTGCAGCTTTTGTATAAATGTGAGAATGTTTATTTGTTTAATGGTTGCTTTGTCATCGTGGTTAAACGTCATTGGTGTGTAGCTGCAGAAATAAGCAGCGTTCACGTCTACTTTTAGCATTTGATAATATGCTGGCGCTGTGAATTTCTCCATGTTTTCCAGCTCAAAATAGCGATAATCATTTTGCATCTTCTGATGCCACCATTTAGTATTTTCACGGTTTTGAATTCATAATTATTTAACTTTGTTTTGTCTGATTTCTTGACTGGATTCCATAACTTTGTGGCAATTTTGCATTTTTTGTAGTCATTGTACTGCTTTCTGTACATTCTGTTTTTCCCTTGATCATTTTGTATTTATGAACGTTGTATTAAATAATTTTTGTGGCCATAGTCTATAATTTTGTGGGCACTATAAATCTTTTTTGTGATCAAATGATATTCTGTATAGTTTGTAGTTGCTTTCCTGTTTCCTTTGTTTTGATTTAGTGAACATTTTTCCTCTTTTTGTCACTACATGGTACTTGTTTTTTTTTCATATTTTTTGTATTTGACTGTTTTATTTCTTGTCAGACTCGTATATTTTCTGTTTCAGGTCAGGAAGTTGTCAGACATCTTCAGATTTAAATATAATGTTCAAGCCTTTTTTTCTTCCTATCTATTGCTCACGTCTGAGAAATATCGCTGAGTTTGAGCAGCTCCAGTTCAGATCATCTCGGGGCTACAAAACAAAACACCGGCATGAAAAGCTTTTTGCTTCGCTGTCGAGGAAAAGCAGAAAACATCGATGTCTCTGGTTTCATTCTTTTCTCTGTCTTGCTGGTTTCCCACCGCTCATCCAGGAGGACAGTTTGTTCCTCTCATCCTTCGGTAATTAGAACATCAGCTGAGGTTTTACTTCTCAGCAGTGAAGGACGGAAACAGATTGGGTTTTCTCTGCAAATAAACACCAGAGTGAGTCTTTAGTTTGGCAAACATTCGGCATGTGGAGATTCACCAAAATATTCCCGCTGGTTCAGTTAACCCTCAGATGTTTTATGTGATTTAATAAGGACGTATTAGTTCTAGTTTCAGTGACGTCATTCAAAAAGTTGACGGGCAGTCATGCTATAGCCACAAGAGTGGTTTTTATCCACTATCTACCGGTTTACGTGGCTTTGACCAAAAGCTCGAAATTTAGATTTTTTTCACTTTTTAAAAATTTATTATTGTTTTTAGCAAGCTGTATAGTATTTTACTGCAGCACAAATAATTTGAACTTTGTGAAAAAGTTACTTGTTTTGTGGTGCAAATTTAATTGCGATTAATTGAGTTAATTGCATCAAGCAAATTAATCATGTTAAGCGCTTGACATGTGATGTAGTGTCATGCAGTTAATCGCAATGCATGTAAATTCACAAACCAAAAAGCACTATAAATTTATTTTAAAAAAAGCAGCAAATTTCACAGAAAAATATGAAAAAATGTTCAGTGGTTGCAGAAAGTTGCAAAGTCATTACTTAATGTAAAATAAATAAGTCTATTTATTTAGCCCCTTGAGGGATAAATAAAGTTGTTTGAATTGAATTGAATATTTTATAAAACAAAATCAACTGCAAATCTATAAAAAAGAAATAATTTTTCATATAAAATAGAAAAAAGTTATGTTTTCTTTCTTCAATTGTTTTGTCCATAAATTAATGAGAAATGTCTGTCTCAGAACACAACATTTGCTGACGCCTGATTAGCGCGTTTCTATCCGTTAGCTTGTTTGTTGTTGCCTCGTCTGTCGGCTCAGTGACATGCCATGATGCTGCTGGTGCTCTGTTCTGTGTGACGTAAATCCATGTTGATGGTCCACGCCGCCGTTAGCGCCATGATGACTGAGGCTGAGTGACATGGTGACAGCGGAGGAGGTGCATGTGTGAGGGGAAAGTGAACATCTTCCAACTGGGAGTGGGAACCCGAACTGGTCCTGGAGGCGACGGAGAACATGGCATGAGAACTATCTGATGTGACGATGTAAACACATGGGAGAAACGAGAACTACGGGAGGGAGGACGAGGACATGAAGGGGAAGGTCAGCAACACTCAGGAGTGCTGAAGAATTAAGGAGAGGAATGATGAGCTCAGGAAACAATGAAACTAACAAAAACGTAAGCTTAATCAGTAGTTTACTGTTGTTCTTTGTTTTTTCTGACCCCAGCAAAATAAAGAAAGTCAGTCAAGTCAAGAAAAAGTCAAGAAAAGTTCTTGATACTCTATCCACGTCTGGATGAAATTGACAAAGAAGACACAAGTGATCATGTTGGTTTTAGAATGAGACTTTTGGCTCTTTGGTGCGGACTTTGGCGTGGGGGAGGTTTCACACCTCTAATTTTGGTCTGGGTCGACCGGAAAAGTCCAAAAGTCCAGACCAAACGACCTAGGTTTTGAAGCACCCTAATAGATCTTTGGCAATATCTTTAAAAACACTTTTGTGTGGGTGACTTTCTTGGGTCCCTAGCTGGCTCCTGGGATGCTGGTACGCTGCTTTGGGTGCCACAGGTTATAGGACGACCTTGACGATGCTCTCCCATGATTTACCGTCCATGGCGCTGAGCTTAGTGCTTAGCTTTTAAGTTGTCCTGAACTTGCTTGGCCCATGTTTTGTTTTACGGTGTGTCGCATTGGATGGATTCTTCAGTTCGTGGGTCATTGCTGGTACAGGAGTCGGTGCGGTAACTGGTCAGCATTCATTCTGCAGACGTGGCCGAACCACCACAGTCTGTGCTTCTGGACGGTCTGTGCTTCAACGGTTGCCTGCTGTTGGCATTGTTCATGGATGGTAATATGATCACGAAAGGAAACTTCGAGGATCTGATGGAGACACTGCATTTGGGAAACTTGGAGCTTGTTCAGGTTCCCTTTGAGGATGGTCCAGGTCTCAGAGCCATAAAGAAGGATAGGCAGAATCAGTGTGTGAAAGAGACAGATCTTGGTCCTTTCAGAGATGTTAAACTTCCAGATGCACCATTGGAGGGATGTGGACATCAAAGCCGCAGACCCAATTCTTCACTGCATCTCTGTCACCGATGCTACTTTCTCTTCAGTTAACAGTGGACCAAGATATTTCAACAGTCAAACCTGTTTCATCTGCCAGGCCTTGATATAGACTGTTGCCGGTGAGTGATCCACTGTGAGAACTTTTGTCTTGTCCACACTGATTTTAAGGCCATAAGGCTGAGCAAAGAGGGAGTTGTCATACAGAACATCTGTAGCCTCAGCGTCATCATCGGTGAAAATAGTGCTGTCATCAAGATTCAAGATTTTATTTGTCAGTACTACTATATGTACAGGACATACAGGAGAACTGAAATGGTGTTTCTCTGTCTTCAGTGGTGTGTGAAATAAAAAAAAGGAATAAGGCTGGAAAAACAACTGATCTGTCATGAACTATCAAATTGTCAAATTGTGCGGCCTTCAAATGTCTGTCTCATAATGGCATCAATGACAAAGTTGAACAAGAGGGGAGGCACCAGATCCCCTTGGTGGATGCTTGTCTTGATACTGAATTCCTCATAGAAGTCAATCGTCACACAAAAACTACTAGACAGATTTGATAAAACTGCCTGGCAATGGATGAATCAGAATCAGCGTGCAAAAGAGATGACTCTTTGTTGCTAGCGAGATGTTGGGCTTCTTTCAGATGTACCATCAGAGCGATGTGCATGTCAAAGCTGCTGACCTGATTCTGCAGTGGTTCTCTGTTGTTAATGCTACCTTTTTTTCAGTTACCAGTGAACCAAGATATTTGAACTTTTGAGCTTGTTCGATCTGAATACCCTCGAGGTAGACTGTTGCTGGTGTGAGAACTTTCATATTGTCTGCACTGATCTTAAGGCCATATGGTTGAGCAAAGCGGGCGATGTCATACAGAATATCTGTGGCTTCAGGGTCATCATGATGGAAGAAGGCCATTATTGTCCCAATCCACAAGAAAGGTGACAGTCTCAACCGCACATCAGCCTATTCTCCATTGGTGGCAAGGTCTTCATGAGGGTTTTCTAGACATGGCTTCAAACACATCTCAAACAAACCAGCAGAGAAGAAGTATAGGTGACCTACAGCATAAAACATATTTAAAATCATGATTTCATGCCTACTTTCATAAGTGAAACCTTCAGATCTTTCACCATTTGAATAATTTCTTTCTTCACCCACCACCTGGATGTCTCTTCATGAATCAGCTCTCACTTTCCGTTGTTTTTCAGTCTATGGATGTTTTTTGTCTCCTTCAGCTGAGACACAAAGTGAGTCAGAGAAAATTCTGCTGGAGGATATCGTGACAGCCACGTTGATCACTCTGTTTGTTGTTGTTCGTTTCCTGTCGGCTCAGTGCTGATTCGCCAACCCTGGAGGCAGAGGTCAGCGAGCTAACAGACTCTGGCATCCACACTGAGACTCCCGAAGTCGGCCGCAGAACACGGAGTGAGATATGAGCCAAAAGCCTGGGAAAGACACAGAACTTTATTAGAAAACTGAGAAATCTCTGCGGTTTAGTTGGTATTTTGGGTTCTACTATATAGAATGACATTTTTGGTTAAAACAGCTGATTTAGATGGATAAACTGGCCATGGGTGGTCAGTTACTGTACTGTAGAAGCCGTTTTTGTTATTCTTGTTGTTTTTCTTCCTCTGGCTCTCAGTCAGGATGATGTTCTGCAGATAAATAACATCCCCAAATGAAATGGCTGACAAAACCAAAATTCAGGCGAGGCAATCCCGCTGAGCGCAGACTCACCGGTTGGATGGATTTCAGTTGTTCTTTTAGAGAGGAAAGCCAATCACAATCAGGTCCAGCTGTAAGGATTTTAATTAGCTCCCAAAAACATTCCAACAATGTCCATGGATGTTTTCAGAGAGAGAGAAGAATGCCACACTCTGCCTCGGTACAGATGCTCGCTGGCGTGCCGCCGTTGTTGGCATGTGGCGTCGAGTGACCCGTGAGGTTACTGAAACAGCATCCAACCGCTCCATCTCCTCTTTGTGTTTCAGGTTTTTAAAAAAGTGTTTCAGTCGCAGAAATATTTAAGCCAACATTTTAATGGAAAATGATCAGAACTGAACAAAGCTTTTTTTTTTGAAGACAAGTCCAAATTCCTCACGGAGACGGCAATATTCCCTCCTGTACGCACTCACGTAATTCTGACTAGGTTTGGAAATGTTTGTATTTTTTCGTTGAGACTCCACACTGTCACTGTTGCTGTTTGGGGGGGGGGGGGAAGGAGCCTGTAAAATGAAGGACAGTTTAGTAATAACCCATTCAAAATCAAACACATACAGTTTGAATTTTCTTAGTGTTAAATTTTAATTGCTTTGCTCTTTTGCAGATATTTTTTTTCTTAGTGTCAAATCCTTCACGGTTCATCTTTAATGAAAGGGTGTTAATATATGGAATAGACATAGTGAAGAAATGAAGACATGTAAAACAATAGGCTGGTTTAAACAAATGTTTAAAAATAACATACTAAAAAGATACAGATTGGAAGACGGTATGCTGTAAATGGTCTGTATTTGTATTGTTCTTCATATCCTGGTGTTGCTAAATTTGTTTTATGACCAACTATAATTTTTGATAACACTCTATATGCCTCAGTTGCTTTTTTGTTTGCTTATTTATTTGTTTGTTTCTTTTAAATACTGAATCTTTGGAATTAATGACTTTATCCCTGGAAAAAGGGGTTATGACTAGAGAAGTTCTGTACTTCATCCTATACCCTTTTCGAACGTTGTACAAGAATTTTTTTTAAATTCATGTCTATGTTTCATATTTTATTATATGAAATTCAAAATGAATAAATTAAAAAAAGAAACAGTAGGCACTAGTTATTTTAACAAGTCGGATGGTGGAGGTGGGGAGTATCCACAACTTTAGGTATAAACATAAACCTGAAATTATGTGCAGATTTTCAAGAATAATGCTGGAATAAAATGACAAAAGTTACCATGAGCGAGTCCCGAATTTATAAGAAACATGCCACAAGTTTGCAAGGAGGAAAAAACTCACAAATGAGGAAAATATATATTTCTTAGATAAAGAATAGAATAGAATAGGCTTTATTGTCATTGTACAGTAGTACAGTACAATGGAAATTGTGGGTGCTCCACCAGGCTACTGCACAATAAAGTAGGAGAGAAGGATTAGATAAAACACGATTACAGAACACACGATTAAACACATGACTGAAATAAAAATAAAATTTTAAAAAAATGGCCCAGGATGTCATACCCGGCTCTAGGGAGCCGGGCAATCAGAGCCAGGGACAAGCCAGTGAGTCGAGATGTTTTATTTTGGGTAAAGGATAAGGGATGAGGAGAGCACAGACACTCATACAGACGTACATTCTCAGGCTGCACAGCGCAGGGGTAGGTAGCTCGTACCGGACATGGGGGTAACAAGACGTGCATACTCACAGCGGGATACAAACACAGGAATGCTGCAAGGGGAGTAGAGGCTGACACCAGACGAAGGGGCTTCAGCCTAGCAGTGCTTATGTCGCAGCCCCGAGTCATCGAGGCTGCTCCTATTTATCCTCATTGGCAGCGCCCCAGCTGATGAAGACTAATTGGCCCCAGCCGTCCATAATGCTGCCAGCTGGGGGCCTGCTGAGACGCTGCTCAATGGGAAGCAGGGATGAGGGAAAACATGGGCTGAGTGCCGAGACGGCATCTCAACCCATGGTGACAGAGCCCCCCCTCAAAGTCGGGCTCCTGAACGACCAGGAACATCCCAGCCTTCCCCCCCCCCCACCTAGGGTGGGAGGAAGGGAGGCAGGACCGGAGGGGAAGAAGCCAAGGGAAGAACAATACCAATGGGGCAATGTAGGGTAGCGGGAAAAAAAACCCAAATACAATACTGACAAAACAGAGAATAATTAACCCAGGTACAGATGGGGAGAAGAACTGGGTCAGCACGCCGGTTACACACTACCCAGAGAGTACCAACCATGCGTGACCCAGAGCAAGGAAAAAAAAACCCACCAAAAAGGTACAGGGCAAAAATGCTGAGTATGGTCAAATAAAGGGGAAACACAATACACAGCACCAATATAAGTACATACACACAGTCACCAAGAAAAGTGAAGGTGACTGGAACAAATGGACAATTACAGAGCATGGTGTTACGGAAAACAAGGCACATGACTCTATAATGAACCAACAGGGCATAAAAAAGAAATACTGAGTACAGGCAAAGAAAAACCCACACACACGAATATATAAATACCCACAGTCACCTAAAGAAATGAAAGTGACTGGAATAAATGGATAACTGCAGAGCATGGTCTGAAAGGAAACAAAACATAACTCTACAATGAAAAAACGAGGCTAAAAACATGGCACAAAAAGTAAAATGCTGAGCATGAGCGATGGAAAACACACAGCACTATAAAAACGAATCCACCAACAGGACAAAATATTACACCCGAGTGACCTTCACAAAGATAAAAGAAAAAGTGACACCCGAGGAACATGGCAGGCAGAGTCCACAAATAGCCGAGATGGCTCCGGAGATCTCCCCGCCCATCGTCCCGTTGGCGAATCAGGGAAAGAGAAATGTTCGGACGGCGAACTCTGGACCCAAATCCCAGGAATCCAGTCCACCGGCAGCCGAACCAGGCCGCCCAGAGGCAAACACAGACCAGTGGGGGGAACCAGATCACCGAACCGAAAGTCTTGTGGGTCGGTCGTCGACCCGCATCACTCAACCACCAGGACCGTTGAGACGGACGAAGGGTCAGAGCAGATCCCGGTGGAAGAGGCTCAGGGGAGAGCCGATGACGAGGGCGACAGGCGCCAGGCCGCAGGAAAACGGCCACCTCCTCACCGGACCTGGACAATACTGGGGCAGCACCCACGTCGGACCCCGATCGGGCCTCAGGCGAACCCACGTTGGACCCCGATTGGGTCTCGGGCGAATCCACGTTGGATACTGCACCAGAACCGACCTCCAACGTTGAACCCGGACCCTCCAGCACCACGAGGAACAGCAACTCCTCGCCGGTGACCCTGGAAGAAGGCTCAAAAGAGAAAACAGAACCGGGATCAGGATCACCGGCAGCGCCAGAACCCGGCGAGACGAGCTCAGACGCAGCGGGCGGCTGCACCCTGCTCGTCTCCCCTGGAGATAGGCTGAAGTGCTCAAAGATAAAAAGAGAGAAGAGAAAGGAGAGCACTCGCCTGATCTCGGGTTCTGACGCCGTCCAGGACTGCGAAGATCCAGGATCCGTCGTCAGGAGGTCGTTGTCAGGCTCCCATCTAGCCGCGTCAGGCCCCGCAGCCAGCACGATGGTCAGCGCAGCTTGAGATCCCTCCAGCTCAGGTAACCCCGCCGACGATCCACTCGGCGTGAAGCCAGAAGAATCTCGTCCCGCTGGACCGAACCGCTCCTCCATGGAGACCCGGGGACGCTCAGTCGTCGGCGTAGACTCCACGCAGCAGTCAGTCCCCCTCCTCCGTCCGCAATGTAGCTGCGGAACCACAGGCCCTCTCCATATCCCACCACGTTGACCCGGAGCCGGGGACCGCTCGGCGGAGAGAGACACAGAGGATGCGGGATTAGGAATACAGGTTACAGCAGGTGGGGAGAGTTCAGGGAGCTGCGAACCCTGAACTTCTCCTCCAGGGATGTGACAGAGCAAATCATTAAGCAGGTGTGAAAAAACAATGACTTGCCTGCCCCCTGGAGGTTGAGTAACGCCTGCTGTAGTGGATTCTGCTTCTTCCTCTCCCCGCCCGGCGATAACGGAGGACCCCCCGGGAATTCCTCTGAGGATCACTCGCGTTGTCTCCAGCAGAGAGCTCACCAGGCCGGAATTCCAGGCACACACAGCGATCAGGAAGCGCGTCGAGGAGGAGGGGGAAACAGCCGGGGTGAGCCAGCCCGAATGTCCAGGAATGACAGCGGGGAAACGAGGCTCAGGGAACGAGGCTGTAGAATCTCCACACTGACGAGGCGAAGAGGTGACAGCTGCGTGGGAGGAACGGTCCTGACGATGACCCAGAACTGGATCCGGACGAGGTTCGTGCAGAGGTGACTCGGCGATGTGATGACGGCTATTCCCAGGGGACGAAGCGAGGGGGAAACCCAGGATTCGCTGCTCCAGATCGGAGATCGAGGCGAGGAAGGCGTCGAGCACGGGAAAGCTTCGTAGCCCTGAAGTCCTCTCCATCAACCTCACTGCCGCCGCCACATGCCAGAAGGTGGTGGCAGGAAACACAGTAGAGCTCGCGACAGCCACTCGACCCCAGACATAACTGCTGTCAGCTGCGGCTCCTTGAAGGGAATCCCGAGTGACGTGGCGCAGGTCGGGGGAAGTCCTCTGGTGGGCGCAAACTCCTGGACTGGAATGGCGGCAGGAATGGGACTCCGAAGCGGGGAAAGATGTCGCCCACTTCGATTTCCTGCCGGGACTTCCATCCACCCCGTGGAGCTTCTCTTGCTGTGTACCTGCAGCGTCTATCCTGGCACTGTCCTCCAGATGGTACACAGAATGAGGGTGACAGTCCAGGAGTTCCTCAGCACGGCCCGGATGCCAGCGTCTCGCGTTGGAGGCGTCGTGCAGGGTGAAGAGCGTCCCGTCGACAGCCTCCGAGATGGACCTCAGCTCGTTGCCCTGGCACCGGAAGTGACTCCTGGGAAACGGCATGCTAGCAGTGCTGACACCCGGACAGAAAGGTACATTTCCACGGCGACTCACGGCCGCCGGTAACTCTTCTGGCTGCGACATACTGTCATACCCGGCTCTAGGGAGCCGGGCAATCAGAGCCAGGGACAAGCCAGTGAGTCGAGATGTTTTATTTTGGGTAAAGGATAAAGGGATGAGGAGAGCACAGACACTCATACAGACGTATATTCTCAGGCTGCACAGCGCAGGGGTAGGTAGCTCGTACCAGACATGGGGGTAACAAGACGTGCATACTCACAGCGGGATACAAACACAGGAATGCTGCAAGGGGAGTAGAGGCTGACACCAGACGAAGGGGCTTCAGCCTAGCAGTGCTTATGTCGCAGCCCCGAGTCATCGAGGCTGCTCCTATTTATCCTCATTGGCAGCGCCCCAGCTGATGAAGACTAATTGGCCCCAGCCGTCCATAATGCTGCCAGCTGGGGGCCTGCTGAGACGCTGCTCAATGGGAAGCAGGGATGAGGGAAAACATGGGCTGAGTGCCGAGATGGCATCTCAACCCATGGTGACACAGGATTGTGGAAATATACACAGGTATGGTAGTGGCTACGAGGGTGGAACTATGTACATAAGAGTGCAGTGTGCAGACGCACAACTGAACTCAACTGAGTAAAATGGCCCAAGGATTATGGAAAATATGCACAGTTGTGGTTTCACAGATGGGTCAATGAACATGAAAGTGCTGAGTGAAAAGACAGGTGAGTTATTGTGATAATTAAAAATGTCCTCAGTTCTGTGCATGTGCGCGTTCGGCAGGAGGGGGGCGGGGCCTCTGACTGTTGGCAGTCCGGATGGCCCAGGGGAAGAAACTGTTAGTCAGTCTGGAGGTGTGGGACCGTTGTCCAGAGGGAAGCAGGTCAAACAGGTGGTGGGCGGGATGTGAGGGGTCTCCTGCGATGGCCTTGATCCTTCTGAGACAGGAGGATAAAAGTAATGTATTTCTGAGAAGAAGTTGCAAATTTATTGGAAACAAAAAGCTGCAAATGTAGAAAAAAGTCATAAATTTATTAACCCCTTGCACTCCGGTCAATTTCCCTAAAAACGTCAAAAAATAACGTGCCCAAATTAAATCCAAAGCTGTTTTTCAACCCTTTGCAGCATCTTCATGGGGTTGGTCTCATTTAAAAGAAAACACTTTGAATTTTTTGGCAAAACAGTCATAATCTCTCTAAGTGCTCCGGCCACTGAGTAACAGTCATCTAAACATAGTGAACTTGAAGAAAATAAATTTGGCCTGGGTGTTTTTTTGGATACAAATGCTTGCAAATAACACACAGCTTCAGATCCGGGCTGGAAAATGCAACAGAAATGTAGAACCAAGTGTTATCCAGCTGAGGTCCAAATTTTGTAACAATACCACAAAAAATGAATATATTACACAGCTTTTTACTCAGGTAGTTCCCAGGCGTTTTTGAACTGTGCCAAATGGCACAGTTTGGAAAAACGTCTGTAACTTTTGAATGATTCAATGTAGAAGCTTCATTTTGGGCTCTAATGAAAGGTCACACTCAGGGCTGTCTGTGTGTGTGTGTGGGGGGGGGGGGGGTGCCCCCCCCCTTGCTACAGAGGATGGACATCGGCCATCGCTACACAACGGATTAGCCTCATATGGCGATGTGGGACAGCAGCACAGTCACCGTGGCTTCCCCCCCCTCGCTACAGAAGAATAGCGGGGGTGGGGGGGGGGGGGGCGTTCACGGTCTGTACGCCGCGAACAACCCCTTGTACCGCGGCGCACAAACTGCGCCGCGCTGCACAGTTGTAATTTACCGATCGGTCAAAAATCATTTTGGATTACAATTTTCAGGGATAAATAATAATTTAGCTTATAACACCTTACCTCTTCACAGCAGCAGAGTCCTGACGAACTTCTCTTCCTCACTGTCAGATGAATGCAACGCTGGTCCGCTCGTGGTTCTGGTCTCACGACCCGATCAAAACATAATTCCATTATTGCGGTTTTGTGCTTCCATGATTGCGGTTTTTGGTGAACGATTTTTCAAAACAAATAACAGTAGTAATTAAAAAAAGACTGGCGAAGGCGTGTGTGTCACTCAGCCTTCGTCGTCAGCCTCCTTTGGTCTATGACCATGGAAGAAATCATAACGTCTACTCTGCTGGAACCAAAACAAAATAAGCACCGCCTGTGGCCGAACATGCCGATCCGCGAATGGTACTCCCTGTCACACAGGTTGCATTTGTGGATGGTCTCCGTGCTGCTGCGTCTGTGGGGTTCTTCCTTTTTTGATCCGCTGCAGCAGCCAGTCTTCACCCAGCCTTAAAAAAAACAGCTCGCGAACTTCTTTGCTTCAATTGGCTCACTGCATTCACAGCGTTGGGAGTCCTTCTGGCAAGGTTTTCAGTCAGTGGTTCTTCAAGGTTTCAGAAACCCAATTCAAGGCTCTTATTAGTCGAATGAGAGGTCAATCAGATGAACTAATCTGTTCGCGGCTGTGTCTGCAGCTTTTATTTTCAGTGCGTGCTTGGACGCCATCACCACCTACATCACCACCATCAGGATCTCCATCATGCGTCCGAGAGCGCACGAGGGCGCTCTCGTGCGCCCTCGTGCGCTCTAGGACGCAGAGACTTGCCCGTCCGCGGTACAACGGAGCGCAAGAGGTTAAAAATAAATTTACAAGGAAAAACTTTTAAAAATTAGAAACGTTGCAAGTTTGCAAGAAAAAGTCAAACCATTTATAATAAAAATGTAAATTTATCAAGAAAAGAAACTGTCATGAGTCTGAGCTCTAATGTTCCTTCTGAGCTCAGACTTAAATTATTTCTGAGTTTTGTGTGTCTGTTATTATTATGTTGTCAGTATTCTGTATATATTTTGGTTTTTTGACACTGATGTGCCCTCCTCTCTCAGACACTCCCACTTGCTGCTCACAGTCTGCTTCTCAGCTGTTCACAGTTGGGTAATTAGGTTGCCTGCCTGCTCAATCCACACCAGCTGCTCATCTGTCTGCCCAGTATTGAAGCACTGCCAATTCATTGTTTCACTGCGGCAGTTTTGGATTACATCGTCTGATGTTACTGGACTTCATCTTTCAGTAAGTTTTTTTTCCTTGTCTCCTCCAGAGCTATTCCAGCTCTGGAGTGCCTCCCTTGTATGCTAACCTTGTTTGCATTTTTGTCTTGTCTGCACAATTTTTGGAAGTTTTGTTCTTTTTGTCAATAAATGTCACAACTAGAGTTCAGTGCGTGGGTCTGTCTTTCTGCCCCAAAGGGGCATTCATGACAGAATACTGCCACCAGGTTAAGGCCCAGCTGCTGTAGTTGTGCGTTTTTGTCCTTTGCGTTTTTTCTTTTTTTCCACTCACCTGAGCACTGGAGCTCATCATGTCCCCAGCTCGCTGGTCTCACACAGACAAAGGCAGATTGGCAGCGGGGTCTCCAAGCTTGGAGGAGGAGTGGGCGGCAGATTTCATCCAAAGTTTTGTGGATGAAGTTCTTGCCGCCCGTGGACTCAAGAAGTAAATGGAGCAGTTTGGATTGTGGAGGCACACCCCGGCTTATGGAGATATCCACAATATACGGAGCTTCTCTCCATGGTCTCCGTGCTCCAGTGAGCATTTCCCGGGATGAAGATGGGGGTCATCTCCCGCTGGACCAAAGCCGTCACGGAGGTGCTCTCCTCAGTGGACGTCTATCTCCTCTCTCTGCTTACCAGCACCAGCATGCGTGTCACCAGTTCCATGACGGCGCCGTCATCCCGCTCCAGATTGCCGGAGGAATCCTCCTGCCTCTTCAGCAGCCACTTCCCCGACATCGAGCCCGACAAGTCCCACAGCAGATCCTCTCTTTTCTTCTCCATTGCCAGCTGTCCCGTCAGCCTCATTTCCCTTCATTGTTGCTGTGATTCCCGTCCGCTCAATGTGTTCTCCTGCTGCCGAGAGGTTATCCATTGGTTCCCTGGCTACGTCCATCTCCGTGACTACAGGGGCGGCTCCTCCACAGTCCTCAGGGGGGCCCACATTCAGCACGGCCACAGAGAGAGATGACACTCCATCTGCTGCAGCTGATAGGAGTGTCATCTCTGACCTCTGAGGAGGACCCACAGCTGCATCTGCTGTGGGACCCTCCTCGGTCCGAGTCTCTGTGGGTGCTGTGTCCCAGCTGGGGACCCTCATGGGTGCTGCACCCCAGCATAAATCCAACATGGGTGCTATGCTCCAGCTTGGGCCCGCCATGGGCGCTACACCCCAGCCCGGGGTCCACCGAGGGTGCAGCATTGTCCCAGCCTGGGGTCCACCGAGGGTGCAGCGTTGGCCCAGTCCGGGTCCACCACGAGTGCTGCAGAGCTGCAGCCCGGAGCCACCGCGGGTGCTACTGTCTTCCAGCCCAGGACCACAGAGGGCATTGAGGCCTCTTCTCCTCTACCTGACACGTCAGGGTTCTCCCGCCACTGCCAGACGCCGTTGTGGGTTCTCCCCTGCCACCAGACACTGTTGTGGTTTCCCCCTGTCGGCCCTTCATCCCCTTATTGGGCCTCCCTGTGGGGGAGCCACCTCCTGGGTCACCCCTCCGGTCTTTGTGGCTAAAGAACTCAGGCTGGCCGCCCGACAGACTGAGCCGCTGGGTTGGGTGGCCCATATTCCCCGGCAAGCCACCCTACTTATTCCACCTTGCCGTCTGCCTAGCCTGGGACTTCGGCCAGCCTCCGGAACAGCTGAGTTCTTTGGCCTAGGGCCCCAGGGGCCTGGCATAGTGTGGGTGTGGGTCCTGAGCGGGTTCCTTGTTTTTCCTCTCCTAACCTGTTTCTCCCACCTGGGGTGATATTTTTTGCTGTACCCTTTTTTTTGGGGGGGGGGGGGGAAATCCTTTTTGGTGTTGCCTGTGGGTGTCTGGAATCCACCCCTTGGGGGGGTGGGCTCTGTCATGAGTCTGAGGTTTAATGTTCCCTCTGAGCTTGGACTCAATTTATTTCTGAGTTTTGTATGTCTGTTATTATGTTGTCAGTTTTCTGTATATATTTTGGTTTTTTGACACTTATGTGCCCTCCTCTCTCAGACACTCCCACTTGCTGCTCACAGTCTGTTTCTCAGCTGTTCACAGTTGGGTAATTAGGTCACCTGCCTGTTCAGTCCACACCAGCTGCTCATCTGTCTGCCCAGTATTGAAGCACTGCCAATTCATTGTTTCACTGCGACAGTTTTGGATTACATTGTCTGATGTTACTGGACTTCATCCTTCAGTAAGTTTTTTTCCTTGTCTCCTCCAGAGCTATTCCATCTCTGGAGTGCCTCCCTTGTATGTTAACTTTGTTTGCATTTTTGTCTTGTCTGCACAATTTTTGGAAGTTTTGTTCTTTTTGTCAATAAATGTCACAACTAGAGTTCAGTGCGTGGGTCTGTCTTTCTGCCCCAAAGGGGCATTCATGACAGAATCACAAATTTATGATGAAAAAAATTGCAAATTTACAAGAAAAAAGTTGCAAATTTACATGAAAAAATTGCAAATTGAGGAGCAAAAAAGTTGCGAATTTAACCTCTTAAAATTTCGGTGTTCCACTTCTGCCACTCAGTGAAGAAAGAATTTGATTTTCTTTGTGTACGCTAAACTTAGGGAAATTGGCTGGAATGCTGAGGGGTTAAAGAATCTTTCGGTAAACATGTTGTGTTCTACAAAATTTCTCACCATTTGTTTTTATTGTACAAAATTTCTCAGTTTTGGTCATATACAGTTTGTCATGCAAGGCACTCCTCCAGAGTGCAGAACACAAGTCCCAAATGTGTGGCTGACAGGTTGCAAATTTATTTAACCAAAACACAAAATAAACCTCAGCTCGTGGGCTGAAATCAAAGACAAACACTGGCAGGAAAATCACAGGCTAGGTAGCAAGGCAAAAACAGGACTGAAGTGTGTGTGAGACACCGGTTTATCAGCCATTTTGTAGTGCTGTTCAAAATCTTAACTGAAAATTCCATTCACTATTATAGTGCACTCAAAATATTCCAAAACACATTTTGAAAAGCAATGCACAGCTGATGGTCACTCCATTACATTAGCCAGTGTATTGTTATGGATTTTTTTTTAAATTATTGTCCATTTCTTCTGTCTCCTGTAATCATAAATTACATCACACATTACTTTTCCCATAAGACAGCAAGGATCCAGCCCAGCCTTGACCACTGTAGCCGAACATTTAGACTAACTAACTAACTAACCTGCACTTATATAGCGCTTTTCTAGTCACAAAGACCACTCAAAGCGCTTTCATTAATACTAATCCTCTATTCTAAGGGCCTATAGGAAACAAATATCTAGGGACAATTTAGAACAGCCAATTAACCTAACATGCATGTTTTTGGCATGTGGGAGGAAACCGGAGAAATCCCGGAGTAAACCCACGCAACACGGGGAGAACATGCAAACTCCACACAGATCACTGTTGGTCGGGGGCTGGGATCGAACCCACGATCCCACGATCCCCACAATCCCCCGGCCAAGGGTAAACTGTGCTGCCGCAGTGCTAACCACTGCGCCACCGTGCAGCCGCCAACTGCTGACTAGACGCCAACTGCTGACTCAGCATTCTTAAAACAATGCTCATCTGTTTGGTCTGTTGCAGGGGTCCTCAAATATTTCTGCCACGGGTCCACATTTGTTTTTTTCTAGTGGGCCAGAGGTCCGGAGCATGGCTAACATGGTGCATAGGTGGATAGTGTCATATCCGGCTCTAGGGAGCCGGGCAATCAGAGCCAGGGACAAGCCAGTGAGTCGAGATGGTTTATTTTGGGTAAGGGATAAGGGATGAGGAGAGCACAGATACTCATGCAGAGGTACACTCACAGGTTGCACAGCGCAGAGGTAAGCAGCTCGTACCGGACGTGGGGGTAGCAAGACGTACATCCTCACAGCGGGATACAAACACAGGAATGCTGCAAGGGGAGTTGAGGCTGACACCAGACGAAGGGGCTTCAGCCTAGCAGTGCTTATGTCGCAGCCCCGAGTCATCGAGGCTGCTCCTATTTATCCTCATTGGCAGCGCCCCAGCTGATGAAGACTAATTGGCCCCAGCCGTCCATAATGCTGCCAGCTGGGGGCCAGCTGAGACGCTGCTCAATGGGAGGCAGGGATGAGGGAAAACATGGGCTGAGTGCCGAGACGGCATCTCAACCCATGGTGACAGAGCCCCTCCCTCAAGGTCGGGCTCCTGAACGACCAGGAACATCCCAGCCCCCCCCCCCCCCCCCACCTAGGGTGGGAGGAAGGGAGGCGGACCGGAGGGGAAGAAGCCAAGGGAAGGACAACACCAATGGGGCAATGTAGGGTAGCGGGAAAGAAAAACCCAAACACAATACTGACAACAGAATAATTAACCCAGGTACAGATGGGGAGAAGAACTGGGTCAGCACGCCGGTTACATACTACCCAGAGAGTACCAACCATGCGTGACCCAGAGCAAGAAAAAAAAAAAAGAACCACCAAAAAGGTACAGGGCAAAAAATGCTGAGTATGGTCAAATAAAGGGAAAACACAATACACAGCACCAATATAAGTACATACACACAGTCACCAAGAAAAGTGAGGGCGACTGGAACAAATGGACAATTACAGAGCATGGTGTTACGGAAAACAAGGCACATGACTCTATAATGAACCAACAGGGCATAAAAAAGAAATACTGAGTGCAGGCAAAGAAAAACCCACACACATGAATATATAAATACCCACAGTCACCTAAAGAAATGAAAGTGACTGGAATGAATGGGCAACTGCAGAGTATGGTCTGAAAGGGAACAAAACATAACTCTACAATGCAAAAACGAGACTAAAAACATGGTACAAAAAATAAAATGCTGGGTACGAGGGAAGGAAAACGCACAGCACTATAAATACACATCCACCAACAGGACAGACATTACACCCAAGTGACCCTAATAACGATAAAAGAAAAAGTGACACCCGAGGTGTATGGCAGGCAGAGTCCAAAAATAGCCGAGATGGCTCCGGAGATCTCCCCGCCCATTGTCCAGCTGGCGAATCAGGGGAAGAGAAATGTTCGGACGGCGAACTCTGGACCCAGATCCCAGGAATCCAGTCCAACGGCTGCCGAACCAGGCCGCCCAAAGGCAAACACAGACCAGTGGGGGGAAACCAGATCGCCGAACCGAAAGTTTTGCGGGTCGGGTCGTCGACCCGCATCACTCAACCACCAGGACCGTTGAGACGGACGAAGGGTCAGAGCGGATCCCGGTGGAAGAGGCTCAGGGGAGAGCCGATGACGAGGGCGGCGGGCCTCAGGGAAACGGCCACCTCCTCACCGGACCTGGACAACACTGGGGCAGCACCCACGTCGGACCCCGATCGGGCCTCAGGCGAACCCACGTTGGACCCCGATCGGGTCTCGGGCGAACCCACGTTGGACACTGCACCAGAACCGACCTCCAACGTTGAACCCGGACCCTCCAGCACCACGAGGAACAGCAACTCCTCGCCGGTGACCCTGGAAGAAGGCTCAGAAGAGAAAACAGAACCGGGATCAGGATCACCGGCAGCGCCAGAACCCGGCGAGACGAGCTCAGACGCAGCGGGCGGCTGCACCCTGCTCGTCTCCCCTGGAGATAGGCTGAAGTGCTCAAGGATAAAAAGAGAGAAAAGAAAGGAGAGCACTCGCCTGATCTCGGGTTCTGACGCCGTCCAGGACTGCGAAGATCCAGGATCCGTCGTCAGGAGGTCGTTGTCAGGCTCCCATCTAGCCGCGTCGGGCCCCGCAGCCAGCACGATGGTCAGCGCAGCTTGAGATCCCTCCAGCTCAGGTAACCCCGCCGACGACCCACTCGGCGTGAAGCCAGAAGAATCTCGTCCCGCTGGACCGAACCGCTCCTCCGTGGAGACCCAGGGACGCTCAGTCGTCAGCGTAGACTCCACGCAGCAGTCAGTCCCCCTCCTCCGTCCGCAATGTAGCTGCGGAACCACAGGCCCTCTCCATATCCCACCACGTTGACCCGGAGCCGGGGACCGCTCGGCGGAGAGAGACACAGAGGATGCGGGATTAGGAAAACAGGTTACAGCAGGTGGGGAGAGTTCAGGGAGCTGCGAACCCTGAACTTCTCCTCCAGGGATGTGACAGAGCAAATCATTAAGCAGGTGTGAAAAAACAATGACTTGCCTGCCCCCTGGAGGTTGAGTATCGCCTGCTGTAGTGGAATCTGCTTCTTCCTCTCCCCGCCCGGCGATAACGGAGGACCCCCCGGGAATTCGTCTGAGGATCGCTCGCGTTGTCTCCAGCAGAGAGCTCACCAGGCCGGGATTCCAGGCACACACAGCGGTCAGGAAGCGCGTCGAGGAGGAGGGGGAAACAGCCGGGGTGAGCCAGCCCGAATGTCCAGGAATGACAGCGGGGGAACGAGGCTCAGGGGACGAGGCTGTAGAATCTCCACACTGATGAGGCGAAGGGATGACAGCTGCGTGGGAGGAACGGTCCTGACGATGACCCAGAACTGGATCCGGACGAGGTTCGTGCAGAGGTGACTCGGCGATGTGATGATGACTACTCCCAGGGAACGAAGCGAGGGGGAGACCCAGGATTCGCCGCTCCAGATCGGAGATCGAGACGAGGGAGGCGTCGAGCACGGGAAAGCTTCGTAGCCCTGAAGTCCTCACCATCAATCTCACTGCCGCCGCCACATGCCTGAAGGTGGTGACAGGAAACACAGTAGAGCTCGCGACAGCCACTCGACCCCGGACATAACTGCTGTCAGCTGCGGCTCCTTGAAGGGAATCCCGAGTGACGTGACGCAGGTCGGGGGAAGTCCTCTGGTTGGCGCGAACTCCCGGACTGGAATGGCGGCAGGAACGGGACTCCGAAGCGGGGAAAGACGTCGCCCACTTCGACTCCCTGCCGGGATTTCCATCCACCCCGTGGAGCTTCTCTTGCTGTGTACCTGCAGCGTCTATCCTGGCACTGTCCTCCAGATGGTACAGAGAGTGAGGGTGACAGTCCAGGAGTTCCTCAGCACGGCCCGGATGCCAGCGTCTCGCGTTGGAGGCGTCGTGCAGGGTGAAGAACGTCCCGTCGACAGCCTCCGAGATGGACCTCAGCTCGTCGCCCTGGCGCCGGAAGTGACTCCTGGGAAACGGCATGCTAGCAGCGCTGACACCCGGACAGAAAGGTACATTTCCACAGCGACTCACGGCCGCCGGCAACTCTTCTGGCTGCGACATACTGTCATATCCGGCTCTAGGGAGCCGGGCAATCAGAGCCAGGGACAAGCCAGTGAGTCGAGATGGTTTATTTTGGGTAAGGGATAAGGGATGAGGAGAGCACAGATACTCATGCAGAGGTACACTCACAGGTTGCACAGCGCAGAGGTAAGCAGCTCGTACCGGACGTGGGGGTAGCAAGACGTACATCCTCACAGCGGGATACAAACACAGGAATGCTGCAAGGGGAGTTGAGGCTGACACCAGACGAAGGGGCTTCAGCCTAGCAGTGCTTATGTCGCAGCCCCGAGTCATCGAGGCTGCTCCTATTTATCCTCATTGGCAGCGCCCCAGCTGATGAAGACTAATTGGCCCCAGCCGTCCATAATGCTGCCAGCTGGGGGCCAGCTGAGACGCTGCTCAATGGGAGGCAGGGATGAGGGAAAACATGGGCTGAGTGCCGAGACGGCATCTCAACCCATGGTGACAGATAGTTTATTTCCATGTTAGGAGGAACGATAAACAGAACATTTTCTTTAGAGTAAATCTTGAGGGGACACTATAAATATTATTGTAGTCAGTCACAAATGTATGAGACAGAATGGAAAAAAAAGTACACTTATGGAGAAAAAAGCTACAAATTTACAAGAAAAAAAGTAAAATTTATGAGAAAGAAAGTTCCAAATTTACCAAAACAGTCAAGTTTCCATGAAAAAGTTAGTTTCATGAGAAAAAAATTAATTTACAAGAAAATATCATAAATTTATCAGAAAAAGGTTATAAATTTACAAGAAATTACAGATTTAAGATGCAAAACAGATTTATGAGGATAAGATCCCAAATTTTAAAGAAAATAGTTATAAATTTACAAAAAGTGGCAAATTTATAAGAAAAAAGTTGCCAGTTTAAGATGCAAAAAGTTAATTTACAAGAAAAAAGTTTTACATTTACAAATAAATGTAGTACATTAATGAGAAAAGTTACAAATTTATGAGAAAAACTGCAAATTTTAAAGAAAAAAAAATTGTATCAAAAGACTTCAGGGTCCAGATGGAAGATTCTTGGGGTCTGGGTGTGGACTAGGGTCTGCCATTTGAGGAGCACTGGTCTATTGTATTAAAACTCTCTGCTCTGTTCTGAGACTTGGAGTTTTCTTGTGGTACTCGCCTGTTTGCGGGACATGACATTTTCCCTTTCTTGACCAAGATCTAAATAAATACCCAGAAAAGGCATCTTTGACTCTGCACTGTATTTATTAGCAAGATCAACAAGGGACATTTAGTAATATAAAGAAAATCCACAACAGTATCCCAACGGAGCAGTGAGGAGACAATTTCACATCACAACATAAACTACCTTAAGGTAGTTTTATGTACCCCAGTTGAACAAATTTCTTCCTTCAATGACCTTGGCTCAATTGTCACCTCTGATACTCGATGTAGGAAGGAGATTTGCAGAAGGATAGGACTTTCAAATGACGCGTTCTCAAGACTCCGGTTGATCCTCACCAGTTGGCAACTTTCCATCAAACTCAAAAAAACCGGAGTGGTGGCTCAGTTGGTAGAGCATCCGCCCCACACCCAGGAGGCAGGGGTTCAAATCCCGGCCGGGTCATGCCGAAGACCATATAAAAGTGGCACTTCCTGCCGTCCAGCTCGGTGCTCAGCAATAATGGAATGGAGGAGGGAAATCTGTGGCAGCGCCTTGCATGGCAGCGGCCCTCTGATTCTACACTTGGGGTGTGTGTGATTAATACAGTAGATAGGTAAAACACAATCTCGTTCTACTGTACATGATTGGTTGTGCAGTTGAATGACAATAAAGGGTGATTTTAAAAAAAATCCATTTGCTTAAAGCCTATGTCTCGTCAACTCTTCTTTACAGCTGTGAGTCTTGGACTTTTATGGCTGAGACCTGTCAAAATCTTGAGGCTGCCGAAGTGTATTTCTATCGTAGAATGCTGCTGATTTCGTATGTAGACGGGGTCAAAAATAAACAGGTCCTACAAAACTGAACTACTACGATCAAAGCCAGACAGTTAAAATTTCTTGAAGATGCAATCAGGAAAGGTGCGCGTCAAAGCGTCAAAGTGCCGGGGAAGCGCACCATAGGAAGACAACAGAAAACCTTTCTAGACTATTTTGAACATCTGGAAGACTTGAACATCTGAAGCCTTGTCCATGACCGCCAAGGTTGGAACAACATTGTTTGCTGAACATTGATTCAATGATGACAGAGAGAGAGAGAGAGTTGTAGTACAAAAATTCTCTATGATTACCTTGGGTACAAGGAACTATTTTGTGGTGGATTCAATCTTTTCCAAGCGCTTCAGTTTACATTGAATAAGGTTTTTATTTGTCTATCATATCTTAGCTGCTTCTTCTCTTTTATTTATTTATTTTTGAGTAGCCGTCCTTCCTCTCCGGTCCGCCCTTCACCTTCTCATGGGGGTCCTCCAAACTGTTCCCCAGGCCAGATGGGATTTGTGTAAAACCCTTGGTGAGTTCTGGGTGTCGTCCCAGGAAAACTCCACAGGAGGCTGTCCGGGAGGCGTCCTGATGGGTTCGGGTGGAACGTGGAGGCGGCAGCAATCTGCTCCCGTGTGACGACGAACACAGGAACATTAATGCGAAACGCTGATCTTGGCACGCTGCTGCCGAGTGTGATCTCATCCATTTGGTCTAAAACCAGAACTCGTGACCAGAGGACAGAACTTTGGGGTTATTTATTAATGAAAAAAAAATCATTGTCGTGTGTTAAAATGTGGATGTTTAGGTTTTTCTTAAACTGTTTTCATCACATTATTAGTATGTTTAGTTGAAATTACAGAACTACAGTATAACAACATTGGTGAAAAAAAGAAAGATAAAGCGAGAGAGGGAGGGTAAAAGAGAAAAATATCTACCAAATTTAGAACAGATGTACTTATTTTTTTTCTTATATTTATATTTGCCTTTTCCCTTTTATCCCAATATTTGATATTTAACAGTAAAGTAATAAATAATGAGGTAATAAAGTAATAAAAGTTATTTCTTATAAATCTGACTTTTAAAAAAAAGTGTAGGTGAGCTTTATCTCCTTATATATTGTACATGTTTCTGCCAGTTTGTTATATAAATTTCCATTTTAATTGCAAAATTTGCATTTTTTTTAAATAAATTTGATTTTGTTCTTTAAGGTTTTGACTGTATTACCGTAGTCATTTTGGAATTTTCTGGTAAATTCTTTGTGCTTTATTTTATTTTTTTAAAAAAAAAAGGGGTCATTGACACAAAAACAAGTGTTTTTGTAGGTTTTAACCTTCTGAAATGCATCTATCTAATTCACTAATAATTCAATTCAATAATTCAATAATTCACACAGACTTTGTATCATTTTTCAGTCCAAAAAGCAAAATGGACTGTTCTGGATTTACCACAGAATGTCACTTACATACATAGTAAACCCAGCCCAGCATGTTCTTGATACCCGCCTGCTGCTCTGTGATTGGCCAGCCTAGCTGTCAATCATGTAGCCAACAGTAAGCTAACAAGTTAGCTTAGTAAGCATGGCTTATATTTTTATTTTTAGTCACCCTAATAGACATCGCTGTTTCCACTGAGTTCTCACATCATTCTGGCTTATTTTGTCATATTTTTGCCATGATGCTACATTGAGCTCTGTTAGCATTAACTTGACTTGGCAATCTCAGTCGGTATGGGTCATGTGACAGACAAGCCATCTAGAGTTACCTTAATTCAATTCAATTCAACTTTATTTATATAGCACCATTTCAGGCAGTCATCTGCTGCAGCTGGCTGGGCGGTGAGGTGATAGAAAAGAAGAGGAAAAGAACAAACAATGTAGAGAGCAAACAGCACAATGGGGACTCAATCTATGGGAGAGAACAAACAGATGTTAATGACCAGCAAAAATATTTCATTGAGAGTGAAGAAAGGAGTGAAGCCCAGTGCATTGTTGGAGGTCCCCCGGGTGTCTAATAGAATTTCCTACTTTCTGAGAAAACACTATCAAGTCTAATATTGAAATAAATGCTATATTAAGGCAGTCACTATCTATATCTACTGTACATGTAAACTGAAGTCCCCTACTATAATTATTCTATCCGATTTCAGCACTAAATCAGCTAAGAAACTCTGCAAATTCAAATAAAAATTCTGAGTAACCTGTGGGAGGACGATAGACTATGGAAAATAAAACTGGGTTTAACTTAACATTGCTAATATGCCCAATACTGAGGACCAGGCCCTCAAAGGAATTATGTTTTTGCTTTACATTAACTAGTAGATTGGAATGGTAAATTGTTGCTACTCCTTCTCCACAACCAGAACTTCTGGGATTTTGACAGTTTAAGTAACCAGAGGGAGCTGATTTATTCAAACCAGCATAATCCTCTTGCCCTAACCAAGTCTCTGTAAGGGATATTAAATCATTCTGATGATCAATTAACAGATCATGGACTAGCAGAGACTTGGGAGTTAGAGACCTAGTATTTAACAAACCGCATTTAATTTTTAAATTTAAATTTAATTTTTAAATTATGTTAAATTATGTTACCAAGTCATTAGATTTAGAGGCTACATATTTAATTTGAGTTTTATTAGCTTTTTCCACTTTAGGATGCTTATGCATTACATTTTTTTTTACTTTAGAGGGAGCAGATTCTCTGGAGGAGGCAGAGGCTAAATTGAGGGGTGGCGGATGAAGAGCTGCAGAGAGGCGTGTAAGACTGCGACTCTGCTTCCTGGTCCCAACTCTGAGTTGTCAAGGCTTTGGAACCTTGGATAAAAATGATGCCAGATCGTTAGATAAATGAGACGCACCATCCAAAGTGGGATAGACGCCGTCTCGCCTAACAAGACCAGGTTTTCCCCAAAATGGGTTCCAGTTGTCTATGTAGCCCACATTGTTTGCAGGACACCATACAGACAGCCAGCGGTTGAAGGATGATACGTGGCTAAACATGTCATCACTGGTCAGATTGGGGAGGGGCCCAGAGAATACTACAGAGGCAGACATCGTTTTGGCAAAGTCACACACCGATTCCACGTTAAGTTTTGTGACTTCTGACCTCCAGACTTGGACGTCGTTAATGCCAGCATGGATAACAGTTGTGGAGTATTTACAGTTACTCTTAATCAGCATTTTCAAATTTGACTCAATGTTGCCTTCTCTGGCCCCAGGAATGCATTTGACTATGGCCGCTGGAGTCTCTAGGTTCACGTTTCTGACTACAGAGTCGCCAATAATCAGTCTTCCTCAGCAGGTGTGTTGCTGAGCGGGGAATATTGATTAGAACGGGAACAGGTTGGTGGTGAACCAGGGGCTTGTGGCTGTCTCCTTCTCACCGTCACCCACCTGTTCTCTCCTGGCTGCTCAGGAGAGGTGGTTGCAGGGGACGGCTAACAGGCCCTATGCTACAGCGCTCCACTGCAGCTAATGGGAATCTGTCATTATTAAATAGCACTGACGGTATTTCAGTGCAGCAGAGCTGGGATTCCAAATTACACAACCTCGCCTCGAGTGGTTCAAAAAGACAACATTTATTATATTTACTTTATCACTAAAAGAGGCAGAGGTGTTGCTAAACCATCTGATAGAAAGAGCACACCAGAGGAGAAGGGGAAGGAGAGCTAGTAGCCATGGCTAGTGGCTAACCCGAAGCTAACACAAACACTGATGAAAGGTGAACAGAAGGCTAAAGAGGGTGATTAGGTGACACTGAGTGCACACACAGGTGCAAGAGTCTTGTTAAACAGAAGTGAGAGGTGATGGTAGATGAAAAAAAGCAATTAAAAATGCAATTAAAGGCAATAATCCTCAGGAGAAGGAGGAGAGCTAAGTGCAGCAAACCACACCGACAGTGAGCAAAACAGGAAGTGATGATATGTTACCACAGGAAGTCGAGGTCAAACTTGGTGACCTCAACTTCCTTGCTTCTTAACTGTTGACCTGTTCTGTATTGATCACTATTTTCTGTAAATTCTGTTCTCCCCCACTGGAATCCTTTATCATCTACCAACGCTTGACCATATACATGCATTGTACTCAGATGTTATTTTGAGTGGCTAACTCATGCCAGCTAGCTGATGATGTCATCTTGTCACCATTGTCAACTCGTTGCAGATGATGGCTATGCACTAATGTCAGGTAGGCACCAACATCAGGTAGCCACCAGCTTTAGGTAGTCACCAACATCAGCTAGCCACCAATATCAGCTAGCCACCAATGTCAAGTAGTTACTAACATCAACTAGCTGCTAACATCAACTAGCTGCTATTGTCAGCTAGTTGCTAATGTCATATAGTTGCTAGTGTCAGCTAGCCACCTTTGTCAGGTAGCCGCTAACATCAACTAGTTGCTAATGTCAGCTAGTTGCTAACATCAACTAGTTGCTAATGTCAGCTAGCCACCAGCTTCAGGTAGCCACCAATGTCAGCTACCCTCCAAAATCACCTAGCTGCTAACATCAACTAGCAACTAACGTCAGCTAGCTACCAACATCAGGTAGCTATCAAAATCAGCTAGCTGACAAAGTCATGTAGTCACCAACCTCAGTGAGCCACCAATGTCAGGTGGCCACTAATGTCAGCTAGCCACCTTGAAGCTTGGAGTTTAACCACTCATTTGCCAATGTTTTGCAAATTAATGGCTCCAAGCTAAAGGCTAGGAGCTAGCCAGTCAGTGTTAGCGATAGTGATGCAAGAGTGAGGGCGGAGCTGAATCTGGTCTGAAAATTTTAAAGGAATACTGTATACACTCAACAAATTTGCTGCAATAATGAATTAAATAATTAAAGAAAATTTAAGCAAAATATGTCACAAAGATTTCATCAAGATATATGTGAGGTGTTAAAATTTCCCACAGTGGTACACGCATTTTACGTAGTAGTAGTAGTAGATTAGTTTATTTGACAGGGACAGTGCAATAAACATAGACAATTAATCAGAGACAATCAATCTGATGTGTTGCACATAGAGTGTATAGCTATTAGCTAATTTGCAACTCTTGTCCCTGGATGGGCTTTAGAAAAAAGAATCAAGATAAAAAATATACACAATAACCACATACATCAATGCAGAAAAATTATAAATACACAATTATAAATATTATAAATATTATAAATACACAAATATAACAGCCTGACTCACATTTAACATAAATATTATAAATACACATATATTATAAAATATTATAAATACACAAATATAACAGCCTGACTCACATTTAACACATATAACACAACGTACTAAGTTTACATTGGGAATATATCTTATAGTGGTCGTTTGCACATTGGCAAGATGTTGGCTAGACGTATTTGGTAGCATTGTAAATTACAGGCTACATGGCCCCCACTTATCATATTTTTCCCAGTTTTTAACCCAACCCACCCACACAGCACATATACATCTGGCCAACGTCAGCAGGTTTACATCGGGAATATATCTTGTAGGGGTCATTTGCACATTAACAAGACATTGGCTAGATGTCGGCCCCTATACAAGTGTCAGAATCTGGACAGGGTCAGATCCGGTCCACGCTTTGTGTTCTTGTTTGGACTCATTATTCATATTATCATCATTATTAGTATTTTCTTCCTTGCCTTCAGTTATATTCATTGACATTCATTCACATATTTTATTTGTGACAGTGCTGTGTTTATTTCTGCTCCTTGTTTATTGGTGTTTGTGTTGTTAATCATTCACGGCTGAGCCTCATTGTTCTAATCATCTCCTCGATTAATACTGCTCACTCCCTACCCTCTGTTCGGCTTCCTCATCATTTCCCACCAGTCTGTTGGTACACTTCTTGATGCAAGTTATATTTGCCGTTCCTCTTCATTTGTCTGTTTTCAGCCCTTGCGCTGCATTTATTTGTCAATAAATATGCCAAGATGTCGCCCAGCCTGTGAGTCCATCCTTAAGCCCCGTAGGGGCACCCATCACAGTAGGAAGCCGACAGTTAAGGACTCAGTGGGGTAAATAATAGGAGGAAGGAGTCGCCGAGCCTGGAGGTAGTGGTGGAAATTGTTGACCAGCTCTTCCGGCTCATGGACCAGTTTTTTGATGATCCCAATCCGCTGGAGGGATTGGGGATTCTGTGGCAAGTGGAGGAACTCCTGTTCAGCTGCCTGGACCTGTTGCGTAATCCCGAGCCAGCTAGACTGTACGCCAGTATGTCCTGGGTTTGGGACTTGCTCTGGTGCTTGGGTACTCTGCACTACTCCTCTCAGCCTTGCCCCAGATCATCGATCCCTTCCTCAGCTCCAAATAAGTCACCTTCCTCCTTCCCTGTCATTCCTCCTTTACCTGCTGCCTCTATTCCATCAGCCACGGCAGTAGACGCTATGGAGCAGGAAGAGCAGAGGCAGATGGTCCTCTCGCAAGAGGACATCTTATTGGATTATAAACCCTGGCTCATTCCTGAGGTCTTATTCCCTGCGCAAGAGGACCAACTGACTTCAAAAGGGTCAGTGAGAACGCGAGCCCCAGGGAGATCCCACTCTCCTCGCCATTCTGGCCCGACACCAGAGATCACCTCCGCAGCATCGCCGGAGATTGCCTCAACCACTGCTTCACTTCAGACCTCCACACTCGCTGTTTCACTCCCTAGCTCCTCACTTGCAGCTTCGTCAGCAGCTCCTTTCGAAGTCGGCATCTCAGCAGTATTCCCTGAGTCCATCTCGCTTGTACCAGCGGCGTCTCCGGAGACAATCTCATCTGCATTCCGGGGGTTTTCTGCAGCCACTCACAGGGATTTCCTCAAATCAACAGTGGCAGCTCTAGCAGTGGCAGAGGGCGGAGCAGAGCAAGTACTTTCATCTGTTTTAACACCTATTAATGAAATATACTGCCTTGCTCCGAGCGAGGGTTCCCAGTCACAGCCGCCTGCTGTTTCGGGTCCCTCGCTACCTGTTTCTGCTGCCATCTCCATGCTGACTCTCACCTCTGCTCTTCCTCTCTCTCCTGAGGTTGTCTGCACCGCCACGGCCTCCACATCCGAGAGGATGAGCTCCCCAGCAGCTGCTGCTCCGCTCCACATGCACGCTCCTGCAGAGACTGCTCCTCTCCATGTGCATGCTCTTGCAGAGACTGCTCCTCTTCACATGCACGTTCCTGTTGTGACTGCGTTGGTTGCAGCTCCTCCTGCTGGTCAGCTGTCATTGTTGGTTTTCGTTGCTGATCAGTCTGGGTCAACTGGGTTCGCCGCTGATCAACCTGCGCAGCCTGGTTCTGCTGCTGCTTCACCTGCAGCTCATCTTGAGGTCATCACTCCAGCAGCAGGAGACCGGGAGCTAAGGCAAGTACTCTTTCTATTATCTTCTACATCAATTTTAGAGTACAGATTTCACCTGCCTCTGCGCCCTCCCCACCAGTCTCTGCTGCTGATGACTATGGTGCCACTTTACTGACCTCCTGTTTTCCCCTCTTGTCCAAGGTGGCCATGTTAAGGATGGAGCCGCAGGAGGACCACACTCCACCTCAGCCACCTGCCATTCCAGAGGTCAGGGGACCTCCACCCATCGTTGTTCCAGAGGTCGGGGGATCTCCATCCGTCGTTGTTCCAGAGATCGGGGGACCCCCACCCGTCATTGTTCCAGAGGTTGGGGGACCTCCACCCGTCATTGTTCCAGAGGTCGAGCAGTCCACTCCACCTGTTGTTGTTCCAGAGGTCGGGAAGTCTGCTCCACCCGTCGTCGTTCCAGAGGTCGGGGGCCTCCACCCATCATTCCGGTGACCGAGCAGTCTTCTCCACCTTTCATCCCGTCATTCCGGTGGCCGAGCAGTCCGCTTCACCTGGGCCGTTCAAGCAGTCTGCTCCACCTTTCGTCCCAGAGGCTGGGAAGCCTCCACTTGCCATCACAAAGGCCAGGGGGGGCCCTCCTTTGTTTGCACCTGAATACAGCACGCCACTGTTAGCTGTTCCTGAACTGCTCTTTAAGCTCAACTCACCCCGTCCTTTGGTCTGGTGGCCCAGAGAGTCTGGCAGGCCACCCAATCCACCCTGGCCCTTAATTTGGGGTCCAATGGATGCGGGTAGACCCCCTGAACCATTTTTCCCCATGACTTGGTGGGATTGTGGGAGGCCACCAGATCTACCTGGTTCTCCTGGTTTGATGGTCCTGGGACAAAGGAAGACCACCCGGCCCGCCATGTTCCTGTTTTGGGGTCATGGACAGTGGTTGGCCCCATGTGACTGTGTGTTGTTTTGGACTCTGCGGGGGGATGTTTCTGTTTCAGGGTCAGACCCTGTCCACACTTAATGTTCTTGTTGCTGGAGGTTTCTTCCTGCTAAAAGGGAGTTTTTCCTCTCCACCGTCACAAAGTGCTTGCTCACAGGGGATCGCCTGATTGCTGGGGTCTTTCTGCAATTGTGGGGGTTTCCCCTACAGTTTTACTACTACGAGATGATTGTTGTGAAATGGCACTATATCAGTAAAGTTGAATTGAATTGTTTGGATTCATTATTAATGTTATCATCATTATTAGTATTTTCTTCCTTGCCTTCAGTTATATTCAACCTTAGTTATGTCTTATTCTTTGTATTGTTACTGTTATCCTGTCTTGCCCATCATCTTGTGTTTATTTATTGTGACAGTGCTCTCAGTTTATTTCTGCTCCTCCTTTATTGGTCTTTGTGTTGTTAATCATTCACAGCTGAGCCTGATTGTTCTAATCATCTCCTCCTCTATTAATACTGCTCATGCCCTACCCTCTGTTCAGCTTCCTCATCATTTCCCACCAGTCTGTTGGTACACTTGTTGATTTAAGTTATATTTGCAGTTCAGCTTCATTTGTCTGTTTTCAGCCCTTGCGCTGCATTTATTTGTCAACAAATATGCCAAAACGTCACCCAGCGTGTGTGTCCATCCTTAGGCCCCATAGGGGCACCCATGACAATAAGATTCCCGATGTATTCCCGATGTAAACTTTGTATGTTAGCATAACGTACATGTGATGTTGGGGTAGAAAAAAAGCACAATCAATGACTCCTTTCTTGTATGTTGTAGATTTCTTGTTAATTAAACTTCTTGGAATTTGTTTTTCTTACTAATTACATAAGTTTTGCATTTTTTTTTCTGGTTTATTCAATTACCATGCAGGATTTCCTTTAAACATTGTATAAATTAGCATAAATACAGCTTGGTGGAAACACAGTGAGTGCTTCATTAATAAGCATATTAAGCTTTTTTTTCCCCCCTGGTGACATGTAACGGTGAAATGGAAAAGGCACAGGAGGTTTAATCATCACTGACCCTCTTCCTCTCAGAGAGCGTCTGTTGTCACCGAGGCAGTTACAGAGAAATATGGGGTGACCCGAGTCTGCTGAGGAGAGGGTTGGGGGGGTGGGGATGACTTTTTTTTTCCTGGAATACACGAGGCTGATATCCATTGCTCCATTAGCCTAGCATGCCGTTTACGTGTTTGTGCGCATATGTCTGCTGCTTCACTTTAAACCATCTTTGATACAGACATTATGTTAAAAGCAGGGCTGATCAATAACTCGACTGCAGCGCTGCAAACATTTTTAATAATGTCTGAGTGCACCCGCGCGCGCGCGTGTGTGTGTGTGTGTGTGTGTGTGTGCCTGTGTGAGTTACGAGCTCTCCGGGAGGCTGTAAATGTGACATCTGTCCAATATTTAGCTAAAAGACACAAAAGAGAGGCTTCCACTACCTAAACGCTATGCCACCGGGAGATAGCTGAGAGAACAACGGTGATTCTCTGTGTATGTGTGTGCATGCGTGCGTGTGAGTGTGCGCTGATAACAGACAGGTTTGAAGCTCTCTGTTTTCTCCTCAAAGCTCTGGTGAATCCCTCGTCTTTCTTTCTGCAGTAGAGCAGTTTTAATGATCATCATCATTTCATTTTCTACTAAAACTAAAGTGCTGTACTTTAAAATGCACCATAAATTAAACTTCTGTCATAAAGGTGTATATATATTAGTGCTGTCAGATGATTAACGTTTTTATTCATGATTAATCACACTGCATGTCTATAGTTAACTCTTGATGAATTGCACCATTTTTTATCTGTTCTCATGTAAATGTAAAGTTGAACTTTTTGTTCAAAGCAGCCTTCTCTTTGTCCGTTTCGGCTCATGGAATCTTTGTTCCTGGGTCGCTATCCACACCGTCCTCTATTACTTCCAAACCCAGCCCAGCATGTTCTTGATACCCACCTGCTGCTCTATTATCAGCCAGTCTAGCTGTCAATCATGTGGACAGCAGTAAGCTAACAAGTTAGCTTAGCAAGCGTGGTTGTGTCAGCTGGCCGATAACATAAGGTAGCCACTAATGTCAGCTAGCCAATGGCCAATGTCAGGTAGCTGCTGATTTCCCACACTATGGCGTGGATGAAGGGGAAGGGTTGGAAATGTGAGGGTACCTCACAATACGATACGTATCGTGATACCTGGGTCACAGCGCAGTACTATCACAATCTGCAAGTGAAGACGTGGCTAGACCCTCTGCAGTTTCCATATCAGCCCCATTTAGGAGTTGAAGACGCCGTCATCTACCTGCTGCAATGAGCCCATTTGCACCTGGATGGATGAGGAGACACTGTGAGAATCACATTCCTTGATTTCTCCAGCGCCTTTAACACCACCTAGCCACTGCTGCTGGGTGAGAATCTGCGGATGATGGAGGTCGACAGCTCAGTGATCTCCTGGATTACTGACTACCTGACAGGCAGGCCACAGTTTTTCTGGCTGGGCAGTGTCTTGTCTGATGTAGTGGTTCATGATATGGGAGCTCCACAGGGGACTGTGCTTTATCCTTTCCTCTTCACCTTATACACCACTGACTTTCAGTACAACACTGAGTCATGCCACCTACAGAAATTCTGATGACTCGGCTCATGTTGTGTGTATAAGAGAGGGAGAGGAGGGGGAGTACAGGGCACTGGTAGACAGATTTGTGGAGTGGACAGAGCAGAATCACCTGAGGCTGAATGTCAGCAAGACCAGAGAGATGGTGATTGACTTCAGGAAGAAGAGGACATCTTCACAGCCATTGTGGATTGGGGGGAGGGTGTGTGTGTGGGGGGATAGTAGAGAACTACAAATACCTGGGTGTCATGATCAGCAGTGGAGTGGACTGGAAGAAGGGGATGAGCAAATTCTACTTTCTGAGGAAGCTGAGATCCTTCAGTGTGTGCAACAAGATGTTGGAGCTTTTCTACCAGGCCGTTGTTGCCAGCGCCATCTTATTTGCTGCTGTCTGTTGGGGTAGCAATATCAGAGCCAGCGACACCAACAGACTTAACAAGATTATCAAGAGGGTTGGCTCTGTGATTGGTCTCAGGCCGGAGACCTTTGAATCTGTTGTGGAGAGGAGGACACTGAACAAACTGCAATCCATCATAAACAGTCCTGATCACCCCCTCCACCACACACTAAACAGACAGCAGAGCACTTTCTCTAGCAGACTGCTACAGCTCTGCTGCTGAATGGCCAGGTACAGGAAATCTTTTCTGCCACATGCCATTTCATTGTACAGTAACTCTAATGTTGAATTTTGGTCATAACAATACTGCCATACTGCACCCTACAGTATAACTGGTACCTTGTATTTCACCCTGTGCCTTATAATCCTTCTTTGTACAGTCAGTACTATCCATAGACTCATAAGGATCATCATCTATTTAACCTAGTAGTAGCCTATGTTGTATCTAAAGCTATCTAAGTATTTTTACTTTACTTCCCAAGGTAACTCCTTTTTCTATAATGCTATGTGTATTTCTGTCGGTTGGGTGGTCTGTGTCATGCTGCTGTTGTGCTATAATTTCCCAGTTTAGGATCAATAAACTCTATCTGTCTATATGTCTATCAATCTGTCTGTCTGTCTTTCTGTGTCACAAAACAGTCTTCATTTGTGGAGATTTTAACATTGACTTGCTTAATCCAAATAAACATAAAATGATAGATTAATTTATTAACACCATGTACAGTATGAGTTTCTACCCCAAAAACACCAGGCCTACTGGAATCACATCACACTACACTCTTAGATAATATCTTTACAAATGACATGGAAAATAGGTTGGTGAGTGAACTGCTAATAAATGACATCAGTGATCATTAACCAGTTTTCACACTCTAGGATAGGAATTACAGGATTAATAAATTGGACAAAAATAAACAATGTAGATGGACAAGATCAGAAGAGTAATTAAATGCTTTTAAAACTGATTTAATGAATCACAATTGGGATAAAATATATTTGATAAATGATGTAAATGGTGCATATGATGAGTTTCTGAGAATATTTCTATTATTATATAATAAAAACTGTCTAGAAAGGCAATGGAATATTAAACATAAGTATTCTAAATGTCCATGGATAACAAAGGGTCTGAAAAATGCATGTAAAAAGAAAAATGCACTATATAAAGAATTTATAAGATGGAGAACTAGAGATGCTGAAATTAAATATAAAAAATTAAAAAATAAATTAATTAATATAATATGGATTAATAAGAAAGAATATTAAAGAAGGATGTTAGATAATAATAGAAACAATATTAAAAATATATAGAGTATACTGAATAGTGTTATCAAAAATGGGTTGAAGCAAAATGACTATCAGACTATTTCATTGATAATAATAATAATGAGGAATACAGTATGGATGTTGCAGCTAACAGTGTTAATAATTTCTTTGAAAATATTGGACCAGATTTAGCAGGGAAAGTAGACGATCGCGGGACAAGGGAGGGGAATGTAGAGAGTTTAATTGATAGAAATTCTCACACAGCTGTGAATAAAAATGAACTTTTGGATATAGTTAAAAATGTAATAAAAAAACATCTTTTTATTATAATGGAATTGATATGACGGTGGTAAAAAAAAAAAAAGGTCATTGAGGGGATTTCAAAACCACTGACATACATCTCTAATCTCTCCTTTCAAACTGGTACATTTCCAAACAAAATGAAAATAGCAAAAATTATACCTTTGTATAAATCTGGCAACAAGCATCACTTCACAGACTACAGGCCTGTTTCCTTACTACTGCAATTCTCAAAAATTCTGAGAAAACTTTTTAGTAATGTACTGGAAACATTTATTGACAAGCATGAGCTACTCACAGATAGTCAGTATGGGTCCAGCTCAGACAGATCAACATCTCTGGCAATACTGGACTCCACTGAACATGGCACAAATTCCATAGATAAACAAATTGCAATTGGGTTATTCATAGATCTTAAAAAAGCATTTGATACAATAAATCATGAGATATTAATCATGAGATATTAATTAAAAAACTGGAATGTTATGGCATCGGGGGTTAGTCTTAAATTGGGTGACAAGCTATTTTTGCGACAGGTAACAGTTTGTGAAGTTAAATGATTGTTGCTCATTGTGTCTGGACATAGCTTGTGGTGTCTCCCATGGGTCAGTGCTGGGTCCATAATTGTTTAATTTATACATTAATGATATACACTACCGTTCAAAAGTTTGGGGTCACTTAGAAATTTCCTTATTTTTGAAAGAAAAGCACTTTTTTTCAATGAAGATAACTTTAAACTAATCAGAAATACACTCTATACATTGCTAATGTGGTAAATGACTATTCTAGATGCAAATGTCTGGTTTTTGGTGCAATATCTACATAGGTGTATAGAGGCCCATTTCCAGCAACTACCACTCCAGTGTTCTATTGGTACAATGTGTTTGCTCATTGCATCAGAAGGCTAATGGATGATTAGAAAACCCTTGTGCAATCATGTTAGGTCTGCAATGCTGTAATTGCTGCAAATGGAGGATTCTTTGACGAAAGCAAAGTTTGAAGGAAAAAATTATTATTTCAAATACAAATCATTATTTCTAACCTTGTCAATGTCTTGACTATATTTTCTATTAATTTTACAACTCATGGTGGTAAATAAGTGTGACTTTTCATGGAAAACACAAAATAATTGTCTGGGTGACCCTAAACTTTTGAACTGTAGTGTATGTTTGATTAATTGATTGATTTTTATTTGACCATTGTTAAAGAAAGAAAAAAGAGAGTTCAAAACACAACAAAAAAACAAACCAAAAATAAAATGCTCAAAAGGAGTGGGAAGAAGCCAATGCTTATACAGTCCCACCCCTTCTCCACACCAAACAAATTACAGTATTACTCATAATCATCATTATCCCACAACCACATTCACCATAATACACCCATAGTCAAATTATACAACAAAAATGACACAACAATAACAGTCCATATCCAACAATATTACAACAACAATAAACATACAATTCTGGCATGTTCAATGCAAACACAAACAACACCATCACCTTCACAATCACCATAACACACAACAACCTTCCCTCACTGAAGACACAATGTAACATCACTGCCCTTCATTCTCATACTGCTCAAAAATCATTTCTTTATATGTTGATTTAAATATATGGATGTTGGGACATTGCCTGTGTTTCTCCCCCAACCCATTCCACAGTTTTGCCTCACACACAGACACACAAAAACTCTTCCGTGTAGATCTAAGTGAATTTTAAATTTTGTATTCCCCCGTAAATTATATTTCCCTTCTCTCTCCCTGAATAGATTCTGTATATTGTGTGGCAAGAGGTTTTTACTAACTTTAAACATTAATTGTGCTGTGTAATAATGAACCAGATCCCATAATTTCAATAACTTCGAATGTAAAAACAATAAATTAGTATGTTCGAGGTACCCGACTTTGTGTATAACACAGACTGCCCTTTTTTGTAATATTAACAATGAATTAAGTTTACTTTTATAACTGTTACCCCAAACTTCTATACAATAAGTCAAGTATGGAAGTACTAATGAACAATACAAAATATGAAGTGATTTATAATCTAGGACCTGCTTAATTTTATTTATAATTGCAATATTTTTTGCAACTTTATTTTGTATGTATCTGACATGTGGTTTCCAACTAATTTTATCATCCAGTACTACACCCAAAAACTTGATCTCCTTAACTTTTTCAATAACTACATTATCTATATGAATGTGTATGTCTTCTTTATTTTTACAATTACCAAATATCATTACCTTAGTTTTATCTATATTTGGTGATAGTTTATTACAATCCATCCATTTTTTTAGCTTATTTAATTCATTATTTATAGTATGGATTAGTTGATTATAATTATTTCCAGAATAAAATAAATTAGTATCATCAGCAAATAATATTATTTTTAATAATTTAGAAACTTGGAATATATCATTTATATATATGTTAAATAATTTGGGGCCCAATACTGACCCTTGGGGGACCCCACAGGCAATTCCCATACACCCAGACAGATATTCTCCCATTTTCACAAATCGTTGTCTCTCAGATAGATAACTTGTAACCCATTTCAGAGCAATTCCCCTAATACCATACATTTGCAATTTATTAAGAAGTATTGAATGATTTATTGTATCAAATGCTTTTCTAAAATCTATAAACACACCAATTGCATATTTTCCTTGATCTAATGCATTTATTATTTCCTCTATTGCATCCATTATCGCCAACAATGTTGTACTCTAGGCTCTAAACCCATATTGGTTCTGATTCAGCACATCCTGTTTATTTAAAAAGTTTTCTAATCTGTTGTTGAAAAGTTTTTCCAGAATTTTTGAAAATTGTGGGAGAAGTGATACTGGTCTGTAGTTTGTGTATTGGTGTTTATTTCCTTGCTTAAATAATGGAATTACTTTTGCTATTTTCATTTTCTGCGGGAATGAACCAGTTTGAAATGATAAATTACAAATATATGTGAATGGTTTTAATATACCATCAACAGTTCTTTTTATTAGTGCCATATCAATACCATCACAGTCAGTAGATAATTTATTTTTACACTTTTCAACAACAGATTTTACCTCTAGTTCATCCACCGCTGTAAGAAAAATTGACCGAGGGTTACTTCCAATTAAAGTCTCACTCACAGTGTCTTTTCCTTGATTTGGAATCTTTGCTGCCAACTCTGGCCCAACACTTACGAAAAATTTATTCATTTTATTTACTACCATATTCTTATCATAAATATCACCACAATTATCAGTAAAATACTCTGGATATATCATTTTCTTAGTTCCATTTTTCCTTAATTTGTTTAATATATCCCAGACTCCTCTTATATTATTTTTATTTTCATTTAACATTTTCCTATAATATAATTTTTTACTAGTTCATATTATATCAGTTAATTTATTTTTATATGTTTTATATCTTTTTTCAGATTCTTTAGTTCTTAATTTAATAAAATTTTTATAGAGATAATTTTTCTTTTTACAAGCATTTTGTAACCCTTTGGTTAACCATGGGCAATTTTTGTATATGTGTTTTTTATTAATTTCTTTAATTGGACAGTTTTTATCATATAATAATTTAAATATATCAATAAATTTATCATATGCCAAGTCCACATTTTTCTCTCTATAGACAACATCCCAATTCTGTAACATTAAGTCTTCTTTTAAATCACTGATTCTATCTTCTGTTCGTATTCTTTTATAGATAATCTTTTTACATAGTTTATTATTATTATTACTCTCATTAGCCCCATAATTAACATCTAAAGAAACAAATACAGGCAAGTGGTCACTAATATCATTTATTATTATACCACTCACCATATTATATTCAATAACATTGGTAAAAATGTTGTCTATCAGGGTAGCACAGTGTGTCGTTATTCTTGTAGGTTTTGTAATCTTTGGAAATAAAGTTAAGCTATACATTGTATCTAAGAAATCTTCAGTTGGTTTGTGTTGTTTTGTTTTCATCAAATCTATATTAAAGTCACCACAAATAAAGATATCCTTGTGTCTTATTTTTGCATACATCTTTTCCATCCCATTTTTAATTTTTTCCATATCAGATCCCGGTGCTCTATATATACAACTTACTATTATATTTTTCCTTTTTTCCATCGTAATCTCAATTGTTAAACATTCCATACTTTCATTCACTGCTGATGTCATACTGTCTACTTTTTTACTTTTTAATTTTCTATCAACATACAGTGCTACCCCACCACCACTTTTACATTTCCTATTTTGTGTGTACATCTCATATCCATCTAGTTCAAAATTTACATCTTTTTCTTCATTAATCCATGTTTCACTTATTGCAATAATCCTAAATGGTGTATTAAATTGATTCAAAAACTCCTTAATACTATCAAAGTTTGCATAGAGACTCCTACTATTAATATGTATTATTGTTAATGTTTGATCCAAATTCATAATTCCATTTAATTGTTGTTCTTCATAATAAACACACTTATTATTAATATGACCAAAATAATTGTTGTCTGGGTCAACACCTCCCAAAACGTCCTGTGGTTGCTGTTCAGCACTAACAAAATTTCCAGCTTCAATTTGCCCCACTACACCTCCATCATCAAATGAGGAAGAATGATTGACTAAAGTACTAAACATAATTTATGACCACCATGTACACCAAGAAGAAAAAAGGAAAAGAACACAAAATTTCCACTCATGATTACTGCACCGTTATTCCTGAATCAGGGCTAAGGTTTAAATCTGTCCAATTCCTCCATTTCTCTAATCATCATTACTTTAGCGTCTTTTGGAGTGCCATGTTAAGTCTCAAAAGTATTGAAACTGGTTTTGTTTGCTCGTGACACCAACATTTTTTATTCAGATGATGATTTACAGCAGGTAGTGGAAACAATAATTACAGAGATGAATAAATTAACCATTTGGTTTAATAATAAGCTATCATTAAACTTGAATAAAACTAAAATAATATACACTACCATTCAAAAGTTTAGGGTCACCCAGACAATTATTTTGTGTTTTCCATGAAAAGTCACACTTATTTACCACCATGAGTTGTAAAATGAATAGAAAATATAGTCAAGACATTGACAAGGTTAGAAATAATGATTTGTATTTGAAATAATAATTTTTTCCTTCAAACTTTGCTTTCGTCAAAGAATCCTCCATTTGCAGCAATTACAGCATTGCAGACCTAACATGATTGCACAAGGGTTTTCTAATCATCCATTAGCCTTCTGATGCAATGAGCAAACACATTGTACCAATAGAACACTGGAGTGATAGTTGCTGGAAATGGGCCTCTATACACCTATGTAGATATTGCACCAAAAACCAGACATTTGCATCTAGAATAGTCATTTACCACATTAGCAATGAATAGAGTGTATTTCTGATTAGTTTAAAGTTATCTTCATTGAAAAAAAGTGCTTTTCTTTCAAAAATAAGGAAATTTCTAAGTGACCCCAAACTTTTGAACGGTAGTGTACTTTGGAAACAGCAAAATCAATACAAATGTAAAGATTCAAATAAATGGGGCTGATCTTGAAAGAGTAACTCAAATCAGATTTCTTGGAGTTATAATAGATGAGAAAATAAGTTTGAAATCACATACATTATTAGTTATATTTACTCCAAAATTTCGAGAAATATTGCAATATTGGGTAAAGCAAGTCAGGTATTAGATCGTCCATCACTTCACATTCTATACTATTCACTGGTTTCACCTTGTTTAACTTATTGTGTAGCGATCTGGGGCAACAGCTATAAAAGCATTGTACATTCACTCTGTATTTTACAGAAAAAAGCAGTTTGTATTATTTTCAGTGCAGATTATAGGGATCATACTCATTCACTTTTCCCACAGCTTAAAATTTTGAAGTTTATAGATTTGGTTGAATTTCAAACAGTACATGATTTGTATAGAGCAAAAAACAATCAACTACCAAGAAACATCCAAAGTTTATTCATAGAAGAAGAAAGAAGCTATAACTTAAGAGGATTATATACATTCAAAATTATTAATGCACCCACCACCAGAAAGAGATTTTGTGTTTCTGTATGTGGAGTAAAATTATGGAACAAGTTAAATGTTGATTTGAAGCAATGTCCAGATACAAAGTTGTTCAAAAAGAGGGACAAAGATATGGTGTTCCAGAAATATAAGAAAGTAGATGAAAACTGATAATCAACAAAAGTCTATTTTTTTTTTTTTTTACATCACAGTCACAGAGCTTAAATTGGAAGTTTGTGTTTATGTGGTATGGATGATTAAGAATAAATCATGAAGAAGTAGGATATTTAGTTTGTTACATACTGTGGAGCTTGTGTGAGTGGGAAAGTTGTATATTTTTTTGTATTTTGTTAAGGTTTGTTTTTTGTTATATGTATAAAGAAGTTGAATCCTGGAACCTTAAGTAATGGATGACTTATGGAAAAGAGGTGGGATTATGTAAGTGTAAACTTCTACCCAATCCTTTTCCGATATGTAGACTATTAATATGAAGTCATATAAGATTCTTTATTGTATTTTGCCTTATTTTGTAATATATCATGCTTTTTTGTATATATCTTGTGTGGGGCACTGTCTACATATTTGAAATAAATGAAATGAAATAAAAATGAAAATATCTATCATCTATCTTCTATCCCTTCCTTAATAAGCATTGCGATACCATATATTATGTGTAGGGCTGGACAACTTGATTTTAAATCAGCATCAGGGTTTCCATTTATTTTCGGTTATTTTTAAGGCTCATAATTAATCAATATTGTCCAAGAGTGTGGTATCATTTCACTGTGGTAGTAAATGAGCATAATATGATAAAAACAGTCCTATATTAATTTCACACAAAATAAATGCCATCCAGTGTTTACAACACATATCTCTTGAGGGTTTGTGGGTCACGTCACGTGCACAGCGGTTAATTTGCTTATTTGCTGCATTGTGGGAGTCCTTTACGAAGCCATGATTGTGTTACCACCACATGGTGATTATGAGCCTCTTACCAGGTTCTTAAATAACCTTAGCTTGCCCATTCCCTCCGTAAAACAGTCACAATGACACGGATAGCTGTCAGAGGCTAATAGCGACTTAGCATAGTGTTAGCAACCCCACACTTCTCTCGTGTTTTCTTGGCATCCTCAGATGAAATGGTCAATCATCACATCACTCATGCCTGTGACTCTGCAGGAAGGTCTTAAAGGGGCAGCAATTCAATTCAATTCAATTCAACTTTATTTATATAGCGCCATTTCACAACAACAGTCATCTCATAGCACTATCAACTGTAGGGAGGACCCCCACAGTTGCAGAAAGACCCCAGCAATCAGGCGATCCCCTGTGAGCAAGCACTTGGCGACGGTGGAGAGGAAAAACTCCCTTTTAACAGGAAGAAACCTCCAGCAGAACCAGGCTCAGGGAGGGGCAGTCATCTGCTGCGACTGGCTGGGGGGTGAGGGGATAGAGAAGAAGAAAAGAACAGACATGTAGAGAGCAAACAGCACGATGGGGACTCAATCTATGGGAGAGAACAAACAAATGTTAATGACCAGCAAAAAAAAAATATTTCATAGAGAGTGAGGAAAGGAGTGAGGCCCAGTGCATTACTGGAGGTCCCCCGGCTGACTAAACCTATTAGCAGCATAACTAAGGGAGGGTTCAGAAAACACATGATCCCTCCCTAATTGTAGGCTATATCAAAAAGGTAGGTTTTAGCCCTATTCTTAAAAACAGAGATCGAGTCTGACTCCCGAATCCAGATTGGCAGCTGATTCCACAGGAGAGGAGCTTGATAACTGAAGGCTCTGCCTCCCATTGTACTTTTGGAGATTCTAGGTATTACAAGTAAACCTGCATTTTGGGAGCGTAGTGCTCTGTTAGGATGATACGGTAGTATCAGATCTTTTAAATAAAAAGGAGCCTGATTGTTTAGAGCTTTGTAAGTAAGAAGAAGGATTTTAAACTTAATTCTAAACTCTATGGGAAGCCAATGAAGGGAGGCCAGAACCGGAGAGATATGATCTCTCTTTCTAGTACCTGTTAAAACTCTTGCTGCAGCATTTTGGATCAGCTGAAGACTTTTTAAAGATGTTTTAGGACAACCTGATAATAAAGAATTACAATAATCTAATCTCGAGCTAACAAAAGCGTGGATCAGCTTCTCAGCATCACTCTGAGACAAGATGCTCCTAATCTTGGCAATATTACGCAAATGATAGAAGGCAGTCTTAGAAACAAATTTAATATGTGAATTGAAGGACAAATCCTGATCAAAAATAACTCCAAGGTTCCTCACAGAGCTATTAAGAGAAAGAGTAACTGCATCCAAACTGAAAGTTTGATTTGGAAAGGAATTTCTAAGGTTTTTTGGACCAACAAGAATGACTTCAGTCTTATCTGAATTTAATAGCAGGAAATTACAAGTCATCCAAACTTTGATTTCCTTAAGACAGGCTTCTAACTTGGCTAATTGATTAGTATCATCTGGCTTCATTGACAGGTATAATTGTGTGTCATCTGCATAACAGTGAAAATGTATACAGTGCTTTCTAATAATGTTGCCTAACGGAAGCATATATAAACTAAAAAGAGTAGGGCCAAGCACAGATCCCTGTGGAACTCCATGACTAAGCTTTGAGCTGAGAGAAAACTCATCATTTACATGAACAAACTGGAACCTATCAGATAAATAAGATCTAAACCACTGCAACGAAGTTCCATTAAGTCCAACATAGTGTTCTAATCTATCAAGTAGAATATTATGATCAATAGTATCAAAAGCTGCACTAAGATCTAAAAGGACAAGTACAGAAACTAGTCCATTATCAGATGCAATGAGGAGGTCGTTAGTGACCTTCACTAAGGCTGTTTCAGTGCTATGATGGATTCTAAACCCAGATTGAAACTCCTCAAATAAACCATTTCCCTGCAGGTGGTCAAATAATTGCATAGCAACAACTCTTTCTAAGATTTTTGAAATGAAAGGGAGATTAGAGATTGGTCTATAGTTAGCTAAAGCTCCTGGATCTAGCGTTGGCTTTTTGAGTAAGGGTTTAATTACAGCCGTTTTAAAAGCCTGCGGTACATGGCCTAAAGTTAATGAAGAATTGATTATATGAAGAATAAAGCTACCAATAAGTGGGAAGACTTCTTTAAATAACCTGGTAGGAATAGGGTCTAAAAGACAAGTTGAAGGTTTGGATGAGGAAACTATTTTGTCTAACTCACAAAGGTCGATTGGAGTAAACTCATCAAGACAGACATCAATAGAAGGAGTTGTAGTAGTTACAGTATTTAAGTTAACTGTGGGAAGAATCTGATTGATTTTATCTCTGATGGATGAAATTTTATTATTGAAAAAGTTCATAAAGTCCTGACTAGTAAGCTCTAAGGGGATGCTAGGATTGACAGAGTCCTGACTCTTTGTCAACCTGGCTACAGTACTGAAAAGAAACCTGGGATTATTCTTGTTCTCTTCTATTAATGCAGAGTAATAACTCGTTCTAGCTTTTCTAAGAGATTTTTTATAAATTAAAAGATGATTTCTCCAAGCTAAATAGATTTCATCTAAATTAGTAGAGCGCCATTTTCTTTCTAATTGACGAGTCTTCTGTTTTAAGCTACGAGTTTCTGTGTTGAACCAAGGAGTTAAAAATCTCTGATTAGACTTTTTCTTTTTTAAGGGGGCCACCAAGTCTAGAGCCTGATGCAGAGAAGCTGAAACACTATCCACCATGTTATCAATTACAGAAGGAGCAAGCTGTCTATAGCTTATTTCCGTTGTGTTGACACATGGCATAGAGGAAACAATCTGCATAAATTTGGAAACAGCATCATCTGAGAGGCATCTACTGTGATAATATTTTTCTTTAGGAGCCAAATAGTCAGAAATAGTAAAATCAAAGGTTAACAGACAATGGTCTGACAGTACAAGGTTATGAGGAGACACTACCAGATTTTCTATTTCTATGCCATATGTCAGAACAAGGTCCAATGTATGGTGGAGGTAATGAGTAGAATTTCCTACTTTCTGAGAAAACCCAATCGAGTCTAATATTGAATTAAAAGCCACATTAAGGCAGTCACTATCTATATCCACATGTATATTAAAGTCCCCTACTATAATTATTCTATCAGATTTCAGCACTAAATCAGCTAAGAAATCAGGAAATTCGGATAAAAATTCTGAATAGGTTGATGGGGGACGATAAACTATGGCAAATAAAATTGGGTTTAACCTGGAATTGCTAAAGTGCCCAATACTGAGGACCAGGCCCTCAAAGGAATTATAACATGTTTTTTGCTTTACATTAACTAGTAATTTGGAATGGTAAATTGATGCTACTCCTCCTCCACGACCAGAACTTCTGGGATTTTGACAGTTTAAATAACCAGAGGGAGTTGATTCATTTAAACCAACATAATCCTCTTGTCCTAACCAAGTCTCTGTAAGGGAAATTAAATCAATCTGATGATCAATTAACAAATCATGGACTAACAGAGACTTGGGAGTTAGATACCTAATATTTAATAAACCACATTTAATTTTTAAATTATGAGGAGGAACAGAGGCCAAATCATTCAATTTAGAGGCTTTATGTTTAATTTGAGTTTTACCAATATTTTGCTTTATCACTTTGGGATGCTTATACATTATATTTTTATTTACTTTGGAGGGAGCAGACAACGATTCTCTGATGGGGAAGACAGGGGCTAAGCTGAGGGGTGGCGGATGAAGAGGAGCTGCAGAGAGGCGTGTAAGACTGCGACTCTGCTTCCTGGTCCCAACTCTGAGTAGTCATGGTTTTGGAAATTTGGATAAAAAAGATGCCAGATTGTTAGATAAATGAGAAGCACCATCCAAAGTGGGATGAATGCTGTCTCGTCTCATAAGACCAGGTTTTCCCCAAAAAGAGCTCCAATTGTCAATGTAGCCCACGTCATTTTTAGGACACCACACAGACAGCCAGTGGTTCAAGGATGACGAGCGACTAAACATGTCATCACTGGTCAGATTGGGGAGGGGCCCAGAGAATACTACAGTGGCAGACATCGTTTTTGCAAAGTCACACACCGATTCTACATTAAGTTTCGTGACTTCCGACTGCCGGAGACGGATGTCATTAATGCCGGCGTGAATAACAATTGTGGAATATTTACAGTTACTTTTAGCCAGCATTTTCAAATTTGACTCGATGTCGCCTGCTCTGGCCCCAGGAATGCACGTGACTATGGCCGCTGGAGTCTCTAGGTTCACGTTTCTGACTACAGAGTCGCCAATGATCAGAGTTTTTTCCTCAGCGGGTGTGTCGCTGAGCGGGGAAAAACGATTAGAAACGTGAACAGGTTGGTGGTGAACCGGGGCTTTGCGACTAGGCTTCCTTCTCACCGTCACCCACCCAGTCTCCTCGCTGCAGAGGAGAGCCGGGGAACCGGTGACAGGGGGACCTAAGCTAGCTAGCTCCGCTGCAGCTAAGGGGCGTCCGTCGAGATTAACTGGCGCAGACGGTGTTTCAATGCAGCGGAGCCGGGATTCCAAATCAGACAACCTCGCCTCGAGCGCCTCAAAAAGACAACATTTATTACATTTACCGTTATCACTAAAAGAGGCAGAGGTGTAGCTAAACATCTGACAGAGAGAGCACACCAGAGGAGGAGAGGAAAGAGAGCTAGTAGCCATAGCTAGTGGCTGGAGAGCTGGAGAGCAAACCACACAGGCAGACAGCAAAACAGGAAGTGACGATACGTTACCACAAGGAAGTGACGATCTCCAGCAGTGGAAAAGCTCTCATATACACTGAATAAAAGTGACATGAGCCAGATTACATTGGTTCTACTTGCCAAACGTTGGTTCTGGTTTTACCTCGGTAAATTGCCCAGCTCTGTGTTATCTATGACAGCAAAGCTCTCAGTCTAAAGATCCATCTGTAAAACCTGTATTTCACTGGGCTGAGACTGCTGGCGACTGATGCAAACGGAATTCACGAGGAAGTATCCAAAGCATCTCGAAATGTTCAGCAGGAAGGGGGGGGGGGGGTCTCATTTCTTGTGTCAGGTTGCAGGCGCTCCATCTCTTGTGTTGCTGGAATTTTGAACATTTTTAAAAAATTTGTGCAACAAATTTGTGCAACAAATTTTTGTCTCAAAATAGTCATGGAGATAACATGAGTGCCTCAAAGCTTTCTCAATTTAGTCTCAGAAGACTGGGTGTACTGTATTTGTTGTTCTGTTTTGTGTATACTTTATGGCTCATATCCTTGTAACTCACTATCAGTTATATAGTCAGTTCTAAATGAATCATGTATTAAAGCCAGAAAAATAATTAGCAGGTTTAATATTTTTTATCATCGAAATGTTCTCACACATTTTAATAATATGATTAAACAGCCTGGAGTATTTCACCATAAATACATGATTATCAATTCTTTAGATTGTTATTTTTCAATTTAAAGAAAAAAACAGATTAAGTGGTTTGAAGAAATGGCTATGTGCTTATCATTAACATCCTCAGAATTTATGTGCATTCCATCAGTGTGAGCGGTTTGGATCAAATTAAACAGGAGCTCGTTAAATCCAGGAGGGCCGTAATAAAGGTGACAAGGGCCCCCCTGATGGAGGGGGCCTCTCCGTAGATGATGAGCCGATAAAATACAGCGTTTTCCAATAGATTTACTCTCCCTGGAGTAAATAAACCGTCACAGTCAGCCCGACCCGGGTCAGCTGAAGCCGTAAAACGTGTTACAGCCTCATTAATTCATCAGTGGTAATCACCAGTAAAACAGCAGAGGGCTCATGGGAGACGTTTCAGGGACAGGGTACACCTTGTTTATTTTATTTATTTCTAACTTTTTCATATAAATTTGTGATTTTTTTTCCATAAATTTGCATCTTTTTCCCCTCATACATTAGCAATTTGTTCCTGATAAATTAAAATCCTAATTAATTATTATGGGATTTTTTTGTTATGGAATTCCATCAGTAAAACCTCCCAGTTTAGGTTCAGGTTACTTTATTTGTACCCGTAGGTAGATTTGTTTTGTTTAGCCCCAAATCATTATTAAACCTTTATATAATATTAAATAACTAAATAAAATACGGTTAAAATACGGTTCCAAGGTTGTCATAGCCAGGAGCGGCACTGGGGTTAAGCTCCCAGTGCTCATAAAATGCTCCTTATGGCGTGCGTCTCGAAAAGCCTCTGACAACTAAGTCCAACTCCTAGCCTGCCCGTGTGGTTTAGTCTCTAAGCCCGGCGGAACTGCTTTTACTAATAGGAGAAGGGGCGAGGGTGGATCTCTGGCGCCTTAAAACCAGATGCTTCGGGTAGATGGTGGCTCGTCAGCCTGGGAAGGTAGCCCATCTAGGGGAAGGTAAACCCTGATTTCAAACCTCCGCTGCCTTGCGGCATACCCGGTCACGGGAAAGGCTTCGGGAGTCAACCCTGAGGAAAAATCCGGAGTCGGAGCCCCTAAGGCAGTTCTATGTTGTGCTCAACATTGTTCTGGCAGCTCCTGCAACGGCGCTGGTGCCAAACTGTAGCAGCCCTGCTGTTCCTTTGGATTCATCAGTGACGTGGAGAGGGGGGACATGCTGCATGGGCAACATCTTATCCTCCATATCTTCCTGCCCAGGCTTGAATCCTACCAACGCCCAACGCTGGAAGGTAGAACACCGGATCACTGGAGAGGACACTCCAGCTTCGCCTTTGGCGTAGACAAAACACGGGGAATGACAGTTACCAGTTATAAGCCACCGCTCAATTGGCGTAGAGCTCGGCACCAGGGGTTATTCCCGACGGTGGGAGGGATCATCGGATCTCACTGGACAGCTACCGCCCGCCTCAAGCTGGGCAGCCCCCAGCCAATAAGGTGATGTCCCGCCACAGCTTGCTTTCCTCATTGGGTGCATGGGGATCAGGAGAAATCCGAACAGCAGGCTGAGAACTTTCGCACCAGGCAAGACAATAAAACAAAAGAGACCAACTCTAAAACTGGGAACTTGGAACGTCCGCACTATGATGACAGGACTCGCTATTAACCTCAAGGACATCAACAACACCAGGAAGACTGCCATCATCAATAATGAGCTGAAGAGACTGGGAGTGGATATCGCCACTCTCCAGGAAACACGGTTGGCTGACGCAGGCACACTGAGAGAGAAGGACTACACGTTCTACTGGCAGGGAAAGGGCAGTGACGAACACAGGGAACACGGAGTGGGCTTTGCAGTGAAGAACACCTTGCTGAAGATGGTGGAACCGAGCAGCACTGGCTCTGCTCAACTCCTCACCCTCCGCCTGAACACCATTCAAGGCCCAGTCACCCTCGTCAGTGTGTATGCCCCAACACTGACAGCCACACCAAAGGCAAAAGACGAGTTCTACGAGAATCTCGCAACAACTGTCAGGATCGTCCCCAACTCTGAACAACTCATTCTCCTGGAGACTTCAATGCCAGAGTGGGTGCTGACCACGACTCCTGGCCCTCCTGTCTTGGACCTTTTGGCGTGGGCAGAATGAATGACAACGGACAGCGGCTGCTCGAGTTCTGCACATATCACGATCTGTGCATCACAAACTCGTTCTTCAAGACCAAGCCCCAACACAAGGTTTCCTGGCAACATCCACGCTCAAAGCACTGGCACCGGCTGGACTTGATCCTGACCAGGCGCACCTCACTGAAGAACGTGCTAATCACCCGTTCGTTCCAGAGTGCAGATTGCGACACAGACCATTCATTGGTGTGTTGCAAGGTCAAGCTGCAGCTGAAGAAATTCCATCGTGCTAGACAACCTGGAAAGGCACAGATTGACACCAGCAAGATGGCTCAACCAGAACTTGTTGAGCAGTTTGCCTCCACCTTTGAGAAGGAACTTGGTGTACCACAAGAAGGAGAATCTGCAAAGCAGAAGTGGGAAGAGCTGCGAAACACCATCCACCGCACAGCCTTGGCTACCTTTGGGAGGAAGACCTCGAAGTCACAGGACTGGTTTGATGCCAAGTTGACCGAGATGACCCCCATCATTGAAGCCAAGCGCTCAGCACTTGCTGAGTACAAGAGGTACCCAAACGAGAAGAATCTCCAGATTCTCAGGGCTGCGAGAAGCAAAGTTCAGCAGACTGCTCGGCGCTGTGCCAATGAGTACTGGACTCAGCTCAGCCAAGACATTCAAACCGCTGCCATAACAGGGAACATCCGTGGTATGTACGACGGCATCAAGAAAGCACTTGGTCCGGCTCAGAGCAAGACAGCCCCCCTCAAATCCTCCACTGGGGAGATGATCACAGAAAAGAACAAGCAGATGGAGAGATGGGTGGAACACTACTTCGACCTCTACTCCAGACAGAACACCGTGACACCGTCAGCCCTTGATGCCATCGACTGCCTGCCATCCATGGACGAACTTGACGCCGAGCCAACCATCGACGAACTCAGCAAGGCCATTGATAGCTTGGCTGCTGGCAAGGCACCCGGCAACGACGGCATACCCCCCGACCTGATCAAGCACTGCAAGACCGCCCTACTGCTGCCATTGCATGACGTCCTCTGCCAGTGTTGGAAGGAAGGTGCCGTACCACAGGACATGAGGGACGCCAAGATCATCACCCTCTACAAAAACAAAGGGGAGAGAAGCGACTGCAACAACTACAGGAGCATCTCCCTCCTCAGCGTTGTTGGCAAAGTCTACGCACGAGTTGTTCTCGTTCGTCTACAGAAGCTTGCCGAACGTGTCTACCCCGAGTCTCAGTGTGGCTTCCGCGCTGAGCGATCGACGGTAGACATGATATTCTCCATCCGCCAACTCCAGGAGAAATGCAGAGAACAGAACATGCCCCTGTACGTCGCCTTCATCAACCTCACCAAAGCGTTCGATCTGGTCAGCAGAGAGGGCCTTTTCAAGATCCTGCCAAAGATAGGATGCCCACCAAAGTTACAAAGCCTCATTGAATCGTTTCACACCAACATGCAGGGGATAGTGCAGCACGATGGCAACGTCTCAGAGCCTTTCAACATACGCAGCGGAGTGAAACAGGGCTGTGTACTTGCGCCAACCCTCTTTGGGATTTTCTTTGCTATGCTCCTGAGGCATGCCTTCAGCACAGCAACAGAGGGAATCTACTTGCACACAAGATCTGACGGCAGGCTTTTCAACCTCGCCCGCCTGAAAGCCAGAACCAAAGTACGCGAGGCTCTAATCAGAGACATGCTGTTCGCAGACGACGCTGCAGTCGCAACCCACACACAGCAGGAGCTTCAGACCCTTATGGACCACTTCTCCCAGGCATGCAAGGACTTCGGGCTTACCATCAGCCTGAAGAAGACTAACGTCTTGGCGCAAGGCACGGAAGCACCACCAACCATCACCATTGACGACTACGAGCTGGAGGTCGTGAATCACCACCACTGCACCACCGTACTTGGCAGCACGGTGGTGCAGTGGTTAGCACTGTTGCCTTACAGCTAGAAGGTTCCTGGTTCAAATCCCCAGGCTGGCAGGGGTTGGAACCTTTCTGTGTGGAGTTTGCATGTTCTCCCTGTGCTGCGTGGGTTTACTCCGGGGGCTCCGGTTTCCTCCCACAATCCAAAGACATGCATGTTAGGTTAATTGGCTGTTCTAAATTGTCCCTAGATATCTGTTTCCTATAGGCCCTTAGAATAGAGGGTTAGTATTAGTGAAAGCGCTTTGAGTGGTCTTTGTGACTAGAAAAGCGCTATATAAGTGTAGGTTAGTTAGTTAGTTAGTTAGTAGTACCTGGGGTCCACGATCAGCAACAACCTCTCCCTTGATACAGAGATCAACAAGAGGATTGGAAAGTCCGCCTTCACACTCGCTCGCCTCACCACACGAGTGTGGGAGAATCCCAAACTCTCTGTCAAGACGAAGATGGCAGTGTACAACGCCTGCGTCATCAGCACACTGCTCTATGGGAGTGAGACGTGGACAACATACGCCCGGCAGGAAAAGAGACTGAACTCCTTCCACTTGCGCTGCATTCGCCACATCCTGGACATATCCTGGCAGGACAAAGTGCCCAACACAGAAGTTCTGTCCCGCGCCGGCCTTCCCTCCATGTTCACTCTACTCAGACAGCGCAGGCTCCGCTGGCTAGGCCACGTTCACCGTATGGAGGATGGCAGAATCCCCAAAGACGTCCTCTATGGAGAACTGGCAACTGGCAAGAGAGACGTTGGCCGCCCACAGCTGCGTTTTAGAGATGTCTGCAAGAGAGACATGAAGGCCCTGGAGATCAACACAGAGCGCTGGGAGGACCTTGCAACGGACCGCTCCAAATGGAGAGGCACCCTGACCAGACAGCTCAAGGCGGGTGAAGAGAGACTGACTGCTGCTGCAGATGAAAAAAGGACCCGCAGGAAGAACCGCCACAGACCCAGCAGCACGGAGACCACCCACAAGTGCGACCTGTGTGACAGGGACTGCCATTCGCGCATCGGCCTGTTCAGCCACAGGCGGTGCTGTTCCAGCAGAGTAGACGTTTAGGATTCTCTTCCATGGTCATCATAGACCGACGGAGGCCGACGACGAAATAAAATACACTTGAAGCAACAATGCTAAACATAGATGAAAAAATACTGTTTTTCTTATAAATTTTTAACGTGGTAAATTTGCAACATTTTTCTCGTAAATAAAACATTTTTCTCACCAATTAACATTTTGTTGAAAATTTGCACCTTTTAAAAATATTTACTTTTTTGTAAACTTACTGTACATTTTTCTCCTGAATTTGTTTCTGTTTTAAATTTGCTACCGTGTTCTCATAAATTAAAATTTTGACTTTTTTGTGAATTTACATTTTTCTTGTAAATGTGCTCGCTTTTTATTATAAATTTGCAACATTTTTCCAAAATCTTAAAAATTAAACCTTTCATTCTTGTAAATTTGCAATTTCTTTCTCATAAGTTTTTTCTGATGAATTAATATTTTTGTTGTAAATTTTCAACTTTTTAAAATATTCAGACTTTTTTGTGAATTTACATTTTTCATATGAATTTGCTCTTTTTCTCATAAATTAAAATTTTGATTTTTTTCATGATTTTGCATTTTATTTAATTTTCTAGCTTTTTATTGTAAATTTTCAACATTTTACAAAAATTAAAAACTTTTTCCAGTAAATTTACATTTTTTCTCATAAATTACATTGTTTTCTTGTAAATTTGCAACTTTTTGAATTTTTTTTTACTTTTTCATAAATTTACATTTTCTCATAAATTTGCTACTTCTTTATTCTTAAATTTGCTATTGTTTTCTAATAAATTAACTTTTTCTCAAACAATTTTTCTTTTAAATTTGCAACATTTTAAGTCATTTTGACTTTTTTTAAAATTTAAATTTTTCTCATAAATTTTCCACCTTTTATCCTAAATTTGAATTTTTACTAATAAATTCAATTTTTTGTCATAAATTAATTTTTTTCATAAATTTGCAACTTTTTATTTTTCTTTTAACTTTTCCGCAATTTTACATTTGTTGTCGTACATTTGCAACTTTACCATAAATTTGTTGCATTTTTATTGTAAATTTGCCACATTTTTCTCATAGATTAACTTTTTTCTTATAAATAAACAACTTTTTGCTGTAAATTTGCAACTTTTTAAAAAACTTTGACTTTTTCATAAATTACATTTTTCTCATAAATTAGCTACAGTACATTTTTATAAACTAGAACAGAATAGAGTAGAATAGAATAGGCTTTATTGTCATTGTACAGTTGTAGAGGACAACGAAATTGTGGGTGCTCCACCAGGCTACTGCACAATTAAGTATGAGAGAAGGATTTGATAAAACACGGATACAGAACACACGATTAAACACACGACTGAAATAAAAATAAAAATGGCCTTGTATTATGGAAATATGCACAGGTATGGTAGTGGCTACGCGGGTGGAACTATATATATAAGAGGGTGGAGTGCAGACACACAATTGAACACACATCTGAGTAAAATGGCCCAAGGATTATGGAAAATATACATAGCAGTGATGTCACGGATGGGTCAATGAACATGAAAGTGCAGAGTCCAAAGACAGGTGTGTTATTGTGATAACTCAAAAGGCCCTCAGTTCTGTGCATGTGAGCGTTCAGAGGGAGGGGTGGGGCCTCTGACTGTTTGCAGTCCGGATGGCCCAGGGGAAGAAACTGTCAGTCTGGAGGTGTGGGACCTGATCTATGTGAACCGTCGTCCAGAGGGAAGCAGGTCAAACAGGTGGTGGGCGGGATGTGAGGGGTCTCCTGTGATGGCATTGATCTTTCTGAGAAAGGAGGATCTGGAGATGTCTTCCAGGGAGGGCAGAGGCCTCCCTGGAAGGTTTTTTGGGTGGTGTTTTTTGGGTGGTGTTGATGACCCTCTGCACACCCTTCCCCTTCCAGTTCTCAGCCGTGGAGCCGGCGTACTACGCACCCAGAGAGTAGATGATTACGCTGTCCACTGAGCAGCAGTAGAAGGCCAGCAGCAGCTTCTAGTCCAGGTTGTTCTTCCTCAGGACACGGAGGAAGTGCAGCCGCTGCTGGGCTTTCTTCACCAGGGCCTTGGTGTTGACAGTCCAGGAGAGGTCAGAGGAGATGTGGGTGCCCAGGAACCTGAAGGCAGAGACGCTTTCCACGCGGTCGCCATTTGGGGGGGGGGGGGGGGTGTCCTCTTTGTTCTTCCTGAGGTCCAGTATGAGTTCTTTGGTTTTTTGGACGTTCATTTTCAGGTTGTTTGCTTGGCACCACAGCAGCAGGTTCTGTACCTCTGCCCTGTATGCTTTCTCATTGTCATCAGTGATGAGCCCAACCAAGGTGGTGTCGTCCACGTACTTCACAATGACGGTGGTTGGGTGGGTTGGAATACAGTCAAAGGTGTACAGGGAGTACAGTAGAGGGCTTAGCACGCAGCCCTAGGGGAGCCAGTGCTAAGAGACAGCGTGGAGTGGTGGTGGGGACCAAGTCTGACTGTTTGTGGGCGGTTGGTGAGAAAGTTTTTTTTTTTTTTATTCAGGACCAGGTTGGGGGGGGGGGGGTCTGGAGGAGGGATAGTTTGCTGATCAGGATGTCCAGGATGATAGTGTTAAAAGCTAAGCTGTAGTCCATTTCTGCTTTCTTGCTCATTGTCTACACCGTTTGTGAGGCCCGATAACAAACCATAGAGTGCCCGGAGGTCTGGCAGTCTCCTCAGGGATGTGGTGGTGATTACTGGATTAAGTGCTGGAGATGTTAACGGTAAGTTGGAAACCAATGCCTAGAAGTTCCTGGTGACTGTAGGTAATTAAGTCTGTCACAGAAGGAACAGAAAAAGGCAGAAAAACACAAAAACAAGCGCAGCAGTCCGGAGCGTCTAGCTGTAGCGTGTGAACATGCTGCTGCCATCTTGACTTTTGACTTATGTTCTTATAAATTTGTTACTGTTCTCATCAATTAACAACTTTTTTTCTCATGAAAAAACAGCTTTTTTCTTGTAAATTTGCAGTGTTTTAAAAAATTTGACTTTTTTGTAGTTACATTTTTCTCAATAATTTGCAACTTTTTTAATCATGAATTTGTTACTTTTTTATTGTAAATTTGACACATTTTTCTCATAAATTAACTTTTTTCTTACAAATAAACAACTTTTTTTGTTGTAAATTTGCCACTTTTTTAAACAACTTTTTCATAAATTTACATTTTTCTCATAAATTAGCTACTTTATTTTTCCTCATAAATTTGCTACTTTTTATTTGTAAATTTGTTGCTTTTTTAACCATAAATTTGCTGCTTTTTGTAATAAATCACAAATTTTTTTCACTGGAAATCTGTAATTTTTTCTCTAAGTTTGTGAGTCTTTGAAAAATTTTTATTTCTAAATTTTCAACTTTGAGTGCCGGTTAAATTTTTATTCTGTGCAGTTTCCTAGTATTCTGTATTAGTGTTCTGTAGTCACCCTGAGATACTGCAGTATAAAGAAGAATAAAGGGCAACGCCGGTGGTAGTTGAGGGGAAATGATTCTGCAACAAAACCACTCAGTAAAGTACAAATTTGTGAAAAGTTACCCGAGTACACGTTGAGTACTCCTTCCTTCCCTCCGGTTTTTATTGTAAATATGTAGTGCCATACAGTCAGAGGAGGATGAATAATGTGGATCAAATTAAAAGCCAGTCACCTCTGTTATGACAGCGACCCACACAGGAAGGACAGGATCAACTTTATTGACCAACTTTATTGATCCTGAGGGCAGAAAAGGGGTCACAACAACATGGGAGGGGTGCAATAATTAAAACACAATAACTCGAAATATAATATGAACCGCATGACTGAAAAAAGGAGGAGGAACAACACCAAGACCTCCACCTCCTCCTGCACTGCTCAGCTATGAATCATGGGTAATAAATCAGACAGCAGGGACAGGAAGTCTGAAATTCTGATTTTTGAAAGATAGATAAATAGATAGATAGATGGATGGATGTACTTTATTGATCCCAAACTGGGAAATTACAGTGTAGCAGCAGCATGACAGTAGACTACCAAACGACAGAAGCACACACATGACCGACAAAGGGATTACCCATGGAAAGTAAAACTAACACTACTATAAAAACCTATATACATCATAGATGAATATATGATGACCCGAAAAAACACATGAATCATACCCGCTGCACAATGCAGGACTATCAGGAGCAGAGTGAAATGTGAGGTACCAGTTAGACTGTAAGGTGCAGTATGGCAGCATAGTTATGACCAGAATACAACATCATAGTGAATTATTATACAGTGAAATGGCATGTGGCTGGAAAGATTTCCTGTACTTGGCCGTTTGACAGCGAAGCTGTAGTAGTCTACTGGAGAAAGTGCTCTGCTGTCTGTCCAGTGTGTGTTGGAGGGGGTGATCAGGATTGTCCATGATGAATTGCAGTTTATTTAATGTTCTCCTCTCCACCACTGTCTCAAAGGTCTCCGGTCTGAGACCAATCACAGAGCCAGCCCTCTTGATAATCATGTCAAGTCTGTTGGTGTCGCTGGCTCTGATACTGCTATCCCAACAGACAGCAGCAAAGAAGATGGCACTGGCGACAACGGTCTGGTAGAAAAGCTCCAGCATCCTGCTACACACGTTGAAGGATCTCAACTTTCTCAGGAAGTAGAGTCTGCTCATCCCCTTCTTGTGCGCAGCATCGGTGTTGGGTCTCCAGTCCAGCCCGTTGCTGATCATGACACCCAGGTATTTGTAGTCCTCAACCACCTCCACATACTCCCCCCTAATCTGCAATGGCTGAGAAGGCGTCCTCTTCTTCCTGAAATCAATCACCATCTCTCTGGTCTTGCTGACATTCAACCTCAGGTGATTCTGTTCCGTCCACTCCACAAATCTGTCTACCAGTGCCCTGTACTCCCCCTCCTCTCCTCCTCTTATACACCCAACAACAGCTGAGTCGTCAGAGAATTTCTGCAGGTGGCATGACTCGGTGTTGTACTGAAAGTCAGTGGTGTATAAGGTGAAGAGAAAAGGAGAGAGCACAGTCCCCTGTGGAGCTCCTGTATCACTAACCACCACGTCAGACAAGACACTGCCCACCCAGACAAACTGTGGCCTGCCTGTCAGGTAGTCAGTAATCCAGGAGATCACAGAGCTGTCGACCCCCATCATCTGCAGCTTCTCACCCAGCAACAGTAGCTGGATGGTGTTAAAGGCACTGGAAAAATCAAAGAATGTGATTCTCACAGTCTCTCCTCCATCATCCAGGTGCAAATGGGCTCATTGCAGCAGGTAGATGACGGTGTCTTCAACTCCTAAATGAGGCTGATATGCAAACTGCAGAGGGTTCAGCCACATCTTCACCTTCGGCCTCAGGTAGGCTAAGACCAGTCTCTCCAGGACTTTCATCACATGAGATGTGAGGGCAACTGGTCGATAGTCATTCAGGTCTGATGGAGATGACTTCTTGGGGACAGGAACCAGGCAGGACGTCTTCCACAGCACCGGTACTCTCTCCAGAATCAGGCTCAGGTTGTACAGGTGTTTCAGTACTGAAGCTATCTGGTTGGCACAGGTCCTCAGGATCCTGGCGGAGATGCCATCAGGGCCCGCAGCCTTCCGCTGACGGAGTCACTCCAGCTGTTTCTTAACCTGGTTTGTAGTCACAGTGATGTGAGATGGAGGGAAGTGCTGCACAGGAGAGTGGGGGAGAGGGCTGGCTGTGTTGTGGAGGGACAGACGGTGAGTTGAACCTATTAAAAAACAGATTTAGCTCATCTGCTCTCTCAAGGCTCCCAGATGTCTGTCTGTCTCTCCCCTTACACCCAGTTATTTGTTTCATGCCCAACCACACATCCTTAGTATTATTTTGCCTGAGATTATCCTCCAACTTCCTCCTGTAATTGTCTTTACACCTCCTCAGCATCTCTCTCAGCTCGTGCTGCACTCTCCTCAGTTTCTCCTTGTCTCCAGACCTAAAAGCTCTCTTCTTCTTGTTCAGAAGTGCTTTGAGGTCTCTGGTGATCCACGGTTTGTTGTTGGGGAAACAGTGTACGGTCTGAGCTGGCATGGTTGTTTGTTCACAGAATCTGATTTATTCTGTGATGCAGTCGGTCATATTGTCTATGTCCACCCCATGTGGTTCACAGAGTACGTCCCAGTCCATCATCTCGAAGCAGTCCTGTATTGCATCAGCAGCCTCCTGTGTCCACCTCCTTACAGTCCGTGTATCAGCAGGCTGCCTTTGCACAAGAACATACTTGGGTGATACCATGACCATGGAGTGATCCGATTTGGCAGTGCGGGGTAGAGCTGTGGCACTATGTGCATCTCTGGCATTGGGATACAGTAGATCCAGTGTTTTATTTTCTCTGGTGGGACAGTCAGTAAACTGGTGAAAGTTTGGTAGTGTTTTTCCCAGTGAGACGTGATTAAAATCACCCATGATGGCCATAAATGTGTCCGGGTACTTCTCCAGTAATGTGGCTGTAGTGGAGCTGATGACGTCACAGGCCACCGCTGCGTCAACTGATGGAGAGACATAGACGATAATTACCAGGGCACACGTAAATTCCCATGGCATATAATAGGGTCTCATACTCACAGCCAGCAGTTCAATGTCCGGGCTGCAGCACTTTTCCTTTACATAAATGTGTCCAGGATTACACCACCTTTCATTCACAAGAAGTGCCAATCCTCCTTCCTTTTTCCCGCTACTTATAATGTCCCTGTCCCACTGGATAGTCTTAAAGCCAGGTGTCGCTACGTTGATATGCAGGATCTGTGAGTGTAACCACGTCTCTGTGAAACACATGATACTACACTCAGATATTCCTTTTGCATCCTGACCAGCACTGTGAGCTCATCTGCTTTGTTTACCACCAACCTCACGTTTCCGGTGATGAACGTCGGTACGGACGGATGCTTCCTTCTCCTCATCCTTACTTTAGTCCCAGCCCTTCTTCTGTGGTGTTTCCTCGTGAGCACATGTGGGATGAGGGGCTTCGCTCTGAGCAGCGGCGCTGGCCTCCTCATCGCGATCAGCTGGTCGCGTGTGTAAACAACGCGTCTGCCCCACCTCTGTTGTTCTCCATTGCCTTGAGGAAGACAAAAAGTAAGAGAAAGGCCAGGGTTAAAATAGAAAAAACTTGGTCCAGTCGTTAATCTGAGTCTTTTTCCCAAGCCCTGGCGAAATGAGACACACTATATATAAGAATAAGCAGATAAAAACACAAAGACATGAGAGAGCTACTGCTGATTCGGCCACCTCTACTTACGGCGCCTTAAAAAAATGTACAGACAATGGCATTTTTGTAGTTTAACAAATTTTGTACTGTATAGTGTGTACTATGTGCTGGTACATCTCAGTAAATTACAAATGTCGTGATTTTTTTTAAATTTATTTTAAAAAGTATTACCAATATCATAAAATTTTATCTTTTTTTAGTTATATTACAAAAAATAACTTTCGGGTTCTAATTTACTGAGATGCACTAGTAGACTGTTTTAACAGGAAAATCAATTGTGAGCTGCTTCATCTGTTGCATGTTAAATATTTTCACAGTACCCTGGCAATCCAGGCAAACCCAGAATGATCTGGGCTCCCTCTGATGTCTGAGGTTATGCGTGCTAGTTGACCCTGCAAGCAATATGGGTCCTTGGTCACCTCATCTCAGTGGACATTTGAATAGGAAATGCAGATAAACATGCAATGAAGTAGGTGTCACCATCACCATTTCCCCACAGAGAGTGGAAATGAATCAGTGGGCTGTCTATCATTAGATTAATTTCAAAGTTGCAGCAGATAAGTGTGTCTGCAATAAAGACACAAATATCACAGCAGCTCAGAGTGAGCGTGAGCTGCTGTCTGACCGTCTCTAGCTGCTGTGAAGTTAATGCCAGCCTGTCCTGTCCGTGCAAACCCGGTTCCTCCGCTGCTGTGTGTTGAAATGTTACCTTAGTAACTTGGGTCCGGTCTGCTTTCTCATCTAGCGGGGGATGAAGGCAATGGGGATGGGTTTTTACAAAACTCGTGTAGTTTTTTCCTTGCCTTGCCTGTTTCTTTGCCCTGCTGATGTGAAGCACGTAGCTCTCCATTGTAACCCGGAAGGGTGAGTTTTTTCGCTCTGCACAGCGCGTGCACTCTGGGGGCTTGGCATCTTCTGCTTTTTCTGAGGTTTCAGTTGAAAGGCCGCAGTGGTTGACCACGTGCACCCCTGCATGGATGGCGACACCACTACATTTCATAGAATAAGCTCCCATTGAAAAGGACTGCTGAGTTACCAATTAACTGACAACTAGTTTAATTTCTTCAACTAAATTCTTATTGACAATTAATCGAAAGTCAATTAATCATTAACATCCCTAATTATATGTGATATTAGCTTAATGCCATCTTTATTACAATTAAGCTATTTTAGCATGAAAGCTAGTATTTTTAAAGTTTCATGTTTACATTTAGCATTTTTATGCTAACATCCTGCAACATTAAGTTATTTCTGCTTTTATGCTAACGTTTTACGAGATAAGCCTATTTTAGCCTTTTGGCTACCATTTTTTTAAAGAAGTAAGCTCATATTTAGCATTTTTAAGCAAACTTTCTTCAGCTGTATGTAAGTGATATCAGCTTAGTATCATCTTTTTTACAATAAGGCTATTTTACCAATCTACACACAGTAGTATTGCTTGAAGGTCTAACTTCCAGTAACGTTAGATTATTTATACTTTTAGGATAACATTTTTCAAGATTAGGCTATGTTTCAAATATAATTACCATTTTGTTATGGTTTACGCTTATGTTAAGCATTTTTAAGCTAACTTTTGACAACTTTGAGCTATTTCATCTTTTCAATAAAGCATACGATTAGCCCATTTTAGCAATCCAGCTAATATTAAGTTTAACCTTATATTTAGCATTTTTAGGCTAACTTGCAACTTTTAGGACTTCCGGTTATGGCTGCCACATAGGACGGACGTGTCTCGCTCTGCTCTGCTCCTGGAGAAAAAAAATCGGCAAATAACTCTCTCATTTGGGACAGAACGTATCCCAGCATTTGGGCGAGGATATGTCGGCGAAGCCTAAGGCTGGAAAACCAGGAAAAGGAAAAAGCGAGCCGCCGAAACAGTCCAAATTAACGGACTTTCAGGTCTGTGACGCAGCAAACAAGGCTCCATATATGGCGGAGGAGGCTGGCGGCGGTGCGATTTCTGCGGGGAATGGCGCAGATGCGCTGATGGCTGCCATGAGTTCAATGAGAGCGGACTTTTCCTCTAGATTTGATGGGATTATGACAGCGCTGGAAGGAATAAGAAAGGAATTGGGTGACTGTGTAGAACGAACGGCGCAGATGGAGCTCCGTCTCGCTAGTGCTGAAGATGACGTCACCCGTCTTCAATTAAAGGTGCGCCCTTTGGAAAAAAAAAATAAATCTCTGGAAGATAATATTTTGGATTTGGAATCTCGGTCGAGACAGAATAATTTGAGGCTGGTGGGTCTTCCAGAGGAATCAGAAGGTCGGGACGTATGTTCCTTTCTGGAAAAGTGGATTCCGGAGGTGCTGGGCAGCGAGGAGTTGCAATCAGCAGTGGTTCTGGAAAAAGCACATCGTATTGGCCCACGGAGAGATAAGGGACCGCCGAGGACCTTAATTATGAAGTTTCTTAGCAACAGAGACAGGATGAAGATCTTCAACGCTGCACGAGCTAAGGGGGAGATTAAACACCAGGACCAGCAGGTGCGGTTCTACCCAGATTTGGCCACAGGAATCCAGCAATTGAGGAAGCAGTTTGATCCCATACGTAAGGAGCTGCGCAACCTTGGGATTCGTCATGGTGTAATCTATCCTGCGAGACTGCTGACCACGTATGAGGGCAGAACCCACATCTTCAAGACCCCAGAGGAGGCGCAGGAGTTCATCAAGAAGATCAAAGAAGAAGAAGAGACTGGTGGGAGCTAAGCATGAACAAAATATAAGGTAGAATAATTAAGCATTTGCACAGGCATCTGACTGACTTGAAGTAAATAGTAAGTTTACAAAATATAGATTGTATTATATATTAAAAAAACAAAACAAAAACAAAACAAAACAAAAAAAAAAAACTATGATGTACAAAGTTGTTAAAAATTTTGGAGTTAAGTTGGAAAACTACAGAGGAGAGTTAATGTTACGTCATTAAAAGCAGTAGAGTTAGGGTGATTGGGAGGATGAAGAAGGAGTGGCTTAGGCTGTTCCCCGTGGGTGTGGAACGGTCGATGGCTATATCGGGAGACAGAATTTTTCTTTTGATTTTGGGGGGTTTGCCACAAGTGTGGGAAGGGGAAATTTGTTTGTGTGTAGTTTGTAGGATGAATGTTCAACCACTCATGTTTTTGCTTCTCTGTATGAGCATGTTTACACTGCAAGGTAATCCCAAACTCTCTATTGATCATGGACCAAAGTGTTAATCTTAATTTAACTTCATGGAATTGCAGAGGTCTACAAAATTTAAAAAAACTTAAACAAGTTATGAATAAAATAAAGGACATGGGTTCAAGAATTGTGTTTTTACAAGAAACTCATCTGATAGAGGAGGATGTTAAAAGAATTAGGAGTAGATGGCAGGGAAGTGTATTCACCTCTTCATTTTCATCCCGAGCCAGGGGAGTTATGACTCTCATACATAAATCAGTTCCTTTTCAAGTGAAAAATGTAATTGGAGACAAATTTGGAAGATATGTAATCATTCAAGGTTCTTTGCTATTAGAAAATATAAATCTTGTGAACTTATATGGTCCCAATATAGATGATCAGAAGTTCTTTGCTAATTTATTTCTCATCTTATCATCACTTACAGGGCAACATATAATAGCAGGGGATTTTAATTGTACATTGAATCCAGGTGTGGATAGATCAACAGGACTGGATTGTACGCACATTGGATGTAGGATGACTATTAATCATTTTATGAAAGAATTGAGATTGTTAGATATATGGAGAGAAATGAAACCACAAGTTAAAGCCTATTCTTGTTATTCCAGTACCTACAAGACATTCTCACGTATTGATTATTTTTTGATTTCCACAGAATTAAGGTCCAAGATTCAAAACTGCTTTTATGATAACATCGTGATCTCTGATCATGCACCCTGTTGTCTAATATATGTAGATAAAAAATTGACAAAGGAATCAGGTAGATGGCAATTTCAGCATAAATGGCTTCAGGATGAGGAATTTGTCAAGTATATAGAAAAACAGATAGACGAGTTCTTTGACATCAATACTACACAAACATCAGCATGTGTAAAGTGGGAGGCTTTCAAAGCTTTTATTAGGGGACATATTATTAGTTATACAGGATCAAAATCTAAGAAGACTCGAGAGGAGAGAGCTAAATTGGAACATAAAATAAAAAATCTTCAGGAAAAAGTGTATGCAGGAAGTGACCCAAGGTTGGAGAATGAATTACTGATTTTGAGAGCTGAATACGACAAAAAATCAGCGAATAGAGCTGCCTCGAGTCTTCTAAGATTGAAACAATCTTTTTATGAACAAGGTGAAAAATCGGGAAAATTATTAGCATGGCAGATTAAACAATTGGAAATTAAAACACCAATTACCAGTATTATAAGTAACGGACAGGTAGTTATAGATCCTTTAGAAATTAATAGAGCCTTTAGAGATTACTATGAAAAATTATATGATACCAAAAATGAACCTGATTTAACAAAACTAAATGGGTTTTTGAACGAACTATCTATACCGTGTATTCCAAATGAAAACAGGGAGATATTGGATTCTAAAATTAGTCAAGAAGAAGTTGGGCTAGCCATTGATAATATGAAATCAGGAAAAAGTGCAGGACCAGATGGTCTTCCAGTTGACCTTTATAAAAAATTTAAGAATAAATTAATAAAACCTTTTTTGGAAATGGTTTTAGAAGCATTTCAAAATAATAATTTACCATCATACATAAATAATGCCTTAATTATACTGCTGCCAAAACCAGGTAAGCCCTCTAATAAATGTGAAAATATGAGACCAATAAGCCTATTAAACGCCGACCTTAAGATAATCTGTAAAATTTTAGCAAGACGAATACAAGAAATTTTACCAAATATTATTAATCGAGATCAGAATGGCTTTATAAAGGGTAGACAAGGCTTCCATAATGTAAGAAGACTATTTAATATTATTTATTTTAATAAAGAAGCACCGGATACAGCTCTCCTATCATTGGACGCCGAAAAGGCCTTTGATAGAGTTGAATGGCCCTTTCTTTTTGAAGTCCTACAAAGGTTTGGACTTGGAAATAATTTCATAAAATGGGTTCAAATAATATACAATAATGCTACAGCAGAAATCCTAACAAATAACAATATTTCAAAACCAATAAAAATCAATAGAGGATGTCGACAAGGCTGTCCACTTTCACCTTTACTGTTTACTATGGCAATTGAACCTTTAGCGATAGCGATACGTTTACATTCACAAATATATGGAATTAAAGTTGGACCAACAGAACATAAAATCTCCCTGTACGCCGATGACATAATTTTGTTTATGTCGAATCTAAAAAAATCAATTCCAACCTTGTTGAATTTAATAAAGAATTTTGGGGAAATATCAGGATATAAAATAAATAAAACTAAATCTTCAATATTAATGCTAAATGAGACCCAGAGAAATTACCCAGCCCCTGAGGTAAATCAATTCAATGTTGTAAATCAGTTTAAATATTTAGGAATCCAAATTATGCCTAAGCTAGAATCAGTCGCCAGTGTCAACTATGAAGCCTTAATGTCAGATATCAATGAGTTAACTCAGAGATGGATGTCACTACCAATGTCGATGATCGGGAGAATCAATATACTTAAAAGTAATATTTTACCTAAAATACTTTATTTATTTCAATACATTCCCTTATCACCACCTTTAGATCTATTCTCAAGAATAAAAAAAAAGTTAGTGGAATTTATATGGAACAACAGGAGGGCTAGATTACGTTTGTCTTTATTATATTTACCATTTGATCGTGGAGGTCTGAAATGTCCAAATTTTATGTTGTATTATTGGTCGGCACAACTGAGGTCTATGACATATTATTTTTCATCAAATGATCTCCCTCACTGGACTGAAATGGAATCATACAATTTACCTTTACCTCTTCCCATATTCATATACTCAGATTCGGCAAAAAAATTACAAAAACAAGTTAAAAATCCATTTGTAAAGCATATGATCAAAATATGGTGTGAAGCTAAAAACTATTTAAAAGAACCACAGTTATTGTCACAATTTAGTCCAATATGGGGTAATCAATATTTTAAACCAGGGAGAGCGGACGCTGTATTTAAAGTATGGAATTTAAAAGGGATACAAAAGATTCAGGATTTATATTTGCCATGTGCAGACAACATAATGTCTTTTGAAGAGCTGAGGATCAAATTTAATCTCAATAGAACACATTTTTTTAAATATCTTCAACTTAGAAACTTTATTCGATCAAATCAAAATAAAGCTCTCACTCGACCTATTTATTCATCCTTGGAAAAAATGATGATGAAAGATAGTAAAAGAAAGGGTATTATTTCAGAGTTTTATAACTCATTGACACTATCTTCAAGTGAAAATTCACTGAAAAGATTAAACTACTGGAAAGAAGATCTGCAAATTGAAATTTCAGAGGAACAATGGGAATTGGCTTGTACAGAAGCTCAAACCAAATCAATAAATGCACGCCTTAAATTGATACATTTCAAATGGTTAATGCGGATGTATGTTACACCGGAGGAGTTAAATAGATATAACAAAAATATACCAGATACATGCACAAAATGCATGGAAAGTAAAGGAACCCTATTTCATTGTTTATGGGAATGTAGATTAATAAGAATGTTTTGGGAAGAGGTGAGGGTAACAATTGAAAAAATAATCTCAAAACAAATCATATTGAATCCTAAACTGTTTTTGTTGGGTCTGTACCCAGAAAAGCATAATTTTAATAAAAGTGAAAGAACATTCATAGACCTCAGTTTGCTTAATGCCAAAAAATGTATTGCACTATTATGGAAAAAGACTCATAGACCAGATGTGACTTAGTGGTTAAGACAGATGTTAACAAACCTTCCATTAGAAAGAATAACATATATACTAAAATCAAAGGAAATTGTGTTTGAGAATATATGGAGACCTTTTATTGATTATGTAAAAAATTTAAACATAACTCTTGAAGAAGAAGGTGAATGATGTGTGTGGACCTTGTAAATTCCAAACTGGTGAACATAATATGTATACTTATGTATTGGATTGTCTAGACTAAACAGAGGAGCATTGTTGAAGACTTGATTTTGTTGGTGGTTGTTGGTGTTTTTAGTGCATTTTTTTTTTTTTGTAGTACTTTAGTGTTAGTGTTTGATTGTTTGTATCATGTTTGTTAAAAAAAAAAAAAGGTTCAATAAAGATATTGTGGAAAAAAAAAAAAAAAAACTTGCAACTTTTAGCTATTTCTGTTTTTATGCAGACATCTTTTAAAGCCATGGCTGTGTTGGCAATCTAGCAAGTTCTTTTAAGGTTTGAGCTTATGCTTAGCCTTTTTACGATAACGTTATCTATGTAAAGCTCCTCTTTTATGTTAACCTTTTTGACCATTAGCCTATTTTACCAAGCTACATGACGTTGCTTGAAGGTTTAAGTTTATGTTTAGCATTTTTAAGCTAAGTTTCCGCATCCTTGAGCTCTTTCCACTTTTATGCTGTTTTTAATGAACAGCCTATTTTAACAATCTACCTCACATTTTTTAGGGTTTGAGCTTTATTTAGCAGTTATAAGCTAACTTTGTACAACTAGAAGCTACTTCTGCTTTTATGTCATATTTTTAACAGTTGGGCTATTTTAGCTTTGTGATTACTTTAAAGCATCACCTCATAGCTTTTTTTTTTTTTTAAGTATTTCTGGAAAGTATTTTTCAGCAAGCAGAATTCACACCATTTCCACAAGAAATTTCTGCAGACTAATAATAATAATGATGATGGATTAGATTTATATGGCGCTTTACATGTCAAGTGACATCTCAAAGCGCTTACAGTGAGTTCATTATTCATTCACTCCAGACAGACATCGATAGTGGTAAGCTACTTCTGTAGCCACAGTTGCCCTGGGGCAGACTGACGGAAACATGGCTGCCAATCCACGCCAACGGCCTCTCTGACCACTACCAAACATTTACACACATTCATACCCAGTGTCATGGACTCTGGAGGCAAGGTGGGTAAAGTGTCTTGCCCAGCGACACAACGGCAGGAAGTCTGGGGACAGCGGGATTCGAACTGCCAACCCTCTGGTTATTGGACGACCCGCTGTACCTCCTGAGTCACTGCCGCCCACATTTCCCTCCTCCGTTCCATTTTTGCTGAGCACCAAGCTTGACAGCAGGAAGTTCCATTTTTATATGGTCTTTGGCATGACCCGGCGGGACTTGAACCCTGACCTCCCGGTTGTGGGGCGGATGCTCCATAAAATGTAAAAAAAAAATAAATAAAAAATTCATTGATATATTTTTTTGAAGAATATGATGACTTTAATTCTGTACCTTTCCAAACATTTTGTTGATGAATTATTTCTTTAGATATTTGTTTTCATGAAAATACTCTCTAGTACACTTTTAAGTCTTTAGTACACTGATATTATCAAATATGTGGTCAGGACCAGTTCAATGTGAGTCCAAGTGACAACCATAGCTAAATCACATATCTTTTCTTCTCATTTTGAATCTCCAACGAGTCACAAGCTAAATTTGTAGTGTTTTTCCTTTTATATGACATTTTCCTTCTACATATGTGTACTTTTCTAGTAAATCTGTAGGGGGATTCCTCATGCTTTTGCATCTTTTTTCTTAGATTGTTTTGGGTAAATTTGGAACAATTTTAATTGCAAATTAGTTTTTTTCTTTAATTTGCAACTTTTTTCTAAGGAAATTGTTATTTTTTGCAAACTTGTGTTAGCATACCACTTTTGTCTCATCTGAAAGATTCTTGTTCAAGTTGTATTATATTTGTAATTATAATTAAGGCCTTAATTTATGCTACACAAATGTGGTAGTTCTGAGACTCTGTCAGTACGCTGTAAGCCTGGTTTCCCTCCCTCAGCTGTGTTTTTGGGGGCCGTCCTCCTCCGGGCTGCTGTTCTAAACTCCGTTTGAGACTAGCTCTCTGGTGGCTCATTACTGCTCGGCTGCGGTTAGCAGACGATAAACTGGCCTTGCTTCAGACACTTGTTGGCGCTCCCACGGAGTGATAAGTCGTGTTCGTTTCAGCGGCCAGTGGGGAGTGATGGATGGCGGCGAGGGATAGAGTGGCGCTGCAGAAATAGAGCCTGAGGGGGCGTTGGGGACGGCGGTCTGAGGAGATGAACGTTGGAGATCAGATCGATATCAGAAACTTCGGTCCATTCTTCTCCTCTACATAAATACACACAGAAACATCCTCTATGACTCAGGTCTGCTTTAACATTTCCTTCTCATTTCATCACCTAAACAGGGTCTACTGTAGAGACTCCACTTACAACCTGTGGCTCTGGGGCCACATGCATGCACATTCATGCCCAAAAGGAAACTTTTGAGGAAAAATGCAAAAATTTACAAGAACAATTTCATATTAAAGCTGCTGGCAGTGATAAACAGGCCCTGGCATGCTCACAGCCCCTACTCTCCATCAGTCTGAGCATATGGCCCCTAAAGATCACAATTTTCCACCATTTTCAATGGAAAGCCCATTCAGTATAACAGAAGAAAGAAAATGTTTTTTTCTTTTTTTTTACAAAAAGTTTGGAACCTTAAGATAAACTCAATTGCGTGATTTCGTTGGCAGCAGGATTAGGATCCACTGTAAAAAAAATTTGGTGCGGATCGGAAATTGTGTCCGAAATAAAGCTGTCCCGTGTGAAATGGCGAGGGATCACCATGGAAGTGGTTATATACTAGGTACATACTCCAGACATGTATAGGACTAGAGGTGACAGTCACCTTGACTTATGTTCCAAATTTTGTGATTCAAGGGCTTTCCTAACCATCCAAATACAGTCATGGGTTTAATGGCGAGGACTGCATTTCCATGGCAACAGCAGTGAAAGAAGAGTGAACTTGATTTGGATTTGGGTTCATCCATGCACTGTGATAAACCTTGGAAAATTTGATGTCATTCCGGCAACCAGTGCTTGAGTAATAAATAAAACAATTTGCTGCAATTCTTCTGTTAACTACTAAGTGGGGCTATAACTATTTTATATTGAAGTGTTCAGAGTCGGACTACTATCCATCATAGAAAATTTGGTGAATGTAGGACGTTTGTCAAAGTTATAACTGTTCCATGGATCATGGTGAGAAATCAAATGTTACCATATTGCCATGGCAACACCTTTGAGCATTTGTGAGTCATTTATATACCTTTTAATGCCCCATGCCTTTAAATGATCCCATGTGAAAATGAGCTCAGTCAGACTAGTTCCCTAGTACAAGCTCATTAAAATACGCACTGGTGCCGCTTTGATTCAAGATGGCGGACTTCCTGCCAAGCATGGGTCATGGCTCCAATGATATTTTTGCATGGCTCGATGTGGTACACTTTTGTGATTATTTTTGTCTTTCTACGCCAAACTAGATTTTTAGACTTTTCATTGACAGCTGACCTTTAGGGATCTCCAGGGGCCAATTTTTTAAAGGACCCCATATTTTCTTTAAAATATCAAATAGTTCACCAGTTCTGGAGTACCTCCAAAAATTCAGGAGTTTTCACTAACATTCAAGCCCTCAAATTAGTGTTTACTAGTGTTTATTATTATTATAAAAATTATTACAGGTCCAAAATAATAATATTTACATCTGAGCACCTGGATGATGAGACTCCAGTGGCCGGTAACATATATGTATATATAAACACTAGGTAGGACATGCCTACTATAGCGGCTAGCCATGTACTATCTAGGGTTTAAATATATCAATGGCTGATAAGGATGTTACAGTTGGTCACAGCCAATAGCATGACTGGGTTGATGTCACATGTCCCTAACAAGCAGTTAAGGCAAGAGTAATGGCCCTTTTCCACTAGCACCTACTCAGTTCTATTCGCTTCAACTCTGCTCGCCCCACCACGGTTTTGGTCGTTTTCCATTACAACTGAGTACCACCTCAAAGGGGGTGGGTACATTATAGCAAGGCGGCCCGTTAAGTTGTTGACATGCTGATGTTCTGCTCTCAGAAGCGAATACTTAAGAGACGGCAAGCACAACATACAAGAAGAGCACGGAGTTGGTGTTGATGGCTATCTAGCTAACTAGCTAGCTCATTGTCTCCATACAGGAGACAACGGCAATATCGTTGTTTGTTCAAAGTGAGATTGCCACCAATGGGATAAATAATGTAAAAGATGATTAAAATCATAAAACACTCACCATCCTCTATCACGGTTTTCAGCAATGCCATGGCCAAGGTGTTTAAGGATGCCTTGTCCGAGTCGAGGCCACTCTCTGTCCCGTTGCTCGCCAGTCGGTACCTGTAAATGGTGTTCATTGTCAGAATTGCCATTGTGGTCCTTGATGGTCCGGTAATAAGCTTTTAATGTCCGGTGGTACCCATGAGCAATCATCAGCTTGGAGACCTCCTGGTACACGTTTTCATTTCGGGTCGCTCCGTCTAGCTCTCTCTGGATTCTCTCGTCAGCCACCAAGCACAGAAAAGTCTGAACCTCATCGTTGGACCACGGTGTTGATTTGTGTGTACCCATTTATCTCGTTGATAAAGAAATAATAGAAATAATAAACAGAAATAATAAAAACTAAACAGAAGAATTAAACAGAAAAAATAAAAAATAAACAGAAATAATAGAAACTCATGCTTGCTGTTGCCGAATTTTACAAATGGCGAGTTTGATTCTCGTGAAGACGTCCCTCTCATGACTCATCCAGTGACATTATGCCCTGGCCAATCAGTGGCCTGCAGTCTGTTGACATCAGATTTTCAGCTCGACTCAGCTCGCTTGGAACCCCGGCTGAGTAGGTACTTAAAAAGTACCTAGTACCAGGTACTACCACCTAGTGGAAAACCCTACAAACTGAGTACAGTTGAGGCAAGTTGGGCTGAGTAGGTGCTAGTGGAAAAGGGCCATAAGAGTAGTATCTCCCTAGGCTGAGACAGCTCGCAACTAGTTGAAGATAAATGTGAGACAAATCTGAGAATTTACAACAATTTTCACTTGGAATCACATCGTCTCACGAATACTGCAATATTGTTGCACAAACTCCCAGCAAGTTTTTGGCCAAAGTTCTCCAGGTGTTTGCATACATGTCATGCAAGTGTTGCGACTAGTTGGAGAACACCATTCCTGAGGGAGTTTCCAAATTGTCTCCAAACATTCTCTGTGGTTCTCATTTTCCTCTCCTGAGTCGCAGGGTCTCACACTCGTCTCGCAGGACTCTAGCGTTACCAAATCCCTCAGATGCGCAAATGCCCAAATTTGCATGTTTTCTATATGTTTACATTAACTTCACATGCATTCGTGTCTTGCATTCGCATCTGAACGCACCTTTAGGAGGATATTGTAATCGGGTAAAAGTAAGTGCGACATCTAGTGGCCAGGAGGTGACAATGTTGTTTCTACCCCCTTTATTAAAGGATTGGGACTCCTGTAACACCCAAAAAGCTAGACACACCTCTGTTTATAAGAATAAATACTTTCTTTTTGATTATACTGGAGAATAAAATTGTATTTTTACATTTCACTAAACCTCAAACATCTGTATTTTTTCTCCCATAAGTGTCCAGTTCTCATCTGTTTAAACTGCCTTCTTTGCAATGAGCAGATGTATCAGAATCAGACGTGTGTGTGTGCGTGTTAATCAGTGTACTTCAGATGCTCTAATGATAACACTTCATAGCCGACTCTGTTATTAACGTGACGGAACGCCACGATCAGAGGCGGCTCTGGCTCTCGGGGAGTGATCAAAGCTGCGGCTCTGGACTCACTCCAGGGGTCACTTCGGTGCTCCGGCTGCTATTTCAGGAGCTGATGATGAGAAATTAAAATGCCATCAGAGCGGCAGGGATTTTCTCCCATTTTCTTGTTTGAGCACTGAAGGCAACACGCCAGACTTGGGTTATTGGAGACGACTTCAGTGTAATTATTTAGTGGTGTGGCAGAACAGGGAGTTTATCAGCATGACCTCGACTCGGGGGGCTCGGTGGCAGTGGGTTGCAAAGTGGTTTGCAGATGTGTGTTGGATGTGTAGAAGCATGAAATGAAACGTAAAAAGGTAAAAGACAAGGCTGAGCAATTAATCGAAAATGAACCATGATGATCATTTTGAATTTTTCTGCATCTTTGACTTTCAAGGTAAAAGCCAAGCCTTCACAATAAAATTGAGATGATTTTCAATTAAAAATTTAAATCTCTTTCTGTCTGATGGATGAAAAACACACTAAAATTGAAGTAACAATATAAATTATTGTAATAATCTACTGATAAATTTAATTCACCAGTTGAGTTCAGTGAAAATTTCCCTTGTTGAATGATACCACCCTCCTGACATCATCTCTAACCATTTTGTCGTAGGTGGAGGTAGACGCATCCTTGTGAGCACAGCTAGCCTGGTTAGCTTATCGGAGCTAACACTGTGTTTATTGCTCCTTTTTATGTATTTTACTCACCCCACTAGATGTCAGCTGGCTCCTTAATCTGTATTTGATCATATATCTCACTTCAACGTGTTATTCTGGTTAATTTTTTTGTTGTTGTTTTGGCCAGGACTACTAGCTTAGTTTAGCTTGGCTTAGTGCCATGTTTATGGCTCCAACTGACATATGGGGGGGGGGGGGGTCCGAAAAGTTCATAGGCTGACCATGATGCAGTGGTCAAATTTGAGCAAATGTGGTTTATTTTTCAACATAGTGTCCAATGTCAGTGTATCTGAACAGAAACAATGCAATTAGTATCAGAAAAGGTTGAATTTAGTGCATGACTAGTTTCATTGCTGTAGCATAACACCTTCGTAGTCAACCTATGAACTTTTCAGTCCCCCTGTACCTTGTCCCAGTCAGATCATCCACCAGCTCTTAACAATACAGCTTATTACCTCCGCCAGGCGGCAGGCCAGGAGGTTATGTTTTTGCCGGGGTTTGTCTGTCTGTTTGTCTGTCTGTCTGTTGGTTAGCAAGATAACTCAAAAAGTTTTGGACGGATTTCGATGAAACTTTCAGGCGTTGTTGGAAATGGTACAAGGAAGAACTGATTAAATTTTGGGGATGATCCGGATCACCGTCTGGATACAGGAATTTTTTAAAGGATTCTTTAACATTGTGAGATAGGGCCATTTTCAACATGTGTGCAGGCGCAATGGAGGGCGCTGGTCGTCGTGTCTGACGAACACGAACTCCGCGTTCTTCAAAGTTTTAGGCACAAAAGCACGTGGAAAACTGTGGTGGCCAGGGCCTGGCAGCGTGCCTGTGTTTGCGCTACGCTGCAAAAGCTGACACGGGCAGGTGTCCGGCACGGGATTATTTGGCAGAAATTTCCCGGGCAGCCACAGGGGCTGCGCAAAAACAAGCTCTCTGCCGGGGAAGCTTCCAAATCCTCTTTTGCCGCGGAGCGCAACCCCAATAAAACCCACGGCAACCTGTCTACCCAATTTGCATCCGTCAATGAACCCCTGAGTGCTGCTTTCAGTGATCTATGAAAACGCTCGCATAACCCATTGGCCTGTGGGTTGTACGCGGTTGTGCGATGAATTGCAACGCCCGCAGCCTGGGAGTTTGGAGATGGAGGAGATGGACACAACAGCAACACTTGAGTTTATTACCTCCGCCAAGGAGGTAATGCTTTTACTACTGAACCACTAATCCTATCATTGTGAATCCAATTGCTAGTCATATGTTTTCATGGTCAAGGAATCTGAAAACGTACACACAAACACTGTATGGGGGGAACTGTGGCACTTGGCGGAGGTCTGCACTCTCCGAGTGCTTTTCTAGTTCTAGATATTACAGTGGGGTAAAAAAGTATTTAGTCAGCCACCAATTGTGCAAGTTCTCCCACTTAAAAGATGAGAGAGGTCTCCAATTTTCATCATAGGTATACCTCAACTATGAGAGAGACAAAATAAGAAAAAAAAAATCCAGAAAATCACATTGAAGGATTTTTATTGAATTAATTGGTAAATTCCTCGGTAAAATAAGTATTTGGTCAATAACAAAAGTTCATCTCAATACTTTGTTATATACCCTTTGTTGGCAATGAAAGAGGTCCAACGTTTTCTGTAAGTTTTCACAAGGTTTTCACACACTGTTGCTGGTATTTTGGCCCATTCCTTCATGCAGATCTCCTCTAGAGCAGTGATGTTTTGGGGCTGTCGCTGGGCAACACGGACTTTTCAACTCCCTCCAAAGATTTTCTATGGGGTTGATATCTGGAGACTGGCTAGGCCATTCCAGGACCTTGAAATGCTTCTTACGAAGCCACTCCTTCGTTGCCCGGGCGGTGTGTTTGGGATCATTGTCATGCTGAAAGACCCAGCCACGTTTCATCTTCAATGCCCTTGCTGGTGGAAGGAGGTTTTCACTCAAAATCTCACGATACATGGCCCCATTCATTCTTTCCTTTACACGGATCAGTCGTCCTGGTCCCTTTGCAGAAAAACAGCCCCAAAGTATGATGTTTCCACCCCCATGCTTCACAGTAGGTATGGTGTTCTTTCTCCTCCAAACACGACAAGTTGAGTTTTTTCCAAAAAGTTCTATTTTGGTTTCATCTGACCATATGACATTCTCCCAATCCTCTTCTGGATCATCCAAATGCTCTCTAGCAAACTTCAGACGGGCCTGGACATGTACTGGCTTAAGCAGGGGGACATGTCTGGCACTGCAGGATTTGAGTCCCTGGCGGCGTAGTGTGTTTCTGATGTAGCCTTTGTTACTTTGGTCCCAGCTCTCTGCAGGTCATTCACTAGGTCCCTCCATGTGGTTCTGGGATTTTTGCTCACCGTTCTCATGATAATTTTGACCCCACGGGGTGAGCTCTTGCGTGGAGCCCCAGATCGAGGGCGATTATCAGTGGTCTTGTATGTCTTACATTTTCTAATAATTGATCCCACAGTTGATTTCTACACACCAAGCTGCTTGCCTATTGCAGATTCAGTCTTCCCAGCCTGGTGCAGGTCTACAGTTTTGTTTCTGGTGTCCTTTGACAGCTCTTTGGTCTTGGCCATAGTGGAGTTTGGAGTCTGACTGTTAGAGGTTGTGGACAGGTGTCTTTTATACTGATAACGAGTTCAAACAGGTGCCATTAATACAGGTAACGAGTGGAGGACAGAGGAGCCTCTTCAAGAAGAAGTTATAGGTTTGTGAGAGCCAGAAATCTTGCTTGTTTGTAGGTGACCAAATACTTATTTTACTGAGGAATTTACCAATTAATTCATTAAAAATCCTTCAATTTGATTTTCTGGATTTTTTTTTCTCATTTTGTCTCTCATAGTTGAGGTATACCTATGATGAAAATTGGAGACCTCTCTCATCTTTTAAGTGGGAGAACTTGCACAATTGGTGGCTGACTAAATACTTTTTTGCCCCACTGTACATAAGCTCCTTATACATATACTCACACCAGGACAGCTACTCCACAGTGCAACTTTTTCTTTTAAATCTGCAACTTTTTCTTTTAAAACTGCAACTTTTTTCTCATAAATTTGCAGGGTTTTTTTTTATCATAAATTTAACTTTTTTATCATAAAGTTACAACTCTTTTAATAAATTTGCAACTTTTTCCTTGTAAATCTACAATTTTTCTCATAAATTTTCAACTTTTGTCTCATAAATTTGCAACTTTTTTGTCATTAACCTTAAACTTTTTCTTAAAAAGTTGCAACTTTTTCTTTGTAAATCTACAACTTTTTTCTCATAAATTTGCAACTTTTTTCTTTTAAATCTGTAACTTTTGTCACAAATTTGCAACTTCTTTCTTTTAAATCTGCATTTTTTTCCCTCATAAATTTACAACTTTTTCTCATTAACTTTAAACTTTTTCTTATGAAGTTCCAACTTTTTCCTTGTGAATCTACAACTTCTTTTCACATAAACCTGCAACTTTTTCTCGTAAATTTGCATCTATGAGGACCACCTTCCTCGGACGTGAATGCATGAATTCACGTGTTTTTGCATGCTTACATTAACTTCACATGTCTTCGCACCACACTTCCTGTCTGGTGTGAACACACCATCAGAAGCAGCAAAAGGTGGAGAGTGAGGTGAACTGCGGCCGATGAGGACTTAAAGAAACACGCACTGAGACTGGTCATTGTTCAGAAGGGTGTTTAATCTGGGTGGGAAATGTTGCCCCGGTGGTTTTAACCAAAGCATGTCACAAGGTAAGTTATCATATACTGTATTATGCATTAATTTCACATAAAGTTTAATATGCAGAGCCTCTTCGTTAATTTAATTTTAATGGTTTCTGATTATATTTAATTGACAGTGATGAATATTCATGTTGAAGTAAAACTACGGCATGTTTCTGAATTGTGGACGGGATTTCAGAGATGCTCTAATGTACGCTCACACACAGAGAGAATGCATGGTCTCCCAACAGAGGTGACACAAAACAGTCTCCCCCAGCAACCAGAGCTGGGATACGGTTGCCATGGCGATGCTGAGTGCCCTCTTCCTCCTGGGCTGGAGTTTACCTGAGTGTTATAATTAGAGGACTGTGTCTGCGAGAAATCCCCAGGATGTTTTCCCAGAATATCAGCGCTGTGGTTGTGTGTCTGTGAAAGAGTCCGTCCATCCGTCCTTCTGTCTGTCTCTATTTTCACCCGTATAAATGTGAATGGGGCCATTTCTAGCTTTATGGGGGTTCTGTTATAAGATAGTATTTGGGGGCCTCTGTTCACATTCATTAAAATGGAAAAAAAAATCTCTTTTGCCATTGTCTAGATGAAAGAATAAATAAATAAATTGTTTCAAATAAATTTATAACTTTTTTCTTGTAAATTTGTCAACTTTTCCCCCATGCATTCAAAGCTTTTTTTAAAATATTTATTTTAAATTTGCAACCTTTTTCTCATAAGTTAAACCTTTTTCCTTGTAAATCTACAACTTTTTTCCTCATAAACTTGCAACTGTCACGATCTGAGCACGGGGGGGTTGCACCGTGCTCTGTATCTTTGCCTTTTTGTTTTCCTTATTTGTATAATATTGTGTTTTGGAGTTCTTTGTCGGTGATATTATTTCTAGTTTGTTTTCACTTATTTGGTGTTTTTTCTTTGTATGATTTATTTTCCTGTTTGCATTCAGTGTAGATTTGTTTACAGATTTGGGTCTTTTTATCTTTATTTGTTTCCATTTTATTTTTTGCCAGTGGCTTCTCTTTTGTCTCTCTCTCAGAAGTTGCATTTGCCAGAAGCACTTCCGGGTTTTTCCTTGGCTGTGGGCGGTGCTCCTGTCAAACTGTCAGCTCCGTCTTCTCTCCTCATGACTCACAGCTGATTGTCATTTTCTCCCCAGCCCGCTCATGTGAGGGGGTTACTGGTTTCTCTTTGTGTTAATTTTTGCTGATCCTATTTAAGGGCTGTTATTTTCATTTTCCTTTGCTGGAATCTTAAGTTCCCTTCTCCCGTCTCCACCAGAACCCAGCCCTTGTTCTGGTGTGGTATCTGCTAGTTTATTTTGTATTTCAGTTTGGTTTTTGGGTTTGAGCACTGTGGTTCATAAAGTGACATCCTGCGTGTGGGTCTCTCCTCTCTGCCCCGAGGGGCAATTCATGACAGAAGACACCGGCCAGTTTGAGACCCAGCGGCTGCAGTTTGTGTTATTTTTTTCTTTTTGTTTCACTTCAGTGGCAGCGAAGGCTTGCAGGTTTTCCCTATTTTTTCACAGTTTTGTTTTTTCACCCAGGGTTTACCATGTCAGTCACCCCGGATTTGTCAACCCTGGGTCTGAGCAAAGCACAGCGGTGATGTATGTGTGTCCTGGAGGACATTCTTTCGCAGGCTCGTGCCTCCTTTACTCCCGAGGCAGCTCGAGAGTGTCTGGAGGGCGCGGCGCTGGTAGTCAAGGCATGCCCCAGCCTGGTGAACCACCCAGAGCTCGCGGACCTACTCCTCTCCATAATCACATCACAACCTATGAGTCACGGGCTGAGGGAATCCACTCTTTTGTCCGTACCTGTGCTGACGAAGAGCCAGTGCCCGCGGACACGGAAGCCTCCAGCCTCTCGTCGCTCTCTGGTGGCAGCTCCGCCTCCTCCCCCCAAACACCGGCCCGCACCATCAACCGAGGAGCTGGAGGAGTGCAGGCAGGTCATTTTAGCCGAGACTGAGCTTCTTCTGGAAGTTAAGCCATGGCTCCTCCTGGATCTTGCCCAGGAGATGGAAGAGGTTTCACCGGGGGGCCCGGAGTTTGAGCCAACAAGGGAGTGTCCCCTGACTCCAGAGCCTCTCCTCCTTCTCCATAAGCCTATGTCTCCACCTCCCGCTCCCCGCCGTCGCTCAAGGAAATCCCACCAGAAGAATGCCTCCACCTCTCAGTCGGCAGCTTCTCCCACATCAAGCCAGACAACTCCCGCAGCAGTCTTTTCCTCGCATTTCTCCTCGCCGGCTGTCCCGTCAGCCCACTTATTCTCCTTTGCTGCTGCAACTCCTGTCTCCTTGACATCTCCTCCCGCTGCTGAGAGTTCAGTCATTTCTGCTCCGGCTCTGCCCATCACCGTATCTGCAGGGGTGGTTCTTCCACGTTCCACTGAGGGCCCACATCCACTGAAGTCACGGAGAGGGCTGATTTCCACCCAGCTGCAGCAGAAGATATCGCACCCAGTGAACTCAGGCAAGTGTTTTTCAACTCTCATTCAATTAAACATGAATAATCTTGCCTGATTCCTGGCGGTGAGGCTCAGATTAGGCAGTGCTCTGAGACCTCACCATCTGCTGCAGCCATAGACAGTTCACCTGCTCTCTCCATGTCTCCTTCTGTGCCCCTTGAGTGTCCTCCAGCCCCAGGACTGAGCCGCTGGGCTATGGAGGAGCCTGCAGCCCTGGAAGACATGGTTCCAGCCCCGCAGCCATGGTTTGGACAGAGGGAGAGTGCTTCAAACAAGCTGAAGCCTGTGCTGACGACGAAGCATCCCCTGGCCTCAGCAGAACAGGATCCAGCGCCAGCAGGAAGCCAACCTCCTGTGTCCACGCCGGGTGAGCCACCTGCGTGAGCCACATCACTGTGGGGTCCCAGGACTGCATTGACCACCATGCCTGCTGCTGGGGCTGCTGCAGCAGAGTCCGAGCTGGACCTCCAGAAGACAAGGCCCGAGACGTCATTGTCTGGATCGACGGAGTCCTGGATGGCGGTGGAGCTCAAGCTCAGGCAGGTGCTCTCCTTTGTTTTTGTTGTTTTTATATTGGAGAGATCTTGTCTGGCTCTTGGTAGGGAGAGCCAGGTGCAGTCGTCAGCTCCCTCCCAGCCCAGGACCTCCGTGGGTGCTGCTGCCCCTCTGGTTGAGATCTCCATGGGTGCTCTGTCCCAGCCCAGCTTTTGCCCAGTCCGAGTCCACTGAGGGTGCAGCTTTTGCCCAGTCCGGAGCCACCGTGGGTGCAGCTCTGGTCCATCTCAGAGCCACCGCTGGTGCAGCTCTGCTTCAGCCGAGAGACACCACAGGTGCAGCTCTGCTCCAGCTCGGAGCCACGGTGGGTACTGCTTTGCTTCAGCTCGGAGCCACCACGGGTGCTGCAATGTCCCAGTCCAAGACCACCGGGGGTGCAGTTCTGTCCCGGTCTGGGACCACCGAGGGTACTGTAGTGCTGTCTGAAAGCGTTGTGGTCCCCTCTCCTCTGCCTGAGGCCATCGTGATCCCCTCTCCTCTGCCCGAGGCCGTCAGGATCCTCTCTTCTCTGCCAGGTGCCACCGTGGTTCTCCTTCCTCTGCCGGACGTCGTCGTGGTTCCCCTTCCTCTTCCAGATGCCATTGTGGTTCCCCTTCCTCTGCCAGACATCGTTGTGGTTCCTCTTCCTCTGCCCGACATCATCATGGTCCACCTGACGGACTGTACCATTCAGTTGGGTGGCCCATATTCTCCGGCAGGCCACCCGACTTTTACCACCTCACCGTCTGCCAGGCCTGGGACTTTGGCCGGCCACTGGAAGAGTCTAGCTCCTTGGTTCAGGGGGCCTAGGTCTCTGATTTTGCCTGTTGTGAATCCTGAGCGGGGTTTTTTGTTTTCTTCTAGCTTGGGTTTAACTTGGGTGTGAGTCATGGGAGTTCTTATTATTTTCTCTGGTTTGTTTTGGTCCCTCTCCTCCCGCCCGGGGTGGGGTTGTTTTCTTGTTTTTTGGTGGAGTGCGTTCTTAGTGTTGGTGGGCCCTTGTTTTTCTTTTGATGTTGCCCGGGGTGTCTGGCATCCACCCCTTGGGGGAGGGGGGGGTTCTGTCACGATCTGAGCACGGGGGGGGGGGGGGGTCACTGTGCTCTGTATCTTTGCCTTTTTGTTTTCCTTATTTGTATAATATTGTATTTTGGAGTTCTTTGCTGGTGATATTATTTCTAGTTTGTTTTCACTTATTTGGTATTGTTTCTTTGTATGATTTATTTTCCTGTTTACGTTCAGTGTAGTTTTGTTGTTTACAGATTTGGGTCTTTTTATCTTTATTTGTTTCCATTTTATTTTTTGCCAGTGGCTTCTCTTTTCTCTCTCTCTCAGAAGTTGCATTTGTCAGGAGCACTTCCGGGTTTTTTCCCTGGTTGTGGACGGTGCTCCTGTCAAACTGTCAGCTCCGTCTTCTCTCCTCATGACTCACAGCTGATTGTCATTTTCTCCCCAGCCTGCTCGTGGGATTCACACTGGTTACTCTTTGTGTTAATGGTTGTTGATCCTATTTAAGGGCTGTTATTTTCATTTTCCTTTGCTGGAGTCTTAAGTTCCCTTCTCCCGTCTTCACCAGAATCCAGCCCTTGTTCTGGTGTGGTATCTGCTAGTTTATTTTGTATTTCGGTTTGGTTTTTGGTTTTGAGCACTGTTTTGGACTTTGTGTTTTGTTTTCTTAATAAATTTCATAAAGTGCCGTCCTGCGCGTGGGTCTCTCCTCTCTGCCCCGAGCGGCAATTCATGACAGAAGACTCTGGCCAGTTTGAGACCCAGCGGCTGCAGTTTGTGTTATTATTTTTTTTTGTTTCACTTCAGTGGCAGTGAAGGCTTGCAGGTTTTCCCTATTTTTCCGCAGTTTTGTTTTTTCACCCGGGGTTTACCATGTCAGTCACCCCGGATTTGTCAACCCTGGGTCTGAGCGAAGCGCAGCGGTGGTGTGTGTGTGTCCTGGAGGACATTCTTTCGCACTGTTTTGGACTTTGTGTATTGTTTTCTTAACAAATTTCACAAACTGCAGTCCTGCGCATGGGTCTCTCCTCTCTGCCCCAAGGGGCAATTAATGACAGCAACTTTTTCTCACAAATTTGCAACTCTTTTCATAAATTTGCAACTTTTTTCTTTTATATCTGCAACTTTTTTTAATCATAAATCAGCAGCTTTTCTCTCATAAATTTGCAACTTTTTCTCATTGACTTGCAACTTTTTCCTTGTAAATGTACGACTTCTATTCTCATAAACTCACAACTTTTTTTCTCATAAATTAGAAACTTTTCCTTGTTAATCTACAACTTTTTATCATAAATTTGCAACATTTTTTCTCATTAACGTGCAACATTTTCTCATAAATTTGCAATTTTTTTATAACTCTACAATGGCTTTTCCCATAAATTTGCAACTCTTTTCATAAATTTGCAACTTTTTCTTTTAAATCTGAACTTTTTCTCATAAATTTGCACTTTTTTCCTTGTAAGTCTACAACTTTTTCCCTTATAAACTTAAATCTTTTTCCTCATAAATTTGCAACTGTTTTCATGAATTTTAGGTTTAATTTTAAGCTAGGTTAATTGGAGACTCTAAAGTGGCCCTAGGTGTGAATGTGTGTGTGAACGGTGAAGGGATTGTCCCCGCACTGTGGCTGCCTCATCCATCCACGTGAATGCCCTGAATTTCCCTCTGGGATTAATAAAGTATACAAAATTAAATAAACAGATAAATAAATTTGCAACTTTTTTCTTTTAAATATGCAACTTTTTTGTTATAAATCGTCGGCTTTTTTCTTATAAATTTGCAACTTTTTCCTTGTAAATCTACAACTTTTTTCTCATAAATTTGCAAACTTTTTCTTTGTAAAGCTACAGTGGTTTTCCCATAAATTTGCAACTGTCTTCATAAATTTTCAGTGTTTTTTCTTTTAAAATTTCAGCTTTTTCTTGTAAACATGCATTTTTTCCCTCATGAATTTGCTACTTTTTTCATCATAAATCTGTGGCTTTTTTGTTTTAAATTTTTGACTTTTTCTTTTAAATTTGTAACCTTCATGTGAATGCTAGTTGGGTTTTTTTATTCTACGTAATGCCTTAAATCTTCTCTCTTCATCTAGACAGCGACTCAAGCTTGTTTCTCTAAAGTTTTTGTTTTAAAGGGTTTGAACTGTTCTCTTACAAAATTAGGGGAAAAAACACAGTCTTGCCTAGGGCCCTGACTACCTAGTGTCCCCCTCAGTCTTTACTCTGGACAGAATGTTATGTTTATTGTCCCCCCAACAGTGACATGAAATATGTTCTCTGGTCCCGACCGTGGTTCAGGGAGGGTTTCACACCTACAATTTTTGACTGAATCAGTCGGAAAAGTGTGAAAGTCCAGGCCAAGCGGTCGCAAATTTATGAAAGAGCCAGGAAAGAAAGAGGAGAGCATTTATCAAACTGTAGAAGTCACAAATTCACCAGACTGGAGGGGGTGACTTCCCCACACACACACACGTGCACACACGCCAAACAAACGGACAAATCATAGTGTGTTCCGTATGTGGCCCCCCCGGGTCCTGCTATTGAAACCTGTGACAGAAGAGGACACGTCAGCGGGTTCTAAAGTGTTCTCCACTGTGTGAGTGTTGGAGTGTTTGTGTCGCCACAGCAGCAGACTATAGTGGGGGGGGGGGGGTGTACGGTAAGGGTGGTCTAAGTGGGTCCCTCCATTAACACATACATACACACAGACAGAGGTGTGTGTGTGTTTGTGAGGTGTTGGAGTTTGTTATCGCTCACACACACTCCTGTCGGCATTTTCCAAACCTCTCACACACACACTTTTTTTTTTTGAAAATGTCCTCGAGTGCCTTAACACACACACACACACACCCGAGCGGAGCCGTCACACACACTTCACGTCCACCCTCCACGCTTGCATGCCAGTGTGTTGACTCATGGTGAGATGGATGGATGGAAGTGGAGGCTGATGCCATGTCTCACACTCTCACACACACACACACACACACACCTTCATATTTTCTTTCATCAGTTTTTTTCTTCATCATTTATTATTTTTCTTACTAATCTGACACTTTTCTCCTCAATTTGCATTTTTTCATATAAATTAATATAATAATTAACAAAATATATAATATTCTTCTTCTTCTTCTTTCAGCTGTTCCCTTCAGGGTCTCCACAGCAGATCATCTGCCTCCATCTCACCCTGTCCCTGCATCTTCCTCTGTAACACCAACCCTCTCCATGTCCTCCTTCACTACATCCATGAATCTTCTCTGTGGTCTTCTTTTTTTCCTCCTGCCTGGCAGCTCCATCTTCAACATCCTTTGTCCAATATCTCCACTATCCCTCCTCTGCACATGTCCAAACCATCTCAGCCTTGACTCTCTTACTTTGTCTCCAAACCGCTCAACCTGAGCTGTCCCTCTGATATACTCATTTCTAATCTTGTCCCTCCTGGTCACTCCCTATGAAAATCTTAGCATCTTCAACTCTGCCACCTCTAGCTCCACCTCCTGTCTTTTTTGTCAGCGCCATTGTCTCCAAACCATACATCATAACAGGTCTCACTACCGTCTTGGAAATCTTCCCTTTCACTCTTGCTGCTACCTTTCCGTCACAAATCACCCCAACACTCATCTCCACCAACTCCACCCTGCCTGCACTCTCTTCTTCACCTCTGTTGTGCATTTTCCATTGCTTTGGATGATTGACCCTAGGTATTTAAACTCATCTCAAGATTCAAAGATTTTATTTGTCAGTACTACTATACGTACAGGACATACAGGAGAATTGAAATGGCATTTCTCTCTCTCTTCAGTGGTGTGTGCAATATAAAAAAAGAAAAAGGAATAAGGCTGGAAAAACGTCAACAGCAGTCTATGTACAGTAATGCTACCTGTAGTCCGAGTGGCGACAAAAGATAGACCCAGACATCCCATAGTGCAAATAAAGAGAAATGATGAAACCCAGCAATCCTACATATAGAAAAGTAGAGCAGTAATACTCGTAGTTGCAAGTTCAATGTGGTAGTGTAGGTGCAGATAGTGACAGATTGGACTGCACACGATCAGTATTGCAATAACAGACAGCAGCAGGAATGGCATTTGTGCAAATGGTTGCAGTAAAGTGCAGAGACATACAGCAGCGGATGTATTACTGTTGGTGTGCCAGTCTTTCTGTGCCAAAAGCTGAGGTAGTTATTGTGTGGGTGAGTGTGTTACGGTCGGGGAGGGGGGAGTGAACAGAGTTCAGGGTCCTGATGGCCTGGTGAACAAAGCTGTTTCGCAGTCTTGTGGAGTGGGCCTGGAGGCTCCAGTACCTTTTCCCCAAGGGAAGGGGGCAGTGTGAGGGGTGGAAGGTGTCACCTGTGATGTTGATGGCTCTGTAGGTGAGGCGGGTGAGGTAGATGTCCCGGGGGGGGCAGGGGGGCACAGATGATCTTGCTGGCTTCTTTCACTGTGCGTTGTAGTATCTTCCAGCAGGAGGCGGTGCAGTTTCCATACCACACCGTGATGCAGCTGGTGAGGATGCTCACAGTGGTGCCCCGGTAGAAAGAGTACATGATGGTCTTATGCAGAAGGAAAAATCTGAAAGAGATAGGAGACTGCAAGGTGGTGGAAGGGGAGAATGTAGCTAGTCAGCATCAGATGGTAGTCTGTAGGATGACTTTGCAAAGCAAGAAGAGGAAAACAGTGAAGCCAGAACCAAAGATTAAGTGGAGGAAGTTACAGAAGGAAGAAGGTCACATGGAGTTTAGGAAGGAGTTGATACAGGCTCTGGGTGATAGGGAAGAATTACCAGATGACTGGAAAAGTACAGCAAAAAGTATTGAGGGAAACAGGTAGAAAGGTATGTGGTGTATCCAGTGGACAGAGGAAGGAAGACAAGGAGACTTGGTGGTGGAATGAGGAGGTATAGGAAAGTATTCAAAGGAAGAGTTTAGCAAACAAAAAGTGGGATAGTCAGGGAGATGAAGAAAGCAGACAGGAGTATCTAGGCGTATGGCAAAGAGAGAGGTGGCAAAGGCAAAGGAAAAGGCATATAGTGAGTTGTATGAGAGTCTGGACACTAAGGAAGGAGAAGAGGAGTTGTATCGACTGGCTAGACAGAGAGATCGAGCTAGAAAGGATGTAGAGCAGGTTAGGTTGATTAAGGACTGAAACGGTAATGTACTAATAAGTGACGCGAGTGTGTTGAGAAGGTGGAAGGAGTACTTTGAAGAGCTGATGAATAAAGAAAATAAGAGTGAGAGGAGGATGGTTGAAGGAAAGATGGTGAACAAGGAAGTCCCAAGTATTAGCAAAGCAGAAGTGAGGGCAGCTTCTAAGAGGATGAAGAATGGAAAAGTGGTTGGTCCAGATGACATACCTGTGGAGGTATGGAGATATTTAGGAGAGATGGCAGTGGACTTTTTAATCAGACTGTTTAACACAATCCTCGAGAGTCAGAGGATGCTTGAGGAGTGGAGAAGAAGTGTTTTGGTACCAATTTTGAAGAACAAAGGTGATGCTCAGAGCTGTAGTAACTACAGAGGCATAAAGTTGATCAGCCACACTATGAGGATATGGAAAAGAGTTGTTGAAGCCAGGTTAAGAGGAGCGGTGACAATCAGTGAGCAGCTGTATGGTTTCATGCCAAGAAAGAGTACTACAGATGCAATGTTTGATCTAAGAGTGCTGATGGAGAAGTATAGAGAAGATCAGAAGGAGCTGCACCGTGTCTTTGTGGATCTAGAGAAAGCATATGATAGGGTGCCAAGGGAGGAAGTGTGGTGCTGTATGAGAAAGTCAGGAGTGGCAGAGAAGTATGTGAGGGTGGTGCAGGACATGTATGAGGACAGGGAAACGGTGATGAGGTGTGCTGTAGGAGTGACGGATTGATTCAAGTTGGGGGTGGGGTTACATCAGGGATCGGTTTTGAGACATTTCTTGTTTGCCATGGTGATGGACAGGTTGACAGATGAGGTCAGGCAGGAGTCTTCGTGTACCATGATGTTTGCAGACGATATTGTGATCTGTAATGAGAATAGGGAGCAGGTGGAAGAGAACCTGGAGAGGTGGAGGTGTGTTCTGGAGAGAAGAGGAATGAAAGTCAGTAGAAGTAAGACAGAATACATGAGTGTGAATGAGAGGGAGGCAGGTGCAACGGTGAAGATGGAAGGAGTAGAGGTGGTGAAAGTAGATGAGTTTAGATACCTGGGGTCAAGAGGAGGGATAGTGGAGATGATGGACAAAGGATGTTGAAGATGGAGCTGCCAGGCAGGAGGAAAAGAGGAAGACCACAGAGAAGATTGATGGCTGTAGTGAAGGAGGACATGGAGAGGGTTGGTGTTACAGAGGAAGATGAAGGGATAGGAGAGATGGAGGCAAATGATCCACTGTGGAGACCTCTAAAGGGATCAGCCGAAAGAAGAAGGAGAATATGATAATGCAATATATTTCCTATATTTTCCAGATTTATTATATATATAATTTTTTTCCCCTATAAATTGGGAACTTTTTTGTGAATTTTCACCCCTTTTTTCTTGTAAATTTGCAACTTCTTCTCATAAATTTTCTACTTTTTTCCAAATTTTTAATTTTTTTCCTTGTAAATTTTCATTTTTTTTTCTTGTAAATTTGCTACATTTTTCTCGAAAATGTTCTAATTTTTTTCCTTGTAAATTTTCAGCTTTTTTCTTGTAAATTTGCTACGTTTTTCTCAAAAATTTTCTAATTTTTTTCCTATAGATTTGCAACTTTTTTGTAAATTTTCACATTTTTTCTCATAAATTTCCCACTTTTTTCTTTTAAATTTGCACCTTTTTTCTCAAAAAAGTTGCAGCTTTCTATCTGTAAATTTGCAAGTTTTTTCTTGTAAATTTGAAACTTTTTTCTTGTATATTTACACCTTTTTTCTCATAAATTTATAATTTTTCTCTTGTAAATTTTCCACTTTTTTCTTGTTAAGTGCCACCACTCAGCTAGATGCTGGTCAGCTGTTTATTCAGTGTAATTCAATGGTAATTTGTGACTTTTTGAATTTTTACATTTGCACCTTTTATCATATTTTCGCACCTTCTTGCAGATTTGTAGCTCAGTCACATTTATATGTTTGTTCCTCATGCTAAATTGGTGAACACCCCCATCCCCCTCGTTAAAACATAACGCGTTGCCCACTGATTACCACTGTACCAGGTTACCATTACTGTAAAAAACACAACAGAAGAAAACTCCTGTCAGCACATGTTGCAGTTGTTATGGAGATGGATGGGAGATGGTCGTCATCACCCTGCTCAGATCAGAGGCTTGTAATCTGATTACTTGTCCGGTTCTTTACGGTAACGTCTGCATGAGCAGCCTCCTGCGGGCATTTCATTGTGTTAACATGGATTTTTTGTTGATGTAATGTTTGAGTAAGCACTTAAATCGTCCTTTTGATTTCGCATCATTGGTGTTTATTGGTTCTATGAAGTTTTTGGATGCAAAGCTCAGGTAATGTGAGACTAAAGAATCTGGAGTCCAGAAGGAGAAATCATCAGTCCTGTTGGACACTTTTCTTTTTTCCCCCAAAAACAGTTTTATTAAACTAGTTTTCATAAGTGAAACTTTAACCAAGCCGAACATTCTGCAGGGTTTTGGGTGTGGTAGAGCGGAGCGTGAAAGCAGATCTCTGGATTTACTGGTCATCGACGTTCATATGACCACCAGCTTTGGTTAGTCACCCAGAGAATGAGATCATGGACAAAATAGCTGGAATTGATAGTGAGGTGGATGAATAATGGGGAAACATTATTCCCCTCAGGATTTCAGTTTTCTGTTGAAGTGGGAAATGCCAAAGCATATCCTCAACCGTGGGCACTATGATATGTGCTAGCTGACAATACAGTAATTATGCTGCCATAAAAATCTATCAATAAATGCAAGGATGTGTGCATGTGTGTGTTCCTCGCATATCTCTCAAACCACTTATCAGACTTACCTCAGCTTTCGATACAAGCTTTGCTGAGGTTACGAGGGTGTGCATCCCAAATTTCAGCCTCCCCAGATATGTGGAAGTTTAGGAGGGGAAATCTTTATTGAACGTCCATTGGGGATCTATTAAATGAACACAGAGATGGAAAAGGTATAACTGCTGAACAGAAACTGAACAACCCCTTATATGGTCATGTGACTGGAATTCTATGACTAAACAACACCTTATAAGGAGTTCAGCAGGAATTGAACAACTCCTTATATGGTCATGTGACGGGGCACTGTTGTGTGCTGCCTTCAGCAGGTGTAAGTGGAGAGAGGAGGACTCAGGGCGCAGGCAGGACTTCGGTACAAAGATATTAATTTATTACAAAAATTCAAAGGAACAAGAAAAAGGTGCAGCACGGGGGCTGAATAACACAAAGGAAACAAACTTACAAAGAACCTTGGAACGCAGTACAGGGAAAACTCAACCAGGACTAACGAGGAGAACATTAACAATGATGCCACGGAACTTCCGGTTATGGCGGCTGCCTAGAAGGACACGTATCACTCTGCTCTGCCCCTGGAAATAAAAATTCGGCAAATAACTCTCTCATTTGGAACAGAACTTTTCCCAGCGTTTGGGTGAGGATATGCCGGTGAAGACTAAGGCTGGGAAATCAGGAGGGGGAAAAATTGAATCGCCGAAGCAGTCCAAATTAACGGACTTTAAAGTTTGTGGCGCAGTAGAAAAAGCTGCGGATATGGCGGATGAAACTAGCGGTGGTGCGGTAACTGCTGCTGCTGACGATGGCGGCACAGGTGCAGTGCTGGCTGCCATTAGCTCAATGAGAGCAGACTTTTCCGCTAAACTTGATGGGATTATGGCAGCGTTGGATGCGATGAGAAAGGAGTTGGGTGACTGCGTGGAGCGAGTGACGCAGGCGGAGCTTCGTGTTTCAAGTGCGGAGGATGAAATCAGCGGACTTCAAATAAAGGTGCGCACTTTGGAAAAAAAAAATAAAGATCTGGAAAATAGCGTTCTGGACTTGGAATCTCGGTCCAGACGGAACAACCTGAGGCTGGTGGGTTTACCGGAGGGAGCCGAAGGTCGTGATTCATGCTCCTTTTTGGAGGGGTGGATCCCGGAGGCGCTGAACAACGCGGAGCTAAAATCATCAGTCGTCTTGGAAAGCTCCCACCGAATTGGCCCACCGAGAGGTAACAAGGCAGCACCGAGGACGTTAATTATGAAGTTTCTCAGCTACAGAGACAGGATGACGATCTCCAACGCGGTGCGGGCCAAAGGAGAAATTAAATACCAAGATCAGCAGGTGCGGTTCTACCCAGATCTGGCCTCAGGAATCCAACAATTAAGGAAGCAGTTTGACCCCATCCGCAAAGAACTGCGCAACCTTGAGATTCGTCATGGAGTGATTCACCCTGCAAGACTTCTGGTCACATATGAGGGCAGAACACGCATCTTCAAGACCCCCGAGGAGGCGCAGGAGCTCATCAAGAAGATCCAGGAAGAGACTGGTGGGAGCTAAGCATGAACAGAATATAGGGTAGAATATTTGAGCATTTAACTGATTAGAAGCATATAACAAGATTACAAAATATAGAATGTATTACATATTAAAAAAAAAAAAAAGTACAAAATTGCTAAAAAATTTTGGAGTTAAATTGGAAAATTACAGAAGAGAGTTAATGTAACGTTATTAAAAGCAGTAGAGTTAGGGTGATTGGGAGGATGAAGAAGGAGTGGCTTTGGCTGTTCCTCGTGGGTGTGGAACGGTCGATGGCTATATCGGGAGACGGAATTTTTCTTTTGCTTTTGGGGGGATTGCCACAAATGTGGGAAGGGGGAATTTGTTTGTGTGTAGTTTGTAGGGTGAATGTTCAACCACTCATTTTTTTGCTTTTCTGCTTGAGCATGTTTACACTGCAAGGTGTCATAACTCTGGCTCTCACGAGCCAGGAAAGGAGATACGAGGGCGACCAGTGAGTTAGCGTAGTTTATTAACAAAGCACACACTACACAAAATAACGAACAGAAAAGTAAAGAGCCACGTGGGGCTAAAACACACACAGAACTAAGGGAAACATACCACCCAGGGAGAAAGGCTAGAGAGGCGGCGAGGGAAAAATACACGCCGAGTTGCAACGCTTACTTTGGGTGAAGCGCCGAGGTAACGGCGGACTGAAGCTAGACGTAGGAGCTAACAGTCGTGGGAACACAAGGAACGTCTTCCCATAGCGAGGTCGCAGCGACGAGTAACTCTCGGCTGCTCGCTTAAATGGGGGAGATGATTTGGGAATAGGAGACAGCTGTCCCAGCGCAGCTGAACTAGACAGCTGGCAATCAGCTGGGCGCTGTCAAAGAGCGGGCCATGGAAGACCCGGCACGGACTACCCCGGAGCAGGAGCGAACTGGACAACCTGAACGCAGAGAAAAGATAGTTCAGGTCGTGACAGTACTCCTCCCCCGAGCCGCGCCTCCTGGAGCGGCCTAAACCCCCCCCCTTCCCCCCCGAGGGAAGACCAGGGAGGGCGGTGGGGGCCAGATCTGGGAGAAAGGGAGGGACCAGAAAAAGGAGGCAGGGAAGAAAAAAAAAAAAACCTAGATACAGTATAGGGTCAGATACCATAATAATCTTAACCCCCCCCCCAAAAAAAAAACCATCACCCCCTCCCCTGCAGAGGCCAGACGGTCTGTGCAGGTGACCACAGGAGGTGGGGAGAAACGACAAGAACCAAAATGCAGAAACATAGCGACACAGTCATGGAAAAAGTTCACAATAACTTAGGGTGAGGACAATAAAAAAAAAACTCATGTCCCGAAGGCCAAAAACTACAAAACTCTGAAAAAATAGACTTACACAAGTAAACCCCGACCAAAACAGAATATACAAAGGATGCAAACCGGGCATAAGATCCAAAAATAGAGCCTGGAACTGCAAATTGGCATGAAGATAAAAATACAAAAGGAACAACTCCTCAAACACATATTAGCACAAAAGTGTCACTAAACAGTCTGGAGGAGGATATAAATACAGGAAAACAAGACTACTCGGAATGAGGCCAGGCAATGTGAAGCAAATGCTACTTAAGGAGAAATTAGAATAGGATCATACTGGGATTATAAAACAAAGAAAATAGTCCAAGGAAATTTTAACTGGGATAACCCCACAATAAGGACTCTAGGGCAGAGAGTTCTTTGATGTCCTGAAAAGTATTAAATTAGGGAGGACAATCAAACGCAAGGCAACAAACAGTCAGTCAATTCTTCCAGGACGTCAGCAGGTGGAGCGGGGCAGGCGATGACAGCTTGTCCGGCGGGCGGCCCGAACTCCACCAGGCCAGGAACCACAACACCAGTTCGGGTGGCCTACCCGAGTCCCAGGCTAGGAGACACAGTTTCTCCGGAGGCCGACCCAGATCACCGAACCAGCCAGATGGCTTCCCAGGCGGTCGTCCCGTGACCTCAGACCACGGAGAGCTGAGGGAGAGGTCTTGGTGCAGCTCCCTCCCTGAGGGAAAAGGCAGGAGGAAACTGACCCAGGTGAGAAAAACCCCCACAGTAGTAGGGGGAGAAGAGATGGAGGCCAGGGGCAAAGTTAGCCTGCCATCTAATGGCAACAAGGGTAGGGGGAAACTGGCCCGGGCGAGAGGAACCCCAACAGCGGCAGGAGGAGAAATGATGGAGGCAAGGGACGAAGTCAGCCAGACGTCAGGCGAACACAATCCTCCAGCTCCCACACTAACCGTTACCCGGACCGGCGCAGCACCCCCGGTGGACCCCGATCGGGCCGGCGCAGCACCCCCGGTGGACCCCGATCGGGCCGGCGAAACACTCCCGGTGGACCCCAGCTGGACCGGCGAAACACTCCCGGTGGACCCCAGCTGGACCGAGACAGCACTCCCGGTGGACCCCAGCTGGACCGAGACAGCACTCCCGGTGGACTCCAGCTGGACCGAGACAACACTCCCGGTGGACTCCAGCTGGACCGGCGAAACACTCCCGGTGGACCCCAGCTGGACCGGCGAAACACTCCCAGTGGACTCCAGCTGGACCGAGACAGCACTCCCGGGCGCAGCATCTGAGGCGAACACCGTGCAGGGAACCGGAACCTCCGAGATGGCACCCAGAGCAGGTTCGTCTCCGGTGACCCTGGGGAGAGGCTCAGAGGGACAAAAGGAACCGGGATCAGGATCACCGGCAGCGGCAGAGCCCGGCGGAACAGGCTCGAGCGCAGCAGACGGCTGCACCCGGCCCGCCCCCCCGAGAGACAGGCAATAATGCTCCAGAATAGAGAAGAGAGAAACAAAATAGAGCACTTGCCTGATCTCGGGTTCTACCGCCATCCAGGACTTCGATGCTCTGGGCTCAGCGTGCAGGACTCCGTCCTCCGGCTCCAACTCGACTGCGAATGGCTCCGCAGCCGGCATGATGGTTTCCACAGTCAAACGACCTCCAAATGCCGAAGACCGCGTCGACAGCCCACCTGGCGTGGGGGCAGGAGATCTGGACTCTGCTGGGCCGAACCATTCCTCCGTGGAGACCCAGGGACGCTTAATCGTCGGCGCCGGCTCCAACAGGCAGTTCGACCTTCTCCTCTGCCCATAACGTGGCTGCGGGGCTGGGGCAAAACCCTCCAGGGCCGCAGGCCGCCTCCTCCTCGCGCAGCGGTGTACACCTGGCACCGGGGCACACTCAAGGGGAAGAGACACAGAGGACGCAGGTTCATATTCAGTTTTTGCAACGGGAGGAGAGAGCTCAGGGGACTGTGAACCCTGAACTCCTCCCCCAGGAATCAAACAAGGCAATTCACTCATAATGGGAGGAGAATGAAAGGACACTTGCCTGATTCCTGGAGGGCCGGTGGAACCCGCTACAAGGGACTCGAGTCTCTCTTCTCCCAACCGGATAGAAGTGGGGAACCCCCCGGACAGATGAGGCGGTGCTACCCGCACCGGATCGGGACCTGGAACACCTGGAGATGAATTTGCGCTTCTCCCAGCGGCCGGAGTGAATGACGAAGAGGGGGGTGAAACAGCTGAGGAGAGCTGGGGGCCCAAAGCTGACGGGACAGCGGGGAGAGCGGGCCCAGGAGCGGGAGCAGCTGATTCACTTCTTCGGCGAGACACGGGAGCAACAGCAGGCTGGGAGGCGGAATTCGTGTGGTTTCCTGGAGCAGGATCCGGACGGGACTCTCGCTGAGATGAGTGGGGAATTTGGGAGCGACGTCTTCTGAACGTGAGGTCGGGAAAACGCCGCTCCTGTGCGATGAGCGAAGCCAACAGGTCAGCGTATTCCGGATAATCGTTCAGCTCCGGGTTCTTCTCGACCAGCCTGACCGCTGCAATCACGTTCTTCATGGCTACGGGGGAAACGGCGGCGGAAGAAGCGGCTGCCACTCGATCCGCAATGCGCATCGCTGTCATTCTCATCTTCTCCGGGGGAAACCCGGTTGACGTCACTCTATCCTGGGGATCACCCCTGGGTGAGGCGAACTCCTGGACTGGATCGGCGGCAGGAGCGGGATTCCGAAGCGAGGAGCGAAGGCGTTCTGTCCTCGGCTTCCTGCCGGAGTTCTCCTCCAGCCTACGGAGCCTCTCCCAGGCCACAGAGATGTCTGCCCTCCTTGCCTTAACCTCGGGGAGAAGGAAGTAGTGAGAAAAGCAGTTAAGCATACCCTCGGCGAGCTCCAGGCGCCAGCGTATCTCGCTGGGGGCATCGTAGAGGTCCGTGGTGAATAACGTTCCGTCCACAAGGTCCAGAGTCTCCGAGAGATCGTGGCCTGGGTGCCGCATGAGTCCCTTGGAAGGAGACATGATACTGGCTCGCCCGTACCCAGAGGAAGAGGAAAAAAGGCGTCGAGTCCTTACAGCCAACTCACGGTCGCGGCCGTCTCACTAGGGCTGCGACCTACTGTCATAACTCTGGCTCTCACGAGCCAGGAAAGGAGATACGAGGGCGACCAGTGAGTTAGCGTAGTTTATTAACAAAGCACACACTACACAAAATAACGAACAGAAAAGTAAAGAGCCACGTGGGGCTAAAACACACACAGAACTAAGGGAAACATACCACCCAGGGAGAAAGGCTAGAGAGGCGGCGAGGGAAAAATACACGCCGAGTCGCAACACTTACTTTGGGTGAAGCGCCGAGGTAACGGCGGACTGAAGCTAGACGTAGGAGCTAACAGTCGTGGGAACACAAGGAACGTCTTCCCATAGCGAGGTCGCAGCGACGAGTAACTCTCGGCTGCTCGCTTAAATGGGGGAGATGATTTGGGAATAGGAGACAGCTGTCCCAGCGCAGCTGAACTAGACAGCTGGCAATCAGCTGGGTGCTGTCAAAGAGCGGGCCATGGAAGACCCGGCACGGACTACCCCGGAGCAGGAGCGAACTGGACAACCTGAACGCAGAGAAAAGATAGTTCAGGTCGTGACACAAGGTAATCCCAAACTCCCTATTGATTATAAATCAAAGCGTTAATCTTAATTTAACTTCATGGAATTGCAGAGGTCTACAAAATTTAAAAAAACTTAAACAAGTTATGAATAAAATAAAAGACATGGGTTCAAAAATTGTGTTTTTACAAGAAACTCATCTAATAGAGGAAGATGTAAAAAGAATTAGGAGTAGATGGCAAGGAAATCTTTTCACCTCATCATTTTCATCCCGAGCCAGGGGAGTTATGACTCTCATACATAAATCAGTCCCATTTCAAGTGAAAAATGTAATTGGAGACAAATTTGGAAGATATGTAATCATTCAAGGATCTTTGCTATTAGAAAACATAAATTTGGTGAACTTATATGGTCCCAATATAGATGATCAAAAGTTCTTTGCTAATTTATTTCTTATCTTATCATCACTTACAGGGCAACATATAATAGCAGGGGATTTTAATTGTACATTGAATCCCAGTATAGATAGATCAACAGGACTGGACTGTACGCACAATGGATGTAGGATGACCATTAATCATTTTATGAAAGAATTGAAATTGATAGATATATGGAGAGAAATGAAACCACAAGTTAAAGCATACTCTTGTTATTCCAATACCTACAAGACATTCTCACGTATAGATTATTTTTTGATCTCCACAGAATTAAGGTCCAAGATTCAAAGCTGTTTTTATGATAACATCGTGATCTCTGATCATGCACCCTGCTGTCTAATGTATGTAGATAAGAAATTGACAAAGGAACCAGGTAGATGGCAATTTCAGCATAAATGGCTTCAGGATGAGGAATTTGTTAAGTATATAGAAAAACAGATAGATGAGTTCTTTGATATCAATACTACACAAACATCAGCATGTGTAAAGTGGGAGGCTTTCAAAGCTTTTATTAGGGGACATATTATTAGTTATACAGGTTCAAAATCTAAGAAGACTCGAGAGGAGAGAGTCCAATTGGAACATAAAATAAAAATTCTTCAAGAAAGAGTATATGCAGGAAGAGATCCAAGGTTGGAGAACGAATTACTGATTTTGAGAGCTGAATATGACAAAAAATCAGCGAATAGAGCTGCTTCGAGTCTTCTAAGATTGAAACAATCTTTTTATGAACAAGGTGAAAAATCAGGAAAGTTATTGGCATGGCAGATTAAACAATTAGAATCTAAAACACCAATTACCAGTATTATAAGTAACGGACAGGTAGTTATAGATCCTTCAGAAATTAATAGAGCCTTTAGAGATTACTATGAAAAATTATATGATACCAAAAATGAATCTGACTTAACAAAACTACATGGGTTTTTGAATGAACTATTTATACCGTGTATTCCAAATGAAAATAGGGAGATACTGGAGTCTAAAATTAGTCAAGAAGAAGTTGGACTAGCCATTGATAATATGAAATCAGGAAAAAGTACAGGACCAGATGGTCTGCCAGTTGACCTTTATAAAAAATTTAAGAATAAATTAACAAAACCTTTTTTGGAAATGGTTTTAGAAGCATTTCAAAATAGTAATTTACCATCATATATGAATAATGCCTTAATTATACTGTTGCCAAAACCAGGTAAGCCATCTAATAAATGTGAAAATATGAGACCAATAAGCCTATTAAATGCCGACCTTAAGATAATCTGTAAAATTTTAGCAAGACGAATACAAGAAATTTTACCAAATATTATTAATCGAGATCAGAATGGCTTTATAAAGGGAAGACAAGGCTTCCATAATGTAAGAAGACTATTTAATATTATTTATTCTAATAAAGAAGCACCGGATACAGCTCTCTTATCACTGGATGCCGAAAAAGCCTTTGATAGAGTTGAATGGCCCTTTCTTTTTGAAGTCTTACAAAGGTTTGGACTTGGAAATAATTTCATAAAATGGGTTCAGATAATATATAATAATGCTACAGCAGAAATTCTAACAAATAACAATATTTCAAAATCAATAAAAATCAATAGAGGATGTCGACTAGGCTGTCCACTTTCACCTTTACTGTTTACTATGGCAATTGAACCTTTAGCGATGGCGATACGTCTACAGTCACAAATATATGGAATTAAAGTTGGACCAACAGAACATAAAATCTCCCTGTATGCCGATGACATAATTTTGTTTATGTTGAATCTTAAAAAATCAATTCTGACCTTGTTGAATTTAATAAAGAATTTCGGGGAAATATCAGGATATAAAATAAATAAAACTAAATCTTCAATATTAATGCTAAATGAGACCCAGAGAAATTACCCAGCCCCTGAGGTAAATCAATTCAATGTTGTAAATCAGTTCAAATATTTAGGAATCCAAATTGTGCCTAAGCTAGAATCAGTCGCCAGTGTCAATTATGAAGCCTTAATGACAGATATTGATGAGTTACTTCAGAGATGGATGTCACTACCAATGTCGATGATCGGGAGAATTAATATACTTAAAAGTAATATCTTACCTAAAATACTTTATTTATTTCAATACATTCCCTTACCACCACCTTTAGATTTATTCTCAAGAATTAAAAAAAAGTTAGTGGAATTTATATGGAACAACAGGAGGGCTAGATTACGTCTGTCTTTATTATATTTACCATTTGATCGTGGAGGTCTGAAATGTCCAAATTTTATGTTGTATTATTGGTCGGCACAACTGAGGTCTATGACATATTATTTTTCATCAAATGATCTCCCTCACTGGACTGAAATGGAATCATACAATTTACCTTTACCTCTTCCCATATTCATATACTCAGATTCGGCAAAAAAATTACAAAAACAAGTTAAAAATCCATTTGTAAAGCATATGATCAAAATATGGTGTGAAGCTAAAAACTATTTAAAAGAACCACAGTTATTGTCACAATTTAGTCCAATATGGGGTAATCAATATTTTAAACCAGGGAGAGCGGACGCTGTATTTAAAGTATGGAATTTAAAAAGGATACAAAAGATTCAGGATTTATATTTGCCATGTGCAGAAAACATAATGTCTTTTGAAGAGTTGAGGATCAAATTTAATCTCAATAGAACACATTTTTTTAAATATCTTCAACTTAGAAACTTTATTCGATCAAATCAAAATAAAGCTCTCACTCGACCTATTTATTCATCCTTGGAAAAAATGATGATGAAAGATAGTAAAAGAAAGGGTATTATTTCAGAGTTTTATAACTCATTGACACTATTTTCAAGTGAAAATTCACTGAAAAGATTAAACTACTGGAAAGAAGATCTGCAAACTGAAATTTCAGAGGAACAATGGGAATTGGCTTGTACAGAAGCTCAAACCAAATCAATAAATGTACGCCTTAAATTGATACATTTCAAATGGTTAATGCGGATGTATGTTACACCGGAGGAGTTGAATAGATATAACAAAAATATACCAGATACGTGCACAAAATGTATGGAAAGTAAAGGAACTCTATTTCATTGTGTATGGGAATGTAGATTAATAAGAATGTTTTGGGAAGAGGTGAGGGTAACAATTGAAAAAATAATCTCAAAACAAATCATATTGAATCCTAAACTGTTTTTGTTGGGTCTGTACCCAGAAAAGCATAATTTTAATAAAAGTGAAAGAACATTCATAGACCTCAGTTTGCTTAATGCCAAAAAATGTATTGCACTATTATGGAAAAAGACTCATAGACCAGATGTGACTCAGTGGTTAAGACAGATGTTAACAAACCTTCCATTAGAAAGAATAACATATATACTGAAATCAAAGGAAATTGTGTTTGAGAATATATGGAGACCTTTTATTGATTATGTAAAAAATTTAAACATAACTCTTGAAGAAGAAGGTGAATGATATGTGTGGACCTTGTAAATTCCAAACTGGTGAACATAATATGTATACTTATGTGTTGGATTGTCTAGACTAAACAGAGGAGCATTGTTGAAGACTTGATTTTGTTGGTGGTTGTTGGTGTTTTTTAGTGCATTTTTTTTTTTTGTAGTACTTTAGTGTTAGTGTTTGATTGTTTGTATCATGTTTGTTTAAAAAAAAAAAAGGTTCAATAAAGATATTGTGGAAAAAAAACAATGATGCCACGGGGAGCACAACTCAGAAGACCATGTATATAGGGGAGACAGATAATTACAGACGAAGGACAGCTGGGTGAACAATCAGGAGCTGAACAGAGCACACAAGGGAGAGTGGCTGTGGGTATGGAAACATGAGGAGCTGGGGACAATAAGGAAAGAAGTACACACACCAGACCATAATAATGTCACTGAGGACAGACAAGGGAAGACACAACATGACTAAAGACACAAGAACAATAATACTAACAGTAAAAATAAACAAGGATCGAACAATAAAACAAAATACAAAAGGCAACCTTAAAACACAGACAAAAGGGAATGACATGACATGACAGACTAACGATCCTTCCAGGATTTCATGGGATGTTTTTATGATTGTTGCAGCCCAAAAAGCCTGAATTTGCGGGCGCTTTCTTAAAACCACTTGCGCTCCGTTGTTCCGCGGGCGGGCAAGTCTCTGCGTCCTATGACACACGAGGGCGCGCGAGAGCGCGCTCATGCGCCCTCGTGCGCATGACGCATGATGGTGGTGATGGTGATGTAGTAGCGTCCAAGCGCCACTCAAAAAAAAACTGCAGAGACAGCCGCGAACAGATTAGTTCATCTGATTGACCTCTCATTCGACTAATAAGAGCCTTGAATTGGGTTTCTGAAACCTTGAAGAACCAATGAATGAAAATCTAGGAAGGAGGACCCGCCTACTGTGAACGCAGGAGCCAATTGAAGCACAGAAATTCTGGCTGGGTGAAGCGATATTTACTGCTGCCACAGATGAAAACAAAGGACGCTGGACAAATCTCCTACAGACCCAGGCTCACCCAGCAGCATGGAGAACACCCACAAGTGGGACCTGCACTCATTCCAGCAGAATAGACGGAAGCCAACGACAAAAGTCGTAAATCATTCGCCAAAACGGCAATATGTAATGGAATTATGTTGATCGGGATCCACGAGCGGAGCAGCGTCGCGTTCGTCTGACGCGTGGGAAGAGCTGTTCGCCACGACTCTGCTGCTTTGAAGAGGTAAGGTGTTATAAGCTAAATTATTATTTATCCCTGAAAACTGTAATCCAAAAATGACTTTTGACCGATTGGTAATTTACAACTGTACTGCGCACGAAATACGAAGTGCGTGCGCCGCGATAAACGGTTCATTTGCCGTGTTCGGACCGTGAACGCCCCCCCCCCCCCCACCCGCTGCAGAAGAGGAGGGGGGGGGCACGGTCCGAACGCTCCTCGGTCGGCGGGGGGAAGCTTATCAGTCTATTCCATCATGTAGCGATGGCCCTCTTCTGTGCCCTCTTCTGTACCGAGGGGGGGGGGGGGGCGTTCACGGTCCGTTCACGGTTCCCCCCCACACACACACACACAGTAGCGAGGGGGGGGGAGCCGCTGTGAAAACATGCAAGGAAAAAAAAAAAAAGAGTGTATTCCGTCTTGTAGCGAGGGCCGAATGTGGTCCTTGGTAGCGGGGGGGGGGAACGACCCCCCGCCCACACACACGCACACAGACACAGCCCTGAGTGTGACCTTTCATTAGAGCCCAAAATGAAGATTCTACATTGAATTATTCAAAAGTTACAGACGTTTTTCCAAAGTGTGCCATTTGGCACAATTTGGCACAGTTCCATAACGCCTGGGAACTACCTGAGAACAAAGCTGTGTAAAATATTCATTTTTTGTGGTATTGTTACCAAATTTGGATCTCAGCTGGATAACACTTGGTTCTACATTTCTGTTGCATTTTCCAGCCGGATCGGACAGCTGTGTGTTATTTACAAGCATTTGTATCCAAAAAAACACTGTGTCCAAATTTTTTTTCTTCAAGTTCACTATGTTTAGATGACTGTAACTCAGTGGCCGGAGCACGTAGAGAGATTATGGTTTTTTTTGCCAAAAAATTCAAAGTGTTTTCTTTTAAATGAGACCAACCCCATGAAGATGCTGCAAAGGGTTGAATAACAGCTTTCGATTTACTTTGGGCACGTTTTTTTTTGGCATTTTTAGGAAAATTGCCCGGAGTGCAAGTGGTTTTAAAAAGCTGTGATAAAAGTTGTGATGTTTTGAGAGGGGTTTTTTTGCACTAAAAGTTGTGGGAAGCATTACAGATTTTAAAGCAATGTTTAGTTGTTTTTTTTTTTGTTTTTTCCCATAGTTTACTGCTGTGATATTCTGTATAACAATACAAGAAAAGCACAGGATTGTCAAAAATTTCCTATTAAACAGGGATTTGTAAAGTAAGCTGAAGCCTCTGCTATCTAGAAACAATTCTTTTGTGCAACAGCAAATACAGACTTTAACACAATATCCATTATAACAGCTAAATTGTGTTGAATGCATGTTAAAGAGTAGAGATTTGGAAATTATTGGCAGCACCATCATATCATTTGAAAACTCCCTAACTGCAGCGGTCCCCAACCACTCGGTACCAAGTGCAGAGGGAAAAAAAAAAGAAATTATTTATTCTGTTGCTCTGTATTGTCTATCAGAGTCTCTGTTTTTCTGAAAAAAAAAAATACAGACAGTACTCTCTCTTTCCGTGCATGACTCCTACCTGTCTATCTGCTGCACTGCACGTCTTGACACACACCTGCCTCATCAGAGACTCATCTTTCATTTACGGGGGCGGGGGGGGGGGGGCTTTGTCCGTGTCCAGACCAGAGATTTACAGCTTTAAAGCTCATTGACAAGATGTAGTAATGACTTTACCTCTAAGGATGTATAAATTGTAACACTGGCTGTAGTGTTAGATTTTCTCGTTTATTTGTGGTTTTACGGCATCTCTCCTCACATATGCTCCCGCAGTGGGGTGCTTTTGGTGCAGGCGCACGTTTTTCAACACAAACCCAGCACTTTGTACACACGGTCAGGACAGAGACAAGGCAAGACGTCCACCGGCAGGCTGGGGGAGACAGAGGAAGGGACGGTGTTGGAAACCTCGTGGATGAGTGTTTTGGGTTTTTTTTTAAATCACTCATACTGTTTTTTGCTGATGTGTTCTGTTAATACTCACTGTAAACACGGAAGTGAGCGTGGTGCAGTGACGCATTTGATTAGTTTGATTGAGTGTTTGAACGTCATTCAGGGACAAATTTGATCGGAGAAATTGACGGAAATTGATGAGGATTGGCCAAAATTATGGGAAAGTTGCAGTCAATGGACAAAGCTGCAAGGTTGCGCCACAGCCATGCTGATTGGCTGATTTCACATGAATTGATGTAATCACAACATTGTGAAATCCTGGAAGGACTGGTTAACTGAAAAGAAGGTAAGGTAGCATCGATGGCACAGATGCCCTGCAGAACTTGGTCTACAGCTTTGATGTTTGCATTCCTCCGATGGTGTGTCTAGAAGAACCTGAAGGTCTTTACATACTCTGCAAGAATAGAGAAATTTGTTCTCTGTCCCAGGGCTGCATAAACAAAATGACATCATTTTTTCCATAAAGTTGAATCACTTAATTTTATTTTACTAGTGCAGTGCCTGATATGAGGTCAGAGAATTCCGGTCATGTGACCATATAAGATCTCATTATATAAGGAGTGGCTCTTATTTGGTCACAGGAGTTCCTGCTGGGTTCTTAACTCCGTATATGGTTATGACCATATAAGGGGGCTACTCAAGTACGTTCATTTTGTCTTCTTTTTCCATAATTAATCTACATTTTCTTTTTTTTGTCAGACAAAAGGGTAGATGTTTGTGGTTTTTTTACCTTCACCTTTCAACTGACACCTGCAGTCATCTTCAGAAGCATCAGCTGATTGCTGTGGCATGTCATTTATCAGCTGTTTCCTTAGGCGTGGCCAGCCTGATGGACCTGACAGATCCACCACGCCGGCCACGCCTCCTGTCGCCAGGTGGTCCCTGGAGGATGGAAGATGGAATCCCAGATGTGGGAGAGCATGAATGCTCCCTCATTCCGGTTCATGGTGTCCATTGCATGTTTTCTGATTTATATGGCTTCCTTGATCCAGCGTTTGTGTTTATTATCCTCTGATCCAATGATTCTTGTGTTGTCCCAGTCCATGATGTGATTGTTCCTTTTGCAGTGATCCGATATTGCTGATTTCAGGGTTTCTTATTCTGCCTTTTCTTTTTGTGATCTTGTGAGTCATCCTAGTGTTTCCTTTTCTCATTCCTTCTGGTGTTCTTTCTTTCTTGTCTTGAATGTTCTTCCTGTTCCCCCAATATATGTCTTGTCAATGATTTGCATGGAATTTCATGTATTACGTTACATTTTTTGTCCGGTTCCATTTTATCTTTGGGTGTACTAGTAGCTGTCTTGTTTTTATGTGTGTTTTCTCATGATCCTTTGTATTGGTTCTGTTATCCCTCGGATGTATGGTATGGTTGTCATGTCCTTGTTTTTTGTTTCAGCTTTTGGTGTTTGTTTTGTTTTCCGTTTATCTACTTTGTTGTTGACTTGATTTTTCCCTTTGTTTATGGCCCGTATTGGATATTGGCAGTGTGTGCGTACATGTCGTATGTATTCCTCTTTCACCTGTATGTCTTCTTCATCTGTGATGTAGCTGGCCCGTTCCGTATAAGGAGGAACCAAGTCTTTAAGGAAGACCCAGTTCCAGAGCTCGGATCGGGTCCAAATTTTTAACATTTTATCCCACCGGCCTCCAGAGCTTACCCTATGAATTTCAGCCCCCAATACCCAGTGGTTATACCTTTTCCACCTCTGTGTTCATTTAATAGCTCCCCTATGGACGTTCATTAAAGATTTCCACTCCTAAACTTCCACATACCCGGGGAGGCTGAAATTCGGGGATGCACACCTTCATAACCTCAGCAAAACACATATGAAATCTGAGGTCAGTCTGACAAACGGTTCGAGAGATATGTGAGGAACAGCCAGACACAGACAGAGAATCCTTGCATTTATAGATAGACTAGTGCATTGCCCGTAGAAAGCAAGTATTCCTGTCTGAAACAGGTATCTCAATTAGGCTTTACAGGTCCAAATGTAGGCTATGTTTAAAAGTGGAGTACAAAGAGGTGTAGCCCACATGTAGGCAATCACATGTTAGACTTTGACAAATATAAAAGGGAGTAAATGGCACTAAGATTTATTTGATTGTGTGAATATTAATTACAGAATACATAATTATTGAAAATGAATGGGACATCCGATATTAGCACAGTTTCAGATCCCTTGTTTATTTGTTTGTCAGATCTCTTGCTGTATTTGTGTGATCTTTTATCACTTATATTCAAGATAATAGTGTATCTTCACTTTGGGAGTTGTTCAGTCATCATTATAATCATTTTAGTTTATATCACTGTTCAGTGATGGAGTTCAGTGTAATATTGAATTTCTTCTGTGTATCATCAATAAACTCATGCAGTACTATAACCGGACACGTTTACAAATATTTGAGGCCCATATTTTAACAATATTTTGTTATTAAAAGGGTTTTTTTAAAACTGTAATCAATCAAATTGACTACAAAACACCAAACATTATTATACACAGCAGAAGGACCCATTTGACTGCAACCGTTGCATCAGTGTTTCCCATTTGTTTGTAAATATTTAACTAAAAATTATTTATTTCATTATTTGGGCATTTTTGTGTCCTGCGTTTGGTCGTTAAGTCATTCCAGCCATTCCACTCCACAATCATGGTGGTATTGTTATTAAGTTTTTTTTTTCCACAATATCTTTATTGAACCTTTTTTTTTTTTTTAACAAACATGATACAAACAATCAAACACTAACACTAAAGTACTACAAAAAAAAAATGCACTAAAAACACCAACAACCACCAACAAAATCAAGTCTTCAACAATGCTCCTCTGTTTAGTCTAGACAATCCAATACATAAGTATACATATTATGTTCACCAGTTTGGAATTTACAAGGTCCACACACATCATTCACCTTCTTCTTCAAGAGTTATGTTTAAATTTTTTACATAATCAATAAAAGGTCTCCATATATTCTCAAATACAATTTCCTTTGATTTCAGTATATATGTTATTCTTTCTAATGGAAGGTTTGTTAACATCTGTCTTAACCACTGAGTCACATCTGGTCTATGAGTCTTTTTCCATAATAGTGCAATACATTTTTTGGCATTAAGCAAACTGAGGTCTATGAATGTTCTTTCACTTTTATTAAAATTATGCTTTTCTGGGTACAGACCCAACAAAAACAGTTTAGGATTCAATATGATTTGTTTTGAGATTATTTTTTCAATTGTTACCCTCACCTCTTCCCAAAACATTCTTATTAATCTACATTCCCATAAACAATGAAATAGGGTTCCTTTACTTTCCATGCATTTTGTGCATGTATCTGGTATATTTTTGTTATATCTATTTAACTCCTCCGGTGTAACATACATCCGCATTAACCATTTGAAATGTATCAATTTAAGGCGTACATTTATTGATTTGGTTTGAGCTTCTGTACAAGCCAATTCCCATTGTTCCTCTGAAATTTCAATTTGCAGATCTTCTTTCCAGTAGTTTAATCTTTTCAGTGAATTTTCACTTGAAGATAGTGTCAATGAGTTATAAAACTCTGAAATAATACCCTTTCTTTTACTATCTTTCATCATCATTTTTTCCAAGGATGAATAAATAGGTCGAGTGAGAGCTTTATTTTGATTTGATCGAATAAAGTTTCTAAGTTGAAGATATTTAAAAAAATGTGTTCTATTGAGATTAAATTTGATCCTCAGCTCTTCAAAAGACATTATGTTGTCTGCACATGGCAAATATAAATCCTGAATCTTTTGTATCCCTTTTAAATTCCATACTTTAAATACAGCGTCCGCTCTCCCTGGTTTAAAATATTGATTACCCCATATTGGACTAAATTGTGACAATAACTGTGGTTCTTTTAAATAGTTTTTAGCTTCACACCATATTTTGATCATATGCTTTACAAATGGATTTTTAACTTGTTTTTGTAATTTTTTTGCCGAATCTGAGTATATGAATATGGGAAGAGGTAAAGGTAAATTGTATGATTCCATTTCAGTCCAGTGAGGGAGATCATTTGATGAAAAATAATATGTCATAGACCTCAGTTGTGCCGACCAATAATACAACATAAAATTTGGACATTTCAGACCTCCACGATCAAATGGTAAATATAATAAAGACAAACGTAATCTAGCCCTCCTGTTGTTCCATATAAATTCCACTAACTTTTTTTTTATTCTTGAGAATAGATCTAAAGGTGGTGATAAGGGAATGTATTGAAATAAATAAAGTATTTTAGGTAAAATATTACTTTTAAGTATATTGATTCTCCCGATCATCGACATTGGTAGTGACATCCATCTCTGAGTTAACTCGTTGATATCTGACATTAAGGCTTCATAGTTGACACTGGCGACTGATTCTAGCTTAGGCATAATTTGGATTCCTAAATATTTAAACTGATTTACAACATTGAATTGATTTACCTCAGGGGCTGGGTAATTTCTCTGGGTCTCATTTAGCATTAATATTGAAGATTTAGTTTTATTTATTTTATATCCTGATATTTCCCCAAAATTCTTTATTAAATTCAACAAGGTTGGAATTGATTTTTTTAGATTCGACATAAACAAAATTATATCATCGGCGTACAGGGAGATTTTATGTTCTGTTGGTCCAACTTTAATTCCATATATTTGTGAATGTAAACGTATCGCTATCGCTAAAGGTTCAATTGCCATAGTAAACAGTAAAGGTGAAAGTGGACAGCCTTGTCGACATCCTCTATTGATTTTTATTGGTTTTGAAATATTGTTATTTGTTAGGATTTCTGCTGTAGCATTATTGTATATTATTTGAACCCATTTTATGAAATTATTTCCAAGTCCAAACCTTTGTAGGACTTCAAAAAGAAAGGGCCATTCAACTCTATCAAAGGCCTTTTCGGCGTCCAATGATAGGAGAGCTGTATCCGGTGCTTCTTTATTAAAATAAATAATATTAAATAGTCTTCTTACATTATGGAAGCCTTGTCTACCCTTTATAAAGCCATTCTGATCTCGATTAATAATATTTGGTAAAATTTCTTGTATTCGTCTTGCTAAAATTTTACAGATTAAGGTCGGCGTTTAATAGGCTTATTGGTCTCATATTTTCACATTTATTAGAGGGCTTACCTGGTTTTGGCAGCAGTATAATTAAGGCATTATTTATGTATGATGGTAAATTATTATTTTGAAATGCTTCTAAAACCATTTCCAAAAAAGGTTTTATTAATTTATTCTTAAATTTTTTATAAAGGTCAACTGGAAGACCATCTGGTCCTGCACTTTTTCCTGATTTCATATTATCAATGGCTAGCCCAACTTCTTCTTGACTAATTTTAGACTCCAATATCTCCCTGTTTTCATTTGGAATACACGGTATAGATAGTTTGTTCAAAAACCTATTTAGTTTTGTTAAATCAGGTTCATTTTTGGTATCATATAATTTTTCATAGTAATCTCTAAAGGCTCTATTAATTTCTAAAGGATCTATAACTACCTGTCCCTTACTTATAATACTGGTAATTGGTGTTTTAATTTCCAATTGTTTAATCTGCCATGCTAATAATTTTCCTGATTTTTCACCTTGTTCATAAAAAGATTGTTTCAATCTTAGAAGACTCGAGGCAGCTCTATTCGCTGATTTTTTGTCGTATTCAGCTCTCAAAATCAGTAATTCATTCTCCAACCTTGGGTCACTTCCTGCATACACTTTTTCCTGAAGATTTTTTATTTTATGTTCCAATTTAGCTCTCTCCTCTCGAGTCTTCTTAGATTTTGATCCTGTATAACTAATAATATGTCCCCTAATAAAAGCTTTGAAAGCCTCCCACTTTACACATGCTGATGTTTGTGTAGTATTGATGTCAAAGAACTCGTCTATCTGTTTTTCTATATACTTGACAAATTCCTCATCCTGAAGCCATTTATGCTGAAATTGCCATCTACCTGATTCCTTTGTCAATTTTTTATCTACATATATTAGACAACAGGGTGCATGATCAGAGATCACGATGTTATCATAAAAGCAGTTTTGAATCTTGGACCTTAATTCTGTGGAAATCAAAAAATAATCAATACGTGAGAATGTCTTGTAGGTACTGGAATAACAAGAATAGGCTTTAACTTGTGGTTTCATTTCTCTCCATATATCTAACAATCTCAATTCTTTCATAAAATGATTAATAGTCATCCTACATCCAATGTGCGTACAATCCAGTCCTGTTGATCTATCCACACCTGGATTCAATGTACAATTAAAATCCCCTGCTATTATATGTTGCCCTGTAAGTGATGATAAGATGAGAAATAAATTAGCAAAGAACTTCTGATCATCTATATTGGGACCATATAAGTTCACAAGATTTATATTTTCTAATAGCAAAGAACCTTGAATGATTACATATCTTCCAAATTTGTCTCCAATTACATTTTTCACTTGAAAAGGAACTGATTTATGTATGAGAGTCATAACTCCCCTGGCTCGGGATGAAAATGAAGAGGTGAATACACTTCCCTGCCATCTACTCCTAATTCTTTTAACATCCTCCTCTATCAGATGAGTTTCTTGTAAAAACACAATTCTTGAACCCATGTCCTTTATTTTATTCATAACTTGTTTAAGTTTTTTTAAATTTTGTAGACCTCTGCAATTCCATGAAGTTAAATTAAGATTAACACTTTGGTCCATGATCAATAGAGAGTTTGGGATTACCTTGCAGTGTAAACATGCTCATACAGAGAAGCAAAAACATGAGTGGTTGAACATTCATCCTACAAACTACACACAAACAAATTTCCCCTTCCCACACTTGTGGCAAACCCCCCAAAATCAAAAGAAAAATTCTGTCTCCCGATATAGCCATCGACCGTTCCACACCCACGGGGAACAGCCTAAGCCACTCCTTCTTCATCCTCCCAATCACCCTAACTCTACTGCTTTTAATGACGTAACATTAACTCTCCTCTGTAGTTTTCCAACTTAACTCCAAAATTTTTAACAACTTTGTACATCATAGTTTCTTTTTTTTTTTTTTTTTGTTTTTGTTTTGTTTTTTTAATATATAATACAATCTATATTTTGTAAACTTACTATTTACTTCAAGTCAGTCAGATGCCTGTGCAAATGCTTAATTATTCTACCTTATATTTTGTTCATGCTTAGCTCCCACCAGTCTCTTCTTCTTCTTTGATCTTCTTGATGAACTCCTGCGCCTCCTCTGGGGTCTTGAAGATGTGGGTTCTGCCCTCATACGTGGTCAGCAGTCTCGCAGGATAGATTACACCATGACGAATCCCAAGGTTGCGCAGCTCCTTACGTACGGGATCAAACTGCTTCCTCAATTGCTGGATTCCTGTGGCCAAATCTGGGTAGAACCGCACCTGCTGGTCCTGGTGTTTAATCTCTCCTTTAGCACGTGCAGCGTTGAAGATCTTCATCCTGTCTCTGTTGCTAAGAAACTTCATAATTAAGGTCCTCGGCGGTCCCTTATCTCTCCGTGGGCCAATACGATGTGCTTTTTCCAGAACCACTGCTGATTGCAACTCCTCGCTGCCCAGCACCTCCGGAATCCACTTTTCCAGAAAGGAACATACGTCCCGACCTTCTGATTCCTCTGGAAGACCCTCCAGCCTCAAATTATTCTGTCTCGACCGAGATTCCAAATCCAAAATATTATCTTCCAGAGATTTATTTTTTTTTTCCAAAGTGCGCACCTTTAATTGAAGACGGGTGACGTCATCTTCAGCACTAGCGAGACGGAGCTCCATCTGCGCCGTTCGTTCTACACAGTCACCCAATTCCTTTCTTATTCCTTCCAACGCTGTCATAATCCCATCAAATCTAGAGGAAAAGTCCGCTCTCATTGAACTCATGGCAGCCATCAGCGCATCTGCGCCATTCCCCGCAGATATCGCACCGTTGCCAGCCTCCTCCGCCATATATGGAGTTTTGTTTGCTGCGTCACAGACCTGAAAGTCCGTTAATTTGGACTGTTTCGGCGGCTCGCTTTTTCCTTTTCCTGGTTTTCCAGCCTTAGGCTTCGCCGACATATCCTCGCCCAAATGCTGGGATACGTTCTGTCCCAAATGAGAGAGTTATTTGCCGATTTTTTTTCTCCAGGAGCAGAGCAGAGCGAGACACGTCCGTCCTACGTGGCAGCCATAACCGGCTGTTATTAAGTTTTTAATTTTTAGATACTCAAGCGGAAGGGGGGACTCGTGGTCCTGCAAAGTACAGTGGTACCACACTGGTGAAGCAGAAGCAGGTACTCCCATCTACCATTGACTGGGCAGCCTGGATGTGCCTCCCTGTGAAGGACCGTGGTCCGCCCGGTCGGGCTGCTGCTTCTCCCAACATGTCCTGTGTTAGATACACCAACGTTCTTTGTCAGACCTGGGTCCCCGCTGACGCTCCGCCCAGTCTGCTCATGCCCCTCATGTTCTCCACATATGCCAAATTATCCTTTAGACCTAAGCAATCACAGCAACTTTATAGTATAATATTAAATCTTCAGCATTATCTTTTTCTAGTCAAATTTGTCGCTTTTTGGCTACCTTGTTTTTCTCACAAAGCGCTGTGGTTACTGATGCCGTGATGCTGCGTATTATCCAATCAGTACAGAGTCAATGCAAAACCCCGCCCACACCTCTAGAAGCCAGAGCATGAGGAGAGAGTGATGACTAAACTTTTATTGATAAAAAATACATATTTTGACTGAGCAACTCCATACTCGGGAATGCACACCCTCGTAACCTCAGCAAAACACGTATAAAATCTGAGGTCAGTCTGACAAACGATTCAAGAAATATGTGTGGAACAGCCAGACACACACAGACACACTGACACACACACACGTGCACGCGCGCGCACACACGCACAGACACAGATTCTGTGCATTTATAGATAGATAATGCTCATATCTCATGGAGTGGTGAATGCTGGTGAACATGGGGATTTTGGGGTATTGTCAGGGTTCCAAACAGGTGCCAAACAGTTTGTAAACAGTTTTTAAGGTCCCAAACAGTTTTTCTTGTTTCCAAGAACTGTATGAATGAATGTATAACAGTTGTAAAGGTTTGCAAAACAGTTTTAAGCAAAATAGTTGTCAGTGGTTGCAGGCGGTTGTAATGTGTCTCTGCACTTCTTTACCGTTTGCCAAGTAATGAACGCTAGCAGCTGCTTAAGACTCTTTATGACAAAATTGGTTCAGACCTTAAAAACTGTGCAAACTGTTTTGCAGACTTTGTACAAATCCTGAGGAACCCGTCAGTATTATCCCAGACCATGCACACACTTTATGTTCATTTATTGTTCTTTCTGTGGTCATTTATGTTTTTTTGCATTATTTGCCTTCTGTGTCTCCCCTGGGTCCTCGGTCATTGTCTTCTGTGTTCCCCGGTCTGTAGTCATGTTGTGTCATCCCCACTGGTCCCTAATGTCATTATTGGAGTCTCCGTGTTTTCATTTGCCATGATTATTATTTGCATTACATGTTGCCCTACCTCAGCCTGAGTTGATAATTGTGTTTATTTCTCATTATCATGCCTCTAATTATGTTCTGTAGTTTTTGGTCCTGCTCTTTAGTATTATGATTATGTTTCCAGCCAACTTTATGCCGTTCCTATCTACAGTATATTGCTCCTGTATTGTTGTCCTGTACGTTCGTCGTCATGTTTCTTGTGCATCCCCTGTCTGTGACTGTCTGTACAGTCCCACCTGTCCTGTTCTTCTCCCCTGTAGCCTCTTCCCTGCTGCCCTGATTGTTCACCCAGCTGTCTCACGTTTGTAATTATCAGTTCCCCTATTTATGTGAGTTTGTGCTTGTGCTCTGTCTGACTTTGTCGTCGTTGATTCCCTGTTATTTCTCCTGTATTTTCCTGTGCTCCTGCTGTTCTCAAGTGATCCCTGTGAGTTTATTTTGCCTTGTAATCTCCTGTGTTGTTTTCAGCCCCCGTGCTGCCATTTGTTTCCCTCTGTTTGGTTAATAAATTATTGTTTGCACTTTACTCCTCTAAACCCTCATTTGCTCAGAGGGCAGATTCTGACAACGTCAAATCACAAGATTCTCCAACGCTGCTCAGCATTTGCCGCTTTGTGAGATACTACCTTGATTTTCGCCAACATTCATCAGAGAAGTTTCCAAGACCGCTATGTTCATTGCTGTTGGCCACTCTGTGATATACCATCTTTAAATTCTTATAGTTTTGCTACTTTTTCTCATAAATTAGCTGCTTTTTTGGGGGTAAATTTCCTACTTTTCTTAACATTTTTCAAAAATTTTCTTTTTTCATTTAAATTTGCAACTTCTTCATTCAAATTTGTCATTTTTAGCTCCCGCTGGTTGAACCCCAAAGGGGTTGAAGAGCCGTTTGGGCGGAGACCGAAGGGGGATTATGTTATGGGTCTGTCCGTCCGTCTGTCTGTCTGTCCCACTTTTGTGAAATCAACTCCTCCTACAGTTTTGGTCCAATTGTTTTGAAACTTGGCACCGTGGTTTGCTATACACTGAGGACGTGCAAATTGCAATTTGGTTCCGATCGGATGATTTTTTGCGAGAATTGTAGCCCCTGACCTATGACCTTCTGTTTCACCTCTCTGTAACTGTCTTGTGAAATCAACTCCTCCTACAGTTTTATTCTGATTGTTTTGAAACTTGGGACCATGGTTTGCTATACACTGGTGATGTGCATATTGCAATTTCACTCTCATTGGATGACCTTGAGGTCAAAGGTCAGGTCAGATTTTTCATTAAATCTTCTAAACACAGTAACTACTGAAAGAAATGATGTAGGCTTTTCAAATCGATACAGTAGTTGTATCTTATACACATCTTGGACGACTTACATCCTCACCTAACTATGGGTTTGGGGTCAAGGGGTCAAAGGTCAAGGTTAACATTCCCTATGCCTTATTACTGTATAAGTAAAGCTAGGGCCACTAAACTTGGAACTCAGGTTCACCCTGTGACCCAGAAGTGTGACTATGGTTTTGGGATTGCAAGGTCAAAGGTCAATGTCAATATGGCTTATAAACTATATCTCAACAACAAAGAAAGCTAGGGTCACCAAACCTGGTACACAGGTTCACTCTGAAACCATGACCTCTGACTACAGGTTTAGGGTTAAAAGGTGAAGGTTGGCATTCCCTGTGATCTCTTACTTACATAACGTGTAAAGCTCTCTAGGGACACCAAACTTGCTACATGGGTTCACCTTGTTATCCTGACCTACAGCTATGGGTTGTATACTTTATTTTATATCCGTTGATGATGGGCTTATCATAATTTGGTTCTGCCACAGTAATTATATTGAAAAGTTGAAAACTGCTTTCCGTCAGTAAGTATTTGGATCTTCAAAGAAAACGGAGGCGGAGGATATTGCACTAGCCTGAGACTGTTCTTGTTCCTCATACATTTTCTACTTTTTTCTTTACAAATTAGGAATTTTTTTTCTCATAAATTTTCAAGTTTTTGTGAATTTTAATGTTTTGTAATTTGCATTTTTTTGTATAAATTTGCTATTTTTTCCTCATAAGTATGTGAAAAGAATTCTTAAAGATAAGCAGCATCATTTTGTTTTGTATATTTGTAGAGTTAATCTCGTTTTTGTGGAGGTGAATTTTTCCCCGTTGTTTGTTTTCATGTAAAATGATTATTATTAAACCTAATTTTCTGTCTTTTCCTTGTAACTTGTGACATTTTTGCTGTTATTATTTTGAGTATTGCTGTAAAAGCTTCTCTCCTCCGCTTTAATTGCGGAACATTTCATCAGCCTTCAGGTGGTTTCATTGTGTTTTCGCTGATGTGATTAGTCATGCGCGTCTCTGTAAATATTTATCACTGCAGTCATTGTTAATCTGTGCATCATTTACCGAAAAATACCACAGACTCGCAGTAATGAGACGTGATTATCGTTGTTTTTGTCTCATTTTTACAGTCCCACAGCTGTATTATGTAAACCTTTACATAAGCCAGCCGTCCGTCCTCACGTGTCCGAAATGAATTCTCACACCAAATGTTGTGTACGGAGGTGATAACAAACACCTGACGATGAATCAGCGCCGGCCTCTGGTTTTTTAAAACAGCTTCACCAGCTGCTGTGGTGCACAGCGCCACGTTTCTTCTCATAAATACATTACTTTTTATTCACAAATTTTGGGAATTGTTTGGTTTTTTCTTCATAAATCTGCAACTTTTTCATGCAAACTTTTCAATTTTTTCCACACATAAATTTTAAACTTTTTTTTTTTTATAAGATAAGATAAGATAAGATAAGATAAGATAAGATAAGCCTTTATTAGTCCCACAACGGGGAAATTCCAGGATTGCAACAGCACAGGGATAGCAACACTCAGAGCAACAATCAGAAGGCAAGAAAAAAAAACAAGCAAGCAAGAGCAGCTAATAAACATATGTACGTATTACTATAAAATATATATATATACACACACACACAGACACACAGTGCAGAGCATTGTAGCTGGATGGAATAAATATATGAATATATGAACACACAGTGCAGAGCATTGTAGCTAGATGGAATAAATATGTAAATATATAAACACCCACAGTACGGAGCATTGCAGCTAGGTGGAATAAATATGCAAGTATATAAACACACACAGTGCGGAGCAATGTAGCTAGATGGAATAATATGTAGATATATAAATATATAAACACCCACAGTACGGAGCATTGTAGCTAGATGGAATAAATATGCAAATATATAAACACACACAGTGCAGAGCATTGTTGCTAGATGGAATGAAACAGCATAACCGTCTACTTAGTTATCCTACATGGTATGATTATGTGCCCATACATATTCTCACCCTCCATAGCGACCGGTATGTTCCTAGTTGTATGCCGGAGAGGACCATTGTGTAAGTCTATTGCATCTTTTGCATTCAAAAAACTATTAGTTTGTTACGTCTTTTTGCTATCTCTGCGAGCAGCCCTGCTTAGGTTGTACAGTCTGACAGCCGTTGGTAGGAAGGACCTACGAAACCTCTCGGTTGTGCACCTGGGATGATGTAGTCTGCTGCTAAATGAGCTCCTCAGTGCATTCAGTATGTCCTGCATAGGGTGGAACTCGGACTCCAGCAGAGATGACAGTTTAGCCACCGTCCTTCTCTCTCCTATCTCCTCCATCGGATCAAGGCGCTGCCCCAGGACAGAGCTAGCTTTCTTAATCAGTTTGTTCAGTCTCTTCCTATCGGCTGCAGTAATGCCACTGCCCCAGCAGACCACTCCAAAAGTGATGGCTGATGCCACCACCGTGTCATAGAATGACTTCAGCAGCGCCCCTTGTACACCAAAAGACCTGAGTCTCCTCAGCAGGAACAGCCTGCGCTGTCCCTTCTTGTAGAGTGCATCAGTATTGTGTGACCAGTCTAGTTTATTGTTCAGATGAATACCCAGGTACTTATAGGATGTCACCATCTCGATGTCTGTTCCCTGTATATTTACTGGTACTGTGAGGGGCTGCCCATGCCTGCGGCAGTCCACCACCAGCTCCTTAGTTTTCCTCGCGTTGATCTGGAGGCAGTTCCGATGGCACCAGTCCACGAAGTCCTGGATAAGCCCTCTGTACTCAGCTTCATCTCCATTGGAGATGAGGCCAACGATCGCAGAGTCATCAGAGAACTTCTGTAGATGGCAGTGTGTTGTGTTGTGTGAGAAGTCCGCAGTATAAAGAGTGAACAGGAAGGGAGCCAGCACCGTTCCCTGGGGGGCCCCCGTGCTACTGATGATCGTGTCGGACACACAGTCCCGGGTTCTCACAAACTGAGGCCGGTTCGTGAGGTAGTCCAGGATCCATGATGACAGGTGCTGGTCCACCCCTGCGCGCAGCAGCTTGTCCTTCAGGATCATCGGTTGGATGGTGTTGAAAGCACTGGAGAAGTCAAAGAACATGATCCTCACCATATTCCCGGGCTTCTCCAGGTGGGACAGAGAACGGTGAAGGAGGAAGATCACCGCATCCTCCACCCCAATGCCATGCTGGTAGGCGAACTGGAGTGGATCCATCGCTGGTTCCACCAGGGGGCGGAGGTGAGCAAGGAGCAGTCTCTCCAGGGTCTTCATCAAGTGGGACGTCAAGGCCACCGGTCTGTAGCTGTTCAGGTCTTTGGGGTGGGAAGTTTTTGGTACAGGTACCACACAAGATGTTTTCCACAGCTGTGGTACCCTCCCCAGTTTCAGGCTCATGTTGAAGATATACGTCACAATCCCACACAGCTGGTCTGCACAGGACTTGAGGAGCTTTGCGCTGATGCCGTCCGGTCCCGGCGCCTTCCTCGCCTTGATCTTCCTCAGCTCCGTCCTCACCTGGGTCCTGGTCAGGGTCAGGATGGGGGGCTGTGTGTTGGGAGTGGGGGGGTGTTGGTAGAGTGGGGAGTGGGCAGCAGGACTTGATTTCTTTAGAGGCAGCAGTGGTTGTTGTGCAGTCAGGGGGGAGGGCGGTTGGTCAAATCTATTGAAAAACAGATTCAGGTTGTTCGCCCACTCCCTGCCCCCTGTGGCCTGGGGGGAGGTATTCTGGAGCCCCGAGATGGTTTTGAGGTTTCTCCAGACCCCGCTGATGTCGCTCTGTTGCAGCTTGTCCTCCATCTTCTTCCTGAAGCTGTCCTTGCCTTCTCTGATCTTTCTCCTCAGCTCCCTCTGTACGGACTTCAGCATCTCCCTGTTCCCCGACCTGAAGATCCTCTTCTTCTCTCTCAGAAGTGTTTTTATCTCAGGGTTGATCCAGGGTTTGTTGTTTGAGTGACGCCGTATGGTCTTGGTGGGAACGGATTTGTCCACACAGAAGCTGAGGTAGCCCGTGAAGGTGTGAATGAGGCCATCGATGTCCTCACCATGTGGATCGCAGAGCTGCTTCCAGGCGGTGGCTTCAAAACAGCCCTTTAGGGTGTCCATTGTCTCCTCAGACCATAACTCCACAGTGTGCATGGCCGGAGGTTGTCTGTGCACTAGGGGTTTGTACACCGGCCGGAGATGAACCAAGTTGTGATCCGATCTCCCGAGTGGGGGTAGTTGTGATGAGGTGTACGCCTCCTTAGTGTTTGCGTAGAATAAATCCAGTGTTTTATTGTCTCTAGTGTGGCATGTGACATACTGGGTGAACGTGGGTAGAATGGGAGACAGTGAAACATGGTTGAAATCGCCTGAGATGAGGAGAAGAGCATCTGGGTGTTCTGTCTGCAGCCTGCTGGTTACTGAATGGATGACGTCACGTGCTGTCCCAGCGTTCGCCGTCGGATTTGCATAAACAACAATGCAGATCACGTGTGAGTGTTCTCTCGGGAGATATGTAGGCCTCATGCTAACAGCTAGCAACTCAATGTCTTTGCTGCAGTGTCGTTGTTTAACAGTGATATGTCCCGGTCTGCACCAGTTGTTGTTAACATACATGATCACTCCACCGCCCCTAGCCTTGCCACTGTCTGGTGTTCGGTCAGCTCGTATCATGTGAAAACCCTCCAGCTCAATGTTAGCATCTGCTGCTAGTTCAGTTAGCCACGTCTCAGTAAACAAAAGGAGAGAGCACTCCCGGTATGTGCTATCATAACGGGAGATAGCCGCTAGCTCATCTAACTTTCCCAGTATCGACCGTACATTTCCCATGACAACAGATGGAAGGGAGGGTCTGTACCTTATATTTTTTGTCCTCCGCCTTACTCCAGCCCGGCAGCCGCGGCGTTTTCGCCTCAGTTCACTCGGTATGTCGAGTTTTTCCAATGGGACCGGGTGGCGGTTGAATGCTAGCAGCTGTTCTCTGCTGTATCGTATCCTGCTATAGACAGTGGCTCCGTCCACCGGCTCAGGAGACATTTAGGACGATCTGTGTGTCCGTGATATAAGTGGGGTGAAAAAAAAAAGTGATCAAAAGAGAGAGGAAGGGAAAAAAAACTCGGAATCGAGCCGCTGTTGCAAAAGGCAGCCGACTGGTGTGGCGCCGAGAGGAAAAAAAAAAAAAAAAAAAAAAAAAAAACACATTCTGGAGCCACAATTTGCCACTTTGTTTTTTGTAAATTTTTGACTTTAAAAAAAAAATCATATAAATTTGTAACTTCTCATAATTGCTTTTTTTCATAAATTAGCAATTTTTTTTTCTCTTAAAATTTCAACTTTTTTGTGGATGAAGCCCGAAGGGGTTGAAGAGCCTTGCTGATGAAGGCTGAAGGGAGATGATGTTATGGGTCCGTCCGTCCCACCTTGGTGAAATCAACTCCTCCTACAGTTTTATTCCGATTGTTTTGAACCTTGGTACCTTGGTTTGATATACAATGATGCGTATTGCAGTTTCACTCTCATTGGTTGAGGTCAAAAGTCAGAGGTCAGGTTTTGCCCTAAATCTTCTAAACAAAATAATAACTAAAGGAAGTCATGCAGACTTGACACAGTAGTTGCATCTAATACACATGTTGGATGATTTACACCCTGACCTAACTATGGGTTTGGGGTCAAGGGGTCAAAGTTCAAAGTTAACATTGCAGTTGCACTATGGTAAATGCTACATTTACTATAAAATGAGTAAAGCTAGGATCACCAAACCTGGCATGCAGGTTCACCTTGGGATCCTGACCTCTGACTATTCATAAAATTCCCACTTTTTGTGAATTTTCAAGATTTTTCTTGTAATTTACAATTTTTTTTGTTGTAAATTTGCAATTTTTGCAAATAAAAATCTTGAAATTGGCTACTTTTTTGTAAATTTGCAACTTTCTTCCTTTTAAATGTGTTTTTTTTCTTGTAAATTTGGAAAAAAATTCTCATAGTCATGCTACTTTTTATCATGATTCAAAATAATTTCAAAAATATTCTTTTTTTGTATGAATTTGCAAATCTTGTAAGTTTTGTTCAAATTTTGTCATTTTTTCCTCATAAATTTGCTACTTATTTCTTTCCAGATTTCCTTTTTTTCTCATAAATTTTGAATTTTTTGTGAATTTTAAAGTCTTGTAATTTGGAAAATTTTTTTCTCATAAATTTGCAATTTTTTTCCTCAAAAATTCGTAAAAAGAATTCTTGAAAACTGTGATACTGAGTGTGATACGTTTTTGTAAATTTTACAACTTTTTTCCTCATAAATTTGTTTTTCCTTGCAAATTTACAAAAAAAAAAAATTCAAAAAATTTGCTGCTTTTTTGAAAATTTACTTTTTTTTGTAAATTTGTTGCTTTTTTCTTGTAAATTTGCAATTTTTGCCAAAAACTTCTGGAAATTGGCTACTTTTCTGTAAATTTGCCACTTTTTTCTTTCTAATTTTTTTTTTTCTTCTAAGTTTGCAAAAAACCTTCATAGTTTTGCTACTCTTTCTCATATATTTTCTGTGTTGCTTTTGGTAAATTTGCTACTTTTTCATGACTTTTTCACAAATGTTCTTTTTTCATATAAATTTGCAACTTCTCGTAAATTTGCTTTTTTCATCTAAATTTGTCATTTTGTTCTTCTTAAATTTACTACTTTTTTCTTACAAATTTGCTCATTTTTTCTCATAAATTTTCAAGTTTTGTAAATTTTTAAGTTTTGTCTTGTAATTTACAAATTTTCTTATAAATTTGCTTTTTTTATTCTTGAAAACTGGCTACTTTTTTCTCAAATTTTCAACTGTTTTGTAAATTTACAACTTTATCCCTCATAAAATTCTTGTTTCTTTCTTGTACATTTGAAAAAAACCCATAATTTTTCCACTTCTTTTGTAAACTTTCAACTCTTTCCTTGTAAATTTTCAACCTTTTACTTTCATAAATTTTCAACTTTTTTGTGAAGCTGCAGCACTCATATGGATAGTTGTTCATCTTCTCTTCCATGTAATCTTGGTCTTCCTGTCCTCTGTTATTAAGGATTTGGACTAAAGTCGCAGACGTGGGCAGGTCTTCAGACAAAAACACCTGAGAGGACGCGGGAATAAAGTCTGACAGACAGGCTGTTTTTGGTTCTCAGGACTGATTTTAAATGTTCCTACACCTACTTAGAGCGGTGTGAGATTTTTCTAAATCACAGGTCTACACACTCAGGAGTTATTACAGTTACATAATAGCCACCCACCTGCTGACATGATTGGCATTTTTAAAATATCCTGAAAACTAAATCTCAAAAGTTCTCTCTCCTTCCACCACAAAAACATACAGCCACAAAAAAAGTTGATCATTTAGGTCTGAAATGTGCAAATATTTCAATATATAAAACTCAGATTTCCAAGGAAAAAGCTGCAAATTTACAGGTGCAAAATTGTGTTTTTCAGGAAGTGTCCGGATGGGTTTGTGTGTCTGAAGGTGGGTAAGAACCCGAACTACGGCTACACCAGCTTCGACACCTTTGGTTGGGCCTTCCTGTCCCTGTTCCGTCTGATGACTCAGGACTACTGGGAGAACCTCTACCACCAGGTAACAGGAAGTCACTTCTGGTCTGGCCATTTTTAATTAATCACAGAGGCTTTTTTATTGGAAAAAAGACTTTTATTCTGAAATTTGTACTAGATTCTCATAGATCTAACACCTTTTTCTCATAGATTTGCCACGTTTTTGTAAATTTGTGACTTTTTTCAAAAATGTACTTTTTTCTTATAAATTAAAAAAAAAATCTTATAAATAAGCTGCTTTCTCATAAATTTTTGACTTTTACAGAATTTTCAACCTGTTTAAAATTTGCAGATTTGTTCTCATAAATTTGGTACTTTTTTTGGTAAATTTTCATAATTTTTCCTCATAAATTTGAAAAAAAAATCTCATAAATTTGCTGTTTTTTTTATTTCAACTCTTTCATTGTAAATTTTCAACTTTTTTCTCATAATTTTGCAACTTTTTTAAATTTACAAATTTGTTCTCATAAATTTGCTACTGTTTTATGTAAATTTCCAACTTTTTCTTCTAATTTTGCAACTTTTTTCTTTAAAATTTGCAATTTTTTCTCATAAATTTTCTACTTTTTTCCTCACAAATTTGCAAAAAAATTCTAAATTTGCTTCTTCTTCATCATTGTATCTTCATCATTCTTCTTCATAATTCTTTATCATTGTAGTTTCAACTTTTTCTTGTAATTTTGCAACTTTTTTCTTTAATATTTGCTAATTTGTTCTCATAAATTATGAAGTTTTGATTCATTATAATTAAAAAGTCTCAAATTTACAAGCAAAAAGTGAAATTTTAAGACATTGAAACAATCATAAATTTCTAAGTAAAATTATAAGTACGTAACGAGTCTCAAAATTGCCTGAAGTTCCTCTAGAAACAGTTTTCCAATATGCTAGGAAATGAGTGCATTTTTGGTCAGGCTGGAATGAGCTAGAACAAAAATGAGAGGAAATAGAGAAAATTTGGCTGTCATGAATATCTTCATGAACGTCTTCCTAATACTGTCTTCCCTTTGTAATTCAGACTGATAAGATAAAACATTCACATACTAAAACTACGTTGCTGTTCCTCCGTTTTGAAGACACTGCGGTCGGCCGGTAAGACCTACATGGTTTTCTTTGTGGTGGTGATCTTCCTGGGCTCCTTCTACCTGGTCAACCTCATCCTGGCGGTGGTTGCCATGGCGTACGAGGAGCAGAACCAGGCCACCATCGCCGAGGCCTGTCAGAAAGAGAAGGAGTTCCAGCAGGCCATGGAGCTGCTCAAGAAAGAGCAACAGGTAAAGGACCATTCGCAAAAAACCCAACAGGAAGTCAACCATTTTGAATTTACTGCACAGATTTGTTACACTTTCCTTCCTCCTGTGTTAGCTTTCTGTTACCATCCCCGGTGTTAACGGGTCGGTTTCGACCCGTGTCTTAAATCAGCTTTAAAATACACTAAAAACAATCACCTATCATCCAATTTTTTTGTCATCTCTTGGTTACCTTGTTAGGTTTCCTTATCCATGAAAATGTTGGGTTTAATATTTTTGGTGTGGGTCTCTGGGCCTTTTTTTTATCAGTATACCTCTCGATTTCAATAAAAAAAAGAAAAATTAACCTCAAGAGAACCATATAAATAAATAAAAGGTCGTTGTGTTACCTGAATATTACTGAGGGGTATAGAACACATCTCTGAAATGAATTTGCTTGATTTATTTTTTCATTTTAAAATTAATAACTATAGTAACATCTATGGTGTTATGGGTCAGTTTCGACCCATATATATTTTCTATCTAGAACTTGGCTCACTGTAAATCTTCTTTTCATTTTTGCATGCTGCAAATTGAAGATGTGCCCTCTGCAAGTCAAATGAGTGAAGTGACCTCACATGTCTGGACATGGCCGCCTTTGCTTTGTTTTTTTTGCAGCTATACTGGACAAATGAGCCCCTGAAGCTCACATGACTGGGAGAGGAGGTGGCTGTCAGTGTGTGGCTGACAGTGCACTTATGATTTCAATTTTGGCTCTAATTATTGCTTTATAATCTTATTTTTATAACCGGGTGGAAACCGACCCTAACACCACAAAGGACATAATTTCAACCAGAGCATTTTATAATGTAGTGAAAAAAAATGTTTTTGTTTAATTTTGTTGAAATCAAGGTTCCTGACAAAGTCAAAAAGCCTTGATGCAATAAACAAATTTTAAGTGATTCTTTTATGCATTTAAAAACTAAACGGGTCGGTGCCGACCCTAACACAAGAGAAAGGTTGAAAAATTATCCAGCTTCCTCCTTGATTCTTAATTGGATTGACTTCATATTTTGTCTGCGTAATTTAGAGAAGTTTGTGATGCTGAATTTGTCACCTTTTTAGTTGTAGTGAAGCGCCGTGTCTGTGGCACCACGGCAATTGGCAGCATTGGCCATTAGATTTTATAAATTGCATTGTCAACTGTATTTTTTTTGTTGTTGTGTTTTTTAATTTTTTTTTTACATCTTTTCTACCAGATGGCGGCCCAGAAGGCTCTGGACTCGGACTCTGTGATCTTGTCCCCAGACTTTTCTCCCTTCGGTGCTCCGGTTGACAGCTCTGACGAGCGGAGTCGGAGTCGGGCTCTGACGGATGTGGAGGCGAATCTGTCGGAGGAGAAGCTGCTGCAGGTGGAGCTGACGGACGGAGGGAAGGTACAAGGGTGAAAGATACTGAATAACAGCATTTATCTTACCTAAATGCGTCGCAGTAAACTGGAATTCAGTTGCCAGGGGGGCCTACTGATAATAAATTAGCAACTTTTTTGAAATTTTAATTTTATGACTTCTGATGATAAATGTCTGACATTTTGGCCATAATTTTGCTAATTTTCTCATGGTAAATTGTCATGGCTTTCTACTAAAAGTGAGTCTTTGCAACTTTTTGTTCTTTTTTTCATACATTAACTATTTTTTGGTAATTTTTTAGCTTTATCAGAAAAAAACTTGGAAATTATGGGGCAAAATTTCAATTCTTTATAATTAAGAAGTCTCACAATATAATTCTTTAGTGCAACTTTTTTCTTTTTTTCATAAATTTATGATTTATTTTTTTTGTTTTTAGTAATTTTGTCATTTTTCAGCTCACAAATTTCTGGCATCTCACCCCCAATTTTTATTTTTCTTGTAAATATGTGATTTCTTTCTTTTTTAATGTAACATACCAGAACATTTCACCCATAGTTTTTACCCCAAAATTAAAAAAAAAAGTATTTTATTTTTTTTATAAATTTGTAACTATTTTTGTATTTTTTTTAGCTCAAAAATATCTGGCTTTTCAAAAATTTTGATTTCTTTCATTTTTAATTTCATCACACCAAAACATTTCACTCATTGTTTTCTTCTTCTAATTTTATTAAACTTTTTGTTATACAATTGTATCTTTTTAAAATATTTTTAACCCATAAGAACCCAGACCCCCATAATTTTCTTTGAAGGAGAAAGGGGTCTGGGTTCTTATGGGCTAAAGATATTTTCTCATAACTTTGATTTTTTTCCCCAGGTTGCAGTCTGTGTCTGCAGTGTGCTGCATTTCTTCCAAATTCCCCAAATTTCCTTTGAAAAAAATCACAAAATTTACAACAAAAAGTTCCATGTTTTTGAGAACCAAGTCATGAATTTAAAAGTAAAAAGCCATAAATTTATGAGTATAAATGTGACAAATTTTAAAGTTAAGTCACAAATATGTATTAAAGAAGTCACAACTACAGTGATTATAAAAAGTCTACCCGCCCCTGTTCAAATGCCAGGTTTTTGTGATGTAAAAAAATGAGACCAAGATAAACATTTCAAAACTTTTTTTTCCAAAACCTTAATCTTCTTTGGGTGAATTCATTCTTTTGTTGATTTGGATGTGTGCTTTGGGTCATTGTCGTGCTGAAAGATGAAGTTCCTCTTCATCTTCAGCTTTCTAGAAGAAGCCTGAAAGTTTTATGCCAACACTGACTGGTATTTGGAACTGATCATGATTCCCACAACCTTGACTAAGGCCCCAGTTGAAGAAAAACAGCCCCAAAGCATGATGGTGCTACCACCATGCTTCACTGTAGGTATGGTGTTTTTTTGGTGATAAGCAATGTTGTGTTTGTGCCAAATATACCTTTTGGAATTATGGCCAAAAAGTTCAACCTTGGTTTCATCGGACCATAACACATTTTGCCACATGTGTTTGGGAGATTTTGAATGTGTTTTTGCAAAATGTAGCCGAGTTTGGTTGTTTTTCTTCGTAAGATAAGGCTTCTGTCTTGCCACCCTGGACAGGACATGGTATACAGTGTATACACTGTATACCATGGAACACAGTGAAGACAGTCATCATCAAGTGGAGAAAATATGGCACAACAGTGACATTACCAAGAACTGGACATCCCATCAAAACTGATGAAAAGACAAGAAGAAAACTGGTCAGGGAGGCTGCCAAGAGGCCGACAGCAACACTGAAGGAGCTGCAGGAATTTCTGGCAAGTACTGGCTGTTTTGTACATGTGACAACAATCTCCCGTCTAGGGTGGCAGGACGAAAGCTTTATCTTACGAAGAAAAACATCCAAGCCTGACTATGTTTTGCAAAAACACATTTGAAAACTCCCAAATGCATGTGGGAAAATGTGTTATGGTCTGATGAAACCAAGGTTGAACTTTTTGGCCGTAATTCCAAAAGGTGTATTTGGCGCAAACACAGCACTGCTTATCACCAAAAGAACACCATATCTACAGTGAAGCATGGTGGTAGCACCATCATGCTTTGGGGCTATTTTTCTTCAGCTGGAACTGGGGCCTTAATCAAGGTGGAGGGAATTATGAACAGTTCCAAATACCAGTCAGCATTGGCATAAAACCTTTAGGCTTCTTCTACAAAGCTAAAGATGAAGAGGAACTTCATCTTTCAGCACGACAATGACCCAAAGCACATATCCAAATCAACAAAAGAATGGCTTCACCAGAAGAAGATTAAGGTTTTGGAATGGCCCAGCCAGAGTCCAGACCTGAATCCGATCAAACATCTGTGGGGTGATCTGTAGAGGGCTGTGCACAGGAGATGCCCTCACAATTTGACAGATTTGGAGCATTTTTGCAAAGAAGAGTGGGCAAATATTGCCACATCAAGATGTGCCACGCTGGTAGACTCCTACTCAAAAAGACTGAGTGCTGTAATAAAAGCCAAAGGTGCTGCAACAAAGTATTAGTTTAAGGGTGTACATATTTATGCAACCAGGTTATTGAAAGTTTCTTATTTTTTATTTTTCCCCTTAAAAGATTTTTTTTTTTCAATTGGGTTGTACAGGTTATAGGTCACATAGGGGGGCAATGGATCAGCGTTCTCGTCGCGCCCTCCACCAGTACCCGGGCTCGCCTGGGGAAGCTAATGATCCTACCAGCAGACTAAATTCGAAGAGACGACGCCTCTGTGCCAAGTCAAAGAAGAATCCTAGTCACAGTCCTAAAGCCGAAAGCAAACAGCCCCAAGAGCACTTTGTGGTAGGATCTGCCCTTCGCATATAACAACTAAACGTTGAAGGCCTATCTGCAGCCAAGCGAAGCCTTATTGAAGTCCTCGCCTTCCAACATTCGATTGATGTAATCTGCCTCCAAGAGACTCATATTGACACAGAGGAAGCTGGCCGCTTCACCATCAAAGGCTTTGACCTCCTGTGCTATGTTCTACATGCTAAACATGGACGTGCCACCTATGTGCGTTCTGACATAGTTGAAGCAAATCACCTGATAACAACACATTTCTCAGACACCATAATCATTGGTGGCTTCCATATTGTCAATGTGTACAAGCCCCCTAATGCCAACTGGGATCTGCAGGTCTTACCCACCCTACCCCACCCTGCCATCTATGTGGGGGACTTTAACAGCCATCACCCTGACTGGGGGTACCCAGCAGTGGACAGTGATGGGGAGGCACTTTCAGACTGGGCATCCAGAAATGACCTCGCTTTGATATACGACCCCAAACAAAGAGGAACCTTCCACTCTGCTAGGTGGAAGAAGGACTATTCTCCTGACCTGTGTTGGGTCAGCTCTTTGAATGGGGAGCCATATCCTACACAGATCCTCATTCTTGATGATTTTCCACACAGCCAACACCGGCCCCTGCTTGTACACATTGGCCTACAACTTCCAGTCATATACAGCCCAAGGAAGATGCGCTGGAACTTCCGCAAAGCCAACTGGAAGAAATTCAGTGAAACTCTGGACCGGAGCGTTGTTACCATCCCACTCCACACCATCACTGTAGATGAAGCATACAACCGCTTCTGCAGTGCAATCTTCAAGGCTGCCCATACTGCAATCCCACGAGGCTACCGACCCCTCTATGTCCCATGTTTGGACGGAGAAAGTGCTGCCCTCCTACAATCCTATCAAACATCAGGGGACCCAGAGATAGCAGACCATCTCATTGAATCGCTAAATACAGCCCGGCGAAAGAAATGGGAGGAGACAGTTGCTGACCGGAGCTTCACCCACTCTAGCAGGAAATGTTGGAGCCTCATTCGTCGCCTAGGAGCTGCACAGAAGCCCCCTAGCCAAAGCCGAGCATCCGTCACACCCAACCAAGTTGCATCCCACCTACTGACTATCGCCAAAGCACCCCAAGACAAAGACACCAGAAGAGCAGTTACAACTGAGCTAAAAAAACACCAAAAAATGCCTGTAGAGGAAACGAACCCTGAACCCTTTGAGGCTACTGAACTGGAGAAAGTCCTACAGGGCCTGAAATGTGGAAAGGCAGCAGGATACGATAACATCTTCCCAGAATTCATGAAAAATCTTGGCCCCCGAGCCCTAACCTGGTTGACACAATTCTACACAAGGATCACACAAACAAACTCGATCCCAAAGAAATGGCGGACAGCAAAGGTCATTGCCATCCCAAAACCTGGCAAAGACCACAAACTACCAGCAAGCTACCGCCCAATCTCCCTACTCAGCGTTCCTTACAAAATCATGGAGCGCCTAATACTGCAACGCATTTCCCCAGAAATAGAGGATATTCTAAGTGTGGATCAAGCAGGCTTCCGCAAGGACCGCAGTACAGGAGAACAAGTACTGGCCCTAACCACCTTCATTGAAAATGGCTTCGAGAGCAGACTGAAGACAGGGGCTGTGTTTCTCGATCTTACAGCCGCCTATGATACGGTCTGGCACAAAGGCCTCCTCCTGAAACTTAAAAAGGCGATCCCTGCTTGGGCAACAGCAATTATAAAAACCCTGCTGACCAACCGAAGGTTCAGAGTCCACCTCAGTCAGAACACAAGTGCATGGAGAATGCAGAAAAACGGACTCCCACAAGGCTCAGTTCTAGCTCCAACTCTGTTCAACCTCTACATAAACGACCTGCCTATTACAAAATCCCGCAAATTCATCTATGCAGACGACATCTGTTTGGCATTCCAAGCACCAGACTTTGAACCACTGGAACGGGTGCTCACGGAAGATCTTGCTAAACTGGACCAGTTCTGCAAAATCTGGCGCCTAAAACCAAGCCCAGCAAAAACCGTCTCCAGTGTATTTCATCTCCACAATGCAAAAGCTGCCAGAGAACTAAACATCCACCTGAGCGGACTCAAGCTTAAGCATGCCCCAAATCCAACTTATCTTGGAGTGACCCTTGATAGGACCTTATCCTTCAAGGAACATCTAAAGGGGACGGCTGCTAAGGTGAAAGTACGAAACAACCTGCTCTGCAAGCTCGCTGGTGCAAAATGGGGGGCGGCAGTCTCCACCCTGCGCACCTCAGCACTGGCCCTTTCATACTCTGTAGCAGAATATTGTGCCCCTGTCTGGTCCAGGTCATCTTACACACACTATGTAGACACCCAGCTCAACTCAACCATGAGAACTATAACTGGAACAATCCGCTCAACACCACTCCCCTGGCTCTCTGTACTGTCAAACATAGCCCCTCCACACATCCGGCGAGCAGCATTAACTCAAAGGATGCTCCAAAAAGTTAAAGATTTTCCTCACTTACCAATCCATGCAGATATCTACACCCCACCCACTGCCCGACTTTCATCCAGACGGCCGATTTGGAAAAACCCTCCCCCAGCTGACTTTACCATCCAGACAGCTTGGCAAGAGGAATGGGAGACCAAGGAGGTCCCAAACAAACAGCTGGTGATAAACCCCAACCAACAGGTCCTGGGCACCAACCTCCCAAGGAGACAGTGGTCTACACTCAATCGCTTCAGGACTGGACATGGCCCCTGCTTGGCCAGCCTTCACAGATGGGGCAGTAGCCCTAGCCCACTGTGCGCATGTGGAGAGGAGCAAACTATGGAACACATCATAGAGACTTGCCCGCTCCAAAGACTGGAAGGAGGATTACACACCCTCCATACAGCAAACCAGGAGGCAACTGCTTGGCTTAAGGACTTTGCATTCGCTAAATAAATAAAAGGTCACATTAATGGTGGAAAAAGTTTTGAAATGATTTATCTTGGTTTCATTTTTTTTTACATCACAAAAAGCTGGCATTTGAACAGGGGTGTGTAGACTTTTTATATCCACTGTATATGTGACTTCTCAGATACACATTTGTGACTTAACTTTAAAATTTGTCCTATTTATACTCATAAATTTATGGCTTATTACTTTTAAGATAAGATAAGATAAGATAAGCCTTTATTAGTCCCACAATGGGGAAATTCCAGGACTGCAACAGCACAGGGATAGCAACACTCAGAGCAACAATCAGAAGGCAAGAAAAAAAAGCAAGAGCAGCTAATATACATATGTACATATTACTATAAATATATATATATATATATATATATATATATATATATATATATATATATATACACAGACACACAGTACAGAGCATTGTAGCTGGATGGAATAAATATATGAGTATATAAACACACAGTGCGGCGCATTGTAGCTAGATGGAATAAATATGTAGATATATAAACACACCCAGTTCGGAGCATTGTAGCTAGATGGAATAAATATGTAACTAGAAAAGCACTCGGAGAGCGCAGACCTCCGCCAAGCGCCACAGTTCCCCCCATACAGTGTTTGTGTGTACGTTGTCAGATTCCTTGACCGTGAAAACATCTGAGTAGCAATTGGATTCACAATGATAGGATTAGTGGTTCAGTAGTAAAAGCATTACCTCCTTGGCAGAGGTAATAAACTGAAGTGTTGGTGTTGTGTCCATGTCCTGCATCTGCAAACTCCCAGGCTGGGGGTGTTGCAATTGAATGAATGAATGAATTAATCTTTATTTCGAATAGATTAAGAGTACAGGTTAAAAGAAAGTGAATAATATAACAAAGGGGGTAATAAAATCCAACAAGGTCAAATTAGACAATAGCTCCTCTGATTATACAGTTCAACATAAGTTATCCGAAATATGTGATGGCTGAATCCGCAGCTTATATTGCCCACCCATGTTCCATCCAAGAATTCAAAAGAAAAAACAAAAGAAGTCATGACACAACTGCGTACAACCCACAGGCCAATGGGTTATGTGAGCGTTTTAGATCACTGAGAGCAGCACTGAGGGCTTCACTGACGGATGCCAATTAGGTAGACGGGTTGGCGTGGGTTTTATTCAAAATTCAAACGTTTATTTCAAACTCAGGGTTCATATTAAATGCAGAACTAAAAGGAGTAGAAAATGAATAAATAAAAGTATATACAGATTAGCAGACAGTCGGCGGTCTTGTAACAACAATAACATACAATATTGGACTCAGTATAAAATGGAACGCCACCACTTCCAAATGCTGGAGTGAAGTGTGAGTGAAGAGTTGACAATTGCTGATATAAGATGATTGTTACATGGCAGCAACCTTCTCATCAAACTGTAAACATTGTTACGTATCAACTCGCCAAAAGATGGAATGTTCACAGACACAAACATCTTGCTTGCACTCGACCTTCGTGGTACATCTAATCTTTATCTTTATTGGGGTTGCGCTCCGCAGCCAAAGATGATTTGGAAACTTCCCCGGCAGAGAGCTTCTTTTTGCTGAGCTACTATGGCTGACCGGGGAATTTCTGCCAAATAATCCAGCGGCGGACAACTGGCCGTCTGAGCTTTTGCAGCGTTGCGCAAACACAGGCACACAGCACGCTGCCGAGCAGCTCGTTTTTGCGCAGCGCCTATGGCTGGCCGGGGAATGTCTGCCAAATAATCCGGCGGCGGACAGCTGCCCGTCTCAGCTTTCGCAGCGTCGCGCAAACACAGGCACAGTGGCGGGCCCAGCCCACCAGTGTTTTCCGCGTGCTTTTGTGCCTAAAACGTTGAAGAACGCGGAGTTTATGTTGGTCAGACACGATGACCAGCGCCCTCCATTGCGCCTGCGCGCATGTTGAAAATAGCCGTATGTCACAGTGTTAAAGAATGCTATAAAAAATTCCTGTATCCAGACGGTGATCCGGATCATCCCCAAAATTTAATCAGTTCTTCCTTGTTCCATTTCCAACAACGCCTGAAAGTTTCATGGAAATCCGTCCAAGACTTTTTGAGTTATCTTGCTAACCAACAGACAGACAGACAGACAGACAGACAGACAGACAGACAGACCCCGGCAAAAACATGACCTCCTCCTGGCCTTTTCGGCCTGGCGGAGGTAAATATATAAACACACACAGTGCAGAGCATTGTTGCTAGATGGGATGAAACAGCACAACCGTCTGCTTAGTTATCCTACATGGTATGATTATGTGCCCATACATATTCTCACCCTCCATAGCGACCGGTATTTTCCTAGTTGTATGCCGGAGGGGACCATTGTGTAAGTCTATTGCATCTTTTGCATTCAAAAACTATTAGGTTGTTACGTCTTTTTGCTATCTCTGCGAGCAGCCCTGCTTAGGTTGTACAGTCTGACAGCCGTTGGTAGGAAGGACCTGCGAAACCTCTCGGTTGTGCACCTGGGATGATGTAGTCTGCTGCTAAATGAGCTCCTCAGTGCATTCAGTATGTCCTGCATAGGGTAGAATTCGGACTCCAGCAGAGATGACATTTTAGCCACCGTCCTTCTCTCTCCTATCTCCTCCACTGGGTCAAGGCGCTGCCCCAGGACAGAGCTAGCTTTCTTGATCAGTTTGTTCAGTCTCTTCCTGTCGGCTGCGGTAGTGCCACTGCCCTAGCAGACCACTCCAAAAGTGATGGCTGATGCCACCACCGTGTCATAGAATGTCTTCAGCAGCGCCCCTTGTACACCAAAAGACCTGAGTCTCCTCAGTAGGAACAGCCTGCGCTGTCCCTTCTTGTAGAGTGCGTCAGTATTATGTGACCAGTCTAGTTTATTGTTCAGATGAACACCCAGGTACTTGTAGGATGTCACCATCTCGATGTCTGTTCCCTGTATATTTACTGGTGCTGTGAGGGGTTGTCCATGCCTGCGGCAGTCCACCACCAGCTCCTTAGTTTTCCTCGCGTTGATCTGGAGGCAGTTCCGATGGCATCAGTCCACGAAGTCCTGGATAAGTCCTCTGTACTCAGCTTCATCTCCATTGGGGATGAGGCCAACGATTGCAGAGTCATCAGAAAACTTCTGTAGATGGCAGTGTGTTGTGTTGTGTGAGAAGTCCGCAGTATAAAGAGTGAACAGGAAGGGAGCCAACACCGTTCCCTGGGGGGCCCCCGTGCTACCGATGATCGTGTCGGACACACAGTCCCGGGTTCTCACAAACTGAGGCCGGTTCGTGAGGTAGTCCAGGATCCATGATGACAGGTGCTGGTCCACCCCTGCGCACAGCAGCTTGTCCTTCAGGATCATCGGTTGGATGGTGTTGAAAGCACTGGAGAAGTCAAAGAACATGATCTTCACCACATTCCCAGGCTTCTCCAGGTGGGACAGAGAACGGTGAAGGAGGAAGATCACCGCATCCTCCACCCCAATGCCATGCTGGTAGGCAAACTGGAGTGGATCCATCGCTGGTCCCACCAGGGGGGGGGGGGGGGGGGGGGGGGCGGAGGTGAGCAAGGAGCAGTCTCTCCAGTCTCTTCATTTTTTTAAAAAAATGACAAAAAAGTTGCTAAATTACAAGACGTCAGGTTGCAAATTTACAAGTAAAAATGTAACAATTTGTTAGGAAAAAGTTCCATAATTATGAGAAAAAAACTTTCAAATTATGAGACAAAAATTTCAATTGATTATAATGAAGAAGTAATAATAATAAATTAGAATTTTATGGCACTTGACATGTAGAGTCACATCTCAAAGTGCTTACAGTGAGTCCATTATTTATTCATTCACTCCAGACAGACACTGATGGTGGGAATCTACCTCTGTAGCCACAGCTGCCCTGGGGCAGACTGACGGAAACGTGGCTGCCATTCCCCGCCAGCTCTGACCACTACCAAACATTTATACACATTCATACCCAGTGTCATGGACATGGGAGGCAAGGTGGGTAAAGTGTCATGCCCAGGGACACAACAGCAAGATGGCTTGGGAGAGCGGGATTCGAACCACCAACCCTCTGGTTATTAGACAACTCGCTCTACCTCCTGAGTCACTGCCGCCCACATTTGCCTCCTCCATTTGCTTATCACCAAGCTGGACGGCAGGAAGTTCAATTTTTATGTGGTCTTTGGCATGACCCGGCCTGGACTTGAACCCTGACCTCCCGGTTGTGGGACAGACGCTCTACCTCTAGGTCAATGGTGGATCATGTATTTTACAACTAGGCCTTCAGTGGTGATCTACCCAATTTAAGTGCTAGTCATACCAAGCAGCAAAAAACTAGCCTACAGGGCCGTCCCCACAAAGCATGTTAAAGATAACTTTAACTATAAAATTTTAGTTTTAAAAATCTTTACCTTTTTGTTGTAGAGCTCCATTTCGCTGCACAGTTGTCCATTGAGCTGCAGATCCACTCTTGTTTCCCCAAAGGTTTAAAAGTACCGTTGCTTGCAAGTGTCCAGCTGGCGGCTGTGCTTTGGTGTCTCGCTGCTGCCTTGGTTAAGGCCCTGTCACACCTAGACGATTTAGGCAGCCAAAACGTAGGAAAAATTTGGAGAATACGGTGGCGTACGTCAAATCAGTTATGGCTAAGTTTTGTCTAAGTTAAGAGCACGCTGAAGAATGCTGAAGCATGCTACAACGTAGCTCACTGAGCTCCTCCAACGCATCCAGCTGATACGTCCCGCATTCGGGGTGCAAATGGCATATTCGCAGCGTTGGTTCACAGGAAAAACCCGTACAGAGCTCTGTGCCTGCAGCACATACACACACATGTATTTGTTTGTATAACAGGACCTGTCGGGTTTTTCCATTTGACTGAAATGTGTACCATCAGCTGTCCAGTGTTCTGATAGATAGGCCAAAATGTCAGAACACCGGAGGAGGCAGATCCAATGAGCTGATCATCTGCAGCGCAGACGTTGTTTACTTTCCTGTTGGCTGCACCTCCCAGCAATAGCACACTCCATGCATTATCTTGTTTTTTTTTCACTTTATTGAAAATAAACTTTTTTTATCACCATCAGCTCGCGTGCCTTTGAGTCAGGTTGTGACAACTGTCATCTGATGTTCCTGACGTGTCACATCAACTGTTTTAGGTGTGACTGACCTGACAGATTTGACAGCTCTGCCAGGTCAGTCACGCCCCCCGCCGTGGTCTCTGGAGGGAGAATCATCTTGGTTGAACAGAGATGATCTCTCACACACCTAGGATTCATGGATCGGGAGGCAACGGCAGTTTGGCATGACTGCGCTATGCAGAAGGTAGACTATTGTTGCGCATAAGTTGTGAATGTCCGCAACACGCTAAGCATTAGTTGGTTTAAGTTACTGATAAGTTATGGAAATATTCTATATGTTACTAATACTTTATGCATATGTCCAGGTCGTTAAGGATACACAATGCATACGGCCAAAAGTGAAAATTTCAGCGTATGTCAATGTTTTCGACCAATTTATGTTTGGCGAACGCTGCGTAAATCATCATGGTGTGACAGACAGCTGAAGTTTGCAAACCCTGTCTGGCTCCAAGTATCTGCTAGATCAGTTGCAAACAACAGACGTTCCCAGCAAGATAACTTGCAGCACTCCTCTGAGGCTGTAATCCAAGGATACCGCTCGTTGCTAATATGGAAGTGACAGACAAATCCTTTCCCCGGCTGAGACAGGCCTGCTAGCTTCAGGGTTGGCCGACCTCTCTTCACAATGACCAGCTTTTCTTGAAAAGTCCGTCTGGAAAATTGATTTTTTTTAAATATCAGTGATAAAATCATTTTCCTCTCCCCTGTCAGCCATTGTGGGTGGAAAAACAGCTGTTATATTTAAACAGATACAGCTGCTTAAGCAAGTCCTTGCACTGGCGTTTTGCTAGCTAGGATCCTCAGCATTGTGGGTGGAGGAATCTAACCATCCAATCAAAAGACGTGAAAATGCCGACGTGCGTACCCCTTCTGTGCGTACCTTCTGTGCATACGCCTGGACGTACAGAAGACATCTGACTGGTTAAGGCAACAGGATAAGTTTAACAGTTAATTTAACCTACAGAGTGCACTGTTAATTCCTGAAGGCCCAAGGCAGATTTGCTTTACCCTGGCAACACAGATAGCTGAAATATGATTGGGCAAAAAAACTCTGACATGCATTACACTACTGGAAGGAGAGTAACCAAGAGAAAAGCTGCAAAAGGAAGAGAATAGACTACTGTGTATAATTTATTACACCCACATGGAACAAATGGAACAAATATAAGAATACAGGTTGTAAATGCAATTCTGATAGAGTTTAGGCCAGCAGAGGAGGCTTATATATATATATATATATATATATATATATATATATATATATATATATATATATAAAATTGTGTGTGTGTGTGTACTATATATATATATATATATATATATAGTAATTTTGTAATTTCTTTAGCTCACAAATTTCTGGGATCGCACCCTAATTTTTTAAATTTGTCCTTGTAAATTTATGATTTCTTTTTTTAACATACCAGAACAATTCACCCATAGTTTTTCTCCCAGAAAACATATATATAAAAAAATTTTCTCATAAATTTGTAGTTTTTCTTTTTTCTAAATTTATATATATATATATATATATATATATATATATATAAAGAATTTACAAAAATTTACAAAAAAGAATTTACATATACAGTATATATATATATATATATATATATATATATATATATATATATTTACAAAAAAAGAATTTACAAAAATTTACAGAAAAATTTTTTTTATATATATATATATATATATATATATATATAAAATTTTTCTGTAATTTTTTTTTTTTTTTTTTTTTGTGGTTTTGGAATTTTTGGGCATCTCACCATAATTTTTTTTTTATTGTAATTTTTTTTTAATTTAACATACTAGAACATTTCAAACATAGTTTTTCATCTCAATTTTTTAAAAAATTTTATTTTATTTATTTTATTTTTTAAGTTTTTACACCATCTTCTCATCAGTTAACACCATTTTCCCCCACAAATTAGATGTATTCTTCTCCCAATTCTGCAGCCGCTCCACCCTCTCCTGGCCCGCTCCTTCTCCACTAGGACGCGGCGGAGCAGCCAGGTCTCCTCCATCTTCAACTTCCGCCTGAGGAGTCGGGGTTCGGAGGGCGAGATGGCTGACGACGAGTTCAGCGTCCCGGGCGACGTGGTGGAGGGCGTGGGCAACCGGACATACAGCGGCGGCACGTTCAGCGGCATCCTGCCCAATCCGTGGCTCAAACGGAGATCTAGCACCTACAGCACGGCCAGCAGGAGCTCCCAGGTCAGCAGCACCGAGCACAAAAGAAATTCACCTATCATCAACAAGGAAAACAATTTCAGTGAAGTTGCGTAAAACGTAAATAAAATCAGAATACAAAGATTTAAAAATCAATTTCAACCTATATTCAACTGAGTTCAAACTGATAAACTTCATTGTTTTGTTGCAAATATTCACTCATTTTGAAATTGATGCCTGCAGCACATTCCAAAAATGCTGGGACGGGGCAACAAAAGACTGTAAAAGTTAAAGAACCTCTCTGGAACATTCCACAGGTCAATTGGATGCAGGTGAGTGTCGTGATTGGGTATAAAAGGAGCATCCCCAAAAGGCTTAGTCATTCACAAGCAAGGATGTGGTGAGATTCATCACTCCAATAGTCCAGCAGTTTAAGAACAACTTTTCTCAACGTACAATTGCAAGTAAATTAGGGATTTCATCATCTACAGTCCATAATATCATCAAAAGATTCAGAGAATCCGGAGAAATTTCTGCACAACCGAAAACCAACATTTAATGCTTGTGACCTTCGATCCCTCAGGTGGCACTGCATTAAAAACCAACATCATTCTGTAAAGCAGGGGTCTCAAACTCATTCCACGGAGGGCCAAGACCCTGCATGTTTTACTTCCACCCAGTGTCTTCAGCAGGTGTTTTCACTGATTAGCAATCAGTGGGAAGAAATTCAGTGAAATCACCTGCTGAAGACACTGGGTGGAGGTAAAACCTGCAGGGTCTTGGCCCTCCGTGGAATGAGTTTGAGAGCCCTGCTGTAAAGGATACTTCAGAACACTTCAGAAAGCCATTGTCAGTTAACAGTTCGTCGACGCATCTACAAGTTAAAACTCTACCATGCAAAGACAAAGCCACATATCAACAACACCCAGAAGCACCGCTGGCTGCTCTGGACCCAAGCTCATCTGAGATGGACTGACACAAAGTGGAAGAATGTGCTGTGGTCTGACAAGTCCACATTTCAGATTGTTCTTGGAAATTGACATTGTGTCCTCGCTAAAGAGCAAAAGGACCATCCAGATTGTTATCAGCACTAAGTTCAAAAGCTGGCATCTGTGATGGTATGGGGGTGTGTTAGTGCCCACGGCATGGGTAACTTAATTAATGCTGAACGGTACATACAGGTTTTGGAGCAACATTTGCTGCCATCCAAGCAGTGTCTTTTTCAAGGACGTCCCTGCTTATTTTAGCAAGACAATGCCAAGCCACATTTGCAGTAAAAGTGTGCAGCTACTAGACTGGCCTGCCTGCAGTCCAGACCTGTCTCCCATAGAAAATGTGTGGAGCAATATGAAGCACAAAATATGACAACAGAGACCCTGAACTGCTGAGCAGCTGAAGACGTACATCAAGCAAGAATGGGAAAGAATTCCAGCTACAAAGCTTCAACGGTCAGTGTCCTCAGTTCCGAAACACTTATTGAGTGTTGTTAAAAGGAGCGGTGATGGAAGACAGTGGTGAACATGACCTTGTCCCAGCTTTTTTTGAAATGTGTTGCAGGAATCAAATTCAAAATGAGTGAATATTTCCAACAAAACAACAAATTTTTAAATCATTGTATTTTATTTTGAAATTTGAGTCTAAAAACTGAGTTAAAACAGCAGAATTACAACTACAGTCTGGAATGACAGCATCAGCTTTAAGAGTTTTTTCTTAGAAATTTGCATCTTTTTCTGTTGTAAATTTGTTACCTTTTTCTCACCAAACTGATACTTTTTCTTATAATTTTTTTGATTATTCGCAAAATGTTTGTGCCTTATTTTTTTCTTGCAAAATCGTGTGAGTTTTCTTCATTAAACTAATTGTTTTTTTCAGAATTTGTGATATTTTTGTCATAAATGTTTTGGATTTTTTTTGAAAATTTGGCATATTTTTCTTTATTAAATTTAAACTTTTATCTACTAAAACTGAAGACTTTTTCCATTTAAATTTATGACATTTTCCCCCAATAACGTTTTTTTTTTTTTAATTTTTTTGCAGGTAAAAATCCTGCCTTTTTCATATCAAGTCACAACCATTTTCTAATAAAATTGTAGTTTTTTTGTTGGGGGGTAAATTTGTGACTTTTTTTTTTTGCCAATTTGTGGCTTTTTCTTCACTAAAAAAGTTGGAAAATTTTCCTTAAATTTAGAAAATGCTTTTTCATAAAATGTCAGCTAGTCCCCTAATTTTTAAAAATCGTTTTCTTTGTAATGCGGCGGCATGAAATAAAGCGGCGTTGTTGAAGGTTTTAAGTAGTTTATTGAATCATACCGCCGTCATGAGCTCCGCTCCCGGCGCCGTGCATGCGCGCCGGGAGCGAGCCCAGCGGCTCTCCAGAGGGACACAAAGTGCGTGTCCAGCAGCAGCAGTTGCAGAAGTCAGAATGAGAGAGAGAACATGGATTTCAGTGCAGTACTTATTCCCAACTCAGACAATACATCAAAGGATATTCCCAGCAGTTGGTATGATCAAAGAGACTGCAGAACAGGCATGCGACATTTGCATTTGAGAGACCTACATAACAACAGGCAGATTGCTGTCCTCTGCTCCAGCTTGCAGGACAAAGAGGTTACAAGGCACATCTACATATTGATCTCAGTCTCCAGGTCACAGTAAGGACAGGACGCATGAACACTATACATGAATGGCACATTACATCACAATACATGAATGGCACATTACATCTCAGTAGTGCAGCGGGAAAAACCAAGAGAAGAGAGCTGACTGTCCTTAATCTGTTGTGGGGGTTAACCGAACCGCCACAGTAAATTTATTAGCTTTCATGGGCAAAACTGCAGCATTTCTTACATAAATTTATCACACTTTTCTCATAAAACTTCAACTTTTTTTGAGTAAATTTGTAATTTCTTTTCCCAAAACTTTGTGACTTTTTTCTTATGAATTTGTGAGTACAGTTCCCTCAGAAGATTTCAAAATCTTGCTCTCAAATTTGGAGATTTTTTTTTTTTTTGCAGATTTTTCTGCTTTTTGGAATGTTTTTCTCATGAATGTGAAATGTTTTTTCTTGTACATTTATTGCTTCTTTTCTTGGAAATGTGTAAGTTCTTTTTTTTTTTAATCTCAAGGCCTCAGGGAGCCGCTATCTATGAGCAAAAGAGCCACATGTGGCCCCAGAGCCGCAGGTTGCAGACCCCTGGGCTAGGCATTTGACCATGAGCAATGGTGTGTGTGTGTGTGTTTTCGTTGCAGGTGTTTTATCCGACGCTCAACGTCAACGGGAAGCTGTTCGTCACCATGGATCAGAACGGGGTTTCCTCGCCGCCCCTGCAGGGGCAGCTGCCGGCCTGCACCATGGAGAAGGTCAAGGAGGAGAGTGTGAGTCCCGCCATGTGGAAACAATGGCAGCGCCCGTGGCCGTCCGGCGCTCAGACATGTGAATTATGAATCAGCGGCGCTCTGCATAACTGCACTCTGATATCACCAGCTAAACACACACACGCACACACACACACGTTCACCAGAGGCGGGGAGGGACGAGTCCACGGGTGTTTACAGATTTACAAGGAATGCTTCCTATTTTTCCTGTAAATCTGCAGTTTTTCTTATAGAATGGAAACTCTTTCCTCATAAACTTGTAGCTTTTTTCTCCCAAAAATTTGTTTTTCTACAAATTTGCTACTTTTTCTCAAATATTTGGTACTTTTTCTGATAAATTTGCAACTTTTTTTGCAAAAATTGGCAAAATTTTTTCTCTTAAAAATTTATGTTTTCCTTTAAATTTGCAACTTTTTCTCAAAAATTTGCTACTTTCTCCTAAAAAAGTTGGAACTTTTTCTCAAAAATTTGGAGTGCACGTATCTGTCCATCTGCTCTAACGCACAATAAAAAATGATGCTCGGGTGACCAAACTTGGCACACAGGCTGACCACAGGAGCAGTATGGAAAGCCATCAGGGTCAAAAACATGCCGTTAGCCTGTTATTATTTTGCATTATCTTTGACAGCAGATCATTTTTTTCCTCATAAACTTACATTTTTTTTGCATAAAAATGTCCACAATTTTGCATCTTTTTTCATGTAAATGTATGATTTCCTATCATGAATTTGTGACTTTTCTCCTATAAATCTGTTATGTTTCCCCCTCTGAAACTGTCCATCTCATGCAGCGTGTATGTCTTTAAAAAATGCTTTTTATGCTTTAAAACATCTCCAACATGACTGCTGGTAGCAGCTGAAATCAGGTTTTTGTTTCCTCTGCTTCATCAGCTGTGTGTCGCTAACACGTCCACGCCATCCTGCGTCATGTCCATCACAGATGATAATCACATCACACTTTTTAATTCAGTTTTTTAATTCGCCGCATGAGTCAGGGACCAAACGCATGTGGAGCGCGGCAAAAAAAAAAAAAACATGACATGTACGGACGTGCCTCTGTAAACATTTCTGGTGATGAAGGAACACGCCTGTGTGGTTTTTAAAATCAGACACATGACATCTGTAGATCGGGCGGGCGGGCGGGGGGGCATCCCCCCACAACCTAGAAAAAAGAAAGAATCCCCCCCACCTGTCCATATCATAATAACCCTTATATATCATGTTGCAACTGCATAAAATGAATTTGAAGCACCAATTCTAAGCAGAAATACAAAAAGGTTTTAAATGTACATCTTTTTTTCGCAAAAATTAGCAGGTTTTTTTCCCCTGTGAATTTGCAGTTTTTCTTGTAGACTGGAAACTTTTTTCTCATAAATTGCAGCTTTTTTCTAAAATATTTGCAACTTTTCCATCCATTCATCCATCTTCTACCGCTTTTCTGGAGGTCTGGATTGTGGAGGCAGCACTTGAACCAGAGACGCCCAGAGTTCCCTCTCCCCAGCTACCTGCTCCAGTGCTTCAGAGAGGATACCAAGACGTTCCCAGACCAGCTGGGGGACATAGGGCCCTATTAGGACAGTCAGACTTCCCGCCGTACACCAGGATTTTTGTTAGTTTCTGTCAGCGTATTGTCTGTTTTTTTACACTTGGCGTCATGCCATCAAATTACCAGTAGACAGTGTGCTCACTCTGCACTAAGAGAAGGAGAGTCATTTCAAAGAGGTGGGGCGGCACACAATCTAATGCGCATTCCTATTATAGTGCATTTCATGAGAAACCGCTTTTAATCAGGAAAAAGGAGGTCTATCGTCAGAAGCACATTGTTTAATGATATTTCAATTGCGTGTTTTGCAATCGCAGAGCTTCAGAGCTCATGAGGAAACAGCCTCTGCTGGATTTTTTTTTAATAGAGAGAGTTGTAACAGTCATCATATAATCACCCGTCATTTTAATTATATGATGATCACACTCTAGTTTTTTTATTCCATCCACACTCTCATTTTAATTGCGGACTTACCATTGGGGTCTATAGATTAGGCATTAATATAGGATTTTTTTGATAGAATATAGGATTTTTTTTTGATGTATGGCACGTGGAGGGGGGAAGTGTTAGTCTGATGATTTGTATTCCATTCATATTTTTGTTTTCATCATGGACTTATTAGGGATGTGTTTATTTTTAGGCAAATAAATGAATGAACAAGGAGTGTGCGGCATTTTACTTTTCACTGTAACTCCCCACAGAGACAGAAGATGTGTCCACATCTTCCTCGGCCGCGTTCCCCAGGTTTCCAGCTGTGAGGGACTGGGATAGAGAGTCGCAGACCCCCCACACGAGATGGGGGAGACCCTCGGTTGCCGAAAGCAACAGGAAAGGCAGCATGGGACAGGAGCAACTTCCACACCATTGTTAATGAAAGTTTTTGAAAGTTAATGAAAGTTTGCACTGGCATCATCCTCTCTTCCTGAAGTTTCAAACCCACTCATGTGTGTGCACTACATTAAACCATTCAGCTGATTTTTCAGCCCATTCTTCCTCGTTTGTTCTTTCTAACATAACTAACTGGGCTTCTCATCCCAGTCACTTCACACTCAGTAACATGCCTCTGTAACATTGCGTGGAGGTTGGGGGCAGTGCCTTTGGCATGACAAACCGGGATGGTGGTTCCTCTCTTGAAGAAGCGGGACCGGAGGGTGTCTTCCAGCTTTAGGGGGATCACACTCCTCAGCCGTCCTGGGAAGGTCTATGCCAAGGTACTGGAGAGGAGAGTCCGGCCATTGGTTGAACCTTGGATTTAGGAAGAGCAATGTGGTTTTTGTCCTGGCCGTGGCACATCGGACCAGCTCTTTACCCTCTCAAGAATCCTCGAAGGTTCACAGGAGTTTGCCCAACCAGTTTACATGTGTTTTGTGGACTTGGAGAAGGCAGTCACCCGTGTCTCTCATGGTTTTTTGTGGGGGGTGCTTTGGGAGTATGGGGTATCGGGCTTGCTGTTATGAGCTACTCGGTCCTTATACGACTGTTGTGAGAGTTTGGTTTGTATTGCCAACACTTGGTCGGACTCATTCCCAGTGAAAGTTGGACTCCGCCAGGGCTGCCCTTTGTCACTGATCCTGTTCATAATTTTTATGGACAGGATTTCTAGGCGCAGCCGAGGAACGGAGGGTGTCATGCTTGGTGACCACAAGATCTCATCTCTGTTGTTTGTAGATGATGTTGTCCTGCTGGCTTCATCCAGCAATGGCCTACAGTTCTTGCTGGGATGGTTTGCTGTTGAGTGTGAAGCAGCTGGGATGAGAATCAGTACCTCCAAGTCTGAGTCCATGGTCCTCCGCCGGAAAAAGGTGGATTGTCCTCTCCAGGTTGGGGACAGGCTCCTGCCCCAAGTGGAGGAGTTTAAGTGTCTCAGAGTCTTATTGACGAGTGAGGGGAAAAGGAAGCGAGACATTGACTGACGGATCGGAGCAGCAGGCCTGTTGTGGTGAAGAGGGAACTGAGTTCTTAGGCAAAGCTGTTGATTTACCTGTCAATCTACGTTCCTGCCCTCACCTACAGCCGTAGACAAAATTGTTGGTGCCCCACTGTTAATGAAAGAAAACCCCACAATGGTCACAGAAATAACTTGAATCTGACAAAAGTGGTAATTAATAAAAATTCTATGAAAATTAACCAATGAAAATCAGACAATGCTTTTGAATTGTGGTTCAACAGAATTACTTTAAAAAATAAACTCATGAAACAGGCCTGGGCAAAAATGATGGTACCTCTAGAAAAGATTGAAAATAATGTGACCATAGGGACATGTTCCACCAAGATGTGTCCTCTAATTAACATCACAGGTGTCTACAAACTTGTAATCAGTCAGTCGGCCTATTTAAAGGGTGACAAGTAGTCACTGTGCTGTTTGTTGACATGGTGTAAACAACACTAAACATGGACCAGAGGAAGCAAAGGAGAGAGTTATCTCAGGAGATTAGAAAGAAAATTATAGACAAGCATGTTAAAGGTAAAGGCTATAAGACCATCTCCAAGCAGCTTGATGTTTCTGTGATGACAGTTGCACATATTATTCAGAAATTTAAGATCCACGGGACTGTAGCCAACCTCCCTGGACGTGGCCGCAGGAGGAGACGGATAATACAAATGGTAACCAAAGAGCCCAGAACAACCTCTAAACACATTCATGGTGAACTCCAAGGTCAAGGTACATCAGTGTCAGATCGCACCATCCGTAGTTGTTTTGTGGTGATGTGAAAATGACGAGGCAGAGTTCTCTCTCAAAGTCAGTTTTATTCACAGCACCATCATCTCAAAGCAGAGAAAGAGAATGACAAAGTAAACTCTCGTCCTTAAATATCAGGAATTTCACACTTCACAGATCACATGTCACACAGACCACCTTGCATTATAAAGACAGTCACAATGCATTTCTCTCCATGATATCACTTCCACTGTCTCCAATACATCCCTTCCTTAATCCTTTAATTGAACCCCCCACAGTCTCAAGCCTTACATACCAAGGCTAAGATTCCTGCAGCTTCCTGCCTTTGTTCTGACCTAAAATGTGAGCCACAAAACAGGTCCCATGTGTGTCCACCACACAAAGCCCCCCCCCCAACATTGTAGACAAACAGAACAACAACAGAATAACCACATGCTTGCCGTGATAGTATCGATACACATTAGTCCACATGCTGTATAGGCTTCAGCCTCCTGCCGTATCTGCTGTAGGTGGGATTCAACGTCTCTGTGGGGCTGTCCTGGGGGTTTGCCGTCTGGGTGTGGAAACCTTTTGTCAGCACCTGTGGGTGTTCTGGGGAAACATTACTCTGTGAAGCCCCCCGCAGTGGTCTACCTCGCCGCGGAGCCTTCGCCAACAGCACCTGCTCATCTGCCACCGCAAAAGCGGGTTTGAGTCTGTTTATGCCAATTCTCTCTTTCCTACCCCCCAAATCTATCAAAAACTGCTTGTCCCCTGTTTCTAGCACTCTGAATGGTCCGTCATAAGGCGGTCGCAGCGGTGTTCGATGCGCATCGTGTCTAACAAAAACAAACTCTGCGTTCTTCAAAGTTTTAGGCACAAAAACGCACGGAAAACTGCGGTGCGCGGGGCCGGGCAGCGTGCTTGATTCTATGTTACTCCGCAACAGCTGAGACGGGGAGGCGTTTGGCGCAGGGTTATCTGGGAGAAACTCCCCGGGCAGCCGGAGTGGCTGCGCAAACACGAGCTCCGCTGGGGAGGCTTCTAGATCCTCTTTAGGCGCAGAACGCAACCCCAATAACACCCACGGTAACTTGTCAACCCAATTTGTATCCGTCAGTGACGCTCTGAGAGCCGCTTTCAATGACCTATGAAAATGTTCACATAACCCGTTAGCCTGCGGATTGTACGCGGTTGTGCGGTGAATTGTGACACCCAGGCTGCGGGCCATTGTCGACCAAAGCTCGGACACAAATTGAGGGCCTCTGTCGGACATAATGTCCGACGGAACGCCGAAGCGCGCCACCCAAGCTGTTAAAAACGCGTGCGCCACCTCCTCGGCTGTGGTTGATGCCAGCGGGACCACTTCAGGCCAGCGCGTGGTGCGGTCCACCATTGTCAGAAGGTGTGTGCACCCCTGCGACGGTGGGAGGGGGCCCACGAGGTCCACATGAACGTGATCGAACCTCTTGGCCGGAATGTGAAACGGTTCCAAAGGAGCCCTCGTGTGCCTGTGTACTTTGGCTCATTGACACGCCGTGCAGGCTGCTGTCCACTCTTTGACTTGTTTGCGGAGGCTCGGCCACACAAATTTCTCTCCCACCATTTTGACCGACGCGCGCACTCCAGGGTGCGCCAAAGAATGAACCGAGTCAAAGACGCGGCGGCGCCACGCGGCCGGTACTACTGGACGCAGCCGTCCAGTGGAGACATCGCAGATTGGGGGGGGCATACAGTCTTGCAGCACCCTGCTCTCCAGCCTTAACCCTGTTGGTCCAGACTGGAGCGCGCGCACGTCCGCGTCATTAACCTGCTCCGCGGCCATGGCTGCATAATCTACCCCTACGCTGACTGGGGCTGCCACGGCGCGGGAGAGGCAATCTGCCACTACATTGAGTTTGCCCACCACGTGCTGAATATCAGTGGTAAACTCTGATATCGCGGCCAGCTGTCTCTGCTGCCGGCCTGACCACGGCTCAGAGACCTTGGCCATCGCGAATGTTAGCGGTTTGTGGTCAACGAACGCGGTGAAAGCGCGTCCTTCCAGCCAGAAGTGAAAGTGGTGGATGGCCAAATGGAGAGCGAGCAGCTCCCCGTCGAACGCGCTGTATTTATGTTCGCTATCGCGCAAGGTCCTGCTGAAAAATGCGAGGGGCTGCCAAACCCGGATACATGTTGCTCCACGACCGCCCCTATGGCCACCTCTGATGCGTCAGCGGTGAGCGCTATGCGGGCCGTTGGGTCTGGGTGTGCCAACAACGCAGCCTTTGCCAAGGCTTCTTTCACCTCCGAGAATGCTTGGTCCCGCTCTGGGGGCCACTTGATCTTATCCACGGGTTTCTTTTTTTTGAGTGCGGCATACAACGGCTGCATGAGTTGCGCCGCATGGGGGAGAAAACTGTTATAAAAATTCACCATTCCCAAAAACTCCTGCAACGCCCTGACCGTCTGCGGCCGAAGAAAATCTGCCACCGCGCGCACCTTGTCAGGCAGCGGAACTGCTCCTTCGGGGGAGACGCGGTGTCCCAAAAAATCGATCTGCGCCACCCCGAACTGACAGTTCGCTGGGTTGATTATTAACCCGTGATCTCCCAACCTTCGGAAAACTGTGGCCAGGTCTTTTTCGTGTTCGTCTTCGGATGCGCTGGCTACTAAAATATCGTCCAGGTAGACGAACACGAAAGGGAGATCGCAAAGCACCGCGTCCATCATGCGTTGGAACGTCTGAGCAGCCCCTTTAAGTCGGAATGGCATGCGTAAAAACTAGAATAGGCCAAACGGAGTTATTATCGCTGTTTTGGGTATGTCTTCAGCGCGCACTGGGACTTGGTGGTAACCGCGGACCAAGTCTATTTTAGAAAAAATGTGCACCCCTGCCAAATGAACGGAAAAATCTTGGATATGTGGGATTGGGTAGCGGTCGTGCGCTGTAGCGTTGTTTAACCTGCGGAAATCCCCGCAAGGGCGCCATGATCCGTCAGCTTTCGGGACCATGTGTAGGGGGGAAGCTCACGGACTGTTTGAACGTCGGATAATGCCCAACCTCTCCAGGTTGGCGAACTCCTCTCGTGCTATGGCCAGTTTAACTGCGTCCAAGCGCCGAGCTTTTGCAAAAACGGGTGGTCCAGTAGTGGTAATAAAATGCTCCACCCCGTGCTTAGCGACTTTTGCCGAAAATGTGGGGACCGTGAATGCTGGGAACTGAGTGAGCAGTGTGTGGAACTTACTGCCTGCTGCTGTGATGTTGGCTTGTGCTGTAGGCGGGGCCACTCGCGCCGTACAGGGGATAGAATCAAAAGAAAGTGCATTAACCAGGCGCCTGTTAGCGAGATCAACCAACAAACCATGTGAGCACAAAAAATCAGCCCCCAACATATTGAAATTTACTGTTGCTACAACAAAAGTCCACTCAAATGTACGGCCGTGTAGAGACAGGAGCAGAGTCTTCTCACCAAAGGTCTTGATCTCCGAGCCGTTCGCTGCCGTCACCCGGGGACCTCCGGAACCAGCCAGTCTGTTCACGTAGGAGGGTGTGATGAAACTCAACTGGGAGCCTGTGTCGACGAGGAAATGCCTCCCCGAGCGTGCGTCCGACAAGTAGAGCAGCTTGTTCTCTTCCCCGAGAGCCACGGCTGCTACCGACCCCCGGTCTTGGCGTTTCCCGAACGCCCGAACTGGCACAGCAGTACACACTTGCGTGCCCTCTCTGTGAAGCGGCGATGGTAGAAACAAAGGACGTCTGGTCCACGTTCCCTGGCCCCTGCCGTCGCCGTCGTCAGTGAGTCTGGCACCGCTGCCTCTGGCCCCCTGTCGTCTCCGGTCGTCGCGCCGAGTTCCGCTGCAGCGGCCGTGGCTGCGTGCCGCTTGGTGGCGTTGACAATCCGCTGCGCCTCTCGGCCCAGCGCGCGGTAGTCTCGTAGGGCCAACAGTGGCGAAGTGGCCAGGGTCGCTCTCGCTGCTGACGGTAGAGTTCTGAGGAAGAGGTGGGTGAAAATGAAGTGGTCGTCGTCAGAGTCTTTCAACCTCAACAACTTCTCCATCAGGCTCGCAGGCATGTCGTTTCCCCCCTCCGTCAGCGCCAGGAGCCTCTCTGCTCGCTCCTCCGCCGAGGGGGTGAATTGCTGGATGAGTGCAGCCTTCAACGTGCCGTATTTGTCGCTATCCGGCGGTTGGTCGATCAGGCTCTCCACATGCTGGGCCGTGTTGTTGTCCAGCTTTGCGACTACGTGGTAGAATTTCGTGGCATCTACTGATATCCCCCGGAGGTTGAACTGCGCCTCCACCGCATTGAACCAGGAGCGTGGATTGTTCTGCCAGAAGTCCGATAGCTGGACTGTAGCGGCATTCGCTTGGCTGGGGGCTCCTGACGCGGCTGGCCCGGGGGAATTTTCTTCTTGCATTATACGTCTCGGGTCACCAGTGTGGTGATGTGAAAATGACGAGGCAGAGTTCTCTCTCAAAGTCAGTTTTATTCACAGCACCATCATCTCAAAGCAGAGAAAGAGAATGACACAGTAAATTCTCGTCCTTAAATATCAGGAACTTCACACTTCACAGATCACATGTCACACAGACCACCTTGCATTATAAAGACAGTCACAATGCATTTCTCTCCATGATATCACTTCCACTGTCTCCAATACATCCCTTCCTTAATCCTTTAATTGAACCCCCCACAGTCTCAAGCCTTACATACCAAGGCTAAGATTCCTGCAGCTTTCTGCCTTTGTTCTGACCTAAAATGTGAGCCACAAAACAGGTCCCATGTGTGTCCACCTCAGTTTAAGCCAAAGTGGACTTCATGGGAGACGACCAAGGAGGACACCACTGTTGAAAACAAATGATAAGTAAGCCAGACTGGAATTTCCCAAACTGCATGTTGACAAGCCACAAAGCTTCTGGGAGAATGTCCTATGGACAGACGAGACAAAACTGGAACTTTATGGCAAGGCACATCAGCTCTATGTTCACAGATGCAGAAGTGAAGCATTCCAAGAAAAGAACACTGTCCCTACTGTGAAACATGGAGGAGGTTCTGTTATGTTGTGGGGCTGCTTTGCTGCATCTGGCACGGGGTGTCTTGAATCTGTGCAGGGTACAATGAAATCTCAAGACTATCAAGGTATTCTAGAGAGAAGTGTGCTGCCCAGTGTCAGACAGCTTGGTCTCAGTCGCAGGTCATGGGTCTTGCAACAGGATAATGACCCAAAACACACAGCTAAAAACACCCAAGAATGGCTAAGAGCGAAACATTGGACTATTCTAAAGTGGCCTTCTATGAGCTCTGATCTAAATCCTATTGAACATCTGTGGAAGGAGCTGAAACATGCCGTCTGGAGAAGGCACCCTTCAAACCTGAGACAACTGGAGCAGTTTGCTCATGAGGAGTGGGCCAAAATACTTGCTGAGAGGTGCAGAAGTCTCATTGACAGTTACAGAAATCGTTTGATTGCAGTGATTGCCTCAAAAGGTTGTGCAACAAAATACTAAGTTAAGGGTACCATCATTTTTGTCCAGGCCTGTTTCATGAGTTTGTTTTTTTAAAATAATTCTGTTGAACCACAATTCAAAAGCATTGTCTAATTTTCATTGGTTAATTTTCATAGAATTTTTATTTATTACCAATTTTGTCAGATTCAAGTTATTTCTGTGACTATTGTGGGTTTTTCTTTCATTAACAGAGGGGTACCAACAATTTTGTCCACGTGTGTATGGTCATGAGCTTTGGGTAATGATTAAGACAAGATGGTGCCAGTGTATGGGGCTGACCGTCTGTACCTGACAGCTTTGCTTGTTTTTTTGTTTTTTTTTACTGTTTTTAACCACTGGCATTGAAGAAATCAAGTCCTGACTGCTGTACGACCGCCAAACATTGTTGGATCTTAGACTTCCTACAGAGGATCTTATTTCGTTTGAGTATGGTGGACAGAAGCCTCCACTCCTGTCAGATATCCCGCCTTACCTGTATCGGGCCTCAGCCCCTCTCTCCAAGCGAAGACGAAGGCGGCGGCCTTACCGTCGCCGTGGGAAACACAGCGGTCGGCTGGTGAAAATGAAGGCCCGCCTGGAACATTCATTCCCTGTTCCCCGGACTCCGGGCGAATTATATCCCCGGGTTTCTGTGTCCTGGCCTTCTCTGGATCCTGCTGATGCCTGCCTGGTCCCTGTGACTGGCCTTGGTGAGGTGATCCAGCCCCGGCGCCACTGCTCTCCCCAGCCTTGCCAGCGTGGGGTTAATCCCTGGCACCTGAGACCACTGCGCCACGTTTCCTGTTCTGCTGAGGCCCAGGATCCAGCTCCAGCCAGGATTGGCCTGGTAAACGCCAGATTGCTGGCAAATAAAACATCCTGAAGGAGTTCATCAGCTCTCGGGAACTGGATTTCTTTTTCGTTGTGGAGACCTGGTAGACTGTGGGTGAATTCTCTGCTCTGTCTGAAGTTTTACCCCCAGGTTACTGTTATTTTAATTCCCCGCTGACAACAGGATGAGGAGGAGGAACGGCAACTGTTTACAAAAATGACTATAAATGTCAGCAGCGCTTTTTACCTTCTCCATTCTCCAACTTTGAACTGACTTTCTTTGAGGTGGATCGAATAAACCCTGTACTGTGTGCTGTCATGTCCAGACCACCCAAATATAATAAGGACTTTTTAAATGACTTTGCCATTTTCTTGGCTGGTATTGTTACAAATTATGATCGTGTTCTTATCGTTGGAGATTTTAACATACATGTGTGTTGTCCTGATAAGCCGCTGGTGAAAGACTTTTTAAATCTCAATGATTCTCTAAATCTGGTGCAGTCCGTGACTGGTGGCGCTACTCACGAGCACGGACACACGTTAGATCTTGTCCTCTCGTATGGCCTGTCTGTTGTTAATTTAGAAATCTGTGACACTGTATTGTCCAACCATCAGCCTGTATTATTTGAGGCTGATCTGTCACGCACTGCAGCTAAAACTCGCGCTCCTGCTCAGCGCTGCCGGGTTTTTAACCCTTCCACTGCCGGTCAGTTCTCCGCTGCCTTTGACCAGCTCTGTGTCCCTCCTGGTTCCATCTCATCTGTGGAGGAACTCAGCTCCTGGTTTCACTCCTCCTGCCAAACCATCTTGGACTCTGTGGCTCCACTGAAAACCAAGCAGCCTCGATCCAAACCTGAGCCGTGGTTCAGTGACAGAACTGGCGCAGTCAGACAGGAGTGGAGCAGAGCTGAGCACAGATGGAAGAAAGACAAACTGCAGGTGTCACTGCAGATTTTAAAAGACTGCTGGCGTCAGTATCAAAATACTGTCAAGCAGGAAAAAAGCAAATATTTTGCTAATATTGTTTTATCTCATTGTCATAATCAACGTGTTTTATTTAACACTATTGACTCTGTTCTCAACACCCCACAGACTGACTGTTTGGAGCCTCCTCTGAGTTATGCAATGATTTTATGAACTTTTTTATTGATAAGGTGGCCACCACCAGGGCTCTCATCTCACCTCCTGCCTCTGATCCCTCTGTCTCTGTCCCTTGTTCTGCTGTTTTTGATCAGTCTGAACCTGTGACTGTGTCGTTTTTAGAGGACGTGGTTGGCCACATTAAGCCCTCAGGGTCTCCCTGTGATGCTGTCCCTCCTAGACTTTTTAAAGAGGCGCTCCTCAGTATAGGCCAGTCAGTTCTCGCCATCTTGAACAGCAGCCTGTCATCTGGTGTGGTTCCTGCAAATTTTAAACATGCGGTAATGTAGCCCTTGATTAAGAAACCTGGTCTCAATCATACCATGCTGGCAAATTTTAGGCCTATTTCCAAGCTGCCATTTCTCAAAAATTTTAGAGAAAATTGTCTATATGCAGCTGAAATGTTTTCTGAATGAACACGGTATTTTGGAGGTTTTTCAATCTGGTTTCAAAGCTCTTCATAGCACAGAGACAGCCTTGTTAAGAGGTTTTAACGATATTCTCTTAGCATGTGATTCAGGTGAATATGCTGTTCTTGTGTTGCTTGATTTAACTGCTGCCTTTGACACAGTGGGCCATCATGTTTTAATTTGCCATTTGCAGCACCTAGTGGGCATTTGTGGCACTGCTCTCAACTTGTTTAGGTCCTATCTGGCAGACAGGAGTTTTAAAGTTAGCATCTCTGGGTTTGAATCCTCTTCTGCTCCTCTGCTATACAGGGTCCCACAGGGGTCAATTCTAGGGCCCATGCTTTTTTCTTTGTACATACTTCCGCTGGGTTCCATTTTTAAAAAGCATGGTATCTCCTTCCACCTGTATGCTGATGACTGTCAGATATACTGTATGTCCGGCTAAAACAAAAAGCTGCCTCATCAGTAAACTCACTCCTGGCGTGCATTGAAGACATCAAGTCTTGGATGGCCCTAAACTTTCTCAGTTTTAATGATAAGAAGACCGAAGTGATGGCGTTTGGACCTAGTGGCCCCTGTGAATTCCCTCCTGTAAAACTGGGCCCCCTCACTCCTTACGTGAAATCCACAGTTAGGAACCTTGGTTTTATCATGGACAGTGATTTTAAATTAAACACGCAGATTCGTTCTGTGGTAAAACCCAGCTTGTTTCATCTAAGGCGTTTAGCAAAAGTAAAACCCATTTGCTCTAGACCACACCTGGAAACAGTAATCCATGCTTTTTTCATCTCGGCTGGATTACTGTAACGCACTTTACGCTGGTGTCAGCCAGTCATCTCTTCTGTGTCTGCAGCTGGTTCAAAATGCTGCTGCTCGTTTTTGAACAGGTACACGTGGAAGAGATCACATCACACCCATCTTAGCTTCACTTCACTGGCTGCCTGTGCATTTTAGAGTTCATTTTAAAATTCTTTTATTTGTCTTTAAATCCTTGAATGGTCTTGCTCTGCCTTACCTCTCTGAGCTTCTGCATCCCTCCGCTCCCACCCGGTCCCTCAGGTCAGCTGAACAGCTGCTTCTGGGGGTGCCAAAGGCGAGGCGGAAGCTTAGAGGGGACAGAGCCTTTTCAATCATGGCACCCAGGTTATGGAATGATTTACCCCTGGACATCAGACAAGCGCTTTCACTGTCCATTTTTAAAACCCGTCTTAAAACACACTTTTACTCCCTGGCCTTTGACCCAGTGTGAGACATTGATTTGATTGAATGAAATTGATTTTATTTATCCATCCATCCATCCATCTTCTTCCGCTTAATCCTTTTCGGGTCCCGGGGGGGCTGGAGCCTATCCCAGGATCTTTGGGCGAGAGGCAGGGTCCACCCTGGACAGATCGCCAGTCCATCGCAGGGCCAACACAGAGAGACAGACAACCATTCACTCTCACAGTCATACCTAAGGACAATTCAGAATCCCCAGTTTGATGCCAGTTAACCTAACTTGCATGTTTTTGGCATGTGGGAGGAAACCGGAGAAATCCCAGAGTATTTATTTATTTATTTATTAGTTTATGTATGTATTTATTTTACATTTTATCTTATTTTGACTGTGGCTCTATATTGTTTTTGTGTTAGTGCCCTGCTTCCTGCTTTTATGTTTTCTTGCTGTACAGCACTTTGTGTAGCGAGTGTTGCTTTTAAAAGTGCTTTATGAATAAAGTTGATTGATTGATTGGTAATGACTGAAAGAACGAGATCGCGGATACAAGCGGCTGAAAGGAGCTTTCTTTGTAGGATTGCTGGACTCATCCTTAGAAATAGGGTGAGGAGCTCAGTCATCCAGGAGAGGCTCAGAGTAGAACCGCTGCTCCTCCATAACAAACGGAGCCAGCTGTGGTGGTTTGGGCATCTGATCAGGATGCCTCCTGGATATCTCCCATTTGAGATGTTTTGGGCATGTCCCACTGGGAGGAGACCGCGGGGAAGACCCAGGACTCGCTGGAGAGACTACGTATCCCAGCTGGTCTGAGAACGTCTTGGTATCCTGTTTGAATAGCTGGAGCAGGTGGCTGGGGAGAGGGAAGTCTGGACTTCTCTGTTTGAACTGCTGCCTCGCAACCCGGACCGCCAGAAAAGCGGTAGAAGATGGATGGATGGATGGTATAAATTTGCTTTAAAAACTTTTTTCAAAAATTTGCATTTTTTTTCCTGTGAATTTGCAGTTTTTCTTGTAGACTGGAAACTTTTTTCTAATAAATTTGCAGCTTTTTTCTAAAATATATCCAACTTTTTTCCTTTAAATTTGCAACTTTTAAAAAAACTTGCTTATTTTTCCTAAAAAAAAAAGCTACTTTCTTCTCAAAAAACTGCATTGCATTGCAATTTTTTTCTCAAAAATTTATATTCTCCTGTATATTTGTAACTTTTTCTCATAAATTTTAAACTTTTTTTCTCATAAATTTGCAACTTTTTCTCAAAAATTTACATTTTCCTATAAATTTGCAACATTTTTCTCTCAAAAATTTAATTTTTTTTTTTATAAAATTGCAACTTTTTCCTTAAAAAAATTTGCTACTTTTCCTATAAATTTGCAACTTTATTCTCAAAAATTTGCAACATTTTTCTGTCAAAAATTTACATTTTCCTATAAATTTGCAACTTTTCTCAAGAAATTTCGTACTTTACCTTAAAAAAAATTGCAACTCTGTTCCAATAAATTTTCAACTTTATTCTCAAAAATTTGCTACTTTTTTCCATAAAAACATCCATGAAAATGTGAACGTGTGAAAAGCAGTTGAAAGCAAACAAACACAGACGAGTGTGTGGAGAAGTTTCTGGAGGTGGTCACATTTTCCTTCACTTCTTTTTTTTCACCGTTGCGCACGTCTGAAGCAGCTCAGTGATTTCCTGTTTTTTTTTCACCTCCTCTCTCCCTGTGGAGCGTTACAAAACCCGCGGACATCTCCGTGTCACCGGGGACTCGGTTTTATTTTCATATTTGTTTACAGCGGGCTGTGGCGGGTCGGAGTCGTCAGCCGCTCCACGCCTGCAGGTGTTGGCTCACCTGAACTCAGACCCCCGCTCTTATGTAAGCGCGTGGAGGGAAGAGGAGATCAGCTGCCCACACGGGAGATAGCGCTGAGCAGGGTGATGACACAGAAGATACTTCTGACACTCCAGAAGATGTTTAGAAGCTGTGTGGTGTGTGTAGTGAGTAGCTGTTACCTTGTGGAGGACGTTTGTGTTCGGGCTCAGTTTGTTTAGCAGAACACGTCTAAAGGTTGGTGGAAGTTTCAGGAGATGTTAGAAGTGGACAGAAGACCAGGAGATTAGATTCTAGTGGTGACCACGGCAACAACATGGCAAGACTAGCCTGACGGTGGAGTTCACACACGAGGGGATGGAGGCTATTCACACATTTAGCACAATTTATATATACATGGGACTAAAGGTGTGACATTTCAATACAAATGCCAGTTTGAAAATTTAAAAGTCACAAATTACAGTTTAATTACATAGAATAAAAATTAAATTGGTATCCAAAAAGTTTAAACTTTACACAAAAAAATGAAAATTTACTAGAAAAATGTCACAAATTTTTGAGAAAAAGTTGAAATTCACAAGAAAAAAGATGCACATGTGCAAGAAAAACATTACAAATATACAAGAAAAAAGTTGCAAATTTTTAACAAAAAAGTTTCAATTTACAAGAAAAAAGTTACAGATTTACAAGAGAAAAATTGCAAATTCATGTAAAAAAGTCGAACATTTAGTGGAAAAAAGTTGCAATTTTGCAATAGACAAATCCCAAATTTACAAGATAAAGTTGGAAATTTGCAATTTAAAATAAATCACAAATTTATAAGAAAAAAAGTTAAGAAAAAAAGTTAAATGTACAAGAAAAAGTTAAGAATTTACAAGACAAAAGTTGCAAATTCATGCAAAAAAGTCAAACATTTACTGGAAAAAATTGCAGTTTTACAAGAGACAAATCCCAAATTTACAAGAAAAAATTGGAAATGTATAAGAAAAAAAGATGAAAATTTACAAGATAAAGTTGCAGATCTGCAATTTAAAAAATCACCAATTTATAAATTTTTTGCATTTCTTCTAAGAATTGTTAATGTTATATGCAGTGGTGTGAAAAAGTGTTTGCCCCCTTCCTGATTTCTCTTTTTTTTGTATGTTTGTCACACTTAAATGTTTCAGATCATCAAACAAATTTAAATATTAGACAAAGATAACACAAGTAAACACAAAATGCAGTTTTTAAATGAAGGTGTTTATTATTAAGGATAAAAAAAATCTAAACCTACATGGCCCTGTGTGAAAAAGTGATTGCCCCTAAACCTAATAACTGGTTGGGCCACCCTTAGCAGCAACAACTGCAATCAAGCGTTTGCGATAACTGGCAGTGAGTCTTTTGGAGGAATTTTGGCCCACTCATTTTTGCAGAATTATTGTAATTCAGCCACACTGGAGGTTTTTTGAGCATGAACCGCCTTTTTAAGGTCATACCACAGCATCTCAGTCAGATTCAGGTCAGGACTTTGACGAGGCCACTCCAAAGTCTTCATTTTGTTTTTCTTAAGCCATTCAGAGGTGGACTTGCTGGTGTGTTTTGGATCATTGTCCTGCTGTGGAACCCAAGTGTGCTTCAGCTTGAGGTCACAACTTTTTGGTAGACAGCAGAATTCATGGTTCCATTTACCACAGCAAACATTTCCAGGTCCTGAAGCAGCAAAACAGCCCCAGACCATCACACTACCACCACCATATTTTACTGTTGGTATGATGTTCCTTTTCTGAAATGCTGGGTTACTTTTACGCCAGATGTAATGGGACACACACCTTCCATAAAGTTCGACTTTTGTCTTGTCAGTCCACAAAGCATTTTGAGTTACTTTGTTTCTCATTTGTTCCTGAATATCTTTGGATCGCAGCATGATGTCTAGCTTTTGAGGACCATGTGGTCTACTTCACTTTGTCAGGCAGGTCCTATTTAAGTGATTTCTTGATTGAGAACAGGTGTGGCAGTAATCAGGCCTGAGTGTGGCTCGAGAAATTGAACTCAGCTTTCTAAAGACGTGATAAACCACAGTCAATTTATGTTTTAACGGGGGGGGGGCACCATCAGTTTTTCACCCAGAGCCATGTAGGTTTGGATTTTTTTTGCCTCTTAATGATAAACATCTTCATTTAAAAACTGCGTTTTTTGTTTATTTGTGTTACCTTTGTCTAATATTTAATTATCATGCCCAAAGACTTCCAGCTGGCCCGCCGCATCCGCGGAGAGAGAGCTTGGACTTTCTGCTGCACATTCACCAACCAACCATAATGCTCTGCACTGTGTGTCTATATATATACATTTATAGTAATATGGACATATGTTTACTAGATGTTGTTTTTTCTTGCCTTCTGATTGTTGCTCTGAGTGTTGCTATCCCTGTGCTGTTGCAATCCTGGAATTTCCCCATTGTGGGACTAATAAAGGCTTATCTTATCTTATCTTATCTTAAGTTTGTTTGATGATCTGAAACATTTAAGTGTGAAAAACATACAAAAAAATGAGAAATCAGGAAGGGAGCAAACACTTTTTCACACCACTCTGTGTGTGTGTGTGTGTGTGTGTGTGTGTGTGTGTGTTTTCATGTAATTCTTTTACAGTTTTTTTTTGGCTAATTTGAGAAATTTATTTCCCCCCAAATATGAGATTTTTTTTTTTCCTCTCAAAAACTTTGACTTTTTTTTTCTTGAACATCCGGCAGTGATTTTGCTCTGTAATCAATAATGTATAATTAATAATGGTGTAGCTGTGGCGACGTTATGGAGCATAAAACCATGTTTGATGATAAACGTTGGGGACTCCCGGGTCTGAATCAGCTCTGGAACGCTCCTCCTGAAGGCTGCAGGGCCGGTGTGGGAGTTTCGGCCACTTCCTGTTTCTTCCTCCTCTGGACCGCCGTCCTGCTGCTGAGACGAGTGGGAGGAGGTTACCGCGGAAACGTCCCCATGGCAACGCACAGTGGTGCATCCTTGTGTGTGTGTGTGTTTCCCCGGTGTCTCCCCCAGACAGGACGCCGGCGTTGGCGGCGACCTCCAGGCCAGTGCGTCACGCCTCATTGAATAAATGGTTGTGTAACCGCACCTGGGAGAGGGAGGAGGGGGTCCGAAACCCACTGGGGAACCAGGGTCAGCTCCGCATCTGAGCACGGTTCAAACCTGCACAACTTTTATTTTAATGTAGCAACTGAATGTTTGTGTTCGCTGATGCCCTGAACCGCTCTGTCCGTTAGAGGCTGAGGGCTGCGCAATGTTAGGAAAACATGTCAGACTGGCAACATGCCAGGGGTCGGCAACCTGCAGCCCCGGGGACACAAGGGGCTCTTTTGGCCATACTGTACCTAGTGGCTCCCTCAGGCCTCAGGCCTAAAATTAAGAAATGTTTATAAATTTGCAAGTTTTTTCTCAGAAAACTGCAACTTTTTTGTCATAAATTTGCAACATTTTTCTCAATAAATTTGCATAAGTTTTCTCCTGAAATTGCAACTTTTTCTAATTAATTTTCTAATTAATTTTCAACTGTTTTCTCATAAATTTACAACTTTTTTCTTGTAAATTTGTAACTTTTTCAAATTAATTTTCAACTTTTTTCTCATAAATTTGCAACTTTTTTCTTGTAAATTTGTGGATTTTTTTCTCTTAAAATTGCAACTTTTTCTAATTAATTTTCCAATTAATTTTTAACTGTTTTGTCATAAATTTGCAGCTTTTTTCTTGTAAATTTGCAACTCTTTTCTAATTAAGTTGCTAGTTAATTTTCAACTTTTCTCATAAATTTTCAACTTTTTTCTCATGAATTTGCAAAATTTTTCTTGTAAATTTGCAACTTTTTCTCATAAAATTACATTTTCTAATTAATTTTCGAATTTTCAACTGTTTTGTCATAAATTTGCACATTTTTTCTCATAAAATTGCAACTTTTTCTAATTAATTTAAACTTTTTCCTCATAAATTTGCAATGTTTTTCTTGTAAAATAACTTTTTTCTCATTAATTTGAAACCTTTTTCTCGTAAAATTGCAACTTTTTCTATTTATTTTCTAATTAATTTGAAACTTTTTTGTCATTAATTTGCAACTTTTATCTTAGAAAAATGCAACTTTTTTCCTCATATATGTGTTTTTTCTTGCATATTTGTCTTGAATTTTTTGATAAAATTGTCACTTTTTAAACTGTAATCTTGCAACTTTTTCTCATAAATTTTTTACTTTTTTTCCTTTTAAATTTTTTATTTTCTTGTAAATTTGTGACTTTTTCCCATAGATGTGTGTGGGGGGTTGCTGTGGTGCAGGTGTAGTGTGGCCGACTACTGATCGGAGAGACAGGGGTTCGTTTCCCGCTCTGTCTGCAGTCTGCATGTTGAAGCGTCCTTGAGCAAGGCACTGGGCACTGAACCCCCAGCTGCTCCTGGTGGGTCAGGCCAGCGCTGGTGTGTGGCAGCTCTGCCACTGTGTGTGTGTGAATGGGTGGACAGCAGCGTCTGTGAAGTGCTTTGGTCAGCTAGTGAACGCCATTTACCATAAATTTGAGACATTTTTCACGGAAATTTTATTGTAACTTACAGCTTTTTTCTTGTAAATTTTCAATTTATTTACTCATACAGTATTTGCTACTTTTTAAATCATCATCATCAACTGCGACTGAACATTTACACACATTCATGCCCAGTGTCATGGACACTGGAGGCGAGATGGCTCAAGAGTCTTGCCCGGGGACACATCGGCAGGATGTCTGGGGAGAGCGGGATTTTGTTAACTTACAGATTTTTAAAAAAATTTTCTCATAAATTTGCAACTTTTTCTTTTAATTTTGCAACCTTTTCTAATTAATTTTTAATTCTTTTCTCATAAATTGTAACTTTTTCTAATTGATTTAAACTTTTTCCTTCTAAATTTGCAACGTTTTTCTCATAATATAACAACTTTTTTCTCATTATTTTGAAACTTTTCCTCCTAAAATTGCAACTTTTTGTACTTAATTTTCTAATTAATTTTTTTTTGAAAAAAAAAAAGTTTTTTGAAAGTTTTTGTCATTAATTTGCAACTTTTATCTTAGAAAAATGCTACATTTTTCCTCACAAATGTTAGTTTTTCTTGTAAAATTGTGACTTTTTTGCATATTTTTTCCTTGAACTTTCTTATAAATTTACCAGTTTTTTAACTGTAATTTTGCAACTTTTTCTCATAAATTTGTTACCTTTTTCCTTCTAAATTTGCTATTTTCTTGTAAATTTATGACTTTTCCCATAAATAGACATTTTTCATGTAAATTTGGAGCAACTTTTTTTTCTGTAAACGTAAATTTATATCTTTTTTCTTGTAAATTTTCAATTTACTTATATATTTGCTACTTTTTGCTAATTTGCAACTTTTTCTATTTTTTTTCTCATAAATTTGTGATTTTTTTCTTGTAGATTTGTGAAAATTTTCTTGAAAGTTTGTAACTCTTCAAGTAATTTTACAATTTTTCCTGTAAATTTGAAACTTTTTTCTCATAAATTTGCTGTTTTTTGTAATTTTTAAACATTTTTCTTAGACATTTAATTTCTCAATAATTTGACTTTTTTCCCCTAATTTGATAACTTTTTCTTAAAAATGTGTAACTTTCTCATAAATTTGCAACTTATTTTTAGTAAATTTGTGACTTTTTTCTCATAAATTTGCAACTTTTTGTAGTAAATTTGTTAGGTTTTTTTTCTCGTAAATTTGCAAATTTTTTTCTTGTAAATTTTCACTTTTCTCATAAATTTGCCAATTTTTTGTAGTAAATTTGTGACTTTTTTCCCATAAACTTGCAACTTTTTTGTAGTAAATTTGTTCGTTTTTTTCTCATAAATTTGGAAATTTTTCTCGTAAATTTTCACTTTTCTCATAAAATTGCCAGTTTTTTTGGTACATTTGTGACTTTTTTCTCATAAATTTGCAACTTTTTGTAGTAAATTTGTTAGTTTTTTTCTCATAAATTTGGAAATTTTTTCTCGTAAACTTTCACTTTTCTCATAGCTTTGCAAATTTTTTGGTAAATTTTCACTTTTCTCATAAATTTGCAACTTTTTTCTAGTAAATTTTCACTTTTCTCATAAATTTGCAAATTTTTTTATAAATTTGTGACTTTTTTCTCATAAATTTGGAACTTTTCTGTCGTAAATTTTCACTTTTCTCATAAATTTGCAACTTTTTGTAGTTAATTTGTTAATTTTTTCTCATAAATTTGCAACTTTTTTCTAGTAAATTTTCACTTTTCTCATAAATTTGCAAATTTTTTGGCAAATTTGTGACTTTCTTCTCATAAATTTGTAACTTTTTTTGTAGTAAATTTTCACTTTTCTCATTAATTTACAACTTTTTGTAGTAAATTTGTTAGTTTTTTCTCATAAATTTGCAACTTTTTTCTAGTAAATTTTCACTTTTCTCAAAAATTTGCAACTTTTTTGTAGTAAATTTGTGACTTTTTTTCTCATAAATTTACAACTTTTTGTAGTAAATATCTTAGTTTTTTGTCATAAATTTGAAAATTTTTTCTTGTAAATTTTCACTTTTCTCATAAATTCAAATTTTTTTGTAAATTTGTGACTTTTTTCATAAATTTGCAACTTTTTTGTCGTAAATTTTCACTTTTCTCATAAATTTGCAACTTTTTATAGTAAATTTGTTCATTTTTTTCTCATAAATCTGCAACTTTTTTCTAGTAAATTTTCACTTTCTTATAAATTTGCATATTTTTTGGTAAATTTGTGACTTTTCATAAATTTGCTACTTTTTTGTAGTAAATTTGTTAGTTTTTTTTCCTCATAAATTTGCAACTTTTTTCTAGTAAATTTTCACTTTTCTCATAAATTTGCCAATTTTTTGGTAAATTTGTGACTTTTGTCATAAATTTGCAACTTTTTTGTAGTAAATTTGTTAGTTTTTTTCTCATAAATTTGCAACTTTTTTCTAGTAAATTTTCACTTTTTCATAAATTTGCAAATTTTTTGGTAAATTTGTGACTTTAAATTTGCAACTTTTTTTCTAGTAAATTTTCACTTTTCTCATAAATTTGCCAGTTTTTTGGTAAATTTGTGACTTTTTTTCTCATAAATTTACAACTTTTTTGTAGTAACTTTGTTTTTCTCATAAATTTGCAAATTTTTTTCTAGTAAATTTTCACTTTTCTCATAAATTTGCCAATTTTTTGGTAAATTTGTGAGTTTTTTCTCATAAATTTGCAACTTTTTTGTAGTAAATTTTCACTTTTCTCATAAATTTGCAACTTTTTGTAGTAAATTTTTTAGTTTTTTTCTCATAAATTTGCAAATTTTTTCTCGTAAATTTTCAGTTTTCTCATAAATTTGCAACTTTTTTGTAGTAAATTTTCACTTTTCTCATAAATTTGCTAAAATTGTAGTAAATGTGTCACTTTTTTCTCTCATAAATGTGTGACTTGTGTGTCATAATTTAGCCCATATGACACAAGTCTTCCTGAAACCTGCTCACCCACATTAAACCCATGTGGGGCCCATCTCACCTGCCGCACAGGTGAAGTCCATGTGGGCGAAGACAGATGGGGCCAACATCGAACCTGAGGACAAACCCACATGGACCCATAATAGAGCCCAGTTTAACCTTTGGTGGGGCCCACATGGACATGAAGCTTCTGTTTGTACCTTTCTGTCGCAGCATCGTTCAAATTTGTGAATTTTCCAGAAAAACACTCGCTTCAGTGCAAAACCATTCAGAGGGTGGCCACATGTTTCTGCAGCAGTCATTCTAAGACGTGGCATCCATTTTTTAAACTCCCCAGAGGTGCGCCTCGTCATCAGGAGCCACGGTGGTCGGCTCTTTGATGGCCGTCTGATTACTGAGCGGCTTTTTGACTTTTGATTCGAGAGGCTGGAGAGGAGGGTGGAGAGGATTTATCGTCTGATTCATGAGAAAACACGTGCACGTGTGCACACACACACACACATGCTCTGATTCACCCAGCACCAGTCATCACCTGCCTTTCTGTTGCCGCGGTGACGGGAAGCACAAAGGAATCACAACACAATGTTTGACCCAGGTGACCTGTGGCGATGCAGATGCGCGTGTGTGAGCGTCGCCGTGGTGATTTGAATGTGAGTGTAGGTGTGTTGAGCTAAATGTAGGATTTTTTTGTCCCTGATGACGTCCACGTCGATCTCCCTCGGTCTGATTCTACTCTCCAAAATTTATCTTTTACTAGTGCATACCCATGCATGCCTATAGAAACCAAGTGTAAGCAAGCATTTCTGCATGCCCGTAGAAAGTTAATGTTACCATGGCAACAGTAACCATGGTGAGACCTGCCTTTGATCTTTGATGTCACCACTCGTTCAGTGATGGCTGCCTTTGATCTTTGATGATGTCATAGCAAGTCCTATGATCTTTTAGTGAGTCCTATAGTCGTGACAGACACACAGACAGAGATTTCTTGAATTATATATAGAGTGATGATTTTTTTTGTTTGTGGGTTTTAACTTTCTGAAACTCTTTCCAGGGTCACATGACTGCAGTTAAAAATCTGTCTTCACTTAGAAATAATTATATTGTAATATTTTGGCAGAATAGGCAGAAGCTGATTTTGATCATTGGGAGTGACTGGGAGGGACAAGATCAGACATGAGTATATGAGCGGGACAGCTCAGGTTGAGCAGTCAAAGTAAGAGAGGCAAGGCTGAGATGGTTTGGACATGTGCAGAGGAGGGAGAGTGGAGATACTGGACAAAGGATGTTGAAGATGGAGCTGCCAGGCAGGAGGAAAAGAGGAAGACCACAGAGAAGATTGATGGATGTAGTGAAGGAGGGCATGGAGAGGGTTGGTGTTACAGAGGAAGATGCAGGGATAGGAGAGATGGAGGCAGATGATCCGCTGTGGAGACCCCTGAAGGGAGCAGCCGGAAGAAGAAGAAGCAGCAGCAGCTGACTGCTCTTCTGGGTTCTGTTTCACTACGTCACTGACAAATGATCTGGTCTTCACTGACAGCCAGCAGGTGACTTGATGGGAGATGTCATCCCCCTTGTTACCCTGCCTCCCCCATATCCATTCATAGGTGTAAATCAAGGGCGACAATTTCCAACTTTTCATTAATTTGCACATTATTTTCTCATAAAACTGCAACTTTTTCTCATGAAATTACAACTTTTTTTTTTTTTAATTTAAGTTTTTGTAAAGGGTATACAGGTCATTACAGCATTGCATTGTTTACATTTTCATCACATGTTCCCTTATTTTTTGCTATTTGACAACATTGGTAGGATAGTTATTACAACACCCCCCCTTTTTTTTTTTAAAGTGAAAGAAAAAGTGAAATTAAGGAGAATTAAATAAAAAAACAAACAAACGAATAAACAAACAAACAGAACAGCAAAAAACAAACAAACAGAAAATTAAGTAATTAAAAGTAAAAGAGCAACTGAGTAGCATTGGAACAAAGAGCGGGACCATTATTGAAATGGTATTTGTCAAAGATTAGATCTAATGGAAGACACATATGTGATCCAGGGTTGCCAAAAGCTCATGAACCCATCCATGTCCTGTCTCAGTGCGAATGTCAACTTTTCCATCGAGTAAATGTCTTGAATCATGTTAATCCAATCTTCAGGTGTAGGACAGTCCTTCAGCATCCATTTTTTAGTTAGGGCTTTTTTACTTGCCAATATTAAAACATTGAATAAGTATTTATCTCCTCGTCTTTCCAGTGAGTCCGGTAGTAAACCCAAATACAAAGTTACAAAAGAAAAGGGAACTGTTATTTTGAATATTTTCCCCAATATTGTCTGTACGTTGGTCCAATATTGGTGGATAACTGGGCATGAATTTGCAACATTTTTCTCTTAAATTGCATCTTTGTTCAAATTAATTTTCTAAATTGTTTTCAACTTTTTTGACATTAATTTGCAATTTTTTTTTCTAAGTAAACTGCAGCTTTTACTTCATTAACTTCCAACATTTTTCTTGTAAAATTGCAATGTTATTCTCAAAAACCTGCAATGTTTTTCTCATAAAATTTGCAACATAAAATTTGTTCAAATTAATTTGTTCAAATTAATTTTCAAAATTATTTGAAACTTTTGTCATTAATTTGCAATTTTTTTCTAAGAAAATTGCAACTTTTTTGAAATCATTTTCAACTTTTTTCTCATGAAATTGCAACTTTTTCCTCATAAATTTTCAACTTTTTTCTCATAAATTTGCAATGTTATTCTAAAAAATTTTCAACTTTTTTGTCATTGATTTGCAACTTTTTTCTAAATAATTTTCACCTTTTTGTAATTCTTTTTCAACTTTTTTGTCACTAATTTGTAACTTTTTTCTCAGAAAATTACAACTTTTTTCTCAATTTACAACTTTTCTCATAAATTTGCAACATTTTTCTCAGAAAATGTCAACTTTTTGTAATTAAAATTTCAACTTTTTTCTAATTAATTTGCAGATTTTTTTTTCTTGGAAAATTACAACTTTTTCCTCAGAAATTTGCAGCGTTTTTCCTCAAAGAAATTGCAACCTTTTTCTCATAAATTTACTGTTATTGGGTGAGATAAAAAAAAAAAAAGTACAGGCCTAAATTAACATGTCAAAATATGTTTTTAATAATTTGTAACCGTTATACTAAGTGTCTCAATTTTTCCTGATAAATTTGACTTTACTGTCATACTTTTGTATTTTTATTCTCATTAATTTACACAACCATGAAACGGAGACAGTCTAAATACATCCATTAGAGCGGATTATACAGAGGGTGTTTTCCATGAGTCCCCAATGACGTCCATGCTTGTCTCTGTGGTTTCAGGTGCCCACGTCCACCACGGAGCTCAGCACCATGCTGCTGCCTCGACCTTCATCTGTACAGGAGTCGGAGCGGAGGGGACGGGCGCTGAGCGCTGCTAGCTACCTCACCGACGCCATGGAAGGTGAGACGATGGAAACAATGTTCACTTCAACTGGAAGATAAAGACGGTTGTTATTTATGTCCAAACAGAACCACAGGATCCTGTTTACAGTCAGTTACTAACTGGTAGTTGTTCCTGAATTTAACTCCACCAGGAAGATTATGAGTAATTCTGTAATTTATGGACACATTTTGATGAAACTTTCTTGAGATGTTGGAAATGGACAAAGGACCAGTGGATTAAATGTTGTTTTTATTTGCTGTTTGTTGGGATTGGGAGGGGGTATTTATTACAAATTTAGCATGACGTACTGTACAAACATATGAATGTAAATTAGGTACAAATTTGCAATAATAAATGTGCAATATTATGATAAAAGGTGCAGATTTAACAAATTAATTGAACTACGTAGAATAAAGATTTAACCAGCATCCAAATGAAAGTACAGCTTTACAAGGAAAAAGTTGAAAATTTTTGTGAAAGTAGCAAATTTATGAGGAAAAAAGATGTAAATTTTACAAGAAAAAATTGCAATTTTGCAAAAAAAAAAACATATTTATGAGGATTTATGAGTTGCAAATTGACAAGTAAAAAGTTGTAGATTTATGACAAAGTCACAAATTTATGAGAAAAAAAATTCATGAGAGGAAAAGTAATTTTTTGAGAAAGAAAATTGCAAATTTATAAGAAAATGTTGCACATTTGAGGAAAAAGTTGCAAATTCATGAGAAAAAGTAACAAATTTATGAGGAAGAAAGATGTAAATTTTATGAGAAAAAAAGTTGAAAGTTCATGAGAAAAAATAGCAAATTTATGAGGAAAAAAGATGTAAAATTTACAAGAAAAAGTTGCAAAGTTGCAAACTGACAAGTAAAAAGTTGCAGATTTATGAGAAAAAGTCACAATTTTATGAGAAAAAAGTTGTTTTGCAAAAAAATTAACATTTTTGAGGAAAAAGTTGCAAATTGACAAGTAAAGTGTTATGAGAGTCACAAATTTATGAGAAAAAGCTGCAAATTCTCGAGGAAAAAAGTTGTAATTTTTTAAGAGAAAAAGTTGCAAATTTATAAGAAAATGTTTCAAATTTGAGGAAAAAGTTGCAAATTCATGAGAAAAAAGCAAATTTATGAGGAAAAAAGATGCAAATTTTACAAGAAAAAGTTGAAATTTTGCAAAAAAGGAACATATTTATGAGGAAAAAGTTGCAAATAGACAAGTAAAAAGTTGCAGATTTATGAGAAAAAACTCACAAATTTATGACGAAAACATTGCAAATTTATAAGAAAATGTTGCAAATTTATGAGGGAAAAAGATGTAAATTTTATGAGGAAAAAAGTTGCAAATTTGCAAGAGCAAAGTTGGAAATTTATGCAGAAAACATTTTATTATTTTCAAATTTATAAGCTCGTTTTTTGCATTTCTGCTTATAATTGGTGCTGTCCAATTGTGTGACCTGATATATGAAGGTTTATGGTGATTCTGGGAGGGACAATTCTCTCCTTTTTCCAGGGTCCCCCCCACCAGTGATTTACACCTATGAATGGGGTGGGGTGGGGTGGGGCAGGTTAACAAGGGGGATGATTTGGGGTCATTTTGCTAACAAGCGGGATGGCATCCCCCCGCACCGCCCTCAAATCACATCCTGGCTTCACTTCATTCACATGAATCAGTTTGTTTGTGTGTGTGATTTTGTGACAGCAGCTTTGTGTGTGTGTGTGTGTGTGTGTACGTGTGCGTGCATGTGTACGTGTGCGTGCATGTGTGCGTGTGTGTGCGTGTGTACCTCGGGGGATTTTGGTGTTTTTTTTGTCAGAAAAAACAAAAATCCACTGACGGGGGGAGTTATTTGGTCGGCCTCGTTAACCACCAAATCGCTCCAGCTTCCCGAGAGTGTGTGTTTGATGTCACTCGTTTCATTTTTTTTATTCATGTCTTTCCAGATCTTTGCCCGTGTGTGTGTGTGTGTGTGTGTGTGTGTTGAAAGTGCGTTTGGTGTGTGTGTGTTTGTGCTGAGTCATCGTCTCTCCCCTCGTCAGAACAGATCATTACACACACAAACCTGATATCCTCCCTCCATCTGTGCTCCTTTCACTCTCCTCGTCTTCATCAGTTGAAATCTTTTTTCTCAAATTTTTGCTTGAAATTAGCACAATAAAACCAAAACAAAAAAAAAATCAAACACTTTTCTTTCCTGTTACGGAAGCCCTGACCACATAGATATTCTAATATTTTATTTTCTGTTTTCCTGTGATTTAATTTTTTTTGTCCAAATCTTCAGATAACCATTGTTGTTTTTTGAGATAATGGGATAATTATTTCAGTATCTTGAGATAACTAAACTTAACCCTTTACTGGGAAGAACCATATTTGGTAACTTCAGGAGGCATAATATATTGTAATAATAATAATAATAGCAATAACAATCATTGAAACAATCTTCTAATATTTGCCAGTAATGGTCTAAAGGTGAAATTTTGAATTTTACAGTATATTAACGAGTGCATATAAAGGGCTACTTTATGTCATTATCTCAAGATAACTAAACTTGATTGATGCCATTATCTTGAGATAACTAAACTTAATTTTTGTCATTATCTCAAGATAATGAAACTTAATTTGTGCTGTCTCTGACTGCCTTGTTATTAATACTTTAATAACAGAGGACTCCAAAAGATCAATTAATTAAAAATATATAACAACTTTTTCCTGCTTTGATCTTTTGATAAGGGACTCCTAAGTTCAGCGCATTTGACTCCTGTTGTGTTTGGTCGGCCATTGTTGTAGTAACCTTCCTAACTACACCCCGCCCCTCTTCTGCAGAGCTGGAGGAGTCCCATAAGAAGTGCCCCCCCTGCTGGTATGACTTTGCCCAGCGGTTCCTGGTGTGGGAATGCTGCCCCTGCTGGCTGAAGCTGAAGCAGCTGGTGAAGGTGATGGTGATGGACCCGTTCCTGGACCTGGCCATCACCATCTGCATCGTCCTTAACACACTCTTCATGGCCATGGAGCACTATCCCATGACCGACGAGTTCAACAGCATGCTGTCCATCGGAAACCTGGTACGTGTGTGTGGGGGGGGGGGGAGCACTTGCCGGTGCGTTTACAAGGAAAAAAAAAACAGCGAAAAGTGAAAAAAGGATAAAAACTCTGCATCTTGGTGTTTCAGTATCAGATCTGACAGAACTGGATCACATGGGACTGATTTTGCCACTGTGACTCTGCGGATGTCAGGCGGGTGCTGATTGGTTAACGAGATATGCTAACAACATGCTAATTAGCCCAGCTGAGGTGGTGGGTGGCCCCCTTGGCCAAAATCACACCTGGACATGTCAGGTCTTCTGAGCTCAGGCTTCAGGCAGGAAATGGAAATAAAATGGTAATATAGGTAGAAGCAGTAGCCTGGAGGAGCGATGTTCTGTCTGTGGTTCTGGGCCCTCAGGTGAACTGTTGGCTTGGGAGTCACTTGGATTGAAAGGCTACTTTTATCAACATCCTACTGCTGCAGTTTTCAGTTGAGGTGTTTAAATAACAAAATATAGAGGCAATACCAGCATTGATTCGAACCATGACAGTTCCACCCCCATGCTTCACAGTTTCTATGAGATTTTTTATTTTGCTCTAGTGCTGTCTTTAGTCTCTGTTACTGTATCCAAATAAGTCATTTTTGAGATCTGTACCAAAGGTGTAGCTACTAAAATCTAAAGTGAGTTCTTTTTTTCCTGAAAACCTTGAGAACATGATTGCTCAAACAGGAAGTCATAAGCATAGCTATTAAAATCTTGGGTGAGTTCAAGTCTTGCTGACCTTGACCTCAAGATCATAGTCACAGGTCATTTTTTTCTGAAAAGCCTGTGAATTACATAACTTAAGAATGAAGTCATGTGGGAGTTTCACCTTCATACTTAAGGTGTAGCTATTAAAAATCTTAGATGAGTTTGGATTTCGGCAACCTTAAACTCGGGGTTCAAGGTCAGGTGTTATTTTCCTGAAAACCTTGTAAATACAAGTACTTTGATTCAAATTGGGGTGAGTTCTAATTTGACCTTGACTCTTAAGATCGAGGTTACAGATCTTTTCAGTGACCTTGACCTCAAGCTCAAGGTCATAGGTCAGTTTTTCTGAAGGAAATGACTAAAGACGGAATCAGTGTGGGAGTCTGACCTCCATATCATAGGTGTATCTACTGAAAATCTTGGGTTAATTTGAATATCGTCCCAGTAGAGTTAACGCCTGGAGGCAAACTTTTTTTTCCCCCATGTTTAATGTTGATGCAGATTTTTTTTTCACTTCTGCAGCATAAACACTCTGAACTTCTCTCAGTTTTGGGTCTGACATGAAGGCTGTAGCCTCTAATCCCCACAGTTGTTTGGTTAGCCGTTCTGCTGTGTTGGTTGTTATATAAGCTAATGTGTGGAGGGGATCATGGGGGTCAGCGCCGGCGGAATCAATGTCAGCCCATGCTTCCTCTGTTTGTTGCCTGTTTGTCATGTGAATCTGCTTTTCACGTGTGTCGGTGTGTGCGAAAATTCAAAGATTACATTTATACATACACACGTTGGAGTGCAACCGTGGGTGTCTTTCTAGCTTTTTAGGGGCCCAGTGCAGGATTGTGTTTTTGTTGGGGCCCGGTTTTTGGAAGGGGAAGGAGTTCTAACCCTTTGAAACTGGCCTGACACCATTAATATTTACTCATTAAATTACAACTTTTTTTTCCAAAATTTGTGAGACTTTTTGGCATAAATTTTCTACTTTTCTAATAAATTTGACCTGTTTTTCTTTGAAAAGCTGCTATATTTTCAGGTAAAATTGCAGCCTCTTTCCACATAAATTTATGACTTTTTTTAAATTATAGGGTTTATTTAGCTTTTATTTTGTTATTTTTTTTATAATAATATCTATAGAAAAATTAAAAAAAAATTTAAATGAAAAATTATGACATTTTTTTCTCATAAAAAAATCAGTGTTTCCAGTAAATTTGTGTGCTTCTTTCCAGACCTTTTGTGATGGTTTTTTCATGCAATTTTGCACTTCTAAGATTGAAACTTTCTGCTTTTCTATTAAATTTTTACTATTTTCCCTTGTTAATCTGTGACCTTTTTTTTTTACATAAATTTGTTACATTATAAAAAAAAAATGCAATTTTTCCAGTAAATTTTCCATTTTTTTTCTCAGAAAGTTTGTGACTATTTCTTGCAAATTTGTTGTGGAGTTCTCCTCATAAAATTACATTATTCCATAAAATTTGTGAGGATATTTGGCATACATTTTCAGCTTTACTAAATAAATAAATGTGTTTTTTTTCCTGCTAAATTTATGTTTTCCCCCTCACAAATCTGTGCCATCTTTTGACTGAAAGTTTTGATTGTTTTTTTTTTTTTGTTTTTTGTTTTTTTTTTGTACAAGGCCTTAAGGAGCCACTGGCTATGGGAAAACAAGCCAGATATGGCTCCTGAGCCACAGGTTGGATACCCCTGGTCTAGATATGGGGACATAGAATAAAAATCTAACCAAAACCCACATAAATATTACAAACATACAAAAAAGTTGCAAATTTACGAAAAAAGTTGCCAATTTAAAAGAAAAAAGAAAAAAACGGACGGTAATTTTAATTCTCCTATTTAAAAAAAAAATTATGATAAACCTGTAGCTTGGGGGCCCCCTAGTGGCTGAGGGGGGCTGTTGCAGTTTTGTACTCCGCTTTATAGGCAGAAACGGCTGTGATGGGATACTGAGTAGTTTTGTCATAAAAGGACAGATTTTTGAAAATTTATATCAGTTTTTTTGCAGAAACCAAAATCATGAAACAAAATTACATCTAAGGGAGAATATTTGCAAACTTATGAGTAAAAAAAGACAAACTTCTGAGTAAAAGCTAAACGTCTTTGAGAAAACCCTCTCAAATTTACATGATAAAGTTCTGAATCTCTGAGGAAAGAAAATTGTAAATTAACATACATACATTTGCATACATGCAAATGTATGCACTCAAAAAATGAAATCTTAGTAAGATAAAATATATTGAATCAATACAGCGGGGAAAATAAGTATTGAACACGCCATCATTTTTCTCATTAAATATATTTCTGATGGAGCCATTAACCTAAGAAATCAAGGCAACTGTGCTTACAAGTTATACAGTATTTAATAAAGTGGAATGACATGGGGAATAAGTATTAAACACATGACAAAAAAGCGGTGCAAAAAGGTATTGAAAGCTAAGAAACCAGCTGAAATCCATCAGAATTTAGGAAGCCATCCCATTCCCCAGCATTGCAAATTAATTTCAGCTGATTAAGCCCTGACTGATAGCCTTTAAAAAGATCTGTGAATATCAGATTGTCACACCACAAAGAACTCATGATGGGTAGAAGCAAATAGCTCTCTCTAGACCTTTGCAACCTTATTGTTGTAAAACATAATGATGGCATTGGTTACAGGCACATTTCTACACTGCTGAATGTTCCAGTGAGCACTGTTGGAGCCATCATCTGTAAGTGGAAAGAACATCATTTTACCATTAACTGGCCACGACCAGGAGCCCCTCACAAAATTTCTGACAGAGGAGTCAAAAGAATTATCAGAAGAGTTATCCAAGAGCCAAAGACCACTCACGGAGAGCTTCAGAAAGACTTAGAGTTAGCAGGTACTGCCGTTTCAAACAAAACAATAAGTAATGCACTCAGCCGACATGTCCTCTATGCCCGTTCTCCTCACAAGACTCCATTGCTGAAGAAAAAGCATGTTGAAGTTCGTTTAAAGTTTGCTGCACAACATCTGGGCAAGCCAGTAAAATACTGGGAGAATATAGTCTGGTCAGATGAGACACGGACGCCACTACACACAACATGTTTGGAAGAGAAATGGCACTGGACGTCAGCCCAAAAACACCATACCAGCAGTGAAGTTTGGAGGTGGGAGCATCATGGTGTGGGGGTGTTTTTCAGTACATGGTACAGGCAGACTTCATATAATTGAAGGAAAGATGAATGGACAAATGTACAGAGACATCCTTGAGAAGATAAGATAAGATAAGCCTTTATTAGTCCCACAATGGGGAAATTCCAGGATTGCAACAGCACAGGGATAGCAACACTCAGAGCAACAATCAGAAGGCAAAAAAAACAAAACAAAAAAAACAAGAGCAGCTAGTATACATATGTACATATTACTATAAATATATATATATATATATATACAGACACACAGTGCAGAGCATTGTAGCTGGATGGAATAAATATATGAGTATAAGAACAGTAAGAACCTGTTGCCATCTGCCAAGATGCTGAAGCTGAAACAAGGGTGAACATTTCAGCAAAACAATGATCCCAAATACACAGCCAAGGAGACTCTCAACTGGCTCCAGAGGAGGAAAATTAAGCTGCTAGAATGGCCCAGTCAGTCACCTGATCTGAATCCAATTGAAAATCTATGGAACGAAATGAAGATCAGAGTTCATAGAAGACACCCACAGGTCCTTCAAGATTTGAAGACAGTTGGTGTGGAAGAATGGGCTAAAATCACTCCTGAGCAATGCCTGCATCTAGTTTCTCCATACAGGAGGTGTCTGGAAGCCGTTCTTACCAACAAAGGCTTTTCTACTAAATACTAAATGAATTTCACCAAGTGTGTTCAATACTTATTTCCTGTGTGATTCCACGTTATTAAATATAACTTTGTTTTGTGAACACAGTTGCCTTGATTTCTTTGCATGTATGGATTACTTGGGTTGTTACTGATATCTGGTCAATGGCTCCATCAGAAATGTGTTTAATGAGAAAAATGTTGATGTGTTCAATACTTATTTTCCCCACTGTACATATGCTTGTTTTTTGTATGACAAGATATTTATTCTTATGTTTTGTTATTACATGTTTGACGCAATTTGATTAGTAAAATTTTCTTGCTCCACTGGCAGAAAATTTTACTTAAAATTAAAACAAGTAAAAACTAGTGGTCCAAATGGTAATCGTAATTTAAGTTATTCCCATGCCAATAGTGTATGGCAGTACCTATCTCCGTTTTGTGATCCTAGGCCACACGGCTACTGTAGGTGGTAGAAGAAACAGTGTGGGGGGGTTGGTCTTCTGGTAGCTCTGTGTGTTAACCCCTTGCACTCCGGGCAATTTTCCTAAAAATGCCAAAAAATAATGTGCCCAAAGTAAATCAAAAGCTGTTATTCAACCCTTTGGAGCATCTTCATGGGGTTGGTCTCATTTAAAAGAAAACACTTTGAATTTTTTGGCAAAAAAAACATGATCTCTCTAAGTGCTCCGGCCACTGAGTTACAGTCATCTAAACATAGTGAACTTCAAGAAAATAAATTTGGGCTGGGTGTTTTTTTGGATACAAATGCTTGCAAATAACACACAGCTTCAGATCCGGGCTGGAAAATGCAACAGAAATGTAGAATCAAGTGTTATCCAGCTGAGGTCCAAATTTTGTAACAATACCACAAAAAATGAATATATTACACAGCTTTGTTCTCAGGCTGTTCCCAGGCGTTTTGGAACTGTGCCAAATTGTGCCAAATGGCACAGTTTGGAAAAATGTCTGTAACTTTTGAATGATTCAACATAGAAGCTTCATCTTGGGCTCAAATGAAAGGTCACATTCAGGGCTGTGTCTGTGTGTGTGTGTTTCGGGGGGGGTTGTCCCCCCCCCCGCTACAGAGGATGGAGTTCCGCCCTCGCTACATGACGGATTACACTCGGATGTGGTGATGTTTCCACAGCACCGCTGTCACCGCGGCTCCCCCCCCCCCGCGACAGAATCGTAGCGGGGGGGGGGGCGTTCACGGTCCACAGGTGACGAACGAACCGTGTAACGCGGCGCACGCACTTCAGACATCGTGCGCCGCACAGTTGTAATTTACCGATCGGTCAAAAGTCATTTTTGATTACAATTTTCAGGGATAGAAAATAATTTGGCTTATAACACCTTACCTCTTCACAGCCACATTGTCCTGGCCAACTTCTCTTCCTCATTGTCAGACGAACCGACGCTGGTCCGCTCTGGTTCTGGTCTCGCGACCCGGTCAAAACATAATTCCGTGATTGCGGTTTTGGTGAATGATTTACGACCTTCGTCGTCGGCCTCCGTCGGTCTATGATGACCATATAAGAGAATCCTAAACACTCTGCTGGAATTAAAAAAAAAATAAAAAATAAAGCACTGCCTGTGGCTGCTGAAGCATTCTCTCTTCACCCAGCTTTAGACAACAGCTCAGCGAATTTCTGTGCTTCAATTGGCTCGCAGCTGTTGGGAGGCGGGTCCTTCTGGCTAGGTTTTCATTCATTGGCTCTTCATGGCTTCAGAAACCCAATTCAAAGCTCTTATTAGTCGAATGACAGGTCAATCAGATGAACTAATCTGTTCGCGGCTGTGTCTGCAGCTTTTATTTTCAGTGCGCGCTTGGACGCCATCACCATCTCCATCTCCACCATCAGGATCATGCGTCGAGAGCGCACGAGGGCGCACAAGAGCGCCCTCGTGCGCACTAGGACGCAGAGACTTGCCCGTCCGCGGTACAACGGAGCGCAAGAGGTTAACTTTCCTTCCCCCGTTCTATAATGCTGAGCACCAAGCTAGAAGGTAGGAAGTATAATTTTTTTTTTCCACAGTATTTTTTATTGAACCTTTTTTTACAAACATGACACAAACAGTCAAACACTAACACTAAAGTAATTTAAAAATTAAAAAAAAAACACTAACAAAAAAAATGTACTAAAAACAACGACAACCATTAACAAAAGCAAGTCAGCAACAATGCTCCTCTGTTTAGTCTAGGTAATCTATTACATAAGTATACATAATATACATTCACCAGTTTGGAATTTGCAAGGTCCACACATATCATTCACCTTCTTCTTCAGAAGTTATGTTTAATTTCTTTACATAATCCATGGAAGGTCTCCATATATTCTCAAACACATTTTCCTTTGATTTCAGTATATATGTTATTCTTTCTAGTGGAAGGTTTGTTAACATCTGTCTTAACCACTGAGTCACATCTGGTCGATGAGTCTTTTTCCACAGTAGTGCAATACATTTTTTTGGCATTAAGCAAACCGAGGTCTATGAATGCTCTTTCACTCTTTTTTCCACAATATTTTTTATTGAACCTTTTTTTACAAACATGGCACAAACAATCAAACACTAACACTAAAGTAATTTAAAAATTAAAAAAAAACACTACAAAAAATGTACTAAAAACAACAACCATTAACAAAAGCAAGTCAACAACAATGCTCCTCTGTTTAGTCTAGGTAATCTATTACATAAGAATACATAATATACATTCACCAGCTTGGAATTTGCAAGGTCCAAACATATCATTCACCTTCTTCTTCAGAAGTTATGTTTAAGTTCTTTACATAATCAATGAAAGGTCTCCATATATTCTCAAATACATTTTCCTTTGATTTCAGTATGTATGTTATTCTTTCTAGTGGAAGGTTTGTTAACATCTGTCTTAACCACTGAGTCACATCTGGTCTATGAGTCTTTTTCCACAGTAGTGCAATACATTTTTTGGCATTAAGCAAACCGAGGTCTATGAATGCTCTTTCACTCTTATTAAAGTTATGTTTTTCTGGATACAGACCCAATAAAAACAGTTTAGGGTTCAATGTGAATTGTTTTGAAATTATTTTTTCAATTGTTACCCTCACCTCTTCCCAAAACATTCTGATTTTTCTACATTCCCATAAACAGTGAAATAGGATTCCTTTACTTTCCATACATTTTGTGCATGTATCTGGTATGTTTTTGTTATATCTATTTAACTCCACTGGTGTAACATACATCCGCATTAACCTTTTAAAATGTATCAGTTTAAGACGTACATTTATTGATTTGGTTTGAGCTTCTGCACAAGCCATTTCCCATTGTTCCTCTGAAATTTCAATTTGCAGGTCTTCTTTCCAATAATTCAGTCTTTTCTGTGAGTTTTTACTTGAGAATAGTGTCAATGAGTTATAAAACTCTGAAATAATACCCTTTCTCTTACTATCTTTCGTCAAAATTTTTTCCAAGGATGAATAAGTAGGTCGGTTGAGAGCATTATTTTGATTTGATCGAATAAAATTTCTAAGCTGAGGATATTTTAAAAAACGTGTTCTATTAAGATTGAATTTAATCCTCAGTTCTTCAAAAGACATTATGTTATCTGAACGTGACAAATATAAGTCTTGAATCTTTTGAATCCCTTTTAAATTCCATACTTTAAATACAGCATCCGCTCTCCCTGGTGTAAAATATTGATTACCCCATATTGGGCTAAATTGTGACAGTGAGTGTGGTTCTTTTAAATATTTTTTGGTTTCACACCATATTTTGATCATGTGCTTTACAATTGGATTTTTAACTTGTTTCTGTAATTTTTTTAGCCGAGTCTGAGTATATGAATAAGGAAAGAGGTAAAGGTAAATTGTATGATTCCATTTCAGTCCAGTGAGGGAGATCATTTGATGAAAAATAATATGTCATAGACCTCAGTTGTGCTGACCAGTAATACAACATAAAGTTTGGACATTTCAGACCTCCACGATCAAATGGTAAATATAGTAAGGACAAACATAATCTAGCCTTCCTATTGTTCCATATAAATTCCACTAACTTTTTTTTAATTCTTGAGAATAGATCTGAAGGTGGTGGTAAAGGAATGTTTTGAAATAAATAAAGTATTTTTGGTAAGATATTACTTTTTTTTTTCCACAATATCTTTATTGAACCTTTTTTTTTTTTAACAAACATGATACAAACAATCAAACACTAACACTAAAGTACTACAAAAAAAAAAAAAATGCACTAAAAACACCAACAACCACCAACAAAATCAAGTCTTCAACAATGCTCCTCTGTTTAGTCTAGACAATCCAATACATAAGTATACATATTATGTTCACCAGTTTGGAATTTACAAGGTCCACACACATCATTCACCTTCTTCTTCAAGAGTTATGTTTAAATTTTTTACATAATCAATAAAAGGTCTCCATATATTCTCAAACACAATTTCCTTTGATTTCAGTATATATGTTATTCTTTCTAATGGAAGGTTTGTTAACATCTGTCTTAACCACTGAGTCACATCTGGTCTATGAGTCTTTTTCCATAATAGTGCAATACATTTTTTGGCATTAAGCAAACTGAGGTCTATGAATGTTCTTTCACTTTTATTAAAATTATGCTTTTCTGGGTACAGACCCAACAAAAACAGTTTAGGATTCAATATGATTTGTTTTGAGATTATTTTTTCAATTGTTACCCTCACCTCTTCCCAAAACATTCTTATTAATCTACATTCCCATAAACAATGAAATAGGGTTCCTTTACTTTCCATGCATTTTGTGCATGTATCTGGTATATTTTTGTTGTATCTATTTAACTCCTCTGGTGTAACATACATCCGCATTAACCATTTGAAATGTATCAATTTAAGGCGTGCATTTATTGATTTGGTTTGAGCTTCTGTACAAGCCAATTCCCATTGTTCCTCTGAAATTTCAATTTGCAGATCTTCTTTCCAGTAGTTTAATCTTTTCAGTGAATTTTCACTTGAAGATTGTCAATGAGTTATAAAACTCTGAAATAATACCCTTTCTTTTACTATCTTTCATCATCATTTTTTCCAAGGATGAATAAATAGGTCGAGTGAGAGCTTTATTTTGATTTGATCGAATAAAGTTTCTAAGTTGAAGATATTTAAAAAAATGTGTTCTATTGAGATTAAATTTGATCCTCAGCTCTTCAAAAGACATTATGTTGTCTGCACCTGGCAAATATAAATCCTGAATCTTTTGTATCCCTTTTAAATTCCATACTTTAAATACAGCGTCCGCTCTCCCTGGTTTAAAATATTGATTACCCCATATTGGACTAAATTGTGACAATAACTGTGGTTCTTTTAAATAGTTTTTAGCTTCACACCATATTTTGATCATATGCTTTACAAATGGATTTTTAACTTGTTTTTGTAATTTTTTTGCCGAATCTGAGTATATGAATATGGGAAGAGGTAAAGGTAAATTGTATGATTCCATTTCAGTCCAGTGAGGGAGATCATTTGATGAAAAATAATATGTCATAGACCTCAGTTGTGCCGACCAATAATACAACATAAAATTTGGACATTTCAGACCTCCACGATCAAATGGTAAATATAATAAAGACAAACGTAATCTAGCCCTCCTGTTGTTCCATATAAATTCCACTAACTTTTTTTTTTATTCTTGAGAATAGATCTAAAGGTGGTGATAAGGGAATGTATTGAAATAAATAAAGTATTTTAGGTAAAATATTACTTTTAAGTATATTGATTCTCCCGATCATCGACATTGGTAGTGACATCCATCTCTGAGTTAACTCATTGATATCTGACATTAAGGCTTCATAGTTGACACTGGCGACTGATTCTAGCTTAGGCATAATTTGGATTCCTAAATATTTAAACTGATTTACAACATTGAATTGATTTACCTCAGGGGCTGGGTAATTTCTCTGGGTCTCATTTAGCATTAATATTGAAGATTTAGTTTTATTTATTTTATATCCTGATATTTCCCCAAAATTCTTTATTAAATTCAACAAGGTTGGAATTGATTTTTTTAGATTCGACATAAACAAAATTATATCATCGGCGTACAGGGAGATTTTATGTTCTGTTGGTCCAACTTTAATTCCATATATTTGTGAATGTAAACGTATCGCTATCACTAAAGGTTCAATTGCCATAGTAAACAGTAAAGGTGAAAGTGGACAGCCTTGTCGACATCCTCTATTGATTTTTATTGGTTTTGAAATATTGTTATTTGTTAGGATTTCTGCTGTAGCATTATTGTATATTATTTGAACCCATTTTATGAAATTATTTCCAAGTCCAAACCTTTGTAGGACTTCAAAAAGAAAGGGCCATTCAACTCTATCAAAGGCCTTTTCGGCGTCCAATGATAGGAGAGCTGTATCCGGTGCTTCTTTATTAAAATAAATAATATTAAATAGTCTTCTTACATTATGGAAGCCTTGTCTACCCTTTATAAAGCCATTCTGATCTCGAGGTAAGATATTACTTTTAAGTATATTAATTCTCCTGATCATCGACATTGGTAGTGACATCCATCTCTGAAGTAACTCATTAACATCTGTCATTAAGGCTTCATAGTTGGCACTGGCGACTGATTCTAGCTTAGGCAAAATTTGAATTCCTAAATATTTAAACTGATTTACAACATTGAATTGATTTACCTCAGGAGCTGGGTGATTTCTCTGGTTCTCATTTAGCATTAATATTGAAGATTTTGTTTTATTTATTTTATATTCTGATATTTCCCCAAAGTTCTTTATTAAATTTAACAAGGTCGGAATTGATTTTTTAAAATTCGACATAAACAAAATTATGTCATCGGCATACAGGGAGATTTTATGTTCTGTTGGTCCTACTTTAATTCCATATATTTGTGGATGTAAACGTATTGCCATCGCTAAAGGTTCAATTGCCATAGTAAACAGTAAATGTGAAAGTGGACAGCCTTGTCGACATCCTCTATTGATTTTTATTGATTTTGAGATATTACTGTTTGTTAGGATTTCTGCTGTAGCGTTATTGTATATTATCTGGACCCATTTTATGAAATTATTTCCAAGTCCAAACCTTTGTAGGACTTCAAAAAGATAGGGCCATTCGACCCTATCAAAGGCCTTTTCGGCGTCCAATGATAGGAGAGCTGTATCCGGTGCTTCTTTATTGGAATAAATAATATTAAATAGTCTTCTTACATTATGGAAGCCTTGTCTTCCCATTATAAAGCCATTCTGATCTCGGTTAATAATATTTGGTAATATTTCTTGTAGTCGTTTTGCTAAAATTTTACAGATTATTTTAAGATCAGCATTTAATAGGCTTATTGGTCTCATGTTTTCACATTTATTAGGGGGTTTACCTGGTTTTGGCAACAGTATAATTAAGGCATTATTCATGTATGGTGGTAAATTACCATTTTGAAATGCTTCTAAAACCATTTCCAAAAGTGGTTTTATTAATTTATTCTTAATTTTTTTATAGAGGTCAACTGGAAGACCATCTGGTCCTGCTCTTTTTCCTGATTTCATATTATCAATGGCTAGCCCAGCTTCTTCTTGACTAATTTTAGACTCCAGTATCTCCGTTTTCATTTGGAATACATGGTATAGAAAATCCATCCAAAAACCCATTTAGTTTTGTTAAGTCAGTTTCATTTTTTGTATCATAGTTTTTCATAATAATCTCTAAAGGTCCTATTAATTTCTAAAGGATCTATAACTATCTGTCCATTACTTATAATACTGGTAATTGGTGTTTTAAATTCTAATTGTTTAATCTGCCATGCCAATAATTTTCCTGATTTTTCACCTTGTTAGGAAGTATCATTTTTACCTGGTCTTTGGTATGACCTGGCCGGGATTTGAACCCCAGTCTCCCAGTTGTGGGGCGGATGCTCTACCAGCTAGGCCACCACTCAGGTGGCCACTAATCGCAATTAATCGCTTTAATTGCATTTAATCACGTCAGGCGAGGTAATCACGTTAACTGCATGAAGTGTGATGCAGCATCATGTAGTTAATCACAATTTATCGTGATTAGAATTTGGCCACTTGAAAAAACACAAGAAGAAATATATTGTCAGACAAAAAACGAGTATCTGTATGTGGCCTTGATTTGAGATATTTTATCTTACTAAGATTTCATTTTTTGCAGTGTGCGAAAACTGAAATTTGCAGAGGAAAAAATAAACAAAAATCAGAACAAAGATATCACAAATTTACAGAAGAAATTTGTTCAGAAAATCAAATCATAAATTTACACAAAGAAAATCCCAAATTTAAGAGAAAAAAGCTGCAGATTTATGATGAAAGCGCCGGTGACAAATGAGCCTCGGAGCGGTCTGTAATGAATCTTGTTTGTGAACAGGACAGTGGAGGATGAAAATCTGCTCCCACACTCGGACTCCTCTAACTCAGTCAGCACTGTGACGTCCTTGCTCAGGGGCACCAGGGCAGTGTTGGCGAAGGTGAAAACTCTGCAGTTATTGTAAAGAGGGAAAAAAGTTGTGGAATGAAACAAGCTCCTTTCAGACATTTTAATTTCACATGAGTGAGAGCGCCGTAGTGGTAAACGTGGGGACCTTTCTTGATTTTAAGCTGTACAGTCAAATGCAAAAATTTGGGTGTCCCTTGTGATGCCATCAGGGAGACAAACTGCAGACTGCAGAGTTTTTCTCCCTGATGGCATCACAAACTGGTTCACAGTCAAATGTAGAGTCCGCCAAGGATGCGTTGTGTTGCCAGAACTCTTTAATTTGTACTCAGAAGTGATCCTCAGAGAGCTCAAGGACATGCCAGAAAGAATGGCCATCAGCGGTGTGAAGCTCAACAACATCAGGTACGCTGATGATACGGTTCTTCTGTCTGCTGAACAGCTCCAAAGGCCTTTTGATGCTGCAGTAGCTGTGAGCGAACATCTTGGGTTACATGTCAACGGCAAGAAGACCAAATGCATGGTTATTCTGAAGTTGGAGGTTCCACCGGCATGCCGTCTGCAACATGGGAACGTGATGATAGAACAGGTCTCCTCATTCAGTCACCTCAGATGCCTGTTGTAAAAATAGCAATCCGAAGAAGGATCAGCCTTGCAAAAGATGTCTTCAGCAACCTTTGGTCAGTACTCACCAACAACAAACTTGCCGTCTCAGTCAAAATCCGAGTACTCAAAATCTTTGTCTGGTTGACTCTTACGTATGCATTTGAATCTTGGAGCTTCACAGTGGAAACTTGGCAACCCGTTGACGTGGCAGAAATGTGGTTTTACCGCAGTATGCTCAGGCTTTTTTACGTGGATCCGGTTACAAATGAAGAGGTTCTACAACGAGTTGGAATGGAGAGAAAGATGCTACAGATGATTCAACTGAAGTTTATTGGTAACTCAGTTTGAAAAGAGGTGTTCAAAGACCTGAGTCTAAGTGGAAAATTCAGCAGAAAACTTGCCCCCCGGCAGACAGAGGAAAACCTTCATCAATAACTTCAATCTTGGTCCCGTGAGGCACGAAGCAAGAAACAGATCAACGTAGCGGGCAGTTCGCCAGACGTGGACAATTTTATGAAGGCACCTATGATGACAGATAGAGTACAGTATATGGCTTTAGTTTTAGTTTATTGGTTTATTTGTCAGGGACCATGTACAGAAAAAACATTAAACACAGGGTAAAGATGCTCTGTACCAGATTATAGTGTTCTCACTAATTTCCATCTGTAGTCCCTGAGGCAGGCAGAAAGATATTCAAGTCGGGTTTCCGAATCTGTAATAGAATAGAAAATCCAAATAGACGTCTAGGCTAACAAACGCCTTTCATTTTTGTACTGGTCTACCTACCTTCTTTCCTTCGTAACTTCTCAAAAAAGTTGCTAAATCACACGTAATCAGTCCTATATTTATGAGAAACTGCCTGTGTTGACCAGCCTGAAATGGCCACACAACCAGAGCGTGTGTGTGTCTATATGAGTTTTGTGTGTCGACATCAGCGCTCGGTAATAACGGTAACGTCAGCATAGAGAGGATGACAGCGCTCTGTCTGTGTCTGTGTATGTGTGCTAGAGACACGTGATTATTTTTGTCACAACCAGGCAGATGTAATAAGTAAGCATCTCTCTCTCTCTCTCTCTCTCTCTCTCTCTCTCTCTCTCTCTCTCTCTCTCTCTCTCTCTCACACACACACACACACACACACACACACATTGCTGGTTGGAGCGGTTTTCATCCCTCGGTCGGTGATTCAGACTCTCTCCCTCTGCAGAAACAGACCAGCCTCACAGATGAGTCTCAAAGTTCCCGTAGACTCAACTGTTTGGTCTCACCTGGACTAGGGAAGCTGGTCCCTAAAGTGATGGACAAGTTGAGGAGTGAATATGCAGCTGGACATGCTGAAGGTTAATCAGAGAATAGAAATTTTATCAACACAATGCATTCCATTACAAAAATAAACTCAGGACGTTCTATACGCCGTGGTACATCAAAGAGGTTGTACAGTATCATACATATAATGTATATATAATTTTGCTTTTATACAATATTTCCACAAACAATTTATAAGTTTGCATAAGTTCTCCTGTTCCACCAATACTACTATCTCTACAAGAAAATGACTAGTTCCCAAATGATACTCTTGGATGTTGCTAATGCTAACAGTGAACCTCATATAGACTATGTAAACTTTATTGTCATTTTACACATATGTTTAACAAAAATTGCTATTGGCCGTTCAGTCATTGTTTATCGTAATGTACTGTTAAGAATCCTACCATAAGAACTTAATCAGTGGTGCCGTTTCCTGTCACACTAAGGTTCACCTCCGCTGCTAGCTAATAGCTCTATTGTAGAGTGTGTAAATGATGAGGCAAATTTGTCTCAGGCAGTTTATTACACATTCTCTCACATGAGCATAGTAGAAAAGAGGACATCTCAAACAGAACTCTTCACTTAAATACTCAGGTCCTTCTACATATCAAAAGGTCACATTGCATTCACACAAAAGATCACATTGCATGCACTTCCTTAATCCTTTAACATCCCCCTCACAGTCTCTGGCACACAAAGGATCCTCCAAGCCGTCTCTGACATAAAAAAGATCTCATTTCCCAGCTTCCTGTTATCTCCAAGGAAACTCTGCCCTTTGTTCTTATCAAAGATGCTGCTCATTATGTTTTGGCCATGTGCGGCCACCCCCCCATCCCCCGAGCATATTGGATTGAACAAAAGAATAACAGTCTGTATGCTGAATCATTACACATCAATCCACATGCTTCTTGGGCTTCAGTCTTCTCCCGTATCTGCTGTAACCAGGATTGACCGCCTCCGCGGCGCTGTCGTGCTGGGGAGCTGCTGTCTGGGGGTGAAAACCTTTTGTCTGTCCCTGCGGGTGTTCTGGGGCCATTCTACTCTGGGAAGCTCCCCGTGGGGGGTCTTCCCCGCGGAGGGGCCCTCGCCAACAGCACTTGCTCGTCCGCCACCACAAAAGTGGGTTTGAGTCTGTTTATGCCAACCTTTTCCCTCCTACCCCCCAAATCTAGCAAAAAATGCTTGTCCCCTGTTTCCAGCACTCTGAACGGTCCATCATAAGGTGGTCGCAGTGGGGGGCAATGCGCGTCATGTCTGACAAAAACAAACTCCGCGTTTTTCAAAGTTTTAGGCACAAAAACGTGCGGAAAACTGTGGTGAACGGGGCCCGGCAGCGTGCCTGTGTCAATGCTACGCTGCAACAGCTGAGATGGTTAGCTGCCCGGCGCAGGATTATCCGGGAGAAACTCCCCGGGCAGCCGAAGTGGCTGCGCAAAAACGAGTTCAGCTGGGGAAGCTTCTAAGTCTTCTTTAGGCGTAGAACGCAACCCTAATAAAACCCACGGTAGCTTGTCTACCCAATTTGCATCCGTCAGTGACGCCCTGAGAGCCGCTTTCAATGACCTATGAAAACGTTTGCATAACCCATTAGCCTGAGGATTGCACGCGGTTGTGCGGTGAATTGTGACACCCAGGCTGCAGGCCATTGCTGACCAAAGTTCAGAAACAAACTGAGGGCCTCTGTCGGACGTAATGTCCGACGGGACTCCAAAACGCGCCACCCATGCTGTTAAAAACGCGCGCGCTACCTCCTCGGCTGTGGTTGACGCGAGTGGAACCACCTCCGGCCATCGCGTGGTGCGGTCCACCATTGTCAGAAGGTGCATGCACCCCTGTGATGGTGGGAGGGGGCCCACGAGGTCCACTTGAACATGGTCGAACCTCTTAGCCGGGATGTGAAACGGCTCCAAGGGAGCCCTCGTGTGTCACGCGCGGCTCTAGGGAGCCACGCAATAAGAGCCAAGGGCGAGCCAGTGAGTCGTGATGTTTTATTAAAGGTGAGGGATGAGGGATGAGGAGAGCACAGACACTCGTACAGAGGTACACTCACAGGTTGCACAGCGCAGGAGCAGGGAGCTCGTACCGGACATGGGGTAACAAGGCGTACATACTCACAGCGGGTTACAATCACAGGAATACTGTAAGGGGAGTAGAGGCTGACACCAGACGAAGGGGCTTCAGCCTAGCAGTGCTTATGTCGCAGCCCCGAGTCATCGAGGCTGCTCCTATTTATTCTCATTGGCAGCGCCCCAGCTGATGAGGATTAATTGGCCCCAGCCGTCCGTAATGCTGCCAGCTGGGAGCCTGCTGAGACGCTGCTCAATGAGAAGCAGGGGTGAAGGAAAACATGGGCTGAGCGCTGAGACGGCATCTCACCCCATGGTGACAGAGCCTCCCCCTCAAGGTCGGGCTCCTGAACGACCAGGAACATCCCAGCCCCCCCCCCCCCCACCTAGGGTGAGAGGAAGGGAGGCAGGACCGGAGGGGAAGAAGCAAAGGGAAGGAGAACACCAACAGTCCAATGTAGGGTAACAGGGCAAAAAAAACCCCCAAATACAGTACTCTACATCGCACCAAAAAAGAGAAAAAAGAAAAACCAGGGCACAGATGGGGAGAATACAGGACACGGGAACAGATAACCCACCAAAAGAATGACAAAAAACGGATAAAGCAATTACAGAGTGTGGATAACAGAACAAACACTACTCCATAATGCAAACAAAACTAAGAACAGGACAAGAGTGATAAAAAAACGCTGAGTACGGGTAATGAAAAGGGAGAAAAAAAACCACAATACACAGCACCATATATATATATATTTATCAACACGCAGGACAAAAATAATGGGAATGACATGCACCAGTAAATAAAAAGCTAACAGAATACCCGGCGCCAAATACAAAGAGGGACACCTAGGAGAATAACGGTGACAGAGTAAAAGAACAACAATAAGGTAAAAAGCTGAGTATGGTTAAGGGGAAAACACAATACACAGCGCGAAATCTACAGGAGGTCCCCTAGAGGGAAAATGGGGACAGGTTCACAAGATAATGAGGTAAGATGCCGAGTACGGTTGATAAGGAGAGAACACAATACACGGCGGCAAATATACGGGGGGCCACCTAGGGAAACACTGGTGACAGGTACATAAGAACAATGGGAAAAGATGCTGAGTACGGTTAATACGGGGAAAAAAAAAACAAAAAACAAAAAAAACAATACACAGCACTATGAATATATATTTACCAAAAGGACAAAATATTTCACCCGAGTGACCATAACAAAAATAAGCGGCACCCGAGGAATATGACAGGAAGAGTCCAAAATGGCCGAGGTGGCTCCGGAGGTCTCCCCGCCCATTGTCCAGTTGGCATCCGGGGAAAGGGAAATGTTCGGACGGCGAACTCCGGACCCAGATCCCAGGAACCCAGTCCACCGGCAGCCGAACCAGGCCACCCAGAGGCAAACACAGATCATCGGGGGGGACCAGATCACCGAACCGAAAGTCTTGCGGGTCGGGTCGTCGACCCGCATCACTCAACCACCAGGACCGTTGAGACGGACGAAAGGTCAAAACGGGTCCCGGTGGAAGAGGCTCAGGGGAGAGCCGATGACGAGGGCGACGAGCGTCAGGCCACAGGGAAGCGGCCACCTCCTCACCGGACCTGGACAACACTGGGGCAGCACCCACGTCGGACCCTGATCGGGCCTTAGGCGAACCCCCGTCGGACACCGCTGGAGCAGCACCCACGTCGGACCCCGATTGGGTCTCAGGCGAACCCACGTTGGACGCCGCTGGACCCGCACCCACGTTGGACCCCGATTGGGTCTCGGGCGAACCCACGTTGGACACCGCACCAGAACCGACCTCCAACGTTGAACCTGGACCCTCCAGCACCACGAGGAACAGCAACTCCTCGCCGGTGACCCTGGAAGAAGGCTCAGAAGAGAAAACAGAACCGGGATCAGGATCACCGGCAACGCCAGAACCCGGCGAGACGAGCTCAGACGCAGCAGGCGGCTGCACCCGGCTCATCTCCCCTAGAGACAGGCTGAAGTGCTCAAAGATATAAAGGGAGAAAAGAAAGGAGAGCACTCGCCTGATCTCGGGTTCTGACGCCGTCCAGGACTGCGAAGATCCAGGATCCGTCGTCAGGAGGTCGTTGTCAGGCTCCCATCCAGCCGCGTCGGGCCCCGCAGCCAGCACGATGGTCAGCGCAGCTTGAGGTTCCTCCAGCTCCGGTAACCCCGCCGACGATCCACTCGGCGTGAAGCCAGAAGAATCTCGTCCCGCTGGACCGAACCGCTCCTCCGTGGAGACCCGGGGACGCTCAGTCGTCGGCGCAGACTCCACGCAGCAGTCAGTCCCTCTCCTCCGTCCGCAACGTAGCTGCGGAACCACAGGCCCTCTCCTTATCCCACCACATTGACCCGGAGCCGGGGATCGCTCGGCGGAGAGAAACACAGAGGATGCAGGATTAGGAACACAGGTTACAGCAGGTGGGGGGAGTTCAGGGAGCTGCGAACCCTGAACTCCTCCTCCAGGAATGTGACAGAGCAAATCATTAAGCAGATGTGAAAAAACTATGACTTGCCTGCCTCCTGGAGGTTGAATATCGCCTGCTGTGGTGAATACTGCTTCTTCCTCTCCCCGCCCGGCGATAACGGAGGACCCCCCGGGAAATTGTCTGAGGATCGCTCGCGTTGTCTCCAGCAGAGAGCTCACCAGGCCGGAATTCCAGGCACACACAGCAGTCAGGAAGCGCGTCGAGGAGGAGGGGGAAACAGCCGGGGTGAGCCAGCCCGAATGTCCAGGAATGACAGCGGGGGAACGAGGCTCAGGGAACGAGGCTGTGAAATCTCCACACTGACGAGACGAGGAGGTGACAGCTGCGTGGGGGGAACGGTCCTGGCGGCAGCCCAGAACTGGATCCGGATGAGATTCGTGCAGAGGTGACTTGGCGATGTGATGACGGCTATTCCCAGGGGACGAAGCGAGGGGGGAACCCAGGAATCGCCACTCCTGATCGGAGATCGAGGCGAGGAAGGCGTCGAGCACGGGAAAGCTTCGTAGCCCTGGAGTCCTCTCCACCAATCTCACTGCCGCCGCCACATGCCTGAAGATGGTGACAGGACACACAGTGGAGCTCGCGACAGCCACTCGGCCCCAGACGTAACTGCTGTCAGCTGCGGCTCCTTGAAGGGAATCCCGAGTGACGTGGCGCAGGTCGGGGGAAGCCCTCTGGTTGGCGCGAACTCCCGGACTGGAATGGCAGCAGGAACGGGATCCCGAAGCGGGGGGCAACGTCATCCACTTCGGCTTCCTGCCGGGATTTCCATCCAACCCGCGGAGCTTCTCTCGCTGTGTACCTGTGGCGTCTATCCTGGCACTGTCCTCGAGATGGAACACAGAATGAGGGTAACAGTCCAGGAGTTCCTCAGCACGGCCCGGATGCCAGCGTCTCGCGTTGGAGGCGTCGTGCAGGGTGAAGAGCGTCCCGTCGACAGCCCCCGAGATGGACCTCAGCTCGTCGCCCTGGCGTCGGGAGTGACTCCTGGGAAACGGCATGCTAGCAGCGCTGACACCCGGACAGAAAAGTACAATTCCACACCGACTCACGGCCGCCGGTAACTCGTCTGGCTGCGACATACTGTCACGCGCGGCTCTAGGGAGCCACGCAATAAGAGCCAAGGGCGAGCCAGTGAGTCGTGATGTTTTATTAAAGGTGAGGGATGAGGGATGAGGAGAGCACAGACACTCGTACAGAGGTACACTCACAGGTTGCACAGCGCAGGAGCAGGGAGCTCGTACCGGACATGGGGTAACAAGGCGTACATACTCACAGCGGGTTACAATCACAGGAGTGCTGTAAGGGGAGTAGAGGCTGACACCAGACGAAGGGGCTTCAGCCTAGCAGTGCTTATGTCGCAGCCCCGAGTCATCGAGGCTGCTCCTATTTATTCTCATTGGCAGCGCCCCAGCTGATGAGGATTAATTGGCCCCAGCCGTCCGTAATGCTGCCAGCTGGGAGCCTGCTGAGACGCCGCTCAATGAGAAGCAGGGGTGAAGGAAAACATGGGCTGAGTGCTGAGACGGCATCTCACCCCATGGTGACATCGTGTGTCTGTGTACTTTGGCTCGTTGGCACGCCATGCAGGCTGCTGCCCACTCTTTCACCTGTTTGCGAAGACTCGGCCACACAAATTTCTCTCCTACCATCTTGATTGACACGCGCACTCCCGGGTGCGCTAAAGAATGAACCGAGTCAAAAACACGGCGGCGCCACGCGGCCGGCACCACGGGACGCAGTCGCCCAGTGGAGACATCGCAGATTAGGGGGCCATACCGTCTTGCAGTACCCTGCTCTCCAGCCTTAACCCTGTTGGTCCAGACTGGAGCGCGCGCACATCCGCGTCACTAACCTGCTCCGCAGCCATGGCTGCGTAATCTATCCCCACACGGACCGGGGCCGCCACAGCGCGTGAGAGGCAGTCTGCCACTACATTCAGTTTACCCGAGACATGCTGAATATCGGTAGTAAACTCTGAGATCGCGGCCAGCTGTCTCTGCTATCGGCCCGACCAAGGTTCTGAAACCTTGGCCATCGCGAATGTTCGTGGCTTGTGGTCAACGAACGCGGTGAAACAGCGCCCTTCCAGCCAGAACTGGAAGTGGCGAATAGCCAAGTGTAGAGCCAACAACTCCCTGTCAAACGCGCCGTATTTACGTTCACTATCGCGCAAAGTCCTGCTGAAAAAGGCGAGCGGCTGCCAAGCCCCGGCTACACGCTGCTCCACGACTGCCCCTATGGCCACATCTGACGCGTCAGTAGTGAGCGCTACGCGGGCCGTTGGGTCTGGATGTGCCAACAACGCAGCGTTTGCCAGGGCTGCCTTGACTTCCGAGAACGCCCACTCTCACTCCGGGGACCATTCGATCTTATTCGTGGGTTTCTGTTTTTTGAGCGCGGCGTACAGTGGTTGCATGAGCTGCGCTGCACGGGGGAGGAAACGGTTATAAAAATTCACCATTCCCAAAAACTCCTGTAACGCCCTGACCGTCTGTGGTCGGGGAAAATCTGCTACCGCGCGCACTTTGTCAGGCAGCGGAACTGCTCCTTCGGGAGAGACGCGGTGCCCCAAAAAATCAATCCGCGTCACCCCGAACTGACACTTCGCCGGATTGAGTATTAAACCGTGTTCTCCCAACCTCCGGAAAACCGCCGTGAGGTGGTTTTTGTGTTCGTCTTCGGACGCGCTGGCTACCAAAATATCATCCAGGTAGACGAATACGAAAGGGAGATCGTGCAGCACCGCATCCATCATGCGTTGGAACGTCTGTGCAGCCCCTTTAAGCCTGAATGGCATGCGCAAAAACTCGAATAGGCCAAACGGGGTTATCACCGCTGTTTTGGGTATGTCCTCAGCGCGCACTGGGACTTGGTGGTAACCGCGGACCAAGCCTATTTTAGAAAAAACGCGCGCTCCTGCCAAATGCACGGAAAAATCTTGGATGTGAGGAATTGGGTAGCGATCGTGCGCCGTGGCATTGTTCAACCTGCGAAAATCCCCGCAAGGTCGCCACGAACCGTCAGCTTTAGGGACCATGTGTAGCGGGGAAGCCCATGGGCTGTTTGAACGCCTGATGATGCCCAGCCTCTCCAGGTTGGCGAACTCCTCGCGCGCTATCGCCAGTTTAGCTGCGTCCAAGCGCCGAGGTTTTGCAAAAACGGGCGGCCCAGTGGTGGTGATAAAATGCTCCACCCCGTGTTTAGCGACGGCTGCCGAAAATGTCGGGACCGTGAGTGCTGGGAACTGAGTGAGCAGTGTGTGGAACTTACCGCTTGCAGCTGTGACGTTGGCTTGTGCTGTTGGCCGGGACGCTCGAGCTGTACAGGGAATAGAATCAAAGGACAATGCATTAACCAGACACCTGTTAGCGACATCAACCAACAAACCATGTGAGCACAAAAAATCAGCCCCCAATATATTGAAATTCAATGCTGCTATGACAAAAGTCCACTCAAATGTACGGCCGTGTAGAGACAGGAGTAGAGTCCTCTCACCAAAGGTCTTAATCTCCGAGCCGTTTGCTGCTGCCATCTCGGGGCCGCTGGATCCTGCCAGCCGGTCGGCGTAGGACGGCATGATGAAACTCAACTGGGCGCCGGTGTCCACGAGGAAATGCCTCCCCAAGCGTGCATCCGTCAAGTAGAGCAGCTTGTTCTCTTCCCCGAGGGCCGCAGCTGCCGACCCCCGGTCTTGGCGTTTCCCGAGCGCTTGAACTGGCACGGTGGTATACATTTGCGTGCCCTCTCTGCAAAGCGGCGGTGGTAGAAACAAAGAGTGTCTCCTCCGCGTTCCTTGGCCCCCGCCGACATCAGTGGTTCTGCTACCGCCGTCGAAGGCTCCTCGCCGTCTCCAGTCGTCGCGCCGAAATCCGTCGCCGCCGCCGTGGTCACGAGCTCTCTGCTGGCCATGATGATCCGGTGTGCCTCCCGGGCCAGTGCACGGTAGTCCCGCTTGGCCAGCAACGGCGAACTGGCCAGGGCCGCTCTCGTCGCTGACGGAAGGTTCCGGAGGAAAAGGTGGGTAAAAATGAACTCGTCGTCGTCCGAGCCCTTCAATCTCAGCATCCTCTCCATGAGGTCAATAGCCGTGCCATCTCCCAACCCGGTCCGCATGAGGAGTCTCTCTGCTCTCTCCTCAACCGAGAGTGTGTAGTGCTGGATAAGTGCGGCCTTCAATGCGCCATATTTGTCGCTGGCTGGTGGCTGATCCAGCAGGCTCTCCACATGCTGAGCCGTGTGGGTGTCGAGCTTTGCGACCACATGGTAGAATTTCGTGTCGTCCACCGATAACCCCCGGAAGACGAACTGCGCCTCAGCCAGGTGGAACCAGGAGCACGGATTGTGCTGCCAAAAATCCGGTTGCTGGATTGTAACGGCATACGCTTGGCTGGGGGCTCCCAATGAGGCTGGCTCCGGGGAATTCTCTTCGTGTTGCATGCTTCGTCTTGGGTCACCAGTGTAGAGTGTGTAAATGATGAGGCAAATTTGTCTCAGGCAGTTTATTACACATTCTCTCACATGAACATAGTAGAAAAGAGGACATCTCAAACAGAACTCTTCACTTAAATACTCAGGTCCTTCTACATATCAAAAGGTCACATTGCATTCACACAAAAGATCACATTGCATGCACTTCCTTAATCCTTTAACATTCTCCTCACAGTCTCTGGCACACAAAGGATCCTCCAAGCCGTCTCTGACATACAAAAGATCACATTTCCCAGCTTCCTGTTATCTCCAAGGAAACTCTGCCCTTTGTTCTTATCAAAGATGCTGCTCATTATGTTTTGGCCATGTGCGGCCACACTGTGGCTAATAGCCTTTAGCTCAGTGGATGGATTGTGAGGATTTGGATGAAGGTGTCACGGGTTTAAATTCCGACATGAGTGTATATATAGGTGTGAGTCTGCCTTGTCTAACGGTGAAAAAGACAGTAGGTTAGTGTGGTAGACTGCAAGTCTAATTTAAAACATTACTGGCACATGCCTCTAGGGGGAACTACCTGTATTGTTCAGCACTACTATTAAGGGGACACATTAGAGCAAGAGTGTGAAAACCCCGCGCAGAATCCATGTTCAGTCTTATTATGTGTGTTGCAGAATAAACGGCAGAGTTAGCCAAAGAAATAACTCAAGTGTGATCATTGCTACACGGTAGGATATCACACAATTGGCGACGAGGATTAAAAGAAAAAAATCAGCGGCGAGAAACAGAGAACATTGCAAGTGTGGCGAACTCAAGTGACTCCAGTAGTTCGAGTGCAAGTTCAGAGGAGGAAAAACGAGGTTTCCCCACCACGACGAGCAATGGCGGCTGTAATCGGAACGGTAACCCCTTTTGATAACTCGACTCAGTCATGGGAAGAATATAGTGAAATGTTGGACTTTTTCTTCCAAGCTAATGACATTGAGGAGCCAGACAAAAGGAAGGCTGTACTGTTGAGTGGAGTTGGTGCAACTACTTACAGCTTGTTGAGAAATTTAATAAGCCCTGCATTACCGAAAGATAAAACATACGACCAGCTTACTGCTGAGCTTCAGAAGCACTTCAGCCCCAAACCGAGTGAAATCGTGCAACGATTCAAATTTAATTCACGCATAAGGAGGAACACTGAGTCCATAGCAGAGTATGTGGCAGAATTGAAGAAATTAACACTGCACTGTGATTACAAAGACTCATTGGAAGAAATGTTAAGAGACAGACTTGTGTGTGGAGTGAATGATGACCGAATGCAACGGCGACTTTTATCTGAAACAAAACTCACTTTTGCAAAGGCTTTGGAATTATGCCAAGCGATGGAAACAGCATCTAAAGATGTGAGAGAGATGCAAGGGAAGCTAACAGAGGACACAGCAACGCATGTTCGTGTGCCTAAGACCCAAGTAGGTGTCCACAAAGTGTTGACTGACAAAACTCAGCACAAATTCCCCAGTTGTTATCGCTGCAAAGGCCAGCACAATGCCGCCGAGTGCAAATTTGCCACTGAGCTGTGTCATAATCGTGGCAAGCGAGGGCACATTAAGAAAGCATGTAGAATAAAGGTGGACAGCGCACAGGTGCTGAAAGCGACAGTTAATGGGCAAAAGTATGAAAACAAGGGCCCAGGAAAGGAACAGCAAGCGAATCAACTGAGAGGGGAGGGAGAAAGTGATACAGAAGACATGGGTTTTCACACAATTTACAACACGTCAGAGGAGCTGACCAAGGTAGCGCCCATCACGCGTACCATGAATGTTAATGGAATGAAAGTAACATTTGAAGTTGATACAGGCTGTGGAGTAACCATATTAAGTAAACAGCAATATACACAACTGTGGAAGAAAACAGACACAGCAGAATTAAATCCCTGTTCATTAAAATTAAAAACATACACAGGAGAGAAGCTAGACGTGCTAGGCATGGCACAAGTGAAGGTGCAACACGAAAACAAAGAAAAGGACTTACCTGTAGTAGTAGTTGGGAGCGAAGGACCAAATCTACTAGGGCGAAGTTGGCTACAAGAACTGGCCATGATGGATCAGTTGGTGAATAAAGTGGAATCTCAGCCCAAATTGCAGCTGGAGGAGATCCTTGAAAGACACGCTGAGGTGTTCAAAGAAGGCGTAGGACAGCTAAAAGGTGTCACTGCAAAGATTAATGTGGACAAGGAGGCCCAACCACGATTCTGCAAACCCCGACCGGTACCCTATGCAGTCAAGCCACTGGTCGAAAGCGAGCTACAGAGGCTGCTGGATGACAAGATCATTGAGCCAGTGCAGGTTGCAGAATGGGCGGCACCCATAGTCCCAGTGAGAAAGCCGGATGGCTCCATTAGAATATGTGGAGATTACAAACTCACTGTCAATCGAGCATCACGGGTGGATCAGTATCCAATTCCTAAAGTGGAGGACCTCTTCGCACAGCTGAACGGCGGCCGACACTTCACGAAATTAGACATGAGTCACGCCTACCAACAAGTAGTCCTGGAAGAAGAATCAAGAAAGTATGTAACCATCAATACACACAAAGGCTTATATACCTACACACGCTTACCATTTGGAGTAGCTTCCAGTCCTGCTATATTCCAGAGAACTATGGAGGGCATCCTAGGTGGAATTCCGAATGTTGCCATTTATTTGGATGACATCCTTTGTACAGGACCAAATGAACAAGAACATCTGAAAACGCTGAAGGAAGTGCTTCAACGGTTGGAGAAAAGCGGTCTGAGGTTGAAAAGAAGCAAGTGTGAGTTCATGGGAAAAGAGGTGGTGTTCCTAGGCCACAAGATCAACGCCAGTGGTCTACACCCTCTAACAGACAAAGTGGAAGCCATTGCGGAGGCGCCTGAGCCACAAAATGTTACTGAGTTAAAAGCCTACCTGGGCTTGTTGAACTATTACCATAGGTTCCTCCCAAAGCTCTCCACGCTGCTGGCACCACTACATACCTTACTTAAGAAGGAAGAAAAATGGTCATGGGGGGTCAAGCAGCAGAAGGCGTTTGAAGAGTCCAAAGCGCTACTTCAGTCCTGTAGTGTGTTAGTGCACTATGATTCAAACAAACCACTCATCCTGGCGTGTGACGCATCACCCTACGGTGTGGGTGCTGTACTCTCTCATCGTATGGAGGATGGCTCAGAGAGACCCATAGGGTTCGTCTCAAGAACTCTTAGTGCAGCTGAGAAAAACTACTCCCAGCTAGACAAGGAGGGCCTTGCAGTAGTATTTGGTGTAAAAAAATTCCACAAATACCTGTACGGGAGACAGTTCGCTATAGTGACTGACCACAAGCCACTAATTTCACTGTTCAGTGAAATGAGAGCCATACCCCAGATGACATCTCAGAGAATTCAGAGATGGGCCGTTACATTAGCAGCGTATGAGTACACCATCGTTTACAAAGCCGGACGGGACCATACGAATGCTGACGCGATGAGTAGGCTACCCTTGGATGGAGGAAGAGACAGCACGCCTGAGGAGGAGGAGAGAGTGCTATTGTTTGAAGATATCGGCGTGCCCCTGGTGAACGCACAACAAATAAAGAAGTGGACAGACAAAGACCCGGTTCTAGCAAGAGTGCGAGAATACATCTTGCGAGGATGGCCGAAGATGAACAGTCCTGAGTTCATTCCCTATGCCCGACGACAGGATGAGCTCAGCACCCAGGAAGGTTGTATCCTGTGGGGAGGACGCGTGGTTGTTCCACCACCTGGTAGGAATGCCTTACTGCAACAACTACACCAAGCACACCCTGGCATCACTCGCATGAAAGCGTTGGCGAGGAGTTACATGTGGTGGCCCAACATGGATGCAGAGGTGGAGGCGCTTGTGAAGTCATGTGCGGCATGCCAGGAGAACAGGAACAGTCCTCCAGCAGCCCCACTACATCCCTGGGAAGTTCCAGATAAACCATGGAGAAGAATTCACATTGACTACGCAGGTCCATGGATGGGAAGAATGTTCCTGATCATAGTTGACGCATACTCAAAGTGGATCGATGCATATTCTGTGAGTAGCTCTACTTCTACTGTTACCATTGAATGTCTTAGAAAGAGTTTCAGCCAACATGGGCTACCTGAAATCATAGTATCAGATAACGGTACATGTTTTACGAGTGAACAGTTCCAAGAGTTTTCTGAAAAGAATGGCATACGTCACATCACGACTGCGCCATACCATCCTTCTTCTAACGGCTTAGCCGAGAGGGCCGTGCAGACATTCAAGTCACTCATGAAAAAGATGACAGGAGACTCTATTGAAACCCGAATGTCGAGAGCTCTGTTCAGCTATCGAATAACACCCCAATCTACAACTGGCAAGTCACCAGCTGAGCTGTTGTGTGGAAGGAAGTTGAGGTCAACATTTGACTTAATACATCCCGACTTCAGAAACAAAGTGCATGATAAACAAGAGAAACAAAAAGGTTATCATGACATGCATGCTAGAGAGAGAATACTGAGAGAAGGAGACGTGGTCTACACCCGCAACTTTGGCTCAGGACCAGCCTGGGTACCAGGAGAAATAACAGAAAAGACAGGCCCTGTGTCATTCAAGGTGACATTAGGTCATGGACAAGTGGTGAGGCGACACATCGACCAAGTTCGTGGTAGGAGCTCCATTCCCCTGCCGATGGCACCAGAGGTGTTGTCTGACACCCATCCTGAGGAGAGCATCAACGAACCACCACTTCAGGTGAAACCTGAGGTAACCGTCTCTGCAGATTCTACGGGCAGCACTGCAGCAGCCGAAACAGTGGAGCAGTCTGAGTCTTCACCTGCAGTTGGCTCACCCGCCGTGAGAAGATCTCAGCGAGCTAGGAAAGCTCCAGACTACTTGAAGGACTATACTTAGTCAGTAGTGAGTTCCCCAGCCACAGGACAAGAATGCGTCCTGGAACCTCACTGGGATGCGGTAGTCAAACCAAATCCCCAGTTAGACTGTTATGTGTGTTATACATGTAAAAAAAAAAAAAAAAAAAAAAAAAAAAAAAAAAAAAAAAAAAGAGAAAGAAATTATGTGTATGGCACATGTGTTTAAGAAGTTAAAAGTAACTGTGATTGTTTAGGGTTAAATGGGAGTTCCAGGATGTCTAGCATAATTGGCTAGTGTAATTAAAAGTAGTTTAATCTAGAGGGGAGGGATGTGGTAGACTGCAAGTCTAATTTAAAACATTACTGGCACATGCCTCTAGGGGGAACTACCTGTATTGTTCAGCACTACTATTAAGGGGACACATTAGAGCAAGAGTGTGAAAACCCCGCGCAGAATCCATGTTCAGTCTTATTATGTGTGTTGCAGAATAAACGGCAGAGTTAGCCAAAGAAATAACTCAAGTGTGATCATTGCTACACGGTAGGATATCACAGTTAGTCTACTTTGACCATAGTGGGTTGAAACAAACGCTAAAAGTTCCTGGGAAAATAGGTCAATCTGGCTTTGGCCTAGTAGGGCGGTAACAGAAATTGGGGGCTTGTCCGAGATTTCTTAATTGCACCTCTGACTAGTTTCTTGTGGAGGAAGGATTTGTAACACCTCCGCCACTTATGGAAGTTGTGTAGTTCAGAGATCCTTGACAAGCCCCCATTTTCTGTTATAGCACTACTAGGCCAAGGCCAGACTCGCCTATGCACCTGGAAACTTTTTTGATTGTCCTTCAACCCTTTCACTTCAAGGTGAACAAACCTATAGTTTTTTTTCACCCAAAGGCTAATAAATTTCTAGAGTCCACTGGTCTGGTCCCTTTAGTTCAGCGGCCTACTAGCTAGCTAGCTAATGCTCAGTTTCTATCGATTCTGCTGAAGTTCACTTTTCTTATAGATATTTTCAGATAAAGAGTAAAAAGCACATTGTGGAGCTTCAGTAGAAACTGTATCCTGTCAGGTTTTAATGTAAACTTTACGGTTACTGCTTATAAAAGTGAGCTAACAACAGCTAACAAGGCTAACTATTAACATATACCCAGAGTACAATTAAGCGCCACAACACGATGTTACCAATTCTCACGTATTTCAAGGAGCCACTGACAGTTACTATAATTTAAAGCTTGTCAGAACACCACTGAGTGATAAATATCCGGTGAAATGGTTATCGGGGAATATAGCAGCTCATGGAATCCTCATTATCCTATCGGACTTCTTGTCAGAACTATTGTATAATGTATTTTTACATACACTTTTTTATGTTTTTACCTTTGTGGATTTTAAGTCCAGAATGTTTTCTTTAAGATTTAGTTGTACAGCTTTTACTAAAATTGAAAACTATCATTGCATCAAAGGTTGATGCCACCTTAGTTTAGAATTTTCGTGAAACCAGTTATACACTGTTGTGGTGTGCAGAACCAAAAATTACATTTTTTCTTTGTCCTAATAATGTTGAACCTACTTGTGTGTTAATGTGTGTTTCTGTTCTTCTCTGTTGATTTTATCTATATCCAAACATTTAAACTTCATTAAGCTCAAACATTTATATACTTGAAAGCAAACATACCTAAAATTATCCCTAAAATTAGTGATAATATATTTTGGATAACTGTGTAGTCAGAGCTGAAGGTGTGTTGTTGTTAGACATTTTTTGTTTATTTTTCTCAAACATCACACACTGTCCTGAACCCCCACCACACACACATTCACCCCCCGCCCCCACCACCAGCACCACCTTGTCCTGTCAAGCAGCAAGGTAAGCAGAACAGAAATCTGCTTCCCTTATTGTGCCAAACAGATTTACTTTGCCAAAAGGAGCTTTATACAGTACATATTTGTGCACTGTATATTATTTATAGACTCCACTTGTAATAACTTTTAATACTTTTAATACTACTTATTGAAATTGTTTTACCCATGATAGACCTGACCGGGGTATGGGATAGGGAGGGGTGGAGAGGGGGAGGGAAAAATGAGAGGAACAAATAGAAAAAACAAACAAACTGACACAACTGAAACAAAGAGAAGACAAAGTGTTTCTTCTTCTGAAAAGGTCTCATCACGAGTCTGGTATGTGCACCTGTAAAGGAACATATGTATGTGTGAATGTGTGTGCATGCGCGTGTATCAGAGCGCACTCAAAGTGAGTGTGTGCGTGTGAGTGGTTTACTGGGAAACATACAAAGAAGGCGGCAGGTCACAGCAACGCCCCCCCTCCCCCTTCCCGGAAATGCCGAGCAAGCAAGACAGCGCCACCAACCCCCACAGAGCACAAATGCCCCGAAGCCAGAAAGCCCCAGGACAGCCATGCAACCGCCCCAGGAGGGACGGCTGAGGGAGGCCAGCACGCCCCCCACCCCCAGCGGGGCCAATGCCAGCCCCCAGGCCCCAGGCACCAAAAGGAGAATACAGTGATCCCTCGCTACTTCGCGCTTCACCTTTCACGCCCTCAGTGCATCGCGGATTTTTCAGAAATATTCATCAAAAATTCAAAATTGAGAAATAATGGGCGGGCGCTAGCAGAAGGCAGGGAGACTACATTAGACCATTAGGTGTCAACACGGAGAGCAGCACAACTCTCTGTTCGCTGTTGTCGTGTTGGCTGGGCTCGGAAATCTCGCAAGCTGATTGGCCGAGACGTTTCACCCACCTCCTCTCCCTGCCGAGCACCCATGAAGGGAAGGAAGACCGCATTCATTGCTTTTTATCGCTCGTGTTACTTAGTCTCGCCGCGTGGAACTTTTTGCTGTTCTCTTGTGCCATTTTGTGCGAAATAGTCTTCCCGTCGAGCCACTACGCCGCCTCCTGCAGCTTCAGCTCTATCGGAAGCTGCCCTCGATGATCCTGCGCCTCCAGCACCTCACGATGAGGCGTCACCTGAGGAGCAGTAAAGCTCTCATTAACCTGTGCAGTAAATCATCTTCATCTTGAGTTACGTATCTTGTTATAAGAATAAAAGAGTTCTAAAAACATATTTATGTACACTTTGTTTACATCTACGTATGTATGTACACGTACACACACACACGTATCATATGAGAGTGAGAGAATGAACGTACGTATTGTTTATGGATGACGTCATTGGGGTGACGCTACTTCGCGGTTTTTCACTTTTCGCGGTCGGTTCTGGAACCCATTAACCGCGATAAGTGAGGGATCACTGTAGCTCCAAAGCCAGAAACTGGCACGCGTGCACACACACACACACACACACACAAAGAGCGGAACCACGCCCACCCCAGTGCCCCCAACCCACGCCCCAGGGGCCCCCAGGCCCCACACGCAGGGAAGGCGGCAGACAGGTGCGGGGAGCCCCACGGGGCTTCCCCCAATCCAATCTGTGTTGGGCAGCATGGTGGCGCAGTGGTTAGCACTGTGGCAGCACAGCAACTCACCCTTGGCCATGGGATCTCGGGTTTGATCCCACCCCTGGCCAACGATGATCTTTCTGTGTGGAGTTTGCATGTTCTCCCCGTGTGTGCGTCGGTTTACTCTGGGATTTCTCTGGTTTCCTCCCACAGGGGCCAAAACATGCAGGCTGGGTGAATTGGCATCAACTGGGGAGGTATGAATGTGAGTCAGACCCTTCAGGATTCCGCAGTGTTGTGATTCCACCAATTCCTGCAACTTCAGCAGGTCCTGCATAATTTGAATTTTGTCTAATCACCACAGTTTTAATGCAATTTTGGCCAATTGGCATCAACTTCCACCAATTTTTCCAATCAAATTTGTCCCTGAGTAACACACAACTGTGTACACCATCAGTCTGACCAATCAAATGCGCTGCTGTGCCATGCTCAGTTCCATGTTTACAGTGAGTATATACCAAACACATAAGCAAAAAACAGTGTGTGATTTAAAAAAAAACACTCACCTGCGAGTTTCCCCACATCATTCCTTCCTCTGTCTCCCTCGGCCTGCCGGTGAACATCTCCTCGAGTCTCCGCAATGACCGCGTGTACGAAGTGCCGGGTTTGTGTTGAAAAATGTCCACCTGCCTGAAAGGAGCGTACGTGAGGAGACACGCCGTAAAACCACACAAAAAATGAGGGAATCTAATACTACGGCTAGTGTTGTAACAGTTTATACATCTTTAGAGGTAAATGTCACTACTGCATCTTGTCAGTGAGCTTTAAAGCTATGAATCTCCAGTCTGGACACGGGCCAATGCACGATTCAGGCAATTCCCAAGGAGAGCCCCGCAACTTAATGCAACAATAAAAAAAAAAAAAAAAAAAAAAAAATCCTGCAAAATTCTGGAGGGACTGGTGAGTTTCCCCTTGCCCCTTCCCCCCAGGCCACAGTTGTAAATAAGAAGGTCTTCTTAATCTGTTCTGCCTGGTTAAATAAAGGTTAAATAAACAAAATAAAAATCCATGGGAGCCCACAAGGCCAAGAGGTACCAGGAGGCGCCATCCTCTCAGTCCAGCACCCCCCACCAGCACATACACTCACTCTCACGCACTCACACCCTCATGCTCTCACACGCACTCACTCACTCACCCTCACTCACCCTCTCCTTCACACAATCTTACACTCCCACACTCAGACTCAGTCACTCTCACCCACTCCCATGCTTGTTCTGTCTCGCTCCCATTCCCACTCACCCTCACAGTCGCTCGCACTCACACATGCTTCCTTCCACTCACGCTCATTCATATATACACTCTCATTCTGACTCACTCACATTTACTTGTGCTCTCTCTTACACACTCCCATTTATTCACCCTTAACACTTGGGGCGGCCACAGCGCAGATGCAGTGCACACGAACATGCACCAATACTCGGCAGCGGCCAAGGAGGCCGCCGGCACGGACCGGCAGCCACACCCCCGCCAACCCAACCCAGGGCAGCTGCAGCCACAGAAGCAGCTCACCGCCACCAACACCCACCTGGAACGAATGACCAATGGACACACCGAAAGTGCCAAGAGATGCCACCTGACATGCAAAGCACCACACAAATCCAACCCACCATCACCATCACTACTCATCACTCTCTCACTCTCACTTACGCACTTGCTCACTCACTCTCTCGCTCACTTCCTTGCTTGCATCTATTCACTTCTGGTAGAGCTTTGGGATGACGACAGCATGGTGGGCCCCAGATCACCAGCCAGGCCCCAGGCCCCTGGCAGAAGAAGGGCAGCAGGGGTGGAGAAAGACCCCACCCCCCACCCCCTATGTGCAAATCATGATGGGTGAGTGTTATTTGTGTGGTGTCATTGGGTGCAGGTCTGTAAACCACCAAAGTGCCGTTAAAATTGGGGGGGGGGGGGGGGATTGTGCATTAGGGCACTGCTACCCACTGCTATGGGTGGCAGAGCTCCCATCCCCCCAAGCCCTCAGTGTCTACAGTGCAATTAAAATTGAGGTGAGGGCGGCTCCACGGCGCGGTAGACAGAGGGATCCTCTTCACTGACACCGTACGGCACACGCCACCCCAAAACCCTAAGTGTATCCAGTAACATGTATGATTCACTCAGAATTGGGGGGGGGGGGGTAAGATTGGGAGGGGTGGTCCCAGAGAGCACCCCCCCCCCCCAAGAAGCCAGCTCCCAAACTGACACCGGAAACCACCCACTGCCCCCAGATCCCATCCCAGGGCGAGGGGCGCCAGGCCGAGCAACCCAGGACCCGCCAACCTCGTACCCCAGTGCTCTCCAGCACCACAGGCATGATGGGGCAGCCATACTCACACTGACTCTCACGCATCTTGTACACACTCTGTATGCACGTACACAAACATATATAATAATAATATGGCGATCCAAATGTCAAGAGACATCCCAAAGCGCCCCCCCACGCCCCCCCCCCCCAATGTCCTGAACTTTGATGTTTTCTCTTCTGAGGCCAAAGGCAGTGACTGATATTTGACAGCTGAGCAGCATCTGACTTCATTAATGTCACCATTAGTCATCAGAAACACATAAAATCTGTGAAGCGACACCTGTGATCTCTCAGAAATTACCTTCTAATAAAAGCAAATTTACTCTAGCACCCATTTAGTATCAATGACTAGTTCAAGTGCTTCTCAAAAAATGGAAATTGTCTTTTAATTCAGCTGTAATCATCAAAAGTAAAACAAATTTATAGGATTAAATATGTGGGGTATTTTTAAGCAATTTCTTACAAGTTTGCATTTTTTCCATTTTTACGACTGCAACATTTTGGCAGGTTTTCGCTAACCGACCCAAATGCAGACACTGGCAGCAACCAGAGTATGAGTTTAAAGAATCAAGTTTTATTGAACGATATACAGTAGCGATATGACTGAGAGGACCTGACAACCCTGCAGAGAAGGAGAAAGAAGAAATGGAAAGAGGAAATGCAATGGTGAGTATAATGTTTTGAATATTTCCTTGCCGTACAGTTACAGCTGAGGATTGGACGGTGAGCAGTCCACATGAGGGAGAAAGGAGGAAAAAAAAGGAATGGTGCAAATTTATAAGAAAAAGTTGAAAATTAAAAAATATATATGTACAAATTTAAAAGTAGAAAGTAAAAATCATAGAAATATTTTCTTTTCTATCAGACAGTGAAAAAGGTTGTTTTTACCTTAGCATGTTCTTGCAGCCTTTGTCAGAAGGGTCACGTGATGTTGTTTTGACAATCAGCTGTTTTTATCAGCTGTTTGTCCGGGTTTGCCAGACAGCAGAGGACGGCTACGCCCCCTGCTGTCTGGTATCCTGTGGAGGACAGCATCCCAGGCGTGGGACAGGGTATAGGATCCCTCATCCCTGTTGATGGTTCTTCTGATCTCGATGGCTTCCATGATCCAACGGTGGTATTTGTTGCTTTCTGTGCTGATGGTGTTTGCCGCTTCCCAGTCCATGATATGATTTTCTCTTGTGCAAATTCTGTTGTTCAGCTGCTGCTTTTTGTGCTTGTGTGTACCTTGCTATTGTGTCTTGTTCACATTCTTTCCTGTGTTTCTCTTTTCTGGTTCCAAAGGTTCTTCCTGTTTCTCCTATGCAGGTTTTGTTGCATGATCGGCATGGTATTTCATCGATATTACTTTTGTTTTCTTTGGGTATTATGTCTTTGGAATGAACCAAGAGTTGCCTCAAAGTGGTGTAGGATTTTCCACAGGATACCAGACAGCAGGGGGCGTAGTCATCCTCTGTTGTCTGGTAAACCTGGATAAAACAGCCAATGAAACAGCTGGTTGTCACAGCAACATCACGTGATCCTTCTGATGAAGGCTGCAAGAAGTGGCTGAAACATGGGAAAGCAAGGCAAGTTTATTTGTATTGCACATTTCATGTACAAGACGATTGAAAGTGCTTTACATAAAAACATTAAAGCATTACAGCAAGTTTCAAAAGGAATACATAAGAATTTAAAAGCAAACTAAAAAGTAAAGAGAAACAAAAACAAGTTAAAATAGAATAAGACAGAGAATGTGCAAGAAATAAAAGTTGCAGTACAACGTGGGAGATTAACAATTGTTCTACTGAAAAGCTGTGGGAAATAGGGAAGTTTTTAACCTGGATGTAAAGCAACTGAGAGTTTCAGCAGCCCTGATGCTTTCTGGGAGTTTGTTCCATATGAGAGGAGCATAAAAACTGAACACTGCCTCACCATGTTTGATTCTGGGCACAGATAGTAGGCCTGACCCTGATGACCTGAGGACTCTGGGTGGTTCATAATGGACCAGAAGATCTGAGATGTTAAGGTAAAAACAACCTTTTCGGACTTCCGGTTATGGCTGCCACGTAGGACGGACGTGTCTCGCTCTGCTCTGCTCCTGGAGAAAAAAAATCGGCAAATAACTCTCTCATTTGGGACAGAACGTATCCCAGCGTTTGGGCGAGGATATGTCGGCGAAGCCTAAGGCTGGAAAACCAGGAAAAGGAAAAAGCGAGCCGCCGAAACAGTCCAAATTAACGGACTTTCAGGTCTGTGACGCAGCAAACAGGGCTCCATATATGGCGGAGGAGGCTGGCAACGCTGCGATTTCTGCGGGGAATGGCGCAGATGCGCTGATGGCTGCCATGAGTTCAATGAGAGCGGACTTTTCCTCTAGATTTGATGGGATTATGACAGCGTTGGAAGGAATAAGAAAGGAATTGGGTGACTGTGTAGAACGAACGGCGCAGATGGAGCTCCGTCTCGCTAGTGCTGAAGATGACGTCACCCGTCTTCAAATAAAGGTGCGCACTTTGGAAAAAAAAAATAAATCTCTGGAAGATAATATTTTGGATTTGGAATCTCGGTCGAGACAGAATAATTTGAGGCTGGTGGGTCTTCCAGAGGAATCAGAAGGTCGGGACGTATGTTCCTTTCTGGAAAAGTGGATTCCGGAGGTGCTGGGCAGCGAGGAGTTGCAATCAGCAGTGGTTCTGGAAAAAGCACATCGCATTGGCCCACGGAGAGATAAGGGACCGCCGAGGACCTTAATTATGAAGTTTCTTAACAACAGAGACAGGATGAAGATCTTCAACGCTGCACGAGCTAAAAAAGGAGAGATTAAACACCAGGACCAGCAGGTGCGGTTCTACCCAGATTTGGCCACAGGAATCCAGCAATTGAGGAAGCAGTTTGATCCCATACGTAAGGAGCTGCGCAACCTTGGGATTCGTCATGGTGTAATCTATCCTGCGAGACTGCTGACCACGTATGAGGGCAGAACCCACATCTTCAAGACCCCAGAGGAGGCGCAGGAGCTCATCAAGAAGATCAAAGAAGAAGAAGAGACTGGTGGGAGCTAAGCATGAACAAAATATAAGGTAGAATAATTAAGCATTTGCACAGGCATCTGACTGACTTGAAGTAAATAGTAAGTTTACAAAATATAGATTGTATTATATATTTAAAAAAAAACAAAACAAAAACAAAACAAACAAAAAAAAAAAACTATGATGTACAAAGTTGTTAAAAATTTTGGAGTTAAGTTGGAAAACTACAGAGGAGAGTTAATGTTACGTCATTAAAAGCAGTAGAGTTAGGGTGATTGGGAGGATGAAGAAGGAGTGGCTTAGGCTGTTCCCCGTGGGTGTGGAACGGTCGATGGCTATATCGGGAGACAGAATTTTTCTTTTGATTTTGGGGGGTTTGCCACAAGTGTGGGAAGGGGAAATTTGTTTGTGTGTAGTTTGTAGGATGAATGTTCAACCACTCATGTTTTTGCTTCTCTGTATGAGCATGTTTACACTGCAAGGTAATCCCAAACTCTCTATTGATCATGGACCAAAGTGTTAATCTTAATTTAACTTCATGGAATTGCAGAGGTCTACAAAATTTAAAAAAACTTAAACAAGTTATGAATAAAATAAAGGACATGGGTTCAAGAATTGTGTTTTTACAAGAAACTCATCTGATAGAGGAGGATGTTAAAAGAATTAGGAGTAGATGGCAGGGAAGTGTATTCACCTCTTCATTTTCATCCCGAGCCAGGGGAGTTATGACTCTCATACATAAATCAGTTCCTTTTCAAGTGAAAAATGTAATTGGAGACAAATTTGGAAGATATGTAATCATTCAAGGTTCTTTGCTATTAGAAAATATAAATCTTGTGAACTTATATGGTCCCAATATAGATGATCAGAAGTTCTTTGCTAATTTATTTCTCATCTTATCATCACTTACAGGGCAACATATAATAGCAGGGGATTTTAATTGTACATTGAATCCAGGTGTGGATAGATCAATAGGACTGGATTGTACGCACATTGGATGTAGGATGACTATTAATCATTTTATGAAAGAATTGAGATTGTTAGATATATGGAGAGAAATGAAACCACAAGTTAAAGCCTATTCTTGTTATTCCAGTACCTACAAGACATTCTCACGTATTGATTATTTTTTGATTTCCACAGAATTAAGGTCCAAGATTCAAAACTGCTTTTATGATAACATCGTGATCTCTGATCATGCACCCTGTTGTCTAATATATGTAGATAAAAAATTGACAAAGGAATCAGGTAGATGGCAATTTCAGCATAAATGGCTTCAGGATGAGGAATTTGTCAAGTATATAGAAAAACAGATAGACGAGTTCTTTGACATCAATACTACACAAACATCAGCATGTGTAAAGTGGGAGGCTTTCAAAGCTTTTATTAGGGGGCATATTATTAGTTATACAGGATCAAAATCTAAGAAGACTCGAGAGGAGAGAGCTAAATTGGAACATAAAATAAAAAATCTTCAGGAAAAAGTGTATGCAGGAAGTGACCCAAGGTTGGAGAATGAATTACTGATTTTGAGAGCTGAATACGACAAAAAATCAGCGAATAGAGCTGCCTCGAGTCTTCTAAGATTGAAACAATCTTTTTATGAACAAGGTGAAAAATCAGGAAAATTATTAGCATGGCAGATTAAACAATTGGAAATTAAAACACCAATTACCAGTATTATAAGTAAGGGACAGGTAGTTATAGATCCTTTAGAAATTAATAGAGCCTTTAGAGATTACTATGAAAAATTATATGATACCAAAAATGAACCTGATTTAACAAAACTAAATGGGTTTTTGAACGAACTATCTATACCGTGTATTCCAAATGAAAACAGGGAGATATTGGAGTCTAAAATTAGTCAAGAAGAAGTTGGGCTAGCCATTGATAATATGAAATCAGGAAAAAGTGCAGGACCAGATGGTCTTCCAGTTGACCTTTATAAAAAATTTAAGAATAAATTAATAAAACCTTTTTTGGAAATGGTTTTAGAAGCATTTCAAAATAATAATTTACCATCATACATAAATAATGCCTTAATTATACTGCTGCCAAAACCAGGTAAGCCCTCTAATAAATGTGAAAATATGAGACCAATAAGCCTATTAAACGCCGACCTTAAGATAATCTGTAAAATTTTAGCAAGACGAATACAAGAAATTTTACCAAATATTATTAATCGAGATCAGAATGGCTTTATAAAGGGTAGACAAGGCTTCCATAATGTAAGAAGACTATTTAATATTATCTATTTTAATAAAGAAGCACCGGATACAGCTCTCCTATCATTGGACGCCGAAAAGGCCTTTGATAGAGTTGAATGGCCCTTTCTTTTTGAAGTCCTACAAAGGTTTGGACTTGGAAATAATTTCATAAAATGGGTTCAAATAATATACAATAATGCTACAGCAGAAATCCTAACAAATAACAATATTTCAAAACCAATAAAAATCAATAGAGGATGTCGACAAGGCTGTCCACTCTCACCTTTACTGTTTACTATGGCAATTGAACCTTTAGCGATAGCGATACGTTTACATTCACAAATATATGGAATTAAAGTTGGACCAACAGAACATAAAATCTCCCTGTACGCCGATGATATAATTTTGTTTATGTCGAATCTAAAAAAATCAATTCCAACCTTGTTGAATTTAATAAAGAATTTTGGGGAAATATCAGGATATAAAATAAATAAAACTAAATCTTCAATATTAATGCTAAATGAGACCCAGAGAAATTACCCAGCCCCTGAGGTAAATCAATTCAATGTTGTAAATCAGTTTAAATATTTAGGAATCCAAATTATGCCTAAGCTAGAATCAGTCGCCAGTGTCAACTATGAAGCCTTAATGTCAGATATCAGTGAGTTAACTCAGAGATGGATGTCACTACCAATGTCGATGATCGGGAGAATCAATATACTTAAAAGTAATATTTTACCTAAAATACTTTATTTATTTCAATACATTCCCTTATCACCACCTTTAGATCTATTCTCAAGAATAAAAAAAAAGTTAGTGGAATTTATATGGAACAACAGGAGGGCTAGATTACGTCTGTCTTTATTATATTTACCATTTGATCGTGGAGGTCTGAAATGTCCAAATTTTATGTTGTATTATTGGTCGGCACAACTGAGGTCTATGACATATTATTTTTCATCAAATGATCTCCCTCACTGGACTGAAATGGAATCATACAATTTACCTTTACCTCTTCCCATATTCATATACTCAGATTCGGCAAAAAAATTACAAAAACAAGTTAAAAATCCATTTGTAAAGCATATGATCAAAATATGGTGTGAAGCTAAAAACTATTTAAAAGAACCACAGTTATTGTCACAATTTAGTCCAATATGGGGTAATCAATATTTTAAACCAGGGAGAGCGGACGCTGTATTTAAAGTATGGAATTTAAAAGGGATACAAAAGATTCAGGATTTATATTTGCCATATGCAGACAACATAATGTCTTTTGAAGAGCTGAGGATCAAATTTAATCTCAATAGAACACATTTTTTTAAATATCTTCAACTTAGAAACTTTATTCGATCAAATCAAAATAAAGCTCTCACTCGACCTATTTATTCATCCTTGGAAAAAATGATGATGAAAGATAGTAAAAGAAAGGGTATTATTTCAGAGTTTTATAACTCATTGACACTATCTTCAAGTGAAAATTCACTGAAAAGATTAAACTACTGGAAAGAAGATCTGCAAATTGAAATTTCAGAGGAACAATGGGAATTGGCTTGTACAGAAGCTCAAACCAAATCAATAAATGCACGCCTTAAATTGATACATTTCAAATGGTTAATGCGGATGTATGTTACACCGGAGGAGTTAAATAGATATAACAAAAATATACCAGATACATGCACAAAATGCATGGAAAGTAAAGGAACCCTATTTCATTGTTTATGGGAATGTAGATTAATAAGAATGTTTTGGGAAGAGGTGAGGGTAACAATTGAAAAAATAATCTCAAAACAAATCATATTGAATCCTAAACTGGTTTTGTTGGGTCTGTACCCAGAAAAGCATAATTTCAATAAAAGTGAAAGAACATTCATAGACCTCAGTTTGCTTAATGCCAAAAAATGTATTGCACTATTATGGAAAAAGACTCATAGACCAGATGTGACTCAGTGGTTAAGACAGATGTTAACAAACCTTCCATTAGAAAGAATAACATATATACTGAAATCAAAGGAAATTGTGTTTGAGAATATATGGAGACCTTTTATTGATTATGTAAAAAATTTAAACATAACTCTTGAAGAAGAAGGTGAATGATGTGTGTGGACCTTGTAAATTCCAAACTGGTGAACATAATATGTATACTTATGTATTGGATTGTCTAGACTAAACAGAGGAGCATTGTTGAAGACTTGATTTTGTTGGTGGTTGTTGGTGTTTTTAGTGCATTTTTTTTTTTTTTTGTAGTACTTTAGTGTTAGTGTTTGATTGTTTGTATCATGTTTGTTAAAAAAAAAAAAAAGGTTCAATAAAGATATTGTGGAAAAAAAAAACAACCTTTTCACTCTCTGATAGAAATAAAAATATTTTTATGATTATTTTAGAAGACAGTATAAACCCTTTTGGATTATAAAAAATAAAAAAATTAAAAGAAGGATAAAAAGTTTTACAGTAACAAAAACACAGTTACAAAAATAATATTTTTGTAAGTCGTCTGTGTTTTTTCAACTGATTTAAGACAATTTTGCACCACTGAATTTGAAAATGACATCTGTTTCACTCGATCAGGTCAGGTTTTTATGCTAAGTTGATTTTTAAAAAATCTGATCTTCTGACTAAATCGATTACATTTTTGTGACATTATCGGTTGATTTTTGTTAATATTTCTCATCCGAAATAGATTTTTAAGAGAAAAAATCGTTTTCTAACACAATTTATTGATTAAATGTTAAAAACTTCAATTACTGTAAATTGAATAGTCGACATTGATAAAGGTAAGTACATGTGAATTGAATGTTACATCATCATTGTTCAAAATTCCGAGCTTCAACTTCTGTTTATTCAAACCTCTAGAATGTTCAGTGGCAGCAATGTCTCTCTTCAGAGTCCAGCAGTAATCAGCCATCATGACAAGTTATGACATCATGTCATAAACTGGCACATGCAAACTCTTCAGAGTTCGAGAAATTTCAATAAATAAAAAAGAATTGTGCATCATATAAAATGAAAATGCCTGGACATGTAAACAAAAACGTAAAAAACAACATGTGGTCATAGTTCAAAAAGTTGACCTGATTGAGCAAAACCAATGTGATTTTTGAAATCAGCTAAAAAAACTTAGACAATAAATTTGGTGTTGACCAGTGTAATCATACGCTTAAGAACTCACCATAGCAGCTTTGTGGTTCTCCACTGGTTTTCCTCACACTATAGACTAACTTCTGACCGGCGGTTATCGTTTCTGCGGCTTCTCCTCAGCTCTGTGTGATGTCTAACAGGTTCATGGTCCTTCACATGCATACAGACTCATATTTTCCTCCTCTTCAGACGATAAACTACTGCACATTTTAATTTCTGACAGTGAGCGGGTCATCTGTTGACACCTGTAGTGACGTCATTCCCTGGAGGAAGAGGGGCTGGCACGCTGCTGCAAGAACAGCTATGAGTTGTTCTAAGGCAGGGCTTCTGTTTGATGCGTCTGACCTTTCACAAAAACAAAATTAAGTTTTTCTAATTAAAGACAGAAAGCTAAAAACAGAAATAGAGCTGCCGATGGGGATGATAGCGATGAAAAGGCTCGGTGTGACGAACTGACGGGAAACTTTGAAATATCGTGATCTGCTTTTGTAGATTTTTGTTGTGATTTCCTGTAAATCTGAGTTGTGACGAGGGAATTTTTAAGTGAAATTTTTCATCCAAAAACTTTTCCTCCAACCACAGATTTCACTGCATGTAAGTATTAGCGGTGCAACTTTAATTGCATTTAATAGCAGTTATTGTGATAAATCGCATCAGGTGAGTTAATCACGTGAAATGCATGGAGTGTGATACAGTGGCATGTGATTAATCGTGATTAATGAGATTGATCATTATCAGCTGATAATAATCGCAATTAAAGTTGCATCACTAGTAATTATATATAAAGATTGTATATTGTTGGACATCAGACACAGTAATGAGGTCATTTTTATGATTATTATATTTGGGGGAAGGTTTTTTGGAAATGAAACTCTTCACCTATTTAATTTTTTATAATTATTTTGTTGTTTTTTGTGTCCTTAAATGACTTCATGACGTGTGAAACTGCTTGTTTTTCTTTTCTGATTCTGTTCAGGTTTTTTAATAAAGTCAATGAAAAAAAAAAAGACTTCCCCCAAAATGAATGTTTAAGGTCACTGGTTTAAAATTCGGTGTGACGCTGTCTCACAGGCCAATCGTTTTGCATCTTCATAATAACACACACAGAAAGGTAAATGTGTGTGTGTGTGTGTGTGTGTGTGTGTCCTCTGATGTCGGTAATAATAACAGCGTGATTGTCGAGTGGCTAATCAACGCACTACAGAGCTAATGAGGATCCTCGGTGAGAGCGAGGTAACCCCACAAAAGAGGCTTTGATTTTAGGAAACACGCACACACACACACACACACACACACACACACACACACACACACCCCAGACTGTTAATACTGAGCTGATAAGTCACTCTTTTAATGTTGCAAATTTATGAGGAAAGTTGCAGATTTACATAAAAATTGACAACTAGAAGGCAGAGCCACGCCTAAGCAATCACTGGAAAAAAATATAAAACCCCCGAAGGTGGATGTAGGAATATTAAAATCAGTCATCTCTGACTTCTGCAGGTCTTCAGAGGCATTTCAGTATTCATATACAAACCCCAATTCTGGTGAAGTTTGAGACATTTTGGAAAACATAAAGATTTTAAAATCCTTTTCAACTTATGTTCAATTGAATACGCTACAAAGACAGGATATTTAATGATCAAACTGATAAACTTTGTTTTGTTGGAAATATTCACTCATTTTGAATTTGATTCCTGCAACATGTTTCAAAAAAGCTGGGACTGTGTTTCATCACCGCTCCTTTTAACAACACTCGATAAGTGTTTCGGAACTGAGGACACTGACCGTTGAAGCTTTGTAGCTGGAATTCTTTCCCATTCTTGCTTGATGTACGTCTTCAGTTGCTCAGCAGTTCAGGGTCTCTGTTGTCATATTTTGTGCTTCATATTACTCCACACATTTTCTACAGGGAGACAGGTCTGGACTGCAGGCAGGCCAGTCTAGTAGCCGCACACTTTTACTGCGAATGTGGTTTGACATTGTCTTGCTGAAATAAGCAGGGACATCCCTGAAAAGATGCTGCTTGGATGGCAGCAAATGTTTCTCCAAAACCTGTATGTACCGTTCAGAATTAATTAAGTTACCCATGCCATGGGCACTAACACACCCCCATACCATCACAGATGCCAGCTTTTGAACTTAGTGCTGATAACATTCTGGATGGTCCTTTTGCTCTTTAGCCTGGAGGACACGATGCCCATGATTTCCAGAAACAATTAGAAATGTGGACTCGTCAGACCACAGCACATTCTTGGGTCCAGAGCAGCCGGCGGTGTGTCTGGGTGTTGTTGATATATGGCTTTGGTTTTGCATGGTAGAGTTTTAACTCGTAGATGTATCAATGAACTGTTAACCTCTTGTGCTCCGTTGTACCGCGGACGGGCAAGTCTCTGCGTCCTAGTGCGCACAAGGGTGCTCTCGTGCGCCCTCGTGCGCTCTCGGACGCATGATCCTGATGGTGGTGATGTAGGTGGTGTGGCGTCCAAGTGCGCACTGAAAATAAAAGCTGCAGACACAGCCGCGAACAGATTAGTTCATCTGATTGACCTCTCATTCGACTAATAAGAGCCTTGAATTGGGTTTCTGAAACCTTGAAGAACCAATGAATGAAAACCTAGGAAGGAGGACCCGCCTACTGTGAATGCAGGAGCCAATTGAAGCACAGAAGTTCGGGCTGGGTGAAGAGAGACTTACTGCTGCCACAGATGAAAAAAAAGGATGCAGGAAGAACCTGCTGCAGACCCAGCAGCACGGAGGCCACCCACAAGTGCGACCTGCACTCATTCCAGCAGAATAGACGTTTAGGATTCTCTTCCGTCATCATAGACCGACGGAGGCCGACGACAAAGGTCGTAAATCATTCGCCAAAGCCGCAATAATGGAATTATGTTTTGACCGGGATCCACGAGTGGACCAGCGTCACGTTCGTCTGACAATGGGGAAGAGAAGTTCGCCAGGACAATGTGGCTGGGAAGAGGTAAGGTGTTATAAGCTAAATTATTATTTATCCCCGAAAATTGTAATCAAAAAATGACTTTTGACCGATCGGTAAATTACAACTGTACGGCGCACGAAGTATGAAGTGCGTGCGCCGCGTTACACGGTTCTTCGCCGCCTCTGAACCGTGAACGCCCCCCCCCCCCCGCTGCTACGATTCTGTAGCGGGGGGGTGGGGGGAGCCGTGGTGACAGCGTTGCTGTGGAAACATGCCACATCCGAGTGTAATCCGTCATGTAGCGAGGGCCGAACTCCGTCCTCTGTAGCGGGGGGGGGGGGGACAACACACACACACACACACAGACACAGCCCTGAATGTGACCTTTCATTTGAGCCCAAGATGAAGCTTCTATGTTGAATCATTCAAAAGTTACAAACGTTTTTCCAAACTGTGCCATTTGGCACAGTTCCAAAACGCCTGGGAACAGCCTGAGAACAAAGCTGTGTAATATATTCATTTTTTGTGGTATTGTTACAAAATTTGGACCTCAGCTGGATAACACTTGGTTCTACATTTCTGTTGCATTTTCCAGCCCGGATCTGAAGCTGTGTGTTATTTGCAAGCATTTGTATCCAAAAAAACACCCAGGCCAAATTTATTTTCTTGAAGTTCACTATGTTTAGATGACTGTAACTCAGTGGCCGGAGCACTTAGAGAGATCATGTTTTTTTTGCCAAAAAATTCAAAGTGTTTTCTTTTAAATGAGACCAACCCCATGAAGATGCTGCAAAGGGTTGAATAACAGCTTTCGATTTACTTTGGGCACATTATTTTTTGGCGTTTTTAGGAAAATTGACCAGAGTGCAAGGGGTTAACTGACAATGGTTTTCTGTAGTGTTCTGAAGTATCTTTTACAGAATGATGTTGCTTTTTTTTTTCCACAATATCTTTATTGAACCTTTTTTTTTAACAAACATGATACAAACAATCAAACACTAACACTAAAGTACTACAAAAAAAAAAAAAGATGCACTAAAAACACCAACAACCACCAGCAAAATCAAATCTTCAACAATGCTCCTCTGTTTAGTCTAGACAATCCAATACATAAGTATACATATTATGTTCACCAGTTTGGAATTTACAAGGTCCACACACATCATTCACCTTCTTCTTCAAAAGTTATGTTTAAATTTTTTACATAATCAATAAAAGGTCTCCATATATTCTCAAACACAATTTCCTTTGATTTCAGTATATATGTTATTCTTTCTAATGGAAGGTTTGTTAACATCTGTCTTAGCCACTGAGTCACATCTGGTCTATGAGTCTTTTTCCATAATAGTGCAATACATTTTTTGGCATTAAGCAAACTGAGGTCTATGAATGTTCTTTCACTTTTATTAAAATTATGCTTTTCTGGGTACAGACCCAACAAAAACAATTTAGGATTCAATATGATTTGTTTTGAGATTATTTTTTCAATTGTTACCCTCACCTCTTCCCAAAACATTCTTATTAATCTACATTCCCATACACAATGAAATAGAGTTCCTTTACTTTCCATGCATTTTGTGCATGTATCTGGTATATTTTTGTTATATCTATTTAACTCCTCCGGTGTAACATACATCTGCATTAACCATTTGAAATGTATCAATTTAAGGCGTACATTTATTGATTTGGTTTGAGCTTCTGTACAAGCCAATTCCCATTGTTCCTCTGAAATTTCAGTTTGCAGATCTTCTTTCCAGTAGTTTAATCTTTTCAGTGAATTTTCACTTGAAGATAGTGTCAATGAGTTACAAAACTCTGAAATAATACCCTTTCTTTTACTATCTTTCATCATCATTTTTTCCAAGGATGAATAAATAGGTCGAGTGAGAGCTTTATTTTGATTTGATCGAATAAAGTTTCTAAGTTGAAGATATTTAAAAAAATGTGTTCTATTGAGATTAAATTTGATCCTCAGCTCTTCAAAAGACATTATGTTATCTGCACATGGCAAATATAAATCCTGAATCTTTTGTATCCCTTTTAAATTCCATACTTTAAATACAGCGTCCGCTCTCCCTGGTTTAAAATATTGATTACCCCATATTGGACTAAATTGTGACAATAACTGTGGTTCTTTTAAATAGTTTTTAGCTTCACACCATATTTTGATCATATGCTTTACAAATGGATTTTTAACTTGTTTTTGTAATTTTTTTGCCGAATCTGAGTGTATGAATATGGGAAGAGGTAAAGGTAAATTGTATGATTCCATTTCAGTCCAGTGAGGGAGATCATTTGATGAAAAATAATATGTCATAGACCTCAGTTGTGCCGACCAATAATACAACATAAAATTTGGACATTTCAGACCTCCACGATCAAATGGTAAATATAATAAAGACAGACGTAATCTAGCCCTCCTGTTGTTCCATATAAATTCCACTAACTTTTTTTTTATTCTTGAGAATAAATCTAAAGGTGGTGATAAGGGAATTTTTTTTTTTTTTTTTTTTTTGTTACTTATTTGTACCCGTAGGTAGACTTGGTTTGCAGTCTGGTGACAAGCCACCGGCTGCTGGTCGCTGCGTGCGCGAGCGCCCTAAACCTACATGTTTTTGGTGTGCGGGAGGAAACCGGAGAAATCCCGGAGTAAACCCACGCAACACGGGGAGAACATGCAAACTCCACACAGCTCACTGTTGGTCGGGGGCTGGGATCGAACCCACGATCTCATGATCCCCACGATCCCCCGGCCGAGGGTAAAACTGTGCTGCCACAGTGCTAAACCACTGCGCCACCGTGCAGCCCAGGGAATGTATTGAAGGGAATGTATTGAATGTATTGAATGTATGCAGGGAATGTATTGAAATAAATAAAGTATTTTAGGTAAAATATTACTTTTAAGTATATTGATTCTCCCGATCATCGACATTGGTAGTGACATCCATCTCTGAGTTAACTCATTGATATGATGTTGCTTTTTAATGCAGCGCCACCTGAGGGATCGAAGGTCACGGGCATTCAGTGTTGGTTTTCAATTGTGCAGAAATTTCTCCAGATTTTCTGAATCTATTGATGATGTTATGGACAGTAGATGATGAAATCCCTAAATTCCTTGGAACTGTACATTGAAAAACATTGTTCTTAAACTGTTGGACTACTGGAGTGATGAACCTCCCCTCATCCTTGCTTGTGAACGACTGGGCCTTTTGGGGATGCTCCTTTTATACCCCATCACGACACTCACCTGTTTCCAATTAACCTGTGGAATTTTCCAGAAAGGTTCTTCAACTTTCCCAGTCTTTTGTTGACCCTGTCCCAGCTTTTTTGGCACGTGTTGCAGGCATCAAATTCAAAATGAGGGAATATTTGCAACAAAACGATAAAGTTTATCACTTTGAACATGAAATATCTCCTCTTTGGAGTGTATACAATTGAACATACACTACCGTTCAAAAGTTTGGGGTCACTTAGAAATTTCATTATTTTTGAAAGAAAAGCACTTTTTTCAATGAAGATAATTTTAAACTAATCAGAAATGCACTCTATACATTGCTAATATGGTAAATGACTATTCTAGCTGCAAATGTCTGGTTTTTGGTGCAATATCTAGATAGGTGTATAGAGGCCCATTTCCAGCAACTATCACTCCAGTGTTCTAATGGTACAATATGTTTGCTCATTGCGTCAGAAGGCTAAGGGATGATTAGAAAACCCTTGTGCAATCGTGTTAGGTCTGCAATGCTGTAATTGCTGCAAATGGAGGATTCTTTGACGAAAGCAAAGTTTGAAGGAAAAAATTATTATTTCAAATACAAATCATTATTTCTAAACTTGTCAATGTCTTGACTATATTTTCTATTCATTTTACAACTCATGGTGGTAAATAAGTGTGACTTTTCATGGAAAACACAAAATAATTGTCTGGGTGACCCCAAACTTTTGAACGGTAGTGTAGGTTGCAAAGGGTTTTTAAATCATTGTATTCTTTTTTTATTTACATTTTACACAATGCCCCAACTTCACCGGAATTGGGGTTTGCAAAATCACAAGAAAAGTGACGAGATTAAACACCTCTAAGCCCTACACACACACATACACACAAACACACATGTGTCACGTAGCCAGTGTCACATCGAGGATCGACCTCGATCTGAAACATGGAGCAGGAAGAGAGAAGCTGCATAAACACTCGCCACGGTAACACACACGGACGCACACGTGATGTAAAGCAGAGGACATGCTGAGGTCTGCACCCGCAGAGGCTTAAGACATCAAACCAGCTGAGGAAGAAACTCCTCTTAGACTTCATAGAAAAAAAGTCCAAATCCAAACCAGGAGCTGCTCTGTTCAGTCAGTGACACCTCTGCTCCCAAACAGCCGTCCACGTGGGATTAAATTAGCAAGAGTCATGACCAGAAAAGGCCAGAAACATCTCTACACACTCACTATGTGCTGTTTTACTCTCTCGACACCTCCACACAGAACCACCAGCTGGACTAGAACCTCCACGCATCCTGAACAGGTTTCTGTAGCAACCCCCCATATCCAGTAGAAGCACCAGCCTGTACAGTGTAGATTTATTTAGTGGTTTTAGGCCAATCATGGCGCTAATGTTAGCCCAGTGGGTCAGCGGGTCGGGACGTCCCCGAGTTTGGGAGCAACTGTTGGCTTTGGAGGAACTTGTGTACTTCAGCTGGAGTTATAGGAGGTGACACTAGTGTGTGTGTGTGTGTGTGTGTGTGTGAAGCTAACCTAGTCTGAAGCGTCCTACCCGTTGGCCAACTCCGCTCTTCGTTCACCTCTCTTATCTTGCTGTGGGTTTGCAGGTGTTGGCGTTGTCCTTGCCTGACTCTGTCCACCTTCCCCCCTTTTAAGTTTGAGGGTTTTTTGCGACTCAGCTGTGTTTGAATTCTTAAAGAGAGATTTTCTACCTGATTTTTTTTTCCTCCTTGTGACTCACGGCTCCCCTTTTTTCATTTAAAGTGATACTCTGGTTTTTGCTTTACACATGCAGTACATGTTAGTAGGGCAGGCTGTCATTTCCGGTTGTTTTCTTGGTCTGTTGTATAACAAGGCACCATTTTAAGCCTTGGAATTGTGAAATTTTCTCAAATGTGGAGGTATGTTTCACCCTAAAATCACTTATTCTCCCCTCAGTATTAGAACAGTAAACCAAGTTTTGTTATTTTAGCTGTTTACCAAAATATATTCAAGGTACAGTTATATAATAATCAATATGGGCTTAAAGTTCAGACTCTCGGCTTTAATTTGAGGGTGTTCATGTTGAAATTGGAGTTACGGTTTAGGAATTACAACCATTTTGTACAAAAACTCCTCATTTCAGGGGCTCAGAAGTAATTGGCCAAATTAACATTACCATAAACAAAATGTTCATTTTAATACTTTGTTGAGAATCCTTTGCAGCAATGACTGCCTGAAGTCTGGATCCCATGGACACCACCGATCGCTGGGTTTCCTCCTTTGTGATGCTTTGCCAGGCCTTTACTGCAGCTGTCTTCAGTTGTTGTCGTTTGTGGGTTTTTCTGCCTTAAGTTGTGTCTTAAGCAAGTCAAATGCTGCTTGATCAGATTGAGGTCTGGTGATGGACCCAGCCTTTGCAGAATATTCTACTTATTTGCCCTAAAAACTCCTGGGTTGCTTTCTCAGTACATATTGGGTCATTGTCCATCTGTAGTGTGAAGCTTCGTCCATTCAACTTTGCTGCATTTGGCTGAATCTGAGCTGACAGTACATCCCTATACACTTCAGAATTCATCCGGCTGCTTCTGTCTTCTGTCACATTGTCAACACACACTGGTGAGCCAGTACCATTGGAAGCCATGTATGCCCATGCATCACACTGCCTCCAGCATGTTCTACAGAAGATGTGGTGTGCTTTAGATCATGAGCCGTTTCAAGACGTCTGCCTTCTTTCTTCTTCCCATCATTCTGGTACATGTTGATCTTGGTTTCATCTATCCAAAAATGCTGTTCCAGAACTGGGGTGGCTTCTTTAGATGCTTTATGGCAAAGTCTAATCTTGCCTTTCTGTTTTTAAGGCTGATTAATGGTTTGCACCTTGTGCTGAACTGTCTGTATTTGCTCTCGCGAAGTCTTCTCTTTATGGCAGACTTAGATCCTGATACACCTACTTCTGTTAGAGTGTTCTTCACTTGGGTGGATGTTGTGAAGGGCTTTTTCTTCGCCATGAAAAGGATTCTGTGATCATCCACCACTGTTGTCTTCCATGGACATTCAGGCCTTTTTGAGTTTCGGAGCTCATCAGTGCACTCTTTTTTTCTCAGAATGTACCAAACTGTTGATTGGGCCCCTCCTAACATTTCCGCCATCTCTCTGATGGATTTCTTCTTTTTATCAGTCTAAGGATTCCCAGAGTGGTGGCCTAGAGGTAGAGCATCCGCCCATAACTGGGAGGCCGGGGTTCAGATCCCAGCCAGGTCATGCCATAGGCATTGTAAAAGTGTAACTACCTGCCATCCAGCTTGGTGCTCAGTAATAATGGAACGGAGGAGGGAAATGTTGCTTACCCAGCCACAGTGAGTGCAAAAGTCAAGTGTACTTCCTGTGTTGGTCCCAAGCCTGGATAAAAAAGGCAGGGTTGCGTTAGGAAGGGAGTCCGGCGTAAAAACTCAGCTTTAACTGTAAAAGGACCCACCCCGACTGAGGGACTAATTATGTCCTGTCAAAGTAAATACAGGTGATGATGAAGGATGGTCTGTTTCACTTCCACTGAGAACTCCTTTGACCGTATGTTGTGGGATCACCGCAACAGCTTCCAAATGCAAATGCAACACCTGGAATCATCTCCAGACCTTTTACCTGCTTGTTTGCTTGGTGATGGATTAATGAGGGAACAGCCCATGTAGTCCAAGAAATAGCTTTAGAGTCAATTATTCCATTACTTTTGAGCCCCTGAAATAAGGAGACTTTGTATTAAAAGGTTGTAATTCCTAAACTGTAATTCCAATTTCAACATGAATGCCCTCAAATTAAAGCTCAAAGCCTCAATTTAAAGCCCATACTAGTTATATAATAAGAGATTAGATTTATGAGGTGCTTTACATGTCAATTGACATCTCAAAGCACTTACAGTGAGTCCATTATTCATTCACTCCAGACAGACATTGATAGTGGTAAGCTACTTCTGTAGCCACAGCTGCCCTGGGGCAGACTGACAGAAACATGGCTGCTAATCCACGCCAACAGTCTCTCTGACCACTACTGAACATTTATGCACATTCATACCCAGTATCATGGACACTGGAGGCAAGATGGGTAAAGTGTCTTGCCCAGGGACACAATGGCAGGATGTCTGGGGAGAGCGGGATTCAAACCGCCAACCCTCCAGTTATTGGACAACCCGCTCTACCTCCTGAGCCATTGCCACCACGAGTTCAAAATATAACTCTACGTTGAATAGGTTTTGCTACACAGCTAAAATAACAAAACTTGTGTCACTGTTCCAGTACTCTTAGAGGGGAGTGTAGCTGTCTGGAGTTACTGATATTTGTTGTGCATGGCATTAAAATGTCCAAAAGTTTTATTAAAATGGCATTAAAACATCAATACATCAATACTACACAAACATCAGCATGTGTAAAGTGGGAGGCTTTCAAAGCTTTTATTAGGGGACATATTATTAGTTATACAGGATCAAAATCTAAGAAGACTCGAGAGGAGAGAGCCAAATTGGAACATAAAATAAAAAGTCTTCAGGAAAAAGTGTATGCAGGAAGTGATCCAAGGTTGGAGAATGAATTACTGATTTTGAGAGCTGAATACGACAAAAAATCAGCAAATAGAGCTGCCTCGAGTCTTCTAAGATTGAAACAATCTTTTTATGAACAAGGTGAAAAATCAGGAAAATTATTGGCATGGCAGATTAAACAATTAGAAATTAAAACACCAATTACCAGTATTATAAGTAACGGACAGGTAGTTATAGATCCTTTAGAAATTAACAGAGCCTTTAGAGATTACTATGAAAAATTATATGATACCAAAAATGAATCTGATTTAACAAAACTAAATGGGTTTTTGAACGAACTATCTATACCGTGTATTCCAAATGAAAACAGGGAGATATTGGAGTCTAAAATTAGTCAAGAAGAAGTTGGGCTAGCCATTGATAATATGAAATCAGGAAAAAGTGCAGGACCAGATGGTCTTCCAGTTGACCTTTATAAAAAATTTAAGAATAAATTAATAAAACCTTTTTTGGAAATGGTTTTAGAAGCATTTCAAAATAATAATTTACCATCATACATGAACAATGCCTTAATTATACTGCTGCCAAAACCAGGTAAGCCCTCTAATAAATGTGAAAATATGAGACCAATAAGCCTATTAAATGCCGACCTTAAGATAATCTGTAAAATTTTAGCAAGACGAATACAAGAAACCCCCTCATGGATCGTCACCTTATCGTGGTGGGGGGGTTTGCGTGCCCCAGTGATCCCAGGAGCTATGTTGTCCGGGGCAATTTGCCTCTGATAGGGTCTCCCAAGACAAACTGGTCCTGGGTGAAGGGCCAGACTAAGAACGGCCAGACTGGACGTCTCCCACTTGAGGTGTTTCAGGCACGTCCCACTGGGAGGAGACCCCGGGGCAGACCCAGGACTCGGTGGAGAGACTATGTCTCCCAGCTAGTCTGGGAACGCCTTGGTATCCCCTCTGAAGAGCTGGAGCAGGTGGCTGGGGAGAGGGAAGTCTGGGCTTCTCTGCTTGAACTGCTGCCTCCGCGACCCGGACCTCCGGAAAAGCGGTAGAAGATGGATGGATGGATGGATGGAATACAAGAAATTTTACCAAATATTATTAATCGAGATCAGAATGGCTTTATAAAGGGAAGACAAGGCTTCCATAATGTAAGAAGACTATTTAATATTATTTATTTTAATAAAGAAGCACCGGATACAGCTCTCCTATCACTGGACGCCGAAAAGGCCTTTGATAGAGTCGAATGGCCCTTTCTTTTTGAAGTCTTACAAAGGTTTGGACTTGGAAATAATTTCATAAAATGGGTTCAGATAATATACAATAATGCTACAGCAGAAATCCTAACAAATAACAATATTTCAAAATCAATAAAAATCAATAGAGGATGTCGACAAGGCTGTCCACTTTCACCTTTACTGTTTACTATGGCAATTGAACCTTTAGCGATAGCGATACGTTTACATTCACAAATATATGGAATTAAAGTTGGACCAACAGAACATAAAATCTCCCTGTACGCCGATGACATAATTTTGTTTATGTCGAATCTAAAAAAATCAATTCCAACCTTGTTGAATTTAATAAAGAATTTTGGGGAAATATCAGGATATAAAATAAATAAAACTAAATCTTCAATATTAATGCTAAATGAGACCCAGAGAAATTACCCAGACCCTGAGGTAAATCAATTCAATGTTGTAAACCAGTTTAAATATTTAGGAATCCAAATTGTGCCTAAGCTAGAATCAGTCGCCAGTGTCAACTATGAAGCCTTAATGTCAGATATCAATGAGTTAACTCAGAGATGGATGTCACTACCAATGTCGATGATCGGGAGAATCAATATACTTAAAAGTAATATTTTACCTAAAATACTTTATTTATTTCAATACATTCCCTTATCACCACCTTTAGATTTATTCTCAAGAATTAAAAAAAAGTTAGTGGAATTTATATGGAACAACAGGAGGGCTAGATTACGTCTGTCTTTATTATATTTACCATTTGATCGTGGAGGTCTGAAATGTCCAAATTTTATGTTGTATTATTGGTTGGCAAAACTGAGGTCTATGACATATTATTTTTCATCAAATGATCTCCCTCACTGGACTGAAATGGAATCATACAATTTACCTTTACCTCTTCCCATATTCATATACTCAGATTCGGCAAAAAAATTACAAAAACAAGTTAAAAATCCATTTGTAAAGCATATGATCAAAATATGGTGTGAAGCTAAAAACTATTTAAAAGAACCACAGTTATTGTCACAATTTAGTCCAATTTGGGGTAATCAATATTTTAAACCAGGGAGAGCGGACGCTGTATTTAAAGTATGGAATTTAAAAGGGATACAAAAAATTCAGGATTTATATTAGCCATGTGCAGATAACATAATGTCTTTTGAAGAGCTGAGGATCAAATTTAATCTCAATAGAACACATTTTTTTAAATATCTTCAACTTAGAAACTTTATTCGATCAAATCAAAATAAAGCTCTCACTCGACCTATTTATTCATCCTTGGAAAAAATGTTGATGAAAGATAGTAAAAGAAAGGGTATTATTTCAGAGTTTTGTAACTCATTGACACTATCTTCAAGTGAAAATTCACTGAAAAGATTAAACTACTGGAAAGAAGATCTGCAAACTGAAATTTCAGAGGAACAATGGGAATTGGCTTGTACAGAAGCTCAAACCAAATCAATAAATGTACGTCTTAAATTGATACATTTCAAATGGTTAATGCGGATGTATGTTACACCGGAGGAGTTAAATAGATATAACAAAAATATACCAGATACATGCACAAAATGCATGGAAAGTAAAGGAACCCTATTTCATTGTGTATGGGAATGTAGATTAATAAGAATGTTTTGGGAAGAGGTGAGGGTAACAATTGAAAAAATAATCTCAAAACAAATCATATTGAATCCTAAACTGTTTTTGTTGGGTCTGTACCCAGAAAAGCATAATTTTAATAAAAGTGAAAGAACATTCATAGACCTCAGTTTGCTTAATGACAAAAAATGTATTGCACTATTATGGAAAAAGACTCATAGACCAGATGTGACTCAGTGGTTAAGACAGATGTTAACAAACCTTCCATTAGAAAGAATAACATATATACTGAAATCAAAGGAAATTGTGTTTGAGAATATATGGAGACCTTTTATTGATTATGTAAAAAATTTAAACATAACTCTTGAAGAAGAAGGTGAATGATGTGTGTGGACCTTGTAAATTCCAAACTGGTGAACATAATATGTATACTTATGTATTGGATTGTCTAGACTAAACAGAGGAGCATTGTTGAAGATTTGATTTTGTTGGTGGTTGTTGGTGTTTTTAGTGCATTTTTTTTGTAGTACTTTAGTGTTAGTGTTTGATTGTTTGTATCATGTTTGTTAAAAAAAAAAAAAAAGGTTCAATAAAGATATTGTGGAAAAAAAAATGGCATTAAAAAGTGTTACATTAGTTTTGCCACTCCCAGCAAAATATCAGTGATGTACAAAGAGGGAAAATAGTCAGGGGCCGATACCATAATCAGTGAGCAGCAGTATGGTTTCATGCCAAGAAAGAGTACTGCAGATGTAATGTTTGCTTTAAGAGTGTTGATGGAGGAGTATAGAGACGGTCAAAAGGAGTTGCAGTGTTTCTTTGTTTCTTTTCTAGAGAAAACATAGGGTGGTCCAGTGGTTAGGACTGATGCCTCACAGCTAGAAGGTTCCAGGTTCAAATCCCCTGGCTGGCAGGGGTGGGAACCTAGCATAATTGGTGACTCTAAATTGTCCTGTTGCTCCCTTTTATCGGAGCCATCATGATAAAGATCTGTTGATTTTTTTTTTTTGTGCAACCTCCTCTGTCGGTCAGGTGTTTTCGGGGATCTTCACAGCAGAGATGGTACTAAAGATCATTGCCCTGGATCCATACTACTACTTTCAGACGGGCTGGAATATCTTCGACAGCATCATCGTCTGCCTCAGCCTCATGGAGCTCGGCTTGTCCGACGTGGAGGGGCTCAGCGTGCTGCGCTCCTTCAGACTGGTGAGTCAGTGAGCGACAGGAAAGAAACATGTTCCCATGCAGTCTTTATGATTTCCTTTTTTCTAATTCCAACTCTCTTTTTTTTCACCTAACAGCTGCGTGTCTTTAAACTAGCTCGATCATGGCCAACTCTCAATACCCTGATCAAGATCATCGGAAACTCGATTGGCGCCTTGGGAAACCTGACACTCGTCCTTGCCATCATCGTCTTCATCTTTGCCGTGGTGGGCATGCAGCTGTTCGGGAAGAGCTACCAGGTGATGCCTTTGATGCGCAGGCCTTCACTGTGTTTGCTGATTTTTTTTTTTTTTGTCTCGTTAACATTTGCCATCTCCTTTGCCACCTCTCTTAGGACTGCGTTTGTAAAATCTCCAAGGACTGCGCTCTTCCCCGCTGGCATATGAAGGACTTCTTCCACTCGTTTCTCATCGTCTTCAGGGTGCTGTGCGGCGAGTGGATCGAGACCATGTGGGACTGTATGGAGGTGGCGGGTCAGCCGCTCTGCATCCTGGTCTTCATGCTGGTCATGGTTATCGGGAATCTGGTGGTGAGTCTCTGCCAATGTATTTTTGTGTTGTCTTAATGTGGCTGTTTGGTTGTCCACCGATGAGTCATCTTTGGTAGGAAGTAAAACTGTCAGTCTTTTGGCGGTGGACTCCATATTTGTGTATGTTCTAGTTTATTCTTGTTAGAGCCATTGGGGGTTGTCCGGGATGTTTTTATTGGGTCGTCTAAGTTTGACATGTGGCTGGTTTATCGTTAGATTGAGAGGCCTTACTGATGACATTCTGCAAAAAGGTGAAATTTTTGAAGCAGCTGAGAGGGGAAGACCTGCACCCCTGATTGGCTTTGTTTTTTCTGGACCTTAAATGTGTAATTAAAGCAGAATTCCAGGGAGTTCTGAGCTGAAATTTACCCAGATTTCCATGGACACAAGCGGAATGACCCCATAAAAATTTGCGCCTCCCCAGACCTCAGGAACCGGGTCAGGGGAAGTACTTAGTGAACGCTCTGGGCCATTTTGGACCCCTTCATAAAATGAAAAGTACTTGGGGCTTTGGGGTGAAATTTATGCAGTAATGTACAGACATAAGTGGGATTACACCATAAAAATTTGGGCCTCCCTGGACCTTGGGAACTGGGTCAGGGGAAATCAGCAATGAGTGAGCCTCTGGATACAATGAAAACAACCAGGAGTTACGGGATAAAAATCTAGATTTATGGCTCAAACATTAACCCCAATAACCCCTGTAAGTTTCAGCCTCCACAGATAAATGGAAGTTTAGGAGGGGAAATCTTCAAAAATCAGGGGGTTGTCCAGGATGTTTAAACAAATCTAAGCCTGACACGTACTCTCATGAAAAATACCAGAACAAGGACTCAGTGTACCCCGCCTGGTATGGGGTTACCGGGGCCCCACCCTGGAGCCAGGCCTGGGGGAGGGGCTCGATGGCTAGCATCTGGTGGTTGGGTTTCCGCCCATGGGACCCGGCCAGGCTCAGCCCGAAGGAGTTACATGGGTCCGCCCTCCAGTGGGCTCACCTCCTGCAGGAGGGATCATGGGGGTCCGATGCTATGTGGATCAGATGGTGGTCAGAGGCGGAGACCTTGGCGGTCTAATCTCAGGCTTCCTAAACTGGCTTTGGGGACGTGGAATGTCACCTCTCTTGTAGGGAAGGTGCCTGAGCTGGTGTATGAGGTTAAGAGATACAGGCTAGATATAGTCGGCCTCACCTCAACACACAGCTGCGGTTCCAGAACCGGTCTCCTGGAGAGAGGCTGGAGCTTGTCCTTCTCTGGAGTTTCCCCGGATGAAAGGCAACGAGCAGGGGTGGGTATTCTTGTATTGCCCCACCTTGCTGCCTCTATATTGGAGTTTTTCCCGGTGGACGAAAGGGTTGTTTCCCTCCACCTTCGGGTTGGGAAACGGGTCCTGACCATCATTTGTGCCTATGAACCAAATGATGGTTCAGAGTACCCACCCACCCACCCCTTTTTGGAGTCTCTGACTGGGGTGCTGTAGAGTGCTCCTCTTGGAGACTCCATTGACAGTGAAACCTGGAAGGGGGTGATTGGGAGGAACGGCCTGCCCGATCTGACCCTGAGTAGTGTTCAGTTATTGGACTTCTGTGCTAACCACAGTTTGTCCATAACGAACACCATGTTCAAGCATAAGGGTGTCCGTATGTGCACCTGGCACCAGGACACCCTAGGTCGCAGGTCGATGATCGATTTTGTTATCGTGTCATCAGACCTGCGACCATATGACTTGGACACTCGGGTAAAGACAGGTGCAGAGCTGTCAACTGATCACCACCTGGTGGTGAGTTGGATCCGATGCCAGGGGAGGAAGCCATTCAGACCTGGTAGACCCCAACGTATAGTGAGGGTATGCTGGGAACGTCTGGCTGAGGCCTCTGTCCGGGAGGTCGTCAGCTCCCACCTCTGGAAGAACTTCAACCACATTCTGAGGGAGTCTGGAGACATGGCGTCTGAATGGGCCATTTTCTCCACCTCCATTGTTGAAGCAGCAGCACAGAGCTGCGGCCGCAAGGTCATCAGGGCATCTCGTGGTGGCAAAGCCCAAACCAAGTGGTAGACACCAGTGGTGTGGGGGCCATTAAGCTGAAGAAGGAGTCCTATCAAGCTTGGTTGGCTTGTGGGACTCCTGAAGCAGCTGAGGTGTACCGGCAGGCCAAGCGGAGTGCAGTTCGGGTGGTTGCTGAAGCAAAAACTCTGGTATGAGAGGAGTTTGGTGAGGCCATGGAGCAAGACTTTCAGTCAACCTCGAAGAGATTCTGGCAAACTGTCCAGCGGCTCAGGAGGGGGAAGCAGCTCCCTGTCCATGCTGTGTATGGTGCGGATGGGGCACTGTTGACTTCGACTGGGGATATCGTCGGGTGGTGGAAGGAATACTTCGAGGATCTCCTCACTCCCACTGATATGCCTTCCACAGAGGAAGCGGGACTTGTAGACGAGGGGAACGACTCGCCTATCACAGGGGCTGAGGTCGCCAAGGTGGATAAAAATCTCCTTGGTGGACGGGTCCCGGGGGGTGGACAAGATTCACCCCGAGTACCTCAAGGACCTGGATGTTGTAGGGCTGTCATGGTTGACACGCCTCTGCAACATTTCGTGGAGGTCGGGGGCAGTGCCCTTGGCATGGCAAACCGGGGTGGTGGTTCCTCTCTTCAAAAACGGGGACTGGAGGGTGTGCTTCAACTTTAGAGGGATCACACTCCTCAGCCTTCCTGGGAAGGTCTATGCCAAGGTACTGGAGAGGAAAGCCGAACCTCAGATTCAAGAGGAGCAATGTGGTTTTCGTCCTGGCCGTGGCACATCGGACCAGCTCTTCTTCAAAATAGCAGCCTCCCAGGAAGACAAGACAGATGTGGAGGAGTATGCTGAAACGGTCACCAGCTACACCGCGAAGTGCACAGAGGATGTCACTACAGAGAAGACCATCACTATGCGGGGAAACCATAAGCTCTGGGTGACCGCAAAGGTGTGCTTGCTGCTTACAGCCAGAGATGCAGCCTTCAGAGCGAAGGACAGGATCGCCCTCCGCTCAGCCAGGTCTGCGCTCTCAAAGGGAATTAAGACGGCGAAGCGCGCCTATACGGAGAAAATCCAGGGACACCTCTGTGACATTAGGAACACCAAGTAGATGTGGCAGGGAGTTCGGACACTGACGGGCTATAAGTCTAGGCAGGGGGTCGATGATGACGACGCTTCACTTCCAGACAGGCTCAATGACTTCTTTGCACGTTTTGAAGCATCAAACTCGACAATCAGAGGGAGGGCTGGCCCATCCCCACCATCGGTCGGACCAGCTTTTACCATCAACACAGCGGACACACGGAGGACCCTAACCAGAGTCTACCCACGTAAAGCTGCAGGTCCGGACAACATCCTGGGACGTGTGCTCCGAGACTGCGCGAGCGAGTTGGCGGATGTACTGACTGACATCTATAACATCTCCCTGAGTCAGGCCATCGTTCCCAGATGCTTCAAGACCTCTATCATAGTACTGGTGGTAAAGAAACCAGTTGTGTCCTGTATGAATGACTGTCGTCCTGTTGCATTGACACCAATTGTGATGAAGTGTTTTGAACGGCTTGTTAAACCACACATTACAGCCTGCCTCCCTGCATCACAAGACCCGCTCCAGTTTGCATATCGTTCAAACCACTCCATGGAGGATGCTATAGTCACCACCCTGCACTCTGTCATCACCCACCTGGATCAGAAAGACACCTACGCCAGACTCCTGTACATTGATTTCAGCTCAGCATTCAACACTATTATTCCCCAGAGTCTGATGGAGAAATTACTCCTTCTTGGTCAGAACACCGCCACATGTCTCTGGATCCTGGATTTCCTGACTGAGAGACCTCAGTCTGTCCAGGTTGGAAACAACATCTCCAACTCTGTCATGCTGAGCACAGGATCCCCTCAAGGCTGCGTACTCAGTCCACTGTTGTTTACACTTCTAACACATGACTGTGTATCCAGACACGAGGGGAACCAGATTATTAAGTTTGCAGACGACACCGCGGTGGTGGGACTTATTCAGAGGGATGAGGAATCAATGTACAGGGAAGAAGTGAGAGACCTGGAGGGCTGGTGCAGGGAGAACAATCTGGTGCTGAACGTGGACAAAACGAAGGAGATGATTATCGACTTCCGGCGGTCACAGCCTGAACACGTCCCCCTCAGCATCAGCGGCCGTTTAGTGGAGAGAGTGGAAAACATCAAGTTTCTCGGAGTGCAGATCTCGCAGGACCTGACCTGGAGCAAGAATTCCTTGAGGATCAGGAAGTGGGCCCAGCAGAGACTGCACTTCTTGAGGAAACTCAAACAGGCCTTTCTCCCCATCTGCATCCTCAGGACCTTCTACAGAGGTGTGGTGGAGAGTGTTCTGACGTACTGCATTGCTACATGGTACTCCAGCTGCAGTATGTCAGACAAAAAAGCCCTGCAGAGGATAGTTAAGGGAGCTGAGAGGGTAATTGGAGTCTCCCTCCCCTCTGTCCAAGAACTTTTTCAGAACCGTTGTAGGAGCAGGGCACTGAACATTGTCAAGGACCGTTCTCACCCTCTGCATAAACACTTTGAACTTCTGCCATCTGGCAAACGATTCCGGAGCATCAGAGGTAGAACCACCAGACTGATCAACAGCTTCCTTCCACAAGCTGTTAGGATGCTGAACAGTTGATCCGGAATCTCTCGTATACACTACTGCACCTATGGACATTATGTATATTATTTGTATATTATAGTTAGTTACTTTTTCAAGTATGTCTCAGGGATGCCTTAATGGATGTGGTGGGGTGGGGGGTGAAGATATGTGTGAGTGTGTCTTAAATCATGTTCTTTTTTTTTTTCCACAATATCTTTATTGAACCTTTTTTTTTTTAAACAAACATGACACAAACAATCAAACACTAACACTAAAGTACTACAAAAAAAAAAATGCACTAAAAACACCAACAACCACCAACAAAATCAGGTCTTCAACAATGCTCCTCTGTTTAGTCTAGACAATCCATTACATAAGTATACATATTATGTTCACCAGTTTGGAATTTACAAGGTCCACACACATCATTCACCTTCTTCTTCAAGAGTTATGTTTAAATTTTTTACATGATCAATAAAAGGTCTCCATATATTCTCAAACACAATTTCCTTTGATTTCAGTATATATGTTATTCTTTCTAATGGAAGGTTTGTTAACATCTGTCTTAACCACTGAGTCACATCTGGTCTATGAGTCTTTTTCCACAGTAGTGCAATACATTTTTTGGCATTAAGCAAACTGAGGTCTATGAATGTTCTTTCACTTTTATTAAAGTTATGCTTTTCTGGGTACAGACCCAACAAAAACAGTTTAGGATTCAATATGATTTGTTTTGAGATTATTTTTTCAATTGTTACCCTCACCTCTTCCCAAAACATTCTTATTATTCTACATTCCCATACACAATGAAATAGGGTTCCTTTACTTTCCATGCATTTTGTGCATGTATCTGGTATATTTTTGTTATATCTATTTAACTCCTCTGGTTTAACATACATCCGCATTAACCATTTGAAATGTATCAATTTAAGACGTACATTTATTGATTTGGTTTGGGCTTCTGTACAAGCCAATTCCCATTGTTCCTCTGAAATTTCAATTTGCAGATCTTCTTTCCAGTAGTTTAATCTTTTCTGTGAATTTTCACTTGAGGATAGTGTCAATGAGTTATAAAACTCTGAAATAATACCCTTTCTTTTACTATCTTTCATCAACATTTTCTCCAAGGATGAATAAATAGGTCGAGTGAGAGCTTTATTTTGATTTGATCGAATAAAGTTTCTAAGTTGAAGATATTTAAAAAAATGTGTTCTATTAAGATTAAATTTGACCCTCAGCTCTTCAAAAGACATTATGTTATCTGCACATGGCAAATATAAATCTTGAATCTTTTGAATCCCTTTTAAATTCCATACTTTAAATACAGCGTCCGCTCTTCCTGGTTTAAAATATTGATTACCCCATATTGGGCTAAATGGTGACAATAACTGTGGTTCTTTTAAATAATTTTTAGCTTCACACCATATTTTGATCATATGCTTTACAAATGGATTTTTAACTTGTTTTTGTAATTTTTTTGCTGAATCTGAGTATATGAATATGGGAAGAGGTAAAGGCAAATTGTATGATTCCATTTCAGTCCAGTGAGGGAGATCATTTAATGAAAAATAATTTGTCATAGACCTCAGTTGTGCCGACCAATAATACAACATAAAATTTGGACATTTCAGACCTCCACGATCAAATGGTAAATATAATAAAGACAGACGTAATCTAGCCCTCCTGTTGTTCCATATAAATTCCACTAACTTTTTTTTAATTCTTGAGAATAAATCTAAAGGTGGTGGTAAGGGAATGTATTGAAATAAATAAAGTATTTTAGGTAAAATATTACTTTTAAGTATATTGATTCTCCCGATCATCGACATTGGTAGTGACATCCATCTCTGAATTGACTCATTGATATCTGTCATTAAGGCTTCATAATTGACACTGGCGATTGATTCTAGCTTAGGCACAATTTGGATTCCTAAATATTTAAACTGATTTACAACGTTGAATTGATTTACCTCAGGGTCTGGGTAATTTCTCTGGGTCTCATTTAGCATTAATATTGAAGATTTAGTTTTATTTATTTTATATCCTGATATTTCCCCAAAATTCTTTATTAAATTCAACAAGGTCGGAATTGATTTTTTTAGATTCGACATAAACAAAATTATGTCATCGGCGTACAGGGAGATTTTATGTTCTGTTGGTCCAACTTTAATTCCATATATTTGTGAATGTAAACGTATCGCCATCGCTAAAGGTTCAATTGCCATAGTAAACAGTAAAGGTGAAAGTGGACAGCCTTGTCGACATCCTCTATTGATTTTTATTGATTTTGAAATATTGTTATTTGTTAGGATTTCTGCTGTAGCATTATTGTATATTATCTGAACCCATTTTATGAAATTATTTCCAAGTCCAAACCTTTGTAAGACTTCAAAAAGAAAGGGCCATTCGACTCTATCAAAGGCCTTTTTGGCGTCCAGTGATAGGAGAGCTGTATCCGGTGCTTCTTTATTAAAATAAATAATATTAAATAGTCTTCTTACATTATGGAAGCCTTGTCTTCCCTTTATAAAGCCATTCTGATCTCGATTAATAATATTTGGTAAAATTTCTTGTATTCGTCTTGCTAAAATTTTACAGATTATCTTAAGGTCGGCATTTAATAGGCTTATTGGTCTCATATTTTCACATTTATTAGAGGGCTTACCTGGTTTTGGCAACAGTATAATTAAGGCATTATTCATGTATGATGGTAAATTATTATTTTGAAATGCTTCTAAAACCATTTCCAAAAAAGGTTTTATTAATTTATTCTTAAATTTTTTATAAAGGTCAACTGGAAGACCATCTGGTCCTGCACTTTTTCCTGATTTCATATTATCAATGGCTAGCCCAACTTCTTCTTGACTAATTTTAGACTCCGATATCTCCCTGTTTTCATTTGGAATACACGGTATAGATAGTTCGTTCAAAAACCCATTTAGTTTTGTTAAATCAGATTCATTTTTGGTATCATATAATTTTTCATAGTAATCTCTAAAGGCTCTGTTAATTTCTAAAGGATCTATAACTACCTGTCCGTTACTTATAATACTGGTAATTGGTGTTTTAATTTCTAATTGTTTAATCTGCCATGCCAATAATTTTCCTGATTTTTCACCTTGTTCATAAAAAGATTGTTTCAATCTTAGAAGACTCGAGGCAGCTCTATTCGCTGATTTTTTGTCGTATTCAGCTCTCAAAATCAGTAATTCATTCTCCAACCTTGGATCACTTCCTGCATACACTTTTTCCTGAAGACTTTTTATTTTATGTTCCAATTTGGCTCTCTCCTCTCGAGTCTTCTTAGATTTTGATCCTGTATAACTAATAATATGTCCCCTAATAAAAGCTTTGAAAGCCTCCCACTTTACACATGCTGATGTTTGTGTAGTATTGATATCAAAGAACTCATCTATCTGTTTTTCTATGTACTTGACAAATTCCTCATCCTGAAGCCATTTATGCTGAAATTGCCATCTACCTGATTCCTTTGTCAATTTCTTATCTACATATACTATACAGCAGGGTGCATGATCAGAGATCACGATGTTATCATAAAAGCAGTTTTGAATCTTGGACCTTAATTCTGTGGAAATCAAAAAATAATCAATACGTGAGAATGTCTTGTAGGTACTGGAATAACAAGAGTAGGCTTTGACTTGTGGTTTCATTTCTCTCCATATATCTAGCAATCTCAGTTCTTTCATAAAATGATTAATGGTCATCCTACATCCATTGTGCGTACAGTCCAGTCCTGTTGATCTATCTATACCGGGATTCAATGTACAATTAAAATCCCCTGCTATTATATGTTGCCCTGTAAGTGATGATAAGATAAGAAATAAATTAGCAAAGAACTTTTGATCATCTATATTGGGACCATATAGGTTCACCAAATTTATATTTTCTAATAGCAAAGATCCTTGAATGATTACATATCTTCCAAATTTGTCTCCAATTACATTTTTCACTTGAAAAGGGACTGATTTATGTATGAGAGTCATAACTCCCCTGGCTCGGGATGAAAATGATGAGGTGAAAACACTTCCTTGCCATCTACTCCTAATTCTTTTTACATCCTCCTCTATTAGATGAGTTTCTTGTAAAAACACAATTTTTGAACCCATGTCTTTTATTTTATTCATAACTTGTTTAAGTTTTTTTAAATTTTGTAGACCTCTGCAATTCCATGAAGTTAAATTAAGATTAACGCTTTGGTTTATGATCAATAGGGAGTTTAGGATTACCTTGCAGTGTAAACATGCTCATACAGAGAAGCAAAAAAATGAGTGGTTGAACATTCATCCTACAAACTACACACAAACAAATTCCCCCTTCCCACACTTGTGGCAAACCCCCCAAAATCAAAAGAAAAATTCTGTCTCCCGATATAGCCATCGACTGCTCCACATCCACGAGAATCAGCCTAAGCCACTCCTTCTTCATCCTCCCAATCACCCTAACTCTACTGCTTTTAATGACGTAACATTAACTCTCCTCTGTAGTTTTCCAACTTAACTCCAAAATTTTTAGCAACTTTATACATCATAGTTTTTTTTTGTTGTTGTTTTTTTTTAATTATATAATGCAATCTATATTTTGTAAACTTGCTATTTGCTTCAAGTCAGTCAGATGCCTGTGCAAATGCTTAATTATTCTACCTTATATTTTGTTCATGCTTAGCTCCCACCAGTCTCTTCTTCTTGGATCTTCTTGATAAACTCCTGCGCCTCCTCTGGGGTCTTGAAGATGTGGGTTCTGCCCCCATATGTGGTCAGCAGTCTCGCAGGATAGATTACACCATGACGAATCCCAAGGTTGCGCAGCTCCTTATGTACGGGATCATACTGCTTCCTCAATTGTTGGATTCCTGTGGCCCAATCTGGGTAGAACCGCACCTGCTGATCCTGGTGTTTAATCTCTCCTTTAGCTCGTGCTGCGTTGAAGATCTTCATCCTGTCTCTGTTGCTGACAAACTTCATAATTAAGGTCCTCGGTGGTCCCTTATCTCTCCATGGGCCAATACGATGCGCGCCCTCCAAAACCACCGCCGGCCGCAGCTCCGCACTGCCCAGCGCCTCCGGGATCCACTTTTCCAGAAAGGAACACGGGTCCCGACCTTCGGATTCTTCCGGTAGACCCACCAGCCTCAAGTTGTTCTGTCTCGACCGGGATTCCAAATCCAGAATGTTTTCTTCCAGACATTTATTTTTTTTTTCCAAAGTGCGCACCTTTAATTGGAGACAATTGACTTCATCTTCAGCACTGGAAATACAAAGCTCCATCTGCGCCATTCGTTTCACACAGTCACCCAATTCCTTTCTCATTCCTTCCAACGCTGCCATAATCCCATCAAATCTAGAGGAAAAGTCCGCTCTCATTGAACTCATAGCCGCCAGCAACGCACCTGTGTCGCTTCCCGCAGCTCCTGCGCCGTTGTTAGCTTCCTTCGCCATATTTGGTGCTTTCTCTGCTGCGTCACAGACCTGAAAGTCCGTTAATTTGGACTGTTTCTGCGGCTCGCTTTTTCCTCTACTTGGTTTTCCAGCCTTAAGCTTCACCGACATATCCTCGCTCAAACGCTGGGATACGTTCTGTCCCAAATGAGAGAGTTATTTGCCGATTTTTTTTCTCCAGAAGCAGAGCAGAGTGAGACGTGTCCTTCTTACGTGGCAGCCATAACCGGAAGTGACCAAATCATGTTCTTTTACTTATATGGATGCTGAGAGAAACACAATTTCATCTTGCCTGCACTACTGTTGTATGTACAACAATATGACAATAAAGGTTGATTTGATTTGATTTGATTTACCCTCTCAAGAATCCTTGAGGGTTTGTGGGAGTTTGCCCAACCAGTTTACATGTGTTTTGTGGACTTGGAGAAGGCATTCGACCGCGTGCCTTGTGGTTTTTTGTGGCGGTTGCTTCGGGAGTATGGGGTATCGGGCTTGTTGTTACGAGCTATTCGGTGTCTGTACGACCGTTGTGAGAGCTTGGTTCGTATTGCCAACACTTGATCGGACTCATTTACAGTGAGAGTTGGACTCCGCCAGGGCTGCCCTTTGTCACAAATCCTGTTCATAATTTTTATGAACAGGATTTCCAGGCACAGCCAGGGAACGGAGGGTGTCATGCTTGGTGACCCCAAGATCTCATCTCTGTTGTTTGCAGATGATATTGCCCTGCTGGCTTCATCCAGCAATGACCTACAGTTCTTGCTGGGATGGTTTGCCGCTTAGTATGAAGTGGCTGGGATGATAATCAGCACCTCCAAGTCCGAGTCCATGGTCCTCAGCTGGAAAAAGGTGGATTGCCCTCTCCAGGTTGGGGACAGGCTCCTGCCCCAAGTGGAGGAGTTTAAGTATCTCGGGGTCTTATTCACGAGTGAGGAGAGAATGGAGCGAGAGGTTGGCAGAAGGATCGGAGCAGCATCTGCGGTAATGCGGACGTTGTAGCGGTCTGTTGTGAAGAGGGAGCTGAGTTCTAAGGCAAAGCTGTCGATTTACCAGTCATTCTACATTCCTACCCTCACCTATGGTCACGAGCTTTGGGTAATGATCGAAAGAATGAGATTGCGGATACAAGTGGCTGACAGGAGCTTTCTTCGTAGGATCGCTGGACTCACCTTCAGAGATAGTGTGAGGAGTTCAGTCATCCAGGAGAGGCTCAAGTAGAACTGCTGCTCCTCCACATTGAAAGGAGCCAGCTGAGGTGGTATAGGCATCTATAAGGATGCCTCCTGGACGCCTCCCTCTTGAGGTGTTTCGGGCATGTCCCTCTGGGAGGAGACCCTGGGGAAGACCCAGGACTCGCTGGAGAGACTATGTCTCCCAGCTGGCCTGGGAACGCCTTGGCATCCTCTCTGAAGAGCTGGAGCAGGTGGCTGGGGAGAGGGAAGTCTGGGCTTCTCTGCTTGAACTGCTGCCTCCGCGACCCAGATCTCCCGAAAAGCGGTAGAAGATGGATGGATTGATGGATGGAAGCCTGACATGTGGCTAGTTTATGGGTAGACTCAGTGACAATGTTGTAGTCAAGACCAGAGTCTCCTAAAACCAAGATAAGCAGTCAAGACAACATTGAGAACAAGACCAAGACCTACTTACACAATGGTCTTGGTCTTGACTTGGTTTCAACCCCTTAAAGTCTTGGTCTTTCTACCCTCTGGTCTCTGTTTGGTCCCTGCTGACAGGCCTTACTGATGACTGATTAGTTTTTAACTTTTCAGTAAATTTTATTTAGTCTGAGGAACCTTCTTTGTGGACAATGTCGTGGATTTTCTTTATATGAATAAATGTCCCTTGTTGATCTGGTTAATAAATAAGGTACCAAAGTCAAAGATGCCTTTTCTGGGTCTTTATTCTAATCAAGAGGAAGATTTCATGCAGCAGTTCAGCAGAAATGTTCACTGTCAAAATGGTGCAAGCAGATTTTATACCTCGAAACAAAAAAAGATAATATGAGAATGTTCTGTGGGAGTATAGAGCCTAGCTGTCTCCCAGGACTGACCTTGACAAGCCAGCATGTTTGCTAACAATCGGTCTGTGCTAACAACACAAATGTCGTCATGACAGGGAGACATAGGCACGTCGCATAAAGTTGTTTAGCAGTGTAAAACCAAACCTAGTCGGACTAAATGTGGAAGAGAGAACAAAAATATGAACCATGGTGCAGACTTTCTGACATGATTTGAGTTTTAAACCCAGGAGCAGACAACAGACTTGATTAGAAATACAATGATCTTTATTGAACTCGTGTGTGAGTGAGTGCTGAGCGGGAGGAGTCTGGCAACCCTGCAAGGAAGAGAAAGAAGAAGATATGAGTAATCTTGTAACACACGGATTAATTAGTGGAATAAATAATAATCTTACGGAGCAAGGAAGGGTAGGAATGAAACTACTTGCAGCCTTGTTCTTCTCCAGGTTACTATAGTCCCGCGATGATGAAGTGCCAGTGCAGATATGTACAGTGATCCGTGCAGGGGAATCCTCAGCTGAGCAGGGAAAGGGAAAGTTCAGTCTACGTGCTGAGGCACTTACGAGATGCTGATGAGGAAGAGGAGCCTCTAGCTCATGGGGTGAGTCCTGGTCCGCTGCCCGGAGTTGGGTTGGTCCACTAGGAGGACGGTCCACCTGTGCACGGGTATAGAGGACACGAAGAGGATGATGCAGGTTGAAGAAAACAAGTTACAGGCTGCTTACGAGTTGTAGAGAGGGAGACGAAACTCCCAGCTGACGAGGAGCAGAGTAGATGTAGTGGAAAGGGAGGTGAAGCTCCCCACTGACAAGAGGAGTAGATAGCGTCGTGAAGCTCTTTCACAGTGTTGGAGCGTTGACGTCTCTGTGCAGGAGTGGAGGGCCCCACTCCTTATAAAGGCAGTTTGATTAGGAGGTGCAGGTGTGAGTGGAACTGCAGCTGTGGAAGATAATTAGAGAGAGAGAGAACAAATCACACACACACACACACACACACACACAGCTCGGACCACCACACTTTCAGGTCTGAAAAAGACACTACTGCTGAACTGTCTTGAACTTCTCTGTAAATTTTATTTAATTTGAAGAACCTTTTTTCATTGGCAACTTAAAAATCGGGGGCTTGTCAGGGATGTGGCTTGACATGTGGCTAGTTTATGGATAGATTATGAGACTATGCTGATAAAACTTGCCATTACTATGAATTTTGTCTGTTACAAGACCCAGCTGTGTTTAGAATTACATTCTTGTAGTGTGCAGTATGCACTCTTTGAACCTTTTATTACAGAGAGATTTTTGTCCTGTTGTTTTCTCTCCATAAACTAGGTCTCTCTCCTTCTCTCTCCGGTGCCTAGAGGCTTCACTGTCTTAGTGGTGTTTTGTCATGTTGAACAAGTGTAATATCACACGCGCACACACATGCACACGGATACGGGGTGTACTTGTGTTACGATGCAAAAAAAAAAGACTTCCCTTCTGCTGGCGTCTCATCTTGCACAGCAGCAACACACACACACACACACACACACACACTGTATATCTCATTTTACCCATTTAAAATGTAACACACACACCCCCACCCCCCGTCTAAACACATCAATCAATCTGTGTGTGTCCGGCTGTGTGTCCTAATCAGAGGCGTAACCAGAGAGGAGAAAGTCCCCTTATCTCAAAGCACGCATGCACATGCGCGCACACACACACACACACACACACACATGCACATGCACAGTAATCTCCACAGTTACACATCCACACATACAAACACCAAAGATAAACTGCTTTCTAAGGAACACAGGCCAACAAATTTGAACCAAAATGAAGAAAATTAGTAGTAATTGTTAAACAAGAAGTGTCACCAAACCCCTGCTTTTCACATGAGATTTTCTTCATGCAGGGCAGCTCGGTGGCACAGTGGTTACCACTGTGGCAGCACAGTAAGAAGGTTGTGGGTTCGATCCCACCCCCAGACCATCAGTGACCCTGTGGAGTTTGCATGTTCTCTCCGTGTCTGCGTGGGTTTACCCTGGGTGCTCTGGTTTCCTCTTACAGGCCAAAAACATGCAGGTTAGATTAATTGGAGACTCTAAAGTGGCCCTAGGTGTGAATGGTGAAGGGATTGGCACCACACCGTGGCTGCCTCATCTATCTGCGGGGATGCCCTGAATTTCCCTCTGGGATTAATAAAAATATGGAGAAAAAAAAACAAGCGCTGTCATCAAACTCCTGCTTTTCACGCAGGAATTTTAATGGTTATGAAATGGTTTTACACACACTTAGTTTTACTTCACTTCTTATTTTTCATCATTTTGTTCAGACACGAGTTTTATCCACCAGCCAGTGGATCATCAAGTGTGTGCCCATGTGTGTGTGCATGCATGCGCGTATGCGTGCAGCATTAATAGTCTCACTTGTATATTTAGCCTAATGGTCTCATGGATATTTAATAACGAGCTTGATAGCCCCCCCACACACACACGCACAACACAGAAGCAGTCAAATGGCCATGATTATTCTCGCGTCAGTAACAGGAATCATATCTCCTCCTGCAGAGGGATACGTTGACCTGCCGCGCGTTTGTATGTGTGTGTGTCACGATGACCGAACCTTTCCCATTTGTGTGATTTATCCCTTCAGAAACAGCTCTGTTGTTGTTCTCACCTTAGCTCCTACTGTGTGTGTGAAGGCATTCATGCATTTGTGTGTATGTGTGTGTATGGGGCGAGGGGCACATAAGAAGGAAGGATGTCCAAACCTGAAAAAACAGATGGAAGAATTAAAATAAATCCATCCATCCATCTATCCATCTTCTATAGCTTTTCCAGAGGTCAGGGTCACAGTGGCAGCAGTCTAAGGGCCAGTCCAAACAGCACCCATGAGCCCAATGATCCCTCTTGAAAACGGTGAGCCCACTGGTGGACAGACCCATGTGGCTCAGTTGGGCTGCACCCGGTCGGGTCCAGTGACCAGAAACCTATTCACCTGGTACTTCCTGTTGGCCTGGCTCCAGGACGGGGCCTCAGTATGGATGAGCCAACTTCCTTCTACCTTGATGAGATTCCCAGCTCCAGATGCACAGAAGTAACCTCACAGTGTGATGCTCATGCCACTGTGTTTCACTGTGGGGGTGGTGGGGACCTTGTCTCTTCAAACTTCAGCAGTGTCTCAATAGCCAAAGAGCTCTAGTTTCATCTCACATGACCAAAGGACGTGCTTCCAGTATGCATAATCTTTCTTCAGCTTGTCCTTTGCGTATTTCAATCGGGCTTGAAGGTGTCTCTTGTGCAGAAGTGGAGTTTTTCTTGACCTGTAACCTTCTACTCCATTCCTGTGCAGGGTTCTAGTGATCATTCTTCTGAGTCATTCCCTAGTGCAGGGGTCTGCAACCTGTAGCTCTTTTCCTCATAGATTGTGGCTCCCTGAGGCCTTGAGAAAAAAAAAAAACTCACAAATTTCCACAAAAAAGAAGCAACAGCTTTAAGGAAAAAAAAGTTCCACATTCATGAGGGAAAAAAAAAATCCTAAAAAGCAGAAAATGAGAAAACCTGAAAATTTACACAAAAAAATCTCACATATTTTGGGGGAAATGTTTAAATTTTCTGAGAAAAACCTACTCACAAATTTTCAAGAAAAAGTCACAAAATTTCTGGAAAAGAAATCACAAATTTCCTGGAATAAAATTGACTTTTATTAAAAAAAAAAAAAGTAATATATTTATGTAAGTAATACTGCAGTTTTACCAATAAAAGGTAATACATTTACAACAAAAAATATAATTTTTATGACATGAGAATAGCTTTAATTTATGAGTATAGCTGAAAATTTATGCAAAAAATACTCAAAAGTTAGGAAAATTTATTTGCAAACCCCCACAAATTGGTAAGAAAAAAAAAAATCACAAATTTACCAGAAAAAGCTTGTGTTGGTAGAAAACGGTTGCAAATTTATGTGGAAAAATTAAGCATTTTTAAATGAAAGGGGTAACAATCAGATAAGGCAGTCTCATGAGAAAAGAAGATTATCCTAAAAATATCAAAATTTTGAAAAAAGCTTATAATTTTATTGGGAAAAATGTCACAAAGTTACATGAAGAGGATGTCCATTTTTTTCAATAAAGGTATTACAAAGACAAACTTTTTGAAAATAATCAAAACATTTACCTGAAAAGCAGCAATTCTGAAAAAGGCAACAAATTTACAGTAAAAAGGCTGCAAATTTATAAGACAAAAAGTCTTAATTCTGATGTTTTACCCCAGTTTTTAGGCTCAGATATTTTAGTGTCTCCATGCAGATTTTTTAAATAAACAGCCACTTTGAGTGATTTTTGTATGTAGGACAAGTTGTTGCACTAGTGGATTGGTCATTAGTCATACAGTATTTTTCACTAGTTCTAATTTAGATGAAAGAAAGGTGATAAGAGGTGACTTAAAAACTAAAGGAAATTAAAAACAATGAGGATAGTGTCATGGAGACAGCCGCAGGGAGGATGTGAGCCTCACGATGATACTCCGATACCCACAAGGCACTGGGGCCAGGCGAGAGGACCAGCTGTTCTTACGCATGCATGCACGCGTGCGCACGCACACACACACACACAAAGGTGACTAATGAGGTGTGCATTATCCACATTTGCCAAGCCAGTCGTGTAGTGTGTGTCAGTGTGTGGCTGAGGGTGATAAGCATCCGTGTTTGGCTGGCAGATAAAAACGAGAAGGTGGGGAACTACCTCTTATCTCACCTGTACACTGTGTGTGTTCCTGCAGGGGGGGGGGGCAGCTGTACGGTCACACTTCAAAAAAAAGTCAGCTGTTTTCTGACCACATGTCATCATGTGCTCCAGATGTTCCCAACATGTTCATTCCACCTAGCTTTGTCTGCTTTATCCACCAGCTTTTATTTTGAAGGCGATTCCCCACTCTGAAGTCGAATCCCACCGTGCCAGGCGGCATGTGCGTGTGAGCAGATGTTTTAGTCGTCATGACAAACGAGCCACTCTGTGTGTTTTCTCGAGTCAGCGATTCTTCGGCGGCACACCTGCTGCAATGCTCCCCATCCTCTTCCTCTCCTGTTACATCTTTCTCCGCTCCGCCTTTTCCTCTCATCCTTTCCTCCCTTCACATTTTTATTGTACTTTGTGTGTGTGTGTGTGTGTGTGATAAACTCTCCGTGCGCTCTACCATTGCACACGGAGGAGGAGAAGGATGGATGGATTCAAATGCAGGAGTTCACCACACACACATTTATTGACAACCAGTGTAAACAGGAACAGACGAACAAGTGAATTATAATACAATAGGGGTGAGCTCGGAAGAACAGGGAAGACAACGGGAAGCTCTACTAACTCGGGGGAACGCAAACTGGGCACAGCCTAAGTGTAGCAGTCATGCTGCGGGGAGAAACGCCGCCAGAAGCGTAGCAGGATTACTGCAATGGGAGAAACACTTCTGGCCCAGCGTAGCAGCTGACTGCACAGAGAAATGCTAACAATTTACTCACGAGAAGGAGCAGTCCCAAAAGTCCATTTTTCTTGGCTTGCATACACAAAAGTCCTTCCTGACGGGACGATCACACTGTGGAGAGCAGGAGTGACTCATTCAATGACCCAGCAGCATTTGTCTAGCGAAGAGCTGCTTAAGTTCAAACGCCGCTGGTCCACAAATTGGGAACACCTGCACGGGACAGATAATTACTGGGGCTGGGACAGCTGGTGGAATACGGGGGCGTGGTAGGACTGACAGACTGTCAGCAGCGTGGGAAAAGGATCACCAAGGCTGACTAACAGCTGCCGGTCAAGCAGTGGCTAAGATGATGGAATAAATACACAAAGTGCACATAAACAGTGGAGCCAAAATCCACAGAGAGATCAGGGCCGAGCCGGGGGAAACCAAGCCGGCTCGGCTCATAACATATATATATATATATATATATATATATATATATATATATATATACAGTATATATATATATATATATATCAAGGAAAATAAGTATTGAACATATCAACATTTTTCTCATTAAACATTTTTCTGATTAAGCCATTGACCTGACATTTTCACCATATACTGTATCAGTAACAACCCAAGTAATCCATACATACAAAGAAATCAAGGCAACTGTGTTCACAAAAGAAGTTGCGAAGTCCCGGCTTATCCAGGACTTCGTGGACTTCGTGGACTGGTGCCATCGGAACTGCCTCCAGATCAACGCAAGGAAAACTAAGGAGCTAGTGGTGGACTGCCGCAGGCAAGGGCAACCCCTCACAGCACCAGTAAATATACAGGGAACAGACATCGAGATGGTGACATCCTACAAGTACCTGGGTGTTCATCTGAACAATAAACTAGACTGGTCACACAATACTGACGCACTCTACAAGAAGGGACAGCGCAGGCTGTTCCTACTGAGGAGACTCAGGTCTTTTGGCATACAAGGGGCGCTGCTGAAGACATTCTCTGACACGGTGGTGGCATCAGCCATCACTTTTGGAGTGGTCTGCTGGGGCAATGGCATTACCGCAGCCAATAGGAAGAGACTGAACAAACTGATCAAGAAAGCTAGCTCTGTCCTGGGGCAACGCCTTGACCCAGTGGAGGAGATAGGAGAGAGAAGGACGGTGGCTAAACTGTCATTTCTGCTGGAGTCCGAGTTCCACCCAATGCAGGACATACTGAATGCACTGAGGAGCTCATTTAGCAGCAGACTACATCATCCCAGGTGCACAACCGAGAGGTTTCACAGGTCCTTCCTACCAACGGCTGTCAGACTGTACAACCTAAGCAGGGCTGCTCGCAGAGGTAGCAAAAAGATGTAACAACCTAATAGTTTTGAATGCAAAAGACGCAATAGACTTACACAATGGTCCCCTCCGGCATACAACTAGGAAAATACCGGTCGCTATGGAGGGTGAGAATATGTATGGGCACATAATCATACCATATAGGACAACTAAGTAGACGGTTGTGCTGTTTCATCCCATCTAGCAACAATGCTCTGCACTGTGTGTGTTTATATATTTACATATTTATTCCATCTAGCTACAATGCTCCGCACTGGGTGTGTTTATATATCTATATATTTATTCCATCTAGCTACAATGCTCCGCACTGGGTGTGTTTATATATCTATATATTTATTCCATCTAGTTACAATGCTCCGCACTGTGTGTTTATATATCTACATATTATTCCATCTAGCTACAATGCTCCGTGCTGTGGGTGTTTATATATTTACATATTTATTCCACCTAGCTGCAATGCTCCGTGCTGTGGGTGTTTATATATCTACATATTTATTCCATCTAGCTACAATGCTCCGCACTGTGTGTTTACATACTCATATATTTATTCCATCCAGCTACAATGCTCTGCACTGTGTGTCTGTGTATATATATATATATATATATATATATATATATATATATATATATAAATATATATATTTATAGTAATATGTACATATGTATATTAGCTGCTCTTGCTTTTTTTTTTTTTCTTGCCTTCTGATTGTTGCTCTGAGTGTTGCTATCCCTGTGCTGTTGCAATCCTGGAATTTCCCCATTGTGGGACTAATAAAGGCTTATCTTATCTTATCTTATATTTAATAAAGTGGAATGACACAGGGAATAAATATTGAACACGTAAAAAAGAGGTGCAAAAAGGCATAGAAACCAAAAAACCAGCTGAAATCCATCAGAATTTAGGAAGCCATCCCATCCCCCAAATTAATTTCAACTGGTTAAGTCCTGACTGATAGCCTTTAAAAGGGTCTGTGAATATCAGATTGTCACACCACAAAGAACTCATGATGGGTGGAAGCAAAGATCTCTCTCTCTAGACCTTTACAACCTTATTGTTGCAAAACATTGGTTACAGGCGCATTTCTATATATTTTTTTTTTTTTTAGATTTAGTATACTTTATTGATCCCCAGAGGGGAAATTGAGGGTCATCCACCACCTGGATGGATGAAACAGCCACGATACGGCACTATCCCTTAACCATTCACACACACATTCACACCTAGGGCCACTTTAGAGTCTCCAATTAACCTAACCTGCATGTTTTTGGCATGTGGGAGGAAACCGGAGAAATCCCGGGGTAAACCCACGCATACACGGGGAGAACATGCAAACTCCACACAGATCACTGTTGGTCGGGGGCTGGGATCGAACCCACAATCCCACGATCCCCACGATCCCCACGATCCCCCGGCCAAGGGTAAACTGTGCTGCCTCAGTGCTAACCACTGCGCCACCGTGCAGCCCTATATTGCTGAATGTTCCAGTGAGCACTGTTGGAGCTATCATTCAGAAGTGGAAAGAATATCATTTTACCATAAACCGACCATGACCAGGAGCTCCTCACAAGATTTTGACAGAGGAGTCAAAAGAATTATCATAAGAGTTATCCAAGAGCCAAAGACCACTCGTGAAGAGCTCCAGAAAGACCTGGAGTTAGCAGGTACTGCTGTTTCAAAGAAAACAATAAGTAATGCACTCAACCGACATGTCCTCTATGCCTGCTCACCTCACAAGACTCCACTGCTGAAGAAAAAGCATGTTGAAGCTCATTTAGAGTTTGCTGCACAACACTTGGGCAAGCCAGTAAAACAGACAACAGATGAGACCAAAATGGAACTTTTTGGATGCCACAACACACATCATGTTTGGAGGACAAATGGCACTGTAGAGCCCATCATGGTGTGGGGGTGTTTTACAGCACATGGTACAGGTAGACTTCATATGGTTGAAGGAAGGATGAATGGACAAATGTACAGAGACATCCTTGATAAGAGCCTGTTTCCATCTGCCAAGATTCTGAAGATGAAACGAGGGTGGACATTTCAGCAAGACAATGATCCCAAACACACAGCTAAGGAAACTCTCAACTGGCTCCAGAGAAGGACAGTAAAGCTGCTAGAATGGCCCAGTCAGTCACCTGGCATGAATCCAATTGAAAATCTGTGGAACAAACTGAAGATCAGAGTTCATAGAAGACACCCACGGAACCTTCAAGATTTTGTTACGGCCCCGCTCCTCTCCAGAGTGGGACCTCTGTGTGTTTTTCTATGTTGTAGGTGGAGCTGCAAAGGAATGCCCTTGGCTGAGAGGTGCGCTATAAAAGCCATCTCTGCGCACCTATCAGTAGCGCTTCTGCTCCCATTGGAGGCCGGTCGCCTTCCTGGTGTTTGTGGTCTGCCTAGTGCTTTTGTCTGTCGCTGTGCTGGCGGCCCCTGTTTGTGTGTCTGTAGCCTGTGGGCTTTCTGGTTCTGGATTTGCCACTGGGCATAATTACAGCCCTGACAGAGGCGTGTGGTCACTGGGTTGGCCAGTGACTAGGTTTGTTTTTTTGTGTGTCCACACATCCACTACTCACACACCACTGATTATTACAGACATGTTTATTTTCTTGTTTTTTTTAAACAATAAACTTGTATTTAAATTGGCGCCACTCTCTCTATATATACAACATTCCGGCAGGTGGATACGTAAGTACAAGATTACATGGATGCACCCTCGATCTAAACAGTGACATCTCATTGACTGTGTCATCACCTGCCAACCTGTCAACAGCAACATCCTCATCACCAGGGCAATGCGTGGTGCAGATAGCTGGACAGACCACAGACTTGTTAGAGCCAAACTTAACATCTACATAGTCCCCCACCATCACAAGAGTCCAAAGCTCCTTAGACTGGCCTTCAACACAGTCAGACTCTTGTCACCCAGATACCAGCAGGAATTCCAAACCAGCCTTGAAGTTCGAGGCAACCAGACCACTGACTAGTGGACCAGAGGCAAAGTGGAACCAGTTCAAAGAAGTCATCACAGAGACAGCCAAGACAGTACTAGACCCCAAGCAGAGGTTCCACCTGGACTGGTTTGATGAAAATGGCGAGGCCATGCAACCACTGTTGGATGAGAAGAGACAGGCTAACATCGACTGGCAGAACCACCCCAACTGTTCCTCACAATGAGACAGATTTAAGGACTGTCAGGCCAGAGTGCAACGAGAACTCCACACCATACAAGATTGATGGGGGGAGAAGAAGGCTGATGAAGTGCAGCTTTAAACAGACACCAACAACTCCAAGATACTGTTCAGCACCATCAAGGCCATTTACAGCCCTTCAGTGGGAGGAACAGCCCCTCTGCTCTCTGCTGATGGCTGCACCATCATCAAGGACAAGGAGGAAATTAGTACAAGATGGGAGGAATACTTCAGCCAACTTCTCAACCAGCCATCTACTGTCGACCAGGCTGCCCTACTGCAGATACCCCAGAAGCCTACACAAGATGGTCTTTCCTCCCGCCCATTGAGGATCAGGTCAGAACTGCCATAAAGCAGATGAACTGTGGCAAAGCACCAGGAAAGGATGGAATTCCTGCAGAATTATACAAAGTACTTGGAACTTTAGCCTTCAAAACATTCCACAATGTCCTCTCAACCATCTGGGAGGAAAAAGACATGCCAGCAGACCTCTGAGATGCCACTATAGTGGCGCTGTATAAGAACAAAGGATCAAAGTCAGACTGTGGCAACTACAGGGGAATTTCATTACTCTCCATTGCTGGAAAGATCCTTGCCCACATCCTCCTCAACAGGCTCATTACCAACATCTCTGAGAGCAATCTCTCTGAAGCCCAGTGTGGCTTTCACCCTGGTCGCAGCACATGGTGACATGGTGTTCACTGTGCGTCAGACCCAAGAGAAGTGTATCGAACAACAGATGGACCTGTACGCAGTGTTCATAGACCTAACCAAAGTGTTTCACACTGTTAACAGTGAAGCTTTATGGACAATCCTCATGAAGCTGGGCTACCCTCGCAAATTTTCTAAGATGATATGGCACCATGACAACATGACTGGACAGGTCCTCTCCAATGGTGACTTCATGAGCTCCTTCAACATCTCAAATGGAGCGAAGCAGAGCTGTGTCCTCGCCCCCATGATGTTCAACTTGTTCTTCACGCAGGTCCTACTCTACGCTGTTAAAGACCTCAACTTGGGCGTGTACATCAAGTACCACTCTGATGGATTTGTCTTTGACCTCTGCCGACTCTCCACCAGAACCGAGACCCTGGAGAAACTCATCCTTGAAGCCCTTTTTGCGGATGACTGTGCCCTCATGGCACACGAGGAGAACCACCTGCAGGTCATCGTTGACCACTTTGCAGAAGCGTCCAAACTGTTTGAGCTAACAATCAGTCTAGGAAAAATGGAGGTCCTGGTCCAAGTCGCCCCAAATACAACAAAGCCACAGCCATCCATAACCACTGACGGAGTTGAACTGAAGTGCGTTGAGAGCTTTAAGTATCTGGGCAGCACAATCTCTGCAGATCATTCACTGGACAAAGAGAACACATCCAGGACCCAGAAAGCCAGCTGAGCACTTGGACAACTAGAGTGAAGGTTCTCCAGCAGAAGGGCATAAGACTGTCCACAAAACTCAAGGTCTACAAGGCCATAGTCCTTTCCCCACTACTTTATGGGTGTGAGACGTGGACCTTGTATTTACGGCACGTCAAGCGGCTCGAACAGTTCTATACAAGATCGCTGCGCACAATCATGGGCATTCATTGGCAGGACAAAGTAACAAACCAAGAAGTGCTGGACAGAGCTGGCTCCACAAGCATTGAATCAATGCTGCTGAAGGCTCAGCTACGCTGGACTGGCCATGTCATCAGAATGGATGACAGTTGCATCCTCCAACAGCTGATGTATGGTGAGCTCAAGGAGGGCTCACGCAGACAGAGAATGGCCAAACTCAGGTACAAAGAAACCCTGAAGAATAACCTCAGATGGTGCTGGATCCAGCCACATGAGCTCAAAGCCTCTGCCACAGACAGGAAAGGTTGGAGGCTGCTCACCCAGAAAGCAATAGCTGTCTTCAAGGAGATAGACATCATGGAGCTGCGTCCACCTCGATTCAAACTACAGACTACCATTGTAACACCTGGGGGTGCCTGTGTGCTTCCAGCTTTGGGCTGTGGAGCCACATGTGCCCCATAGCTGAGTCCACAGATTACGTCATCGTCGGATCCGACGGACTACCAAGATATATATAGTATCATGATATATATTTTGTGCACTGAATGTCCTTTAAAATGTGGTTTTACTGTATCTACATCGGTAGGAATATTTCAGTTTACCACACAGTAGGTAATAGTTGGCTATTAAGTGACAGAAGTATAATTTGTTGCTTATTTTTGTGTTTTATGTGTCCACGTTCCATCAGTTATTTATTTGGCAAGTCACTCTCTCTTATTTTGAAGATCTGTAAAACCGGATAGGCGCTCTTATTTTGTATCTCTTCAGCAGTAGCAGCTGGGGGCGGAGAGAGAGGCATTGTATGGGTTGAAGTTCTGGCTCACATTAACATGGCAAATTATACTCGATATGTGCGATATAGACGTTTTATGTATCACGGGCAGCCAAATGTACCGATACAACAAATATATTTGGTGCATCGCTGTATCGTTCGGTCACCAAACTTACAGCACAGGTTGATAAGGTCTAAACCTTGCTCTAGTTTGAAAGTCAGTGACAACATGGTCAAGATCACAGGAAAATTTCCAATTTTTCTTGTCATTATTGCCCTCCACTATTGTTGTCCCTGCATCAATACCATCATGACCAGGAACATTTCCCAGGTCATTTTTTGAAAACCTTGTGAACATGATAAGTCATGAAGATTCTTTGGTATCACTATTCAAGTTCTATCCAAAAAATTAATGAAAATGTCAGAAAATGTCCTCCCCCCCCCATGTTAAAAGAAAAAGAAAGAAAAAACAAATCTCCTTCTCTGACTCTTTTCTCAAACCTGTTTCCTCAGGGGGGTTTGCTCACATGCTCACGGGGGTTTGTTGTGACGAGCAGAAGCACCAAAAGCAGATTGTGTTACCGCTCATTCATCAACACCCCCCCCCCCCACTATATCACTGTGCTTTCGTGTGTGTGTGTGTGTGTGTGTGTGTGTGTGTGTGTGTGTGTGTGTGTGTGTGTGTGTGTGTTGACGCTCCGCTGTTTCCAGGACATCATCTGTTCCCAAGCCTCTTCTCCTCAACCACCCCGGCTGAACTTTTGTCTCGCTTTAAAAGCTGCTTGTGTTCGTGGTATGGAGACTCGCCGATGACTAAATTATGCAATGCAGTTTGATTATTTTCAGACTGGATGCAGCACGTCTCATTTCTTTTTCAGAGGGAATTTAAAATGTTGCTTCAGAGCGCTGTGTCGACTGCTTAAGCAACACCTTCAGCCCTTCTGAAGTTGTGAATTTACTATATAGTCATACACCCCACCCCCCAATATGGTCAGTGTGGTGAGGTTCATGGCTGGTGAGTCTATGATGCTTTCAGGGTCAGATTTATAAATCGGATTTTATAAATAATTTTAACAAAACCAGTGTAAAATATTTTATTGAATTACCTCTTAATGCAGGGGTGTCAAACTCATTCCATGGAGGGCCAAGACCCTGCAGGTTTTACTTCCACCCAGTCTCTTCAGCAGGTGTTTTCACTGATCAGCAATCAGTAGGAAGAAATTCAGAGAAATCACCTGTTGAAGACACTGGGTGGAGGTAAAACCTGCAGGGTCTTGGCCCTCCATGGAATGAGTTTGGCACCTGTGTCTTAATGGAATACACAGAAAAGGCAGTAATTCAAGTCCATGCATTCATTTTAGAACTCTCCTTGAGTAAAGAAAATGTGCAAAGTACAGTATAATGTATTAAGTTATTTTTACAAGCAAGTTTTTTGGGCACAAAATTCATTATACTTTGTTTTCGGCCAAGGAAGAACATAGATTATAGTGCCCAGAGAGCTGCAATCTTTACACTCATTACTACAAATTATTATTAATATTTACAATGACTACACATGCATGGTCTTACCTTTACTTGTAAATGAAGTAAATTTTTCCTAGGCTTCTGGACAAAAATTGCTGTGACTTTGTTAAATAAACATCTTTTTATTTAAAAAAAAAACACTGTGCTCATGGTGCTCAACCACGCCCCCTCTCATTGGGGCAGCGGTACTGCAGAGCCTCTGACGGTGATTTTCAGCCTCACCTGCCTCCCCTGACTGCATGTCACTGCACCATTTTCTACCAGTTAAAGTAAATCAGTGCTTTTCAACCTTTTTGGAGCCACGGCACATTTTTTTTTTTTTTTTACAGCCGAGGTTTGTCTCCACCTGTGACATGTCGCCGGGCCGCCAACAAGGGCCCGTGATGCCGCCCATGAAACTGGATGCCAGCCCACCTGTCTGGTGCCTGGGAACAGCCGACACCAGGATGTGGTCTCTGTGAGTGGCAGTGCCATCCCCTCCAGATGTGCACTTCTCCGGATGCTGCCGTGGGCCCAAGCATGACAGTCTGGGATTAATAAAGTATACAAAATTACAAATAAAAAATTTCCCTGGGATTTCTGCAGTGCAAGCCATTGTTAGAGAGGACAATTAAACAAATATAAAATGTGCTCTTCTGGAGGGAAAATAAAACAAGTAGCTGGCTCGTATTGGCTGGTACAAGACAGCTAAACAAGAACAAAAATAGGCTCTTCTGGTGAAATACAAGAGTAATTGATTGAGTTTTCCTCTTTTTGTTGAGTATTTTAGACATGACAGTTAAACAAATACAAAAATGTGCTGCTCTGAAGGGAAAATCAAAAGCAACAGGCTGCTAAAATTCCTCACATGGTTCAGATGTCAGTAGGTAGGACATTAAAATAAATATAAAAATGTGTTCTTCAGGACAGGAAAAACACACAGTACTTTCTACTCGCTACTCCAACACATGGAACCACATTTTTTTTTTTTTCAGAGAGATTAGCAGTTTTTTAAAAAAAAATCTATTTGCAGTTGTGTGTCTTGCATATTAATGAGTCATTCCATCATAAGTTCCTGACTCTGTTTTTAAAAAAATATTTTCACCTTGTTTTTGTTACAAATTTGAGACACTTTTTGCTTTTTGTGTCAATTTGGAAGTTGTCATTTAAATTTATAAAAAAAAAAATATAAAATTTATATATTTTAAAATTTAAAAAAATCATATGCATGGCAATGCATATTTTCCTCATATTTTTATTTAGTTTAGCAACTTATGTCTTAAATATTTTTCTGTATTTGCACAGACTTTTTCAATTAAATTTGTGTTTTTTTCCCTCATAAAGTTGCCATTTTTTCCTTCCGAACATGTCTTTACTTCCTTTGTGAATTTGAATTTGCAGCTGCCCCCCCCCCACACACACACACCACTGAATTTTCTGATGTTTTGTAAGCTTTATTAAAAAACATTTGTGTTTGTACTTGCTGTCATGCTCAGCTGTTCTCCAGCCTTTCTTTCTGTGTATTTGTGTGCTCGCGTTACATTGGCCCTCTCCACCGGACTAATTGGTGTGACCCCGTATAATGAGTTAAACGAGGTGAATTGGGGGATCAGGTGGTCCGGAAGCCAACACATGTGCGCACACACAAACACACACAGATGGCCCTAGCTGTCAGCCAGCATCTACAACTGAAAACCGCAACTGATGCATGGATACAAACAGAAAACATGTTGATTTCTCCGTGTAAAGGAGACACAGAGAATACTTGAGTTAACTCCCTTTCAGAGATCTTCCCACCCAGATCAGCCACCACACACCTGTCAAACTCAAACATACTTCAACATACTTTAACAGGATCTTTATATTTAGTGACACATTATGGATATTATATTACCACATATTATAAATGTTTCTGGCAATCTGTCAGGGTCTGTCTTCCTCCCTCCTTCGACCCCCACCAGTTCGCCTACATGGAGAAGTGGTCTATGGAAGATGCCATCGCCACCACACTCCACAGCGCTGAGCCACTTGGAGAACACCAAGGAGCTACATAAGGATGCTCTTTGTGGACTACAGCTCAGCTTTCAACACCATCATCCCAGGCATCCTGACCAATAAAGTGCAGATCCCCCACCCACCCCCCACCCTGCTCCTGGATAAAAAGCTTTGTCTCCAACCGCCCTCAAACAGTCAGACTTGGCCTCCACCACTCCTCCTCACTGTCTCTCAGTACTGGCTCCCCCCAGGGCTGTATGCTAAGCCCACTACTGTACTCCCTGTACACCTTTCACTGCATTCCAACCCACCCAACCACCATCATCATGAAGTACGCAAGCAATACCACCTTGGTTGGGCTCATCACCAATGACGATGAGGTAGAGAATCTGCTGCTGTGGTGCCAAGCAAACAACCTGAAACTGAATGTCCGAAAAACTAAAGAACTCATACTAGACTTAAGAAAGAACTGACAGAACCACACCCCTGTCCTCATAAATGGCGACCACGTGGAAACCGTTCCCACCTTCAGGTTCCTGGGCACCCACTTCTCCTCTGACCTCTCCTGGACTGTCAACACCAAGGCCCTGGTGAAGAAAGCCCAGCAGCGGCTGCACTTCCTCCATGTCCTGAGGATGAAGAACCTGGACCAGAAGCTGCTGCTGGCCTTCTACCACTGCTCAGTGGAGAGCGTGCTCACCTACTGTCTGGGTGTGTGGTACGCTGGCTCCACGGCCGAGAACAGGAAGGCTGTGCAGAGGGTCACCAACACCGCCCAAAACATTATCGGTGGCCCTCTGCCCTCCCTGGAAGACATCTCTAGATCCTCCTGTCTCAGAAAGAACAAGGCCATCACAGGAGACCCCTCACATCCCGCCCACCACCTGTTCGAACTGCTTCCTTCTGGACAACAGTTCAGATCATTCAGGTCCCAGAATCAGAATCAGAAAGCTTTATTGCCAAGCATGTTTACAGTGTAAACAAACGAGGAATTTGACTTGACATTGGGCGCGCGATAAGCGCCTCCAATGACGCGGCTGCCATGAGGGCGCCTGTCATCAGTGGAGGGTAAAGAGGGGGAATGGGGGAGGGAATGACACAATAGGCAGAGAGAAAAAAACATTGTTAATCAAAATAAAGATTACATAGATGATCAGAATTGTGATTACATAGAAAAAAAACCCTCTAAGCACAATTAGCAGACTAATACAGATCACACAATAAAAAGGAGCGAAGAGAGACCAGTGTGTGTGTAGTCAGCATAATAATCAGTGTGAGTGCAGTGTTGAATGTATCAGTTGCTGATGTACAACAAAGGGGGGCGCCTCCTGGCAACGGATAGTTGTTATGTTCATGTATACAAAACACAGATAAGCATGTCCCAGAGTCTCTCTCTCTTCGTGCATGCCAGATGGCAAAGTTCTGTATTAGACACATGATAGCACTGTCCTTGAAGAGTCCGGTCTGCTGAACAACAGCAATTGATGTTAATTGTTTGGGTTAGAGAGAAGCCAAACTCTTCTCTGTTTTGTCTTCATCCAGGAGGAAAGGGCGCCGAATCAAGGTCAAGGCACACTTCACTCAGAGCATAGAATTTCCATCTCTCTTGCGATTCTGTGCTTCATAATTTCCATATACAGGCTTTAAAATCATTCCCTGGAGAGCACCAGCGACTCCAGATGTATACCACCTACTGAATCAGCGACCATTCAGTTCACCATTGCCGCTATCAGTGCACTCCCCAACTGGTCGAATTTGTTGTTGAAGGAGCTTTGCCGGGTCCGCATTTTGATCAGCTCTCCCAACTTCTTTAATTTCTGATACATCAGGAAACTCAAGAGCCAAAATAGAAATCCTGTGATCAAAAGCCAAACAAATAGAGATGTCTTCTGCATCTCAGTCGAATCACACAGACACATGAATTCCCAATTGTCCATGAGTCCACTTGGGCTCCCCCTAGCCCGATCTTCTTTTGAAGTGGTGTCAATCGCATATAAAGCCCACCAAATCCATAATTTTCCATTTGGAATAAGATTCAGCCAGAAGAAGAGCGACACAGACAGAACACAGCAAGCTGGGATCAGTAAGGGAATGGGAGGTGGGAGAGGGAGAGAAAAGCATCTGCTCTCTCTGAAAGCCGGAAGAAGACAAACAGTTTCTTCCCCTGGGCCAACCAGACTGCAAACAGTCAGAGGCCCCACCCCCTCCCTCTGAACGCTCACATGCACAGAACTGAGGACCTTTTTAATTATCACAATTACTCACCTGTCTTTGCACTCCGCACTTTTGTGTACATTGACCCATCCGTGTAACCACTACCATACCTGTGTATATTTTCCATAATCCTTAGGCCTTTTTAGTCGATCGTGTGTTTAATTGTGTGTTCTGCACTCTGCACTTTTATGTACATTGTTTCATCCATGAAGCCACTACCATACATGTATATTTCCATAATCCTGGGCTATTTTTATTTCAGTCGTGTGTTTAATCGTGTGTTCTGTAACTGTGTTTTATCAAATCCTTCTCTCATATTTTATTGCGCAGCAGCCTGGTGGAGCACCCACAATTTTGTTGTGTTGTACTACTGTACAGTGAGAATGAATCTCCTTCTGTTCTACTTCACAAAGAGCCACTTTGAGTGATTTTGTCTAAAAAAAAATCTGTATGGAGCCACAAAGTTATCCGAGTTTGAGAGCTAAAGTAAAACAACAAAATTACAGCTGGTCTGACAAGTTTTTGCCCTAAAAGTTGCAGCTTTTTTGATGGTAAATTTGTTACCTTTTTCATCACAAAATTGAAGCTTTTTCTTGTAAAATTTTTAATCATTTGCAAAAAGAAAAAAAAAAGACCTTTTCTTGCAAATTTGCCTGGATGTTTTCCTCATTAAACTGATGGGTTTTTTATGTTATTTTTTGGCATGAATGTCTTTTGCTTTTTTCATAAATTTATGCTATTTTTCGTTGTTGACTAATTGATTCTAACACACACCTTACGGTGCTGCCTAGACACATCATCAGTGATGTAACCTGCGGTCATCGGGTGTTTTGGGTCATTATACATCATACACCCTCTCACAGGCGACCCAGCCAGGGTTGATCAAACCCTGACTTGTGTCTAGGTGGCTCGAGACGTCCATGGATCACTTCTTCTGATCCACAGCCATCGTGATGCTCTTTCAGCAGCATCAGTGATGTTCTTGATGGCTTTCTTGTTGAGTCTCCCTCTGATCCCCAACTGCTTGAGGATCCTGCAGAGTGACTGACCGGCAAAACCTCGACAGCCAATCTCTATGGGGTAGAGCCAGGTCTTCTTTCCCTACTACGGCAGTCACCAACAAGCTTCCCATACTTGGCCCTCTTCCTTTCAAAGGCCTCTTCCATCCGGTCTTCCCAGGGCACAGTCAGTTCCAACAAGATCACCTGCTTGGAAAATTCTGACACAAGAACCATGTCTGGTCTAAGTGTAGTCATTATGATGTTGTCAGGGAATCTCAACTGTCTTCCCAGGTCAACCTTCAGTTGCCAGTCTCGTGCAGTTGCCAGAAGCCCCCCCCCCCCGCCCCAATGGGTTTGTGCAATGCTGTGGCTTCTCACCAGCTTTGATGAAGGGTATGGCATGCTTTGCTGGGTGTTGCTGCCTGCTGAAGGAGATCCCTGCACTGACTGACTCTGCTACAGCCTTCAGTACCTGGTCATGCCTCCACTGATAGCACCCCTCACTGGGGGATCTCGGGCAGCTACTTAGGATGTGTTCCAGGGAACCTCTTTGCTGGCATAGAGAGCATGAAGGGGCGTCTGTCAGGCCCCAAGAGAAGAGGTTGGCTGGGCTTGGAAGAACATCGTACACCGACTGGATCAAGAATTTGATCCGGTGTGGCTCTGCTCTCCAGAGCTCTGACCAGGAGACTTTACGTTCCATTGCCTCCTCCCACCTGGTCCATGCCCCCTGCTGGCGCATTCCAACTATGCTGCTGGTTCGTGTTTCCTCCACTCCCACTCTGATTTCATCCTGAACCAACTGACGTCTTTCCTTTCCCTGGACCTTGCTGTACTGAGGTCTTGGGTTGCTCCCAAGGCCTGCCCGCCCTGCTGCAACTGTCCCCACCAACTCTTTGAACTGCAGCTGTACCTCAGCCTGTTCAACAACTTCATGGGCTTTAAATTTCCTGCCCGTCTTCACCTGAATACCAGCCAATGAGACTTTGATGTCACTGGAGTCTCTGTACAGCATCACTTCTCTTGCCCGGGAAACTATGAATTCCTCTGACAGACTACTGAATGGGAGTTGAAGCTTGTTGTTTCTCCCATATAAGGCAATGCTGCTGAGGCTGCGAGGCAGGCCCAACCACCTACGCAAGAAGTGGCTGATCTTCTTCCCAAAACCTTCAACGGTGCTCAGTGGAACATCATAGATAAACAGAGGCCAGAGGAGTCATGGTAGGATGCCATGCTGGTAAATCCAAGCCTTGAATTTTCCTGGCAACTCTTTTCACCTGAAAGAGGAGAATCTGCTTAATTTAACAATACCAGTCTATGGACTTCAGTTACCAGCTGATATTAAATCCATGCATAATGAAGGCAACAAGTAATCACAACATCAAGATAAAAATCGCAGAAAATCAGCAACACCGAAAAGCTCCCATTAAAAAAAACCCTGCTCCAGATTAGCAAGAGAAATTGGGAATAGCAGAGATGATGTGGGGAAATTATTTGATTTTGCCCTGTGCATTTTTACACATTATTGAGAGATGGCAGAGAACCGTGGCTGAGGTGCAGCCAAAGGCATGGCGCGCAAGACAGCTGCTCTGGGGAGGGGACGTCTTTCTGCACTTATAAATATTTTTTAAATTACATCTTAACCTTGGTGAAAATGCCATGAACACATGACCATGTGTGCAGGAATATTGTCGGAGCTGATGTATTTCCTTCTGACCGCTGCAATCCATTCCATCCCACGCCTCTTTTTTAGCTCAGATGCGCAATTCTCTCCACTTTTCTTCCAAGTCGGGAAGTTAAAAAAATTGTACGCCGTTATCAATCTTTTTCCACACCAATCTTAAGAGCAGTTGTTGTATTTGATAACGCAGCAAAACTTCCCCATTCTAACGTAGCGTGGTATTAGGAGGAATAATAATATGATTGAAAGGACCACATTGGAAATAAGTGTTTTCACTTTCTTGTGTCAGCCTGGGTTTTGTATGATGTTTTATATGTATATTTACATTTCCTGTGTTTTAATAAGGCTGCGTGTCCACAGGGAAAGTAAAAATGCTCCCAACCTTTTTTCCTGAGCACTTTTCATGCGCTGATTTAAAAAAGCACTCTGCCCGGTATCATAGCAGCTGCTTGAACTGTCACTTGAAGTGTGTTGGGGATTTCAGATTTTGCTCTGAAATGCTCCACTCACTGGAATAAATCACATCATACTGGTAAAAAAAAAATACACGTCCCTCCAAGCTTTGGCTGTTAAATATTCATCATGGTGTACTTTTAGGCTGATTGTGATCGGCTGGTGAGAGAGGTGTGCAACTGATGAGAGCTGCAACGCTCTGAAAGTTGAACTTTTTTCAGCTTTCAGCACCATGAGCACAGTGCTGGCTGCTGAAAGCATTTTTATACTGAGGGCACTGAGCACATTAAACACCATACTACATAGAAAATGAACAGAAAATAGTCGCCCACACCAGAAAAAAACAAATTTGGTGGACACACAGCCTAACCGCATTCATTGCTCACTACCAAGCACAAGCAGAACACTTTTCCCATTATTCCTTGCGTTTTTTTTTCCGTCGGGTGATGTCACACACCCATTCTCGATATCTACCTTTCTTCTCTCCGTCATATCAGCCAACTCCCTGCCTTTACCAGTCATAGTCCTGACATTTAACATCCCTACTCTCACCTCCAGAAGTCTACCTTTCCTTTTCTCTCTTTCCCTTCTAACACACCTTCCCCTTCTCTTCCTCCTCAATCTCCGACCAACAGTAGCCCAATTTCCACCGGCACCCTGTCAGTTAACAGCACCGGTGGCAGTTGTTGTTATCTCGGGCTTCGACCGATCCAGTATGAAAGTAAATATGATCCGCATGTTTGATTTGGCAAAGGTTTTATGTTGGATGCTCTTCCTGACACAACCCTCCCCATTTACCCGGGCTTGGAACCAGCACTGGGAGTATACTGGCTTGTGCACCCCCTGTGACTGGGTTACAATAATTCCACGAATAAAAAGGTTAAATAAATAAACTGATTCAACAGACATGCTATCGACTGTTGGAGAGCAGCAAGGTCATTGGTGGACCTGCTGCGGGCCCGTTGCCACGTTAACCAATCAACAGCATTGATCTATTGGCGTTTGAGTCCCACCCACAGCCAATCGGAGGCCAGGGGTCTGACAGAGTAGAAGCTGGGCGTGTGACCGCCGAAAATTGATTGGTAACACAAGGAGCAACAACAGCACGGATATACACAACCAGCTGGGATCAATACACACACTGGAAACCTGGAAAAAAAATGTGGAACTACTGTGAAAAGTGTTACATATTTATTTAAAAAAAAACAGTTGCATCTGTTAGGGGAAAACTGACAAAAGTTGCAAATTGTGTCAAAAAGCTGAAAAAGTTAAAAGTATGGGGGGGGGAACTTAAGTATAGGAATTAAAAATGTTGCAAATTTGCAAGAAAGCATCTAATATGTGAATAATGTTGCAAATAAAATTTTTAAAGTCAAAAATTTAGACATGGATTTGATGGGAAGAACAGAAGACATAATTAACCTTGCATAACTTTATATTTTATGAATCTGTCTTTATTTAAATAAAAAAAATCAATAAAGAAATTGATAAAATGTAAGCAAATAAAATATAGAAAATCGTTAAAGTGAAAATATGATAGTAAAATAAAATTGTCTTTCAATCAAATATAATTTAGATTTTGTTTAAAAACAAAATAAAAAAGAATAGTTTGCTTACAAAGATGAAGTTATTAAAAATCATCATTTCATGTAAACACTCGAGGTCAAAGATGAGCAAGTTAACAGAAACGGTGAAATTTAACACGAGCAATACGAGCACACACGTGCACACTCACAGTTATTGACCCACTGGCCTCGTTTCCTCTTACACAACCAGAAAGTGAGAAAGTGATGAGTCCTTACGTAACAGCCAGCTGTGGTCTAGTCATCAATATGTGTGCGTGAAACGTGTGAATGTGTGTTTCACACACGCAGCCAGAGCAGCGGCCAGTTGGATTTTTCAAATGGGACCAGTGTTATTTTTTTAAAATTTGGATGCTGGGGTGTGTGATTTGAAGAATAACTAGAAAACCATCTTTACTTGCCTTTACGGGATTTTTGATGAGTATTTTTGTCCTATGCAAAGTTAATCCAGTTAGTAGAAACAGTGACACACATAAAAGCATATTTTAAACAGATATGTGCAGATTTAGGGGAACAGTTGTTAAAATGTCTTTTTACGTAGCAGAGGTTGAAGGCTGCAGTTATAGGGAGTCCTGTAGACGAACTCTCCCGCTCAGCTGTGGTTAAAGAGAAGCCTCTTATCAGTGACCAGACAGCCTCGGGAGTTCCTTCGTGTTCCCGCAGTTCCATCAGTCTCTACCAGACACGCTGATACACACTGTAGTGCTGCAGCATTTTTTTTTATTTTATTATTTATTTTTTTTATTATGTATTTGCTCTAAACTGAAATATTTCAACTGAAATGCTGATGAAAATCAAAAAAAAAAATGCTAGCTTAAAAGTTAAAGTGTCAAACCTTAGCAAAAAAGCAGAAGTAGCCTAAAGCTGAGGAATGTTGGCTTAAAATTGGTAAAAAAAAATTAAACAATTTAACCCTATGAGTGTGTATGTTGCCAAACTGTGACATACCCCCTAGTGGTCAAGAGTGGTAAATATTTTTTGTCAATAAAATAGTTCAGATTTCCAAGGCTATAACTTGAAAGTGGTAAGAGAAAATGGCTTACTGTCAATTAGAAAGATGTAAAATATGATCCAAAGTTTCAGATAGGAATAAATTTATGCATCTAATTTGCATAATGTCGCAGCACCTCTTTAAATTCCATAACTCAGTCAAAACTGGACTTTGGACGTATTTACACAAAAAATGGTGTTTTGACACTGTTTTTTGTATAGCGGTACCTCATCATCTTATCTTCAAACTACATGAACAAGAAATCAGTACATTAAAAAAAAACAAACAGAAATTTCTCACTTATTTTTGACAAAGTCAGAGTAAGAAGGTAGGCACAGTGTTGCGCTCTGCCACTAGGGGCACGCAAATTCTCACACTCAAAGGGTTAAAATTAAAAAGTGCTAGCTTAAATGCTAAAATGACCTAATCTTGTAAAATATGTGTAAAACAAGAAATTGCTTAAAGTTGAAGAATGTAAGCTTAAACTGGACCTCTTGTACAATGTAGCGTGACGTACTTCTGCATTCCGGTCCTCCCTCAGCTCTGGTTCCACTTCCATTCTGTTTGCCCATTCCCTGGTGCTTTCACGTCAATAAATCAGTTTTATCACTTTCACTTATCATTGTATATATCGGAAATAGTGTGCGGGTAGATCATTTTTTCTTTATAAAGTTCCTGCTTCACATTTTGATTGTTTTTGTAACCGTACTGAGCTGTTTAGTAGTTTGCCCAGTTAGCTTAGCATAGTGCAGCTCTTGTGTTGTTTGTGTCTCTGCTATTCCAAACACCACTGCATGGGCTGGAATAGACCTGTGAAAGTCATTGAAACATACAGCCGACTCCCATTTGTTACCCGACTTCTTTTAATATTACTTTGTGTGTGCAGAATGCCTGTCAGGTCAGGTAGGCACGACAACCATGAAAAAAACCAGTGCAACCTGTAACATGGGTGGAGCTGCCGGCAACTAAACTGGCAACCCCACCAGCTGGTCTGGTGTGGAGGGTGAAACTGGGCATCCTTGCAGAACAAAGTAAAATATCTGTTACAAGGTCTGTGGTGGACCATTCCCAGTCGGTGGCCCATAGCACCACCAAAGGATCACCAGGATGCCTTCAAATTAATGCTGACTCGTCAGGTTGATCTGTGGCGTGTGATCTCTGTGCAAACGTTACGACCAGCTGAGTGAGACCATACCACTGTCCCTCCTATCTTTGCCTCCAGCTGCTGAACCTCTTCCTGGCTCTGCTCCTCAGCAGCTTCAGCTCCGACAACCTTTCAGCTCCAGACGATGATGGAGAAATGAACAACCTGCAGATCGCCATCCACCGAATAGCCAGAGGACTGGACTGGTGCCGGAGACAGGTAGGCAGCGGTGCCATGAAAGGCCTTAAAGATTCAGGAAAACATTTAAGGCAGGGGTGTCCAATCATGTGCCATAGAGGGCCAAGACCCTTGTGGTTTTCTCTTCTACCCAGTCTCTTCAGCAGGTGTTTTCACTTATCAGCAGTCAGTGGGAAGAAGTTTGGTGGAATCTGCTGTTGAAGACACTGGTTGGAGGTAAAGCCTGCAGGGTCTTGGCCCTCTGTGGCACATGATTGGACACCCCTGGTTAAAGGTGTTCAAGACTTTTACGTGTTCTTGAATTTTGGATCTTATGAATTAGCAAATGTATTATTTTGTATCGAATTTGTGATTTTTAATCATGGAAAATAGATTTTTTTCCTTATAACAATGTTTTTTGTAAACTTGCATTTTTTCTCATGATTATCCAAGTTTGACTGAAATTTTTGACTGTCTGCCAGTTGCCTTCATAAATGTTAGCGTTTCCTTTCTGATATTTTTTCTTATTTTTAATCTATTTTCTCCATAATTTGTTGGATTCTTCTTTACAGATTTGCTAATGTTTAAGTTTTTTTCCACCTCAATTTGCAAACATTTATAAACTTGAGTGCCAATTTAAATCTGTGCAGGTGATCGACTTCTTTAACGGGAACCTGAAGCGTCGCCGTCAGAAACGAAAAGAGGCCAAAGCCATGATGAAGCTGAAGCGTCTGAGCACCATCCACACGGAGGCCAACGGCGCCGTCATAGGTAACACGCAGCCATGCGTCACATGTAATAGACACATAATACACACACGTGTGCAAAAACACAACAGCCCCATTTCCGCTGCAGGAACCGGGAACCACAGGAACTCCCCCCATGGTGTGTGTCTCCATGACAGGAACCTCGCTAAACGGGAACGTCATAAATAACTTGTAGCTGCTGCAGCAATCGGAACTTATCAAGTTCTCGTCCCTTAAAATTGGCTCCTAGTGTCATGTGAATCTGTCTGAGAACCGTCCATATATTCCAACATTATTATATTCGCATAGACATAAAAGAAAACTCTCCACAGACTCACCTCCCAACCCTCTAGAATTTAATTACATCAGTCAGATTAAATAAAGGAGATCCAATTATTTAATCGATCCACACTAGATAAACACTTTCAACAGTCACGGTCGGGTCTCACTGATGCAGTTTCTCCCAGAATTGAATTAAATGATGTAATTAATAAACTGAATTTATTTAATTAATTCTGTGGCATGAAACTGTTCCATGTTTTGCTTTTTGCAGGTACGCAGGCAGCGTAATGCAAACCTGCTACGTTCTCATAAATTATCAGGTTTTTCTAAAAAATACATTTTAAATTGAAGCTCCATTTTTTCTCACATGAATTTATTTTATCGTGCTTTTTCTCTCATAAAGTCACACTTTTTTCTAATAACATTCTAAATTAATTTCCATAAATGTGGGATAGTTTTCCTCATACATTTAGAAGGTTTTTTGTAAACATTTAAAAAAAAAAGATTTCTTTTCACATAAATATGCTGCCTTTTTTTCTTCTGAATTTGGCCTTTTATTCTTTTAAAATTGTGACTTTTTCTCACAGAACTGATGTTTATACTTGTATCTTTTAGTCTCATAAATCTGGGACTTTTTTCTTTTAAATTTGTGGTAGAATTTATTGTAATTTTACACATTATTTTTTGTAAATTTATGACCATTTCCTCCTAGATTTTTTTTTTGGGGGGGGGGGTATTATAAACAATAAAAAAAATAGCCAGCATTCATATAAAGGTTGCAAATTGGGCTGCACGGTGGCGCAGTGGTTTAGCACTGTGGTAGCACAGTTTTACCCTCGGCCGGGGGATCGCGGGGATCATGAGATCGTGGGTTCGATCCCAGCCCCCGACCAACAGTGAGCTGTGTGGAGTTTGCATGTTCTCCCCGTGTTGCGTGGGTTTACTCCGGGATTTCTCCGGTTTCCTCCCGCACACCAAAAACATGTAGGTTTAGGGCGCTCGCGCACGCAGCGACCAGCAGCCGGTGGCTTGTCACCAGACTGCAAACCAAGTCTACCTATGGGTACAAATAAGTAACAAAAAAAAAAAATTTTGAAAACAGACAGAACTTTATGTGAAAAAAACGTTGCCAAACTGTCAAGAAAAAAGTAATGAATTCTGTACAAAAATTTTGTAAAATTATGAGTAAAAAGTTGCAGGGGTGCCTAGCACCCAATGAGCTCCACCACACACCCACCCTTTTCACCCCCCCCCCACACCCACAGGCACGTTATTTATTTATTTTATATATATCACTCAGATATACATAAGAGGAGTTACCCCAAGATAGTTAAGAAGTTACTGAGCTGTGACTTTAGTCTGGACAGTTTGAGGTTTTTCTCCTGAATTTATGGCAGTTTTATTCTAAATTTACTACTTTTTCCTTGTAATTTTTTTCCCACTTAAATCAACTTTTCTTATAATTTGTGTTTAGTGCTAATTTAGGGTGTTTTTTCTTGTACATTTGAGACTTTAATCTCATAATTTCCCAGTTGGGGATCAATAAAGTACATTTATCCTTCTATGAATTTCAGATTTTTTTTCCTCATAAATTAGAAATCAAAAATAAAATGAGCAAAGATCCAGTATTTTCTGTTATATTACAGGCTATTTATCTTTATTTATTAATAGCCTATTTTCTAACCCCCACCCCAGGTGAAAACCTCACATATTCTGAAACCTAAATGTTTTTCAGGTGTGCATCATACTCTTACTGAACAAATTCAGACAGACCCCAAAACTATTCATAATGCTGCCGAATATTCCAGCTGAGGCTGGTGTCATACAGCTTTATGAGTTTGTTACCTGTGGAAGAGCTGCAGCAGCCTCCCCTCTGTTGGGATAGGGAGGGACCTCTCTGTGTGTGTGCAGGTACAGGGGAAAGAGCGCGTGTGAGAGGAGAGATCGTGCCATTTGCAGGGTGGGGGTGTTTTCATTTTCATTTTTAAAAAGTTTAAATGACAAACTACTGAATATCTTTTGGATGTTATTTCAGCTTGTCAAAGACAAGCTGACATTTTGTAATCACAACTTTTCTCACTCCAATTTTTAAGGGGTGCTGAGCTTAAATTTTAGAGTGCTACAGCACCCCTAAAAAAGGCCTAACACCGCCCATGTGAAAAAGTATCAAATTTAAGAGAAAAAATTCACAACTTTACAAGAAAAAAGTTGCAAATTTATGAAAACAAAGTTGCAAATTTACAAAAAAAAGTGTTGCAATATTTTTTCCTATTTCTTTTCTCATAAATTTTCTGCTTTTTTTCCTCTAAATTTGACCGTTTGTTCTTGTAAATCTGGGACTTTTTTTTTCTTTTAAATTTGTGGGAGGATTTATTGTAATTTTGCACTTTTTTTGTAAATTTATGATTGTTTTATTCTTGTAAATGTTTCATCATTTCCCCCTAAATGTCCTAAATTTAAGACTTCTTTTCCCTCTAAAGTCAAGATGTTATATTTACTCTATACCTAAATCATATTAAATTGCTATTGAATTTTTGCAAAATGAAGACCATATGGGCTAATTAATGATGGTGTATTTTCTTTTATCTAATGTTTTACAAATGCTGTAACTGTATTATTGTAATCAGTTTTTGTTTTTCTAAACATCAGGCCGTCACATGGAGAAGTACGTGGTGCCGGAGGACGACAGCTACATGACCAACCCCAACCTGACCATCAGCGTCCCCATCGCCCCCGGGGAGTCGGACGTGGAGTTCCCAGAAGAGGAGGAGGAGGAGGAGGAGGGGGAGGGAGGGGAGGAGGAGCAGAGCGAAGGAGATGAGGGAGAGGGCGAGGAGAAGGAGGAGGTAAGGAGGAGGAGGAGAGTAAAGATGGAAATATTTTCTAATGTTTTCCCAATGAATTTGCAGATTTTTTATTGTAAATTTGCAAATTTTTTTCTGATTTTTTTTTTCCATTTTAAAAGGCTCCTTCTGTGATGCTGACATGTAGCCAACGTCTTCCCAATGTGCAAACGACTTTTATAAGATGTACTGCTGATGTAAACTTGCCGACGTTGAGATATATAACAGAGCAAAGTTGCAAATTTATGAGAAAAAAGTTGCAAAATTATGACAAAAAATTATGAGAAAAAAAATTTGCAAAATTATGAGAAAACAGTTGCAAATCTATGAGAAAAAGTTGCAAAATTATGAGAAAGAAGTTCCAAAATTATGAGGAAAGAATCTGCAAAATTATGAGAAAAAATTTGCAAATCTATGAGAAAACAGTTGCAAATTTATCAGAAAACAGTTTCAAGATGATGAGGAAAAAGGTTGCAAAAATTTTCAAATTTATAAGAAAAAAGTTGCAAAATTATGAGAAAAATTTGCATAATTAGAAAAAAGTTGCAAAATGAGAAAACAGTTGCAAAATTATGGGGAAAAAACTGCAAAATTATAAGAAAAAAGTTGCAAAATTATGAGGAAAAAATTGTGAATTTATAAGATAAAAGTTGTAAAATTATGAGAAAAAATTACAAAACTATAAGAAAAAGTTGCAAAGTTATGGAAAAATAGCAGCAAATTTATGAGAAAAAGTTGCAAAATTATGAGAAATCTGCAAATTTTTGAAAAAACTTGCAAAATTGTGAGAAAACAGTTGCAAATTTAAGAGGAAAAATTGCAAAATGAGAAAAAAGTTTTTGCACAATTATAAGAAAAAAGTTGCAAAATTATGAGGAAAAACTGCAAATTTAAGAAAAAAGCTGCAAAATTATGAGAAAGCAGTTGCAAAACTGAGAAAAAAAATTGCAAAATTATAAGAAAAAATTGCAAAGCTATAAGAAAACAGTGTCATAAATTGAACTTTTTAAGGGCTGTTGAAGGATACCAAACGCTCGCTGTGGTTTTGCACATTTATTAATGTAAAGACAGACATAGAGCAACACTACACATACAAATAACCAATGATGAGGGCGCTGGAGGAGAGCGGGGCTCAACGTCAACAGGCAGACAGAAGCCTGGGAATGCCGGGCAAAAAGACCTGGATGGAGCTCTCCCGTTCTCCTCGACAGCAACCCAAAACACTCAGCATCAGGAAAACGATCAACTGAGGACATCAAGCAGTAATGGAAGGACACGACAACGGGAAAAGGCTATCGTGCCCTTAAATACTGTTTTCTTGATAGGAAGCAGGTGTGGATACACAAGTGACAAAAGTAAAACAATCAATGACAGCTGCGCAGCCCACGAACCTGTTTGACAGCCCGGAGCTACACAGCGTTGTCAAAATAAAGCACAAAGCAGAAACCATAATGATACAAGAACAACACAACCCCAAAATGTAAAAAATAACACGACAAGTACAGAATGACAATAACTCCACAGGAGCCGAAACAGCAAACATGAACAACAATGAAACAAACAGACAGAAAAAGACTAACTTAAACAGGAGACTGGGCACGGTGCCCACTCGTGACAAACTGTTCCAAATTTATGAGGAAAAAATTGCACAATTATAAGAAAAAAGTCGCAAATTTATGAGAAAAAAGTTGCAGAATTAGGCCCGACATGTGTGCTGTTGAGGTTAAATCATGGAAATAGCCATAACTGGTAGGACTGTTTCCAGCTTTAATTTGAATGTAAATTTGCTTTTTTGTCATTTTTGTCATTTCTAATTCTAAAATTTTTAAAAAAACATCTTGAATCATCCCTGCTGTAACCATAACGACCCTGAGTGGCCCTGCTGTAGAGAATATTTAGTCGTCCAAAACACATTGAGAGTCTCTTTTTTTCCTGCAAATCCGTTCCTGGATGGAGTCCGGGGCGAGAGAGGGTCCCTCAGATAAGAACTGGTGGCCCCGGGCAGTGCATTATGGGCCGGCGTTTTTCTCGCGCCGCGCAGTGTGTGATGTGTTTGTGCTAAAAGGGTGTGTGTCAGTGAGTGTGAGCGTGTGTGTGTGATGTAAGTAATTTAGTGTGAGTGTACCTTTCCTGTCCCTCTTCATCTATTCATAGGACACAGTCTGACACGGTGTGTTTGTGGGGATGCTTGTGTGCAGACGCTGTTTCTTCCAGCTTTTGTTTGGCGGGGCGATGTAAGATTGTGTTATGCTCCCTCCGAACATTAAAAACTTAACTTGGGACATTGTCTGGGTTAGCACAAAAAAAAAAAATCAATCAGCAGATGCAATGAAAATTTAACCAGGATCCATATAAATGTTGCAGCTTAAAAGAAAGAAAACAAACAGCCAGAAATTTATGCAAAAAAGTTGTCAATATGAGAATAAAGTTGCAGAATTATGAGGAAAAAAACTGCAGATTTACAAGAAAAAAGTTGCAAAGTTATGAGGAAAAAGTTGCAAATTTATGAAAAACAAGTTGTAAATTTATGGGGGAAAATATCAATTTCTTTAGAAAAAAGTTGCAAAATTATGAGAAAAAAGTTGCAAATTTTAAGGAAAAAAGTTGCAAAATCAACAGAAAAAAGTTCCAAAATTTTGAGAAACAATTTCCAAATTTATGAGAAAGAAGCTGCAAATTTATAGGAAAAAGTAGCAGATTTTCAAGAAAAAGTCCGATTTTTATGAGGAAAAAAGTAGCAAATTTAAGAAAGAAAGGTCACAATTTTATGAGAAAAAAGTGCAAAATTATGAGAAAAAAGTGAGTGTTCTGAGTAAAAAGTTGAAGGTGACCTTGTATCTTGCAGGCCCCCTAGAGGCTGAGGGGGGCTGTTGCATTTGTGTACTATGGTTTACAATCAGAAACACCTTTGCAGGCGTGTGCGTGTTCGGTTCTTCACGTTCTTGTGTGCAGCGTCACATTTTTCATGTGGCGTAAACCTCTCTTTCACGATGGAAGTCGAAGCGTGCCGTCGTGGAGGGTAACCACGCAGCAGCAGGAAGCCGAGCCGTCCAGTCGTTTCCTCTCTCCTCTCCTCGTCTCTAACGTGAAGCGACAGATTTGTGTCGCACGCGTGTGTGTGTGTGTGTGTGTGTGTGTGTGTGTGTGTGTGTGTGTGTGTGTGTGTGCACCTGTGCTGACTGGGTCCGCCGTCACCTCTCCTCTTTAATCACGTCCTGGACCCGTTCTCTCCATCACCGCCGCTCCTTTAGGACCATTTTCACTTCGTTATCAGGGCTGAAGTGGACAGAGGTTCTCCACGTCAGAGTCAGAAAACATTTCAGTGAGGAGTGGACAACCGTCACGGCAGGAAAACACGTCGTTCCACGCGCCGCCTCGCTCTCTGACCCTACAGCAGCTGTTTTTTCAGGGGTGAAAATATGTTCCTGAGCTTTGTTCGCTTTCTGCTGCCCTGCCACATCACATCACCGCGTGTGTTTGTGTGTGTGTGTTTTGACCTCGGGGCGGGCTGAAAACTGAAGCATACGTCCAGTCAGATACAGTAGAGCCGGAAGACACCAGGGTGAAGCCGCTGGATGAGGATGGAGGATGTGGGCGCTGATGATGTTCTAGGTCAGCAATACTACAGACTACAGGAAGTGGCGTGATTTATTTATGAAACCGCATCACCTGCGGTACAATGTTACTTTGATGCAATTTGTAACAGTAACAAGTAACAAATAATTATGTGATTTGTTTAATTAATATGTTATTCTGGGGGATTCTCAAGATGGCGGCTTGAAGAGAAGACGGTGATAGCTGAGTTGGTGCATCGCTTTGTTGATTTTACATAATACGGTGGTGTGAAAAAGTGTTTGCCCCCTTCCTGATTTCTCATTTTTTTGTATGTTTGTCACACTTAAATGTTTCAGATCATCAAACAAATTTAAATATTAGATGAAGATAACACAAGTAAACACAACATGCAGTTTTTAAATGAAGGTGTTTATTATTAAGGGTCAAAAAATCCAAACTTACATGGCCCTGTGTGAAAAAGTGACACCCCACCCCCCCACCCCCCCGTTAAAACATAAATTAACCGTGGTTTATCACATCTTTGGAAACCTGAGTTAAATTTTTCAAGTGATTGCCCCCTAAACCTGATAACTGGTTGGGCCACCCTTAGCAGCAACAACTGCAATCAAGTGTTTGTGATAACTGACAGTGAGTCTTTTACAGTGCTGTGGAGGAGTTTTGGCCCACTCATCTTTGCAGAATTGTTGTAATTCAGCCACATTGGAAGGTTTTTGAGCATGGACCGCCTTTTTAAGGTCATGCCACAGCATCTCAATTGGATTCAGGTCAGGACTTTGACTAGGCCACTCCAAAGTCTTCATTTTGTTTTTCTTAAGCCATTCAGAGGTGGACTTGCTGGTGTGTTTTGGATCATTGTTCCGCTGCAGAACCCAAGTGCGCTTCAGCTTGAGGTCACGAACAGATGGCTGGACATTCTCCTTCAGGATTTTTTGGTAGACAGCAGAATTCATGGTTCCATTTACCACAGCAAGTCTTCCAGGTCCTGAAGCAGCAAAACAGCCTCAGACCATCACACTACCACCACCATATTTTACTGTTGGTATGATGTTCCTTTTCTGAAATGTTGTGTTACTTTTACGCCAGATGTAATGGGACACACACCTTCCATAAAGTTCAACTTTTGTCTTGTCAGTCCACAGAGTATTTTCCCAAAAGTCTTGGGGATCATCAAGATCTTTTCTGACAAAACTGAAACCAGCCTTTATGTTCTTTTTGCTCAGCAGTGTTTTTTGCCTTGGAACTCTGCCATGCAGCCCATTTTTGCCCAGTCTCTTTCTTATGGTGGAGTCATGAACACTGACCTTAACTGAGGCAAGTGAGGCCTGCAGTTCTCTGGATGTTATTGTGAGGTCTTTTGTGACCTCTTGGATGAGTCGTCGCTGCGCTCATGGGGTAATTTTGGTCGGCCGACCACTCCTGGGAAGGTTCACCACTGTTCCATGTTTTCGCCATTTGTGGATAATGGCTCTCACTGTGGTTCTCTGGAGTCCTAAAGCTTTAGAAATGGCTTTATAACCTTTTCCAGACTGATAGGTCTCAATTACTTTGTTTCTCATTTGTTCCTGAATTTCTTTGGATTGCAGCATGATGTCTAGCTTTTGAGGATGTTTTGGTCTACTTCACTTTGTCAGGCAAGTCCTATTTAAGTGATTTCTTGATTGAGAACAGGTGTGGCAGTAATCAGGTCTGGCTGTGACTAGAGAAATTGAACTCAACTTTCCAAAGATCTAATAAACCTCAGTTAATTTATGTTTTAATGGGGGGGCAATCACTTTTTCACACAGTGCCATGTAGTTTTGGATTTTTTTTTACCCTTAATAATAAACACCTTCATTTAAAACTGCGTTTTGTGTTTACTTGTGTTATTTTTGTCTAATATTTAAATTTGTTTGATGATCTGAAACATTTAAGTGTGACAAACATACAAAAAAATGAGAAATCAGGAAGGGGGCAAACACTTTATCACACCACTGTATATCCTACAAATACTGCATCCAGCAACCTTTAGCAAATGCACTACGTGTAATGAGCATTAACAACTATTTTCTGAGGCAGTCCGACAACATGTCGCAGAAGAAGAATGCAAAATTTAACAAGCCAAGGAAGCCTAGCCATTAAACTAGCATAAGAGCTAATGAAGGCCCTGGAGCACTTGAACCTGCACTTTGTGAGGCATTTTCTGAGATCACGGCTAAAGTCTCCAAAGTTATTGATGAAAAACTCGGACCGCTGTCACAGTTGCTGCAGGAGGAAGAATATCCATATAGTCGGACTCCCTGAGGGCACTGAGGGCAATAATCCGACATTGGTGTTTGAGTCATGGCTACCAAAAACTGTAAATATTGAAATGAAGATGGGACGGATTAAGCTGGAGAGGGCGCAGCATTCCCTCTCTCCCAGGTCTACTCCGCTGGGAAAACCACGACCTGTCCTGGTGGGATTTCACAACTTTGTGGATAAACAGTGCATGATGTATGCATCGAGGGAGATGGGAACACGGGGCCTAGCAGTGGAACAGGAAAACACAAAGGTGATGAGATTTCAAGACTCCTCTGCAGCGATAATCTGGAGGCAAAAAGGGTTTGATGATGCGAAGAAACGTCTGCGATCTGGGAGCTGAATACAGCCAGCTTCATTCAGAGTCCCATACCGTGGCTCCACTAAGACCTTTCAACATCCAGCTGAAGTGCATCAGTACACTGACTCGCTGGATCTGACAGCCGTGGTAACAAGTGAATATCGGACTGACTTAAAATTTTGACTTATGCAGTAGGTTGGGTTTTTTTTAATTTTACTTATCTTCCTTTGTTTTTTTGCTGGACTTTAAAGGGAAACATGCTATAAGATAGCTAGACAACCTGCTTGTACTGGTATGTGGTGCCACCTCTTGGCTTTGGTGATTAATTGACCGTTCCTTTTACTGCAGTAAGAGGGCCCTGCCACTCTTTAGTTTTTTGGGGTTTTTTTAACTGAGAGAGCAAGGACTTCAGGAAGAACAGACAGGACCACACTTTCCTCCTCATAAATGGTGACCGCGTGGAAAACGTCCCTGGGACCACCTGTTTGACCTGCTTCCCTCTGGACGACGGTTCGGCTCGACCAGGTCCCACACCTCCAAACAGTTTCTTCCCCTGGGCCATCCGAACTGCCTAGTCAGAGGCCCCACCCCCCTCCCTCTGAACGCTCACATGCTCAGAATTGAGAACCTTTTAACTGCCACAGCAGCTCACCTTTCTTTGCACTCTTCACTTTCATGTTCATTGACCCATCCATGAAACCATCCACCCATCCATCCATCCATCTTCTACCGCTTTTCTAGAGGTCTGGGTCGCGGAGGCAGCAGTTCAAGCAGAGAAGCCCGGACTTTCCTCTCCCCAGCCACCTGCTCCAGCTCTTCAGAGAGAATACCAAGGCGTTCCCAGACCAGCTGGGAGACATAGTCTCTCCAGCGAGTCCTGGATGTGCCCCGGGGTCTCCTCCCAGTGGGACGTGCCCGAAACACCTCAAGTGGGAGGTGTCCAGGAGGCAATCTGTGAAACCACTGCTATCTATATTTTCCATAATCCTTGGGCCATCCATCCATCCATCCATCTTCTACCGCTTTTCCGGAGGTCCGGGTCGCGGAGGCAGCAGTTCAAGCAGAGAAGCCCGAACTTCCCTCTCCCCAGCTACCTGCTCCAGCTCTTCAGAGGGTATACCAAGGCGTTCCCAGACCAGCTGGGAGACATAGTCTCTCCACCGAGTCCTGGGTCTGCCCCGGGGTCTCCTCCCAGTAGGATGTGCCTGAAACACCTCAAGTGGGAGGTGTCCAGGAGGCATCCTAATCAGATGCCCATACCACCTCAACTTACTCCTTTCAATGTGGAGGAGCAGCGGTTCTACTGTGAGCCTCTCCCGGATGACTGAGCTCCTCACCCTATCTCTGAGGGTGAGTCCAGCAATCCTACGGAGAAAGCTCATTTCAGCCGCTTGTATCCGCGATCTCATTCTTTCGGTTATTACCCAAAGCTCGTGACCATAGGTGAGAGTAGGAACGTAGACTGACTAGTAAATCGACAGCTTTGCCTTAGGACTAAGCTCCCTCTTCACCACAACAGACCGGTACAACGTCCGCATCACTGCAGATGCTGCTCCAATCCGTCTGTCGATCTCTCGCTCCATTTTCCCCTCACTCGTGAACAAGACCCCAAGATACTTAAACTCCTCCACTTGGGGCAGGAGCCTGTCCCCAACCCGTAGAGGACAATCCACTTTTTTCCTTGGGCCATTTTCCTCAATTGTGTGTCTGCACTCTGCACTCTTATGTACATAGCTCCACCCCTGTAGTCACTACCATACCTGTGTATATTTCCATAATCCTGGGCTATTTTTATTTCATTTTTATTCCAGTCGTGTGTTTAATCGTGGGTTCTGTAACCGTGTTTCATCTAGTCGTTCTCTCTTACTTTACTGCGCAGTGGCCTGGTGGAGCACCCACAGTTTTGTTGTACTGTCCTACTGTACAATGACAATAAAGCCTATTCTGTCCTATTTTGTTTTATTCTATGAATGCCAGTGTTAGGCAAGGTGCACCTTAAGTGTACTTATTTTTGTTTTGTTTGTTGTCATTTGGAGATTTTTGCTCGGCTCACTTTTCTTTTGTATGATGTAACAAGGTAAAGGCAGTTCAAGCACTCAGGAAATATTTTATCCCAATTTGAATGACAAAGCAAACATTGAAGCTGTGTTCTTGGAATGTTAATGGCATACCTGTTAAACGGAGAAAAGCTCTGACTTATCTTAAAAGGGAGGAGGTTCATATTGCTCTGCTACAGGAGACCCACTTAAGATTAGATTAGATTAGATTCAACTTTATTGTCATTACACATGTATGAATACAAGGTAACGAAACACAGTTTAGCATCCAATCAGAAGTGCAAAGGACAGCAGTGCAGTATATACGGTAATTAACAGTATGTGCAATTTAAGCAAATATATGCAAATATATGCAGCAGTGCAGAAAGTTAAAAGTACTGTTATGTGCAAATAATGTGCAATAAGTTAGATGTAGTTTTGTAGTTATGCAGTTATGTACAGGTGAGGATGGTAAAAGATGATTGTAAGAGAGTCAGCGGGGAACTAAGTTCAATAACGTGACAGCTGTTGGAAAGAAACTGTTCCTAAACCTGCTGGTTCTAGTCCGAAGGCTTCTGAAACGTCTTCTGGAGGGGAGAAGCTGGAACAGTCCATGAGCAGGATGGTTGGAGTCCCTAAGAATGCTGCGTGCCCGGCGCAGACATCTTTTCCTGTAGACGTCCTCTATAGCTGGAAGTGGAGTCCCTGTGATGCGTTGGGCGGTTTTCACCACCCGCTGCAGCGCCTTGCGGTCAGCTACAGAGCAGCTCCCATACCAGACTGTGATACAGTTGGTCAGGGTGCTCTCTATCACGCAGCGGTAGAAGTTGCCCAGGATGTCAGTTGACAGATGGTTCTTCTTCAGTGTCCTCAAGAAGAAGAGGCGCTGATGGGCCTTCTTGATCAGGCTGGTGGTGTTCACTGACCAGGACAGGTCCTCTGAGATGTGGGTCCCCAGGAATTTGAAGCTGGGGACACGTTCAACAGCTATGCCATTGATATGGATTGATATGGATGATATTAAATGATACAGAACACCTCAAATTACAACAAGAGGGGTTTGGACAAGTTTTTTTTGTTCATTCACATCAAGGAGTAGGGGTGTGGCTGTTTCATTTAGTAAAAACCTACCATTTAAACTTGAATGCTGTATTAATGATGTCGGGGGGCATTACTTAATTGTGATAGGGGTGTTATATGGAAAAGAGATGGCCATCTTGAATGTTTACCAACCACCAGACCATCCAGGTGACTTGATTACCACTGCATTCCTTAAATTGTCCAATCTCAATGTCAGAAAAACGTTGGTTGGAGGGGATTTTAATTGTCATTTAAGTCCCACTTTGGACAGATTCCCCCAAGTAAACAGACCATTTCTCCCCAAGCGAAGGCTATCAGCGCTCGATGTGAAGATTTAGATTTTGTTGCTGCATGGAGGGCTTTGCATCCAGCAGAGAAAGAGTTCTCGTTTTTCTCAAAGGTTCATAAGTGCCACACAAGAAGAGATTACTTCTTTACGCCAAAAATGCTGTTACTGTCAATTATCAATAGCTCCACAGGTAATATAACTGCATCAAGCCATGCTGCGATATTTATCCAATTTAACCTTAACAATCCACCAACTCAAACTAGACATTCGAGGTTTAACTCTAATTTTGAAGGATCACAAATTTATTTCTAATTTTACAGATGAATTTAAGGCGTTTTTGACTATTAACTCATCCTCCACAGACGACCCAGCATTGTTATAGGAAGCATCCAAAGCATTTGCAAGAGGTCTCATAATTTCTTACACAGCAAGCAAAAGACGCCGGCAGGCCGAACAAAGACAAATTCTACAATCTAAACTCAAAAGTGCAGAGAAAGACTATGTTAGCAATTCATCTCCAGTAAAGCTTAAAGAAATTACGGCGCTCCGCTCCTCGATAGACTCTCCTTACAAAAGAAGCGGAGAGAAAAATTAGATTCGCTAAACAAAAAATATTTGAGCATGATGATAAAGCAGGTAAAACCTTAGCCTACCTTACAAAGAAAAAAGCAGACTCCAATAACATCTCCTCTATTACAGATTGCCATGGTAACCAAGCTTTCAATACTCCAACCATTAATGATACATTTCGGAACTTTTATGAACGTTTGTGTACTTCAGAGCTGCAAGTTAATGCCCCAGAGTTGATGGACAGTTTCTTTTCTTCATTTGATCTACTCAGCCTCTCAGATGATCAGAAATCTCCTCTCAATGCTCCCATATCTAAGGAAGAGGTACTGCATGTGATTAGGGGGATGCAGTCTGGACAGGCACCTGGACCGCATGGTCTCAGCAGTGAATTTTATAGAGTTTCAAAACCTCTTAATAGATCCTCTGCTTAATATGTTTAACGACTCTTTTGAAAAGGGTCTGTTACCCATGTCCCTGAGGGAAGCCAATATCTCCCTAATCTTAAAGAAGAATCAACTGGCTGGAGATTGTGCCTCCTATAGGCCAATCTCATTATTAAATGTGGACCTGAAGCTTCTCTCGAAGACACTTGCTACACAGCTAGAGGACTTACTCCCCTTGCTGATCAAAGAAGACCAAACTGGCTTCATTAAAGGTCGCAGTTCATGCAGTAATATGCGTAGGTTAATGAACACAACAGTCTTTTCAGCAGCCGTCACTGGATGGCCTGGTTATCTCACTTGATGCTGAGAAGGCATTCGATCATGTTGAATGGCCTTATCTGTTCCACACTTTACACAAATTTGGTTTAGGTGAACAATCTACCAGATGGATTAAGCTTTTATATAACAACCCTCTTTCTGCTGTACTCACTAATGGCTTGTGATCTTCCAACTTCCAGATTAGCAGGGCTACCCTCTCTCACCTTTTTTGTTTGCACTGGAAATGGAACCCCTGGCTGAGGCAATAAGGACAAACCCCAGTATACATGGTTTATCTATAGTGGACAAACAATATAAAATTACTCTGTACGCAGATGATGTGTTGATTGTTCTAACCAGGGATGAGACATCCACTCCAACCCTTATTGATGCTATTAATAAATTCTGTGTTTTTTTATGATACAGAATAAACTTCAGTAAATCAGAAGCAATGCCTCTGGGCATCCTAAGAGAAAAACCTAAAATCCCATCTCCCTTTCCTTTCAAATGGTCTCCTCCAAGATTTACAGTGGCGTGAAAAAGTGTTTGCCCCTCCCTGATTTCTCTTTTTTTTTTGTCACACTTAAATGTTTCAGCTCATCAAACAAATTTAAATATTAGACAAAGATAACACAAGTAAACACAAAATGCAGTTTTGAAATAAAGGTGTTTATTATTAAGGGGAAAAAATCCAAACCTACTTGGCCCTGTTTTTAAAAAAAAAAGTGATTGCCCCCTAAACCTAATAACTGGTTGGGCCACCCTTAGCAGCAACAACTGCAATCAAGCGTTTGCGATAACTGGCAGTGAGTCTTTTACAGCGCTGTGGAGGAATTTTGGCCCACTCATCTTTGCAGAATTGTTGTAATTCAGCCACATTGGAGGGTTTTCAAGCATGGACCGCCTTTTTAAGGTCATGCCACAGCATCTCAGTCACACACCTTCCAAAAAGTTCAACTTTTGTCTCGTCAGTCCACAGAGTATTTTCCCACAAGTCTTGGGGATCATCAAGATGTTTTCTGGCAAAACTGAGACGAGCCTTTATGTTGTTTTTGCTCAGCAGTGGTTTTCGTCTTGGAACTCTGCCATGCAGGCCATTTTTGTCCAGTCTCTTTCTTATGGTGGAGTCATGAACACTGACCTTAACTGAGGCAAGTGAGGCCTGCAGTTCTTTGGATGTTATTGTGGGGTCTTTTGTGACCTCTTGAATGAGTCCTTGCTGTGCTTTTGGGGTAATTTTGGTCGTCCAGCCCCTCCTGGGAAGGTTCACTACTGTTCCATGTTTTCACCATTTGTGAATAATGGTTCTCACTGTGGTTCTCTGGAGTCCTAAAGCTTTAGAAATGGCTTTATAACCTTTTCCAGACTGATAGATCTCAATTACTTTGTTTCTCATTTGTTCCTGAATTTCTTTGAATTGCAGCATGATGTCTAGCTTTTGAGGATGTTTTGGTCTACTTCTCTTTGTCAGGCAGGTCCTGTTTAAGTGATTTCTTGATTGAGAACAGGTGTGGCAGTAATCAGGCCTAGGTGTGACTACAGAAATTGAACTTGGCTTTCCAAAGATGTGATAAACCACAGTTAATTTATCTTTTAATGGGGGGTGGGGGGTCACTTTTTCACACAGGGCCATGTAGTTTTGGATTTTTTTTTTTTACCCTTAATAATAAACACCTTCATTTAAAAACTGCGTTTTGTGTTTACTTGTGTTATCTTTGTCTAATATTTAAATTTGTTTGATGATCTGAAACATTTAATTGTGACATACAAAAAAATGAGAAATCGGGAAGGGGGCAAACACTTTTTCACACCACTGTACCTCGGCTCACAGATACAATAATACAGAAGAAACATTCAGTTACAGCAAAATAAAAGACAGTAAAAAGCATACAACAGACTTATTATAATTTACATGATCCCTCTGGAGAGGATTGCAGAACTATGCAATCCTATATAGGGCATGAAAGGCTCCCATGTTCTATGAAGTACATTATCTTTATCCTGCAACATACATGTTAAATAGTCCAGTGAGACATATTCAAGTATGACTTTATGCCACTGTGTCTTCGATGGAACTTTGTCTGTTATCCACTTTAAAAGTAAGCACTTTCTTGCACAGAAAGTCAGTATTTTATATAGACTTCTTCTATATTTACACTGATAAAGCTGTTTGATATCCCAAGAAGCATATGGATTGGGTCACTTTCTAGATTTGAGCCTAGAATTGCATTAATTTCCTTCCCTATAATAAACCAATACCTCTGTATTTTCCTGCGGGACCCTAAATAATTAGTGAGAGTAGCTGTCTCTGTTTTACATTTTAGACAAGTAGGTGGAAGATCTTTGTTAAATTTATGATGCTATGATGGAGATATATGAGCTCTGTGTAAGATTTTAAGTGGAATAGCTTTTATTCTATTACTAACACTTAGCGAACATGCACTTCTCCAGGCATCATACCACTGGTCTCTATGATCTTAATTGGAGTTCTTTTTCCCCAACTTGCTTCAAGTAGCGGGTACCACTGCTGTCGTAGTCCCTGAGAGTATCATAGAATCTGCTTATTGATTCGGACTTCTGTGAGCAGAAAAGCAAATTCTCTATACGTATGTTCTGTTCTTGTTGAGGGGGAGGGTGTTGTGTCTTTATTTTAATTTTATTTTCTGTTGAGAAACATAAAAATTGAATAAATACTTGCTTACTTAATCTTCGCCTGGCCAGTTAAGTGGCCATTGTGGCCAATCGTCTGAAGGCAGGGCGATCTTGGGCTAGGGCAATGATGTCAGACAGAGATCTTATCATTGTGACCTGGGTCATCCAGGACATTCTGGGCCGACCTCGGGGGCAATGCCAGCCCTGGGCGGGGGGGGGGGGGGGGGGGGGCCTGCTTGGCCAATGTCCCATCTTCCAACTTGGCCACGTGACCGAGGAGCCGCAGCCTCCCTCTTCTGATGATGGTGGAGATAGGGATGGGGCAGCCAGCCCTCCTGTGAACCTCATCGTTTGTGGTGTGGTGGAACCATTGGATGATAAGGATGTTATGGAGGCAGGTCCAATGGAATGTATCCATATGGTGGATGGTTGTGGTGGAGAGGGTCCAGGTCTTGGTCCCATAAAGGAGGGTGGGGCTCACACAGGTGTTAAAGATCAACTGTGTGGACGTGCGGAATAAATACATTCATAAAAAAATATGTTGTTCTGCTGTCGTGGAGTTTTTTTTATATTAACAAATGTCCCTTATTGATCTGGTGAATAAATAAGGTGCAGAGTCAAAGATGCCTTTTCTGGGTATTTATTATTCCATCTTGGCAAAGAAGAGAAAATGTCATGCCGATGGGGGATAAAATTGGCTTTTTTCTGGTAAATTTGTCTTTTTTTCAGCAGATCTTTCATAACTTTATTTCTTGCAAATTTCTGTTTTTTTCCTTCTAAAATTGTAGCTTTTTCCATAAATGTTGGCTCAAATTTTCAGCTATTCTCATAAATTTGTTATATTTTTCCATTTTTTTTCCTCCACAGAAATTTTGTGACTTTTTTCCTTGTAAACCATGTGTACGTTTTCCTCAGAAAACTACAACAATTCCTCTAAATTTGTGAAATTTTTTTGCATAAAATTTCAGGTTTTCCCATTTTCTGCTTTCATGATCTTTTTTCTCATTAATGTGCAACCATTTTCCATAAAAATGTGTTACTTCTTGTCTTGGAAATTTGCAAGTTTTTTTCTCCAGGTCTCAGGGAGCCACTGGCTATGGTCAACAAAATTAACAATGTTCCTCGAGTTATTTTTACACGTACTTTTCCAGAGTCCATCAGTCTGGTCTCTTTAGTTGAGTAGCCTGCTAGCTAGCTACCTAACACCCGTTGGTTACTGCTACTTTTGTGTGCATCTAGAAAGCGTACACTACGAGGGTCTGAATCTCAATACTGGTGTAATGGAATATAAAAGCGAGCAAATGCAGCCAACAGGGCTAAGTGTTAGTATTAGCACTGAACATAAGAAGGCGGTACACGGCGACACCGCCAGGATGACAGAACCCATGCACAGCAACAGCAAATTATTTGCCTTTTTTTGCGATGGACTGGCGATCTGTCCAGGGTGTACCCTGCCTCTCGCCCAAAGATGCTGGGATAGGCTCCAGCCCCCCCGCGACCCGAAAAGGATTAAGCGGAAGAAGATGAATGAATGAATGAATGAATGAATGAAGAAGTGAAATTAGAACATTTCCCACAGAAACTTGAACGTTCCAGGACCCCCACACACACACACACACACACACAATTTGCTAAACAGTGAGCAGTTGTCAGAACACTACTGAAGGCAAGTTTATTTGTACAGCACATTTCATGTACAAGATGATTCGAAGTGCTTTACATAAAACATTAAAGCATTACGGCAAGTTGCAAAAGAAATACATAAGAATTTAAAAGCAAACTAAAACAGAAGGAAAAACCGAAACAAACTAAACTAGAGTAAAACTGGATTCATGCTGCATGTCTGCTCTCCGCATCCGCTTCACCGCAAGGCTTGTGTAACAAAAATTACGACATCACCTCTAGTCCGCGGACGTCCACGTGCATCCCAAATTTCCTGACCACGCGGCCTGACCATGTTGACTGTGCATACGTAAGATTGAACCTGTCATTCATGAGGTGGCACTACCAACACAGAATATAAAGTCAAAGTAAACAAATAAGACAGAGGAACAGAAAGATGAGAATAAACATACATGAATCATTTTGCAGTAGCAGCAGGTTGAGCGAAGAAGAGCACTGAAAAATGGTAATTCCTCATTTTCCTTGAAATGGTGCCATTGTTGTTGTTACAAAAAAGGTGTGTCGCTCTCGTGTTTGTAGCTGGTAAACAAAACTGGTGTGTTAGTGCATTTGTGCTACCTATAGGGTTGGGGCGAAACTGTAAATTGTCACTAGGTGGTGTGTGAATGCACAGCGGCCTCCCTTCTCTCTTCGTGTTTTGTGCCGTTTAGTGTTGTTTAAATTACGCCTAACTGTATATTCATGTGTTTAATGTGCATATATGATGCTGCGTACAAGCTACGGTCGCCACAGCCTTCTGGAGATAAGGAATATGTCCAAACATTACGTGCTGGACCAGAGTGTTACAGAGGAACTCTGTGGCATAGGACTCCTCTCCCAGACTTCCACACCCCTGGCCTCAACTGCTGTGTCCCATCCCAAATGGAGACACCGCAGACGGTGTGAGCAAAGACAAAAGAGAGGTAAACATGGAGGTGTCTGAACGAAGCTAGCCGCCAGCCCACACAGACTCCCAATTCATTCCCTCATTCTGGCCAACATACGCTCACTAGACCACAAAATAGACCACATACAGCTACTGAGAACTACACAATGTGATGCGCAGAACTGCTGTGTTTTAATCTTTATGGAAACGTGGCTAAATGACAATATTCCGGACTCTGCTATTCAGTTAGCAGGGCTAACATGCTATTGTGCGGATCGGGTGTTCGTGGAGTGAGGGAAAACCCAGGGTGGAGGCATGTGTGTTTACATCAATGACGCTTGGTGCTGAGATGCAACTGTTGTACACAGACACTGTTCTCCGTTGGTGGAATTTATGATCATCAAGGGCCGACCCTTCTACTTACTGAGAGAATTTACATCTGTCCTGCAAGTCACCGTGTATGTCCTGCCCACTGCCATTGGCAAGAGGAATAAAGCACTAAAGGAACTCAATCAGGCCATCAGTGAGACACAGACAGCGCATACAGACGGATTCCTCATCACAACAGGAGACTTCAACCATGCAGATTTAAAGGCCCTCCTACCAAAACTACACCAACATGTGGACTTTCCAACAAGAGGAGACAATTTGCTGCATCTGGTGTACACAATCGACAAGAAAGCATACAGAGCCTCCCTCCTCCCCCACCTAGGTCTCTCTGATCACATCGCCATCTTGCTAAGGCCTGCATACAGACCCAGAGTGAAAGCCATCAGACCAACAAAAAATAAGGTATGTGTATGGCCTCGGATGTGCTGAAAGACTGCTTCAGCTCTTCAGACTGGGACACTTTCAAGGAGCAGCAACTCACAATGAACACACAAACATAGAGGAGTACACTGAGGTTGTTGTAGCATACATAGCTAAATGCATTGACGATGTCACTCACTGCAAAACCATCACTGTTCATGCTAACCAAAAGCCATGGATGACAACAGAGGTCCACAGGCTCCTGAGAGCACAGGATGCTGCCTTCAGGGCCAGTGACACTGCAGGACTAACAACAGCTAAGGCCAACCTGTCCTGTGGTATCAAGGAGGTGAAACGACAGTACAGCAAGAAAATATCCAAACGCTTCAGCAACACCAGAGATGCATGTTCTTTCTGGCGTGGCATACAGACCCTCACCAACTACAAAGCTTCACATCAGACCTGTGTGAGTGGCATCACACTGCTTAACAACTTAAATGACTTCTTTGGCCGCTTTGAAGCACAAAACAATACATCAGCACAGGAGACCACTCCTCTCCCAGACGAGCAGGCTATAAGCCTGGATCCGGCTAGCGTGAGGAGGACCCTCTGCAGGATCAACTCACGCAAGGCAGCAGGCCCAGACAATGTACCAGGTCGTGTTCTGAAGGACTGTGCGAAGGAGCTCAAGAATGTCCTGGCCAACATCTTCGACATCTCCCTGAGTCAAGCTGTTGTCTTCACATATTTCAAGACTGCCACCATAATACCAGTCCCAAAGAAGCCTGTCTCATCCAGCTACAATGATTACAGGCCCGTAGCAATGACCCCCATTATAATGAAGTGCTTTGAGTGGCTGGTGATGCAGAACATCAAGTCCACCCTCCCTCCCTCTCACAGCCCATCTCAGTTTGCATACAGATCAAACAGATCCACAGAAGATGTCATCACTGCTGCTCTCCACCCAGCCCTCATTCACCTGGACTCAAAGAACTTCTATGTGCAAATGCTGTTCTTGGACTTCAGTTCAGCATTCAACACAATCATCCCCCAGCACCTGATACAAAAACTCAGACACTCGGGACTCAAAACCTCTCTCTGCAACTGGGTGCTGGACTTTCTCACAGGAAGGCCACAGAATGTGCGGGTCAGCAGCAACACCTCCCAGGCCATCACACTGAGCACAGGGGCCCCACAAGGGTGCATGCTCAGCCCGCTGCTCTTCACTCTGTTGAACCATGACTGTGTACCAGCCTACAGCACCAACCACATCATCAAGTTTGCGGACACAATGGTGGTGGGCCTCATCACCAACAATGAAGAGGCCAACTACAGAAATGAGGTGAGCCAACTGGTCCAGTTGTGTAAAGAAAATAATCTCTTCCTGAACGTGGGAAAAACCAAGGAGATTGTGATTGACTTTAGTAGAGGACACACACGGCATCCCCCTCTCATTATTGATGGAGCAGCTGTGGAGAGAGTGAGCAGCACCAAGTTCCTGGGGGTGCACATCTCTGAGGACCTTTTCTGGTCCAGCAATGCCACATCAGTGGCCAAGAAGGCTCAAACTCACCTCTGTTTCCTCTGCAAACTGAGGAGAGCACGAGTTCCCCCCCCCCCCCCGCCATCATGTGCTCATTCTACCGAGGCACCATTGAGAGCATCCTCACCGGCTGCATCACAGTGTGGTATGGAAGCTGCACCGCCTCCTGCCGGAAGATATTACAACGAACAGTGAAAGCAGCCAGCAAAATCATTGGTGCCCCTCTGCCCCCCTGTCAAACATCTACCATACCCGCCTCACCCGCAGACCCATCAACATTGCAGGCGGCACCTCCCATCCCTCACACTCCCTCTTCAGCCTTCTGTCCTTGGGGAAAAGGTATCGGAGCCTCCAGGCCCACTCCATAAGACTGCTAAACAGCTTTGTTCACCAGGCCGTCAGGACCGTGAGCTCTGCCGACTGCCCCCATCCCTGGACCGTAACACACTCACCCACACAATAACTACCTCAGCTGTTTGGACAGAAAGACTTGGCACACCATGTAATTACATCTGCTGCTGTATGTCTCTGCACCTTACTGCAACCATTTGCACAAATGCCATACCTGCTGCTGTCTATCTGTTATTGAAATATTGATCATGTGCAGTCCAATCTGAGGGAGGAGACCCCGGGGCAGACCCAGGACTCGGTGGAGAGACTATGTCTCCCAGCTGGTCTGGGAACGCCTTGGTATCCTCTCTGAAGAGCTGGAGCAGGTGGCTGGGGAGAGGGAAGTCTGGGCTTCTCTGCTCGAACTGCTGCCTCCGCAACTCGGACCTCCGGAAAAGTGGTAGAAGATGGATGGATGGATGGATGGACAGTCCAATCTGTCACTGTCTGCACCTACATTACCACATTGAACTTACAATTATGGGTATTACGGCTCCACTTTTTCTGTATATATGATTGCTGGGTTTTATCTTTTATCTTCATTTGCACTACGGGTAGCATTACTGTACATAGACTGCTGTTGTTGTTTTTCATCCTTACTCCTTTTGTTATATATTGCTCACACCACTAAGAGAGAGAGAAACGACATTTCAGTTCTCCTGTATGTCCTGTACGTATAGAAGTATTGACAAATAAAAATCTTTGAAATAACAGTTGTGCACATGTGTCAACTGCTTGACCTGGTAGACTAAAAAAGTGAAGCATATATGTTTTGTCTGAATATGAGTGAGCCGCGAGTCATCTTGTGCCAAAAATCCAACTGTACTTTATTGAGAACACACAGAATATATACAGCAGCCGCAGCCCACCTGATGTCATCCCGCAGGGCGGTTACGGCAAGCCCCAAGGGCCAAACTCACATATAATATACACAACTGCTTGTGTGCCGGCCTTGTCCAAAGCGGACACGCATCTCAGCGCATGAGAGCAGAAAAGTACCATGAATCCAGCTTAAGACAGAATAAGAAAGTTTTTAACCTGGATTTAAAGCAGCTAAGAGTTTCAGCAGCCCTGATGCTTTCTGGGAGTTTGTCCCACATGTGCGGAGCATCAAAAATGAACGCTGCCTCACCATGTTTGGTTCTTACTCTGGGCACAGATAGTAGACCTAACTCTTACAACCTGAGGACTCTGGGTGGTTCATAATGGACCAGAAGATCTGAAATCAGACTTTACGTGGGTCTCATCTCCCGCAGATAACAGCACATTTCTCCAGGATGTCAATTTTCATCTCATGACATCGCTGATGTCACACCAACGCGTTGGTCAGCCCAGAAATGAGTGATGCAGGCTGCTATTAAGACTCACTGGTATTTTTAAACTTTGTCGCTCCGTGTCAAACTCAGCACAGATTGTAGGTGGAATGCACCGATCTATGTAGTCCAGTGGTTGCTGCTCTTTTTCCTCTGTTACAACGGAGAGGACTGCAAAACGCACCCAACATTTTTTTTTCATGCTGGCGCTGCACTATTTGTTTGTGTGCACAGGCTGCACTTTTGTGTGTCAGGTTTAGCACCACACATATATGTTTATAGGAATATGTTTTTATTTTGGAAGGAGTGGCCATGGAAAAAAGAGGAGCAGAGGATAAGTTAATAGGAGTTGAACCGGGATGCAAAGATTGCTCCTCACCGAACCAGGACAGGCTGAACAATCAGAGCTGCTGCAGGCTCTGAGGGTGTGACTGAAAAAAGGATCACTCTGTCGCTGTGATATTTGTGTAATTGTGACACACACGCTAGTCTGCTGCAGTGTTAATTTCATTGACGAATAATTTTCGTCATAGTCTTTGTCAAAGTTTTTTTCTGACAAAAACAAGAAGTTAATTAAATAAAAAGTGATTCATGAAGCTAAAATTCTGACTAACTGTATTGACACTTTTCATCAATGAATAAAAACAAAATGAAAAATGTTCCAGAGATCAGATCTAATCAGAATGGTTTGAAACGAGAGTGATTTTTACAGCATAGATTAAAAAAGAAAAAATTGCTGGATATATCCAGATTGTGGTCTGTTGTCACTCACCACGCATTTTTTCCCTGGCTGCAGTGTGAAGGGGGGTGACCCGCGGTGGAGACGATCCACGACTTCTCCTATACTGGGCTCACAGTGAAGCCCAACTCAGTTCATGGCGGGTTCATTTAGCTCCATGGGGCGACAAAGAGAAAGACAGGCAGCTGGCAGCAGACACCGGCTCCTATTCTCAGCTACACGCAGTTGCACTAATATGAGTTTTCTTACAACAGAGAAAAAAGTGACCTGAATTTATTGGTTATATATTGCTGTGGAGAACAAATGAAGCTTCTTCTAAGGTTAACTAAACCCCAAATGTATAGGCTATTTTTCTGGTCTAGTCCTGGGGTGTCAAAACTGGCCCTTTAGTTTGTACATTGTGATGAGTCTGTTCAGGTATTAGGATTGATTAACACTGATGACTGATTTAGAAATGTCTGTAAATTTAAAATAATTTCTAGATCTTGACAAGCTGTTTTTATCATAACTAGTGCAGTGTCCGGTTACATGACCATACAAGGAGTTGTTCAGTACTCCTTATCAGGCGTTTGAGGTCAGGAGTTCTCAACAACTCCTTATAAGGTCTTCTAAGGAAGATCCAGTTCTGGAGCTCGGATCAAGCCCAAATGTTTATCATTTTATCCCACCGGCCTCCAGAGCCTGCCCTGTAAGTTTCTGCCCCCAACTCCCAGCTGTTATACCTTTTCCGCCTCTGTGTTCATTTAATGGCTCCCCTATGGACGTTCATTAAAAATTTCCCCTCCTAAACTTCCACATATCTGGGGAGGCTGAAATTTGGGGATGCACACTCTTGTAACCTTAGCAAAGGACTTATAAAATCTGAGGTCAGTCTCACGAACAGTTCGAGAGATATGTGAGGAACAGACAGGCAGACAGATACACTGACAGAGATTCCTTGCAATTATAGATAGAAGTGAAGCTGGGAGACTACGTCTCCAGCAATGTCATCACTGACTATTAATATCACTGCAGTAAAACCAAACGACTCTCTACGCCACACACGTTAGTTTATAGAGTGAGTAATAGACACAGCCGCTGTTTTCCTGTTTAAGACGTAACATTTTGACATGTTAATTATTCATATAAGTGTTTTCTTTCTTTGCTGCCTCAGCAACATGAATGGGGACTGATTTTTTTTTTAATTGTGTGAGATACCGTGTCATTGGCCAGCCCATGGCCCAGTAAGACCATTTTTAAAAAATAATGTACCAGCAGGAAGGTGTTGGTGAAATCTGAAAAATGCTTAGTCAGCATCTTTCTCTCCATGGGTCCTTTGGTGCCTGGCTCAAGGGTGGTTATGTTTGTCAGTTCACAGTGAACATTGGCTGTATTGTATAAGATCAGGATTCTGCAACCTGTGGCTCTGGGGCCCACATGTGGCTCTTTTGTCCTTAGCCAGTGGCTCCTTGAGGAAAAAAATGCACATTTTCCAAGAAAAGAAGCAAAAATTTTGAAGAAAAAAAAGGTTACACATTCATGAGAAAATATAATAAAATGCAGAAACCTGAAAATTTATGCAGAAAATTTTGCAAATTTAGGGGGAAAAAAGTCAAAATTTTATTAGGAAAACATATCCAAGAAATTGCAAGAAAGTTTTTTGAAAAGAAATCACAAATTTCCAAAAAGTTGGAACTGTATTAAAAGAATGTGACAAAATCCTGTAAAAAATGATGCAGTTTTACCCATGATAGACAAATTTATGAAGAAAAATACAACAAATTTATGGGAATAGCTGAAAATGTATGCCAAAAATATTTTTAAAAATGAAAAATTTCCAGGAAAAGCTACAATTTTATTAGAAAACCGTCACAAATTTATGTGAAAAATGCTGTATTTTTACCTGAAAAGGAAACACGTTTATGAGAAACGCAGAAGATTATGTAAAATATATAAAATAATAATAATAATAATAATAATAATAACGGATTGCATTTATATAGCACATTTCAAGATACCCAGAGTGCTTTACATTGAGTCCATTATTCATTCACTCCACAGACAGAAAAAGTTGCAGATCTATGAGAAAAAAAGTTTTAAAAAAATGCAAGAAAAAACTTGTAATTTTTGTCAACAAAAGTTTCAAATTTATAAGAAATAAGTTGAACATTTTTGAGGAAAAAATTGCAAGAAAAAAGCTGCAAATTTTTTAAAAAATTTGCAAATTTACAAGAAAAAACTGAAAATTGAGGGGGGAAAAGTTGTAAATTTAACCTCTTAAAATTCTGGTGTTCCGTTTCAAATTCCCTACTGCCACTCAGTAAAGAATGTGATTTTCGCTATATAAGTGCAGGTTAGTTAGTTAGTTAGTTAGTTCTTTGTGTATGCTAAATTTTGGGAAATTGGCTGGAATGCTATGGGTGAATGGAGTCCTTATCGGTGGATTTTCAGAGGAATGATGGGCTCTTGGTGCGAGGAGTATCAGCAGTTCAGCAGCCTCTCACTCAGGTATCGGGTGTCGGGCAGTGATGTCTGTTTGTTTGGATTCAGCACTGAGCTGAATCCTCTTCTAATGCTGCCATATTAACACCCAGACTGATGTTATTTATAGAATCTCTGTCACTCTGTCCTGACCATGCATTTAAATCAGGGACTTTTCTATATTTGAATCAGCTGGAAAGTTGGCATGTTTGTAAACATTTTCATGTATGATGGCGGAAGCAGGAGCTACTACAGCGATCATATCAGTAAACATTTGTTACATTTGTTATATGTTTTTAAGTCATTTTTTTTTTAATCTGAAGCAAATCTGGAGCAGAAAGTTCAGCTAGTGCAGCAAAGAGCAATTTGTGCTTAAGATAAAAAAAAAATGCTAGCATTATAAACAAATGCAAAGCTATCCACCTTATTCCTAGGCCCCATGATGTCTTGTGTGAATTATGGTAGCAACTTCGGGTACTAGTTTAGAACATGTGGTTGTCACTGAAACGGGACACTTTTCCTTGTTAAAAAACAATGACTTCAGCATCAGAAATGCGGGAACACGGCCTCTTGCACCTCAAAAACAGTAACATAATTATACCACTTCCCACGACTATCGAGGGATGTGAAGATGACCTTAAAAAGTGGCCTCATACACAGTAGCTCCGTTTGTTAGCGCCACTGCTAAGATGCTAACGCTATAAACAGATGACCCGTGTTGGCAAAATGAGTCACTTTGAGGACATTTTCAAAACTGATGTAACGTTATTTCCATATTCTGTAATGAAAGACCTTCAAAGTGATATTTAATTTGTAGGAAGTGCACAAAAACTGACCCAGAAAAAGATGATTTGTTTATATTTTAGCTAGGTTGAAAACTCATGTTTGATCAGTCGGGAGTTATGTCTTCCGCAAAAACATAGGCATTTTTAGAAAGTACGATTTCTAAGCTTTCCAATGACACCAGGCACTCATGGGGTTTTCCCGGGACTTGCCGCTAGCAAACAAAGAGAGTCATGATTTATGACTTCTCTGCCTGTACTCATAATGACGCGGTGCACATTCCAACCAGCACGTCTCTCCACCGCAATAAAGTCTGCTGCATTTTGTTAAAATATGTTGGACATAATCAAATTTACCTTAGAGCAGACGTACGCCACAACACCGTGCTTGGATGTTGTCTGTCACCGTGTGGTGAAAAGCCTCCATTTATCCAGTCTGGCACAACCAGGAACACCAGCAAGTACCAGAACTACACAAAAACATTCAAAAAATACAAAAACTAGAAGAGCTGAAATTAGCTGCCACTTGAGTGCAAAACACATATGTGGACTATACATTAAAAAGAATTTGAAAAACTTTTAAAAACGCTATTATAAATGCACCTGCTACTCCACTCTTACTGACTGATTTAACACTAGGTCAGCTGAAACCGGAAGCTCCGCCCATAATTGTTCCTATAGTGGCACCTCCAGGAATAATGTGTTGCTAACTATCACCTGCTAACTGTTTTCCTCATGGTTATACAAACAGAGCTTGAATCCCTTTTCCTGTTTGCTTCTATGAACAGGGAACTGATGTCAGTGATGCAGCGGATATAACAGCCTTCACACAATTATGTCCGTCTTTTTGGTCCTCCGTCTGCTTTCTGCTGGAACCTGCTTCCTTTTTTTCTTCCTTATAACGTTCATAGGAGGAGTTATTCAGACTCTCTTTGGGCTCCATCAACTTTCAATGGTAAAACTTTTCAAATGGAAAAAAACATTGGATTTTTAAAATACTAAATTAAACTATTTGAGCTTTTAGGCTAACATTGTTCTGCTTTAAGCCATTTTACCTTTTAAGCAAGCATGTTGAGGTTTTAAGCTTTTGTTTAGCATTTTAAGCTAATTTGCTTCATCTTTAACTGTTTCAGTTTTATACTACTATTGTGTGAGGGGTTAAAAGTTTCAAATCTACAAGAAAAAAGTTACAAATTTACAGGAAAAAAGTGACAAATTGCAAGAAAATTTTTCAAATTTTTGAGAAATAATTTGTAAATTTAATGGAAAAGTTACAAATATTTAAGAAAAAAGTTTTTAAAAATTACTGGAAAAGAGTTGCAAATGTTTGAGAAAAAAGTTTAAAAAGTACAAGAAAAAAAATCATATTTTTGAGAAAAAAGTTGCAAATATTTGACAAAAAAGTTAAAAAAAAAATTACAAGACAAAAATGCAAATATTTGAGAAATTTAAAATTTACAAGAAAAAATGCAAATTTATGAGATGAAAGTTGCAAATATAAAGGAAAAAAGTTACAATTATTTGAGAAAAAGGTCAAAAATTTGCAAGAAAAAAGTTGCAAATGTTTGAGAAAAAAATCTAAAAATTTACAAGAAAAGTTTGCAGATTTTTGAGAAAAAAAAGGTGCAAATTTTTAAGAAAGAAGTTGCAAATTTTTTTTAGAAGTAGTTGCAAATTTGCAAGAAAAAAGTTGTAGATGGTTGAGAAAAAATTTTAAAAACTTACATGAAAAATTTGCAAATTTTAGAAAAAAGTTGCAAATTTTTGAGAAAAAGTAAAAAATTTACAAGAAAAATGGCAAATTTTTGACAAAAAAGTTGCAGGTTGATGAGAAAAAGGTTGCAAATTTAAAAGAAAAATTTCAAATTTAATAGAAAAAATTTGAGAGAAAGTTAAGAATTTACAAAAAAGTTTTAAATTTAAAGGAAAAAGTTACAAATATTTGAGGAAAAAAGTTTAAAATTTGCAAGAAAAATTTGCAATTTTTTGAGAAAAAAGTTGCAAATTCAAAAGAAAAAGTTGTGTTTGAGAAAAAAAAATTTAAAAATTACAAGAAAAGATTGCAAGTTTTGGGGGGAAAAGGTGCAAATTTTTAAGAAAGAAGTTGCAAATTTTTTGAGAAATAGTTGCAAATTTTCAAGAAAAAAGTTACAGATATTTGAGAAAAAAAGTAAAAAAAAATTGCATGAAAAATTTGCAAATTTTTGAGAAAAAAGTTGAACATTTTTTAGAAAAGGTTATAGGTTTTTGAGAAAAAGTTTTAAAAAGTGTCAAATTTTTTGACAAAAAGGTTGCGAGTTGATGAGAAAAAAGTTGGAAATTTAAAGAAAAGTTTCAAATTTACTTGAAAAAGTAAATATTTGATAAAAGGTTAAGAATTTACAAAAAAAAAGTTAATTTAAATGAAAAAGTTACAAAAATTTGAGAAAAAAGTTAAATTTACAAGAAACATTTGCATTTGCAAATTTTTGAGAAGAGTTGCAAATTTACAAGAAAAAAGTTGCACATTTTTTCAGAAAAACATTGCAAATTCAAAAGAAAAGTTTCAAATTTACAGAAAAACGCTGCAAATCTAGGAGCCAAAACTGTAACTCCGCCCCCTGCTGCTGCTACAGTGAGTTATCTCGCCACAAACATCCATCCATCTCCCCTCGTTTCCTCTCTCTGAGTATCCGCGCCGCGTCTCTCCTCCGGCTCCGCCGCCGTATGTAATTTATCCTCGCCAACACAAACGGCTTCACTGTAAATAGAAGCTGTTAAGCTCGCCTGCTGCCGCCGCCGCTCTCCACTTTAATAGAGCCTCTCTTTGGTTATGTAATGATTAAATAGCTGACCGGGCCGTTAATGGCCTCCTAAATCACCCCGACCAGCGCCTCCTTCTCGGGTCTTAAATCAGTGAGGGAGGAGGCGCCGGTCAACAGCCAAGGTCAGGGGGGTCTGGAGCGTTTGTGTTCTGGCTGGTTCTGTAAGCATCAGGGTTGATTCGTCAGGTTTTTCCTGGGGAATTTTCACGTTTGTTCCGGTCCAGGTGTTGTCTGCACAGCTGTTGTGTTTTATGTGGCGGCGGTGACCCTGGTAACAGATGTGCAGGTGCCGGCCGCAGACTCACAGGTGTGGGGGGAGACGCTTTGATTTTTACACCTCTGTTGTCAGAGCGTCAACATCAAAATGAACGGCTTCCCAGAGCGAAGAGCAGAGGCTTTCTGTCATCAAAATGACAAATATTGTTATTGATTTTATCTTTAAATGTCCACAGATTATATAAATGTTGTTTAGCTTCTTCATAATATGTCATTAATTATAGGAGGGTTTTAAAGCGCACGTATAGATCACATTTTAAGACATTATTAACCCCTGAGCATTCCAGCCAATTTTTCAAAAATTTAAAACTTTTTCTACAAATTTGAAACTTTTCTTTTAAATATGCAACTTTTTCTCATCAATTTACAACTTTTTTCTTGTAAATCTGCAATTTTTTCTCAAAAATTTTAACTTTTTTCTTGTAATTATGCAACTTTTTTCTGCTCAATTTGCATTTTTTTTTATAAATCTGCAATTTTTTTGAAACCTTTCTTTTAACCCATTACCATTCCAGCCAATTTCCCAAAATTTAGCATGCAAACGTCCTGCTAGTGGAACACCGGAATTTTAAGGTTAAATTTGCAACTTTTTTGTCCTTGGTTTATAATTTTTTGTCAAAAATTTGCTACTTTTAAATGTGCTGTAGAGGGTGTAAGGGAAGGATGTGGAGGCGAGGCACGAGCGTAGGTCGTCACAGGTTCTTTATTGACCCTCTAACATAAATGCAGCCGGTGGACCCCAGCGTTGCCCGCTGGGGCCCGGTGTCTGGTAGGAGAGTTTTTGCATTTTTTTCTGAGGCATGTATAACAAGCTCTTTTATACAGTTATACAGACAGAGAGAATGCATGGCACATTAGCATAGTGATATACATATCAGTCAATACATATCATTAGCATGACATCAGCTAGTGCCCTGCCCGGACGTCTTCTCCGAGGACATATACATAACAGTCCCGTCTGATTGCCCCCTGGGGCTCTCTGTCCATATGTAAATTGTCCTCCATTTCCTCCAGCTCTGATGAGTGTGAGATAGTGTTCGTCCACAGTGTGCAGGGTCACCACAGTGCAACTTTTTGCTTGTAAATCTGCACCTTTTTTCTCAAAAATGTACAACTTTTTCTTCTAAATCTGCAACTTTTTGTAAAATATTTGCAATTTTTTTCTTGTAAATCTGCATTTTTTTCTCAAAAATTTTAACTTTTTTTCTTGTAAATTTGTAACTTTTTTGTTCTTCAATTCACAACTTTTTTCTTGTAAATTTACAACATTTTTGTCAAAAATTTGCAACTTTTTCTTGTAAATCTGCAACTTTTTTCTCAAATATTTGCACATTATTTCTTGTAAATCTGCAACTTTTTTCTCAAAAATTTTAACTTTTTTTGTGTAAATCTGCACCTTTTCTCATCAATTTGCAACTTTTTTCTTGTAAATCTGCAACTTTTTTCTTATCAATTTGCATAATTTTTCTTATAAATCTGCAACGTTTTCTCAAAAAATTGCAACTTTTTTCTTGCACATCTGCAACTTTTTTCACAAAAATGTGCAATTTTTTCTTGTAAATCTGCAGCTTTTTTCTTATTAATTTTCAAAATTTTTCTTATAAATCTGCAATGTTTTCTCAAAAAATTGCAACTTTTTTTCTTGCACATCTGCAACTTTTCTCATCAATTTGCAATTTTTTTCTTGTAAATCTACAACTTTTTCTCAAAACTTTTCTTTTAACCCCTTACCATTCCAGCCAATTTCCTTAAATTTAGCATACACAAAGAAAATCAAATTCTTTCTTCACTGATTGGTAGTAACTTCCCACCGGCGGAACAGCGGAATTTTAAAAGGTTATATGACATTTTGACATTTTTTCCTCAAATTTGTTATCATTTTAATTTCTTTGTATTTTTCCTCTTAAAGATTAAAATTTCTGTCAGAAATTTGTAACTTTTCCTACAAATTTTCCAGTGAATTTGTGACATTAGAAATAAATCAGACCGTAAATTTTATGGAGAAAACCATCCCCAAAGCATCATGCTTTGGGGATGGTTTTCATTGTAGTGATGTACAATGTTGTTTTTTGCCCAGTTTACTAGTATATGTAATAGTTACTAAAGCACTGTAGGTATGATGATGGGACTGTTTTATTTGTGCTAAACACATTTTGGAATTAGCTAAACAGGATGATTAGGATGGGAGATCCATTTATGATATGGCAATACCCAGTGCATCACATGATCATGATGGTGTCATATCATGTAGTCTATGGTCTTCCCACCCCTAATTATCACTAATGACCTAGCACTAGCTTAAGGAAAAAAAAAAAAACTTTAAAGCATGATGGTGCTACCACCATGCTTCATCATGGGTATGCCATTCTTTTGGTGATTTACACTATTGTTTTAGCACAAATATTGACTAGTATTTGAATTTTTTTTTTTGATCAATCCCTTCATTTTGAGTAAAACCCCTGTACTAGCTGAAGTACAACAGCACAGCCCTAAAGTATGATGGTGCCACCACCATGCTTGTGCCAGACATTTTATAACTTTTGGAATCATGGCCAAAAAGCTCAACCTCACATCATCACACCATAGTACACTTTACCATACATTTTGAGAAGACTTTGAAGGTTTTTGATTTTAATTTGACAGCTTAATCCATTGTCTGACATTTGAAGACTACATGAGGTTGTATCTTGTCATTTAAAACTTCTCCATCTGCCTGTTCACTCTTTTTTGTCTGGTTGTGTGATGTAATTATTCTGTGTTTGAAATGTTTTCCGACTAGAAGCACCAGCACATTATGCGCTTCACGGCTGCTGCTCATCTGCTAATTTTAAGAGTCTGCACTTCTGCCTCCATCCGTCTCTGTTGTCTTCTTGCTTATTTTCCTTTTTCTTCCCCTCTGTTCCCCAGCCTCGTGTAAAGATGAAATATATCACGCGTCTGCTTTTTGTTTGCACAAAAAAAAGGAGGATAAAATATGTGGCGCGTGTCCTTGTTAGCGGCGGGCACGCCATTCCTGCCGCGTAGTGAAGACGAACAGCGTGTCATTCAGTCAGGGAGAATGACTGAAAGGTCTGTCAGCGTGGAGGAAATTTCAAAGAATCCACAACAGAAAGTGAATAGATACGTTGGATATAAATGAATAAATAAATAAATATACTTGTGTGATGTATCCAGTAAAAATAAAAATGGCAAACAAACACAGGTGGCCATTTAGAGGAATTGTGGAGCAATAAATTCTGTAGGAAAATATGAAATATTAAAACTGTTTACAGAAGTAGAAATGACCTCTTGTACATGTGAGAATTTTCTTCGAACTTTATACTTTCTTTTTGGGGGTAAATTTTTGAGTTTTTATGTTACGGATGAATTTGAAACTGGCAAATTTGGGATGGTGTTTTGTTTTGGGGTTTTGTAGACCTTTTCGCATGAATTTTCAACTTGTTGTCAAAAATTTGCAATTGTTTTTACATGAACTTGCAACTTAAAGTTTCAAATTTACAGGAAAAAATATTACAAATGTATGGAAAAACATGGCAATTTTTTGAGAGAAAAAGCTAAAAGTTTACATTTTAAAATTTGCATATTTTTAGGAAAAAGGTTGCAAATTTGCAAGAAAAACTATTGAAAATTTATAAGAAAAAGTAGCAAAATTTTGAGAAAAAATTGGGAAAAAAGTTGAAAATTTACAAGAAAAAAATTAAATTTTTGAAGAAAGTTTCATATTATTAGGAAAAAGGTTTCAATTTTTTGTAAAAAGATACAAATTTACAAGAAAAAAGTTGCAAATTACAGGAAAAATGTGCACATTTGTGAAAAAAATGCAAATTTTTGAGGAAAAAAAAGGCTTAAAATGTACAATTAAAAGGTAGCATTTTTTAGGAAAAGGTTGCAAATTTTTGAGAAAAACGTTGCAAGTTTACAAGAAAAAAACGTGTAGCTTCTTTCTCACAAGTTTGTCACTGCTAACTTGAATTTGATGAAAAAAACTTTCAGAAAATTTTTAAAACATCCAAATTTACAAAAAGTCACACTATCAAAAGAAAAAAAAATTCATGAATCAAGACGGTTTATAAATTATTGGGAAAAATGAAAATGTATATCATGTTACAGAACCACCAATTCTAAAAATTGCAAAAATGCAAAAAAAAAAAAAATAAAAAAATTAAGATTTCAACTTTTTTTCTTTTTTGTTTCTTATAACATTATGGAAAATAATATCAGGACTGGCCTTATATTGAATGATATCAGTGACCACCTGCCGATTTTTGTTGTCTATCAATGTGATTATAAGAAGAAAAAGCATACCAAAAATATTAAATATAAAAGAATAAGAACCGAAGAATCAATGTATTTACTGACAAAGGAATTATTAATACAAGATTGGAAGATAGTTTATGATGAAAATGACATAAATAAAGCATATGATAATTTTTTACAAATATTTCAATCATTGTACAATAAAAACTGTCCTATAAAACAATACAGTGACAGACAACAAAAAAAATATTCCTTGGGTCACCAAGGGGTTAATAAATGCATGTAAAAAGAAGAATACATTAAACAATTCATTAAATGCAGAATGGTGGAAGCTGAGATCAAATATAAAAGATATAAAAATAAGCTTACTAATATAATGAGGACCTGTAAGAAAGAATATTACAACAGAATATTAGAGGATAACAAAAATAACTTAAGAGGAATATGGCAAGTACTCAATGGGATTATTAGTAATCGTCCTAAGAATGCTAATTATCCAGAATATTTTATTGAAAATGGCAATTTGATAAATAATATGGAAGATGTGGTCAGTGGTTTCAATAAATTTTTTGTAAACATTGGTCCTGAATTAGCAAAATCAATAGTGACACCAGAAACAAACTACAGTGGTTCTGTGAATGAAATAGAAGATAGAAATCCAAACACAATCTTTTTGGGTGCAGTTACTGAAAAAGAAATTATCGAGACTGAGTAAATTTAAGAACAAAAAATCAACGGACTGGAATGAAATTGACATGACAATAGTGAAAAAAGTAATTGAAGGAATTGTTAAGCCAATCACCCACATCTGTAACCTGTCATTTCAAACTGGTACATTTCCAGACAAAATGAAAATAGCAAAAGTAATACCTCTATACAAACAGGAGACAGTCATCGCTTCACAAATTACAGGCCAGTCTCTTTACTCTCACAATTCTCCAAAATACTTGAAAAAATCTTCACTAAGAGACTGGATGATTTCACTGAAAAACACAACCTCCTTACAGATAGCCAGTATGGTTTTAGAGCAGATAAATCTACATCAACGGTGGCGCAGTGGTTTAGCACTGTGGCAGCACAGTTTTACCCTCGGCCGGGGGATCGCGGGGATCATGAGATCGTGGGTTCGATCCCAGCCCCCGACCAACAGTGAGCTGTGTGGAGTTTGCATGTTCTCCCCGTGTTGCGCGGGTTTACTCCGGGATTTCTCCGGTTTCCTCCCACACACCAAAAACATGTAGGTTTAGGGCGCTCGCGCACGCAGCGACCAGCAGCCGGTGGCTTGTCACCAGACTGCAAACCAAGTCTACCTACGGGTACAAATAAGTAACAAAAAAAAAAAAAAAAAAAAAAATCTTTGGCACTGATCGAACTTATAGAAGAAATTACTAGTTGTATAGATTAAAAAAAAGGTTGCTGTAGGAGTTTTTATAGATTTAAAGAAAGCTTTTGACACCATTGACCACAGAATACTACTAAGGAAACTGGAAAGGTATGGGATAAGAGGGGTCGGACTGAGGTGGGTGGAAAGTTATTTAAGTAACAGACAACAATTTGTACAAATTGGTGAGCACAAATCACCCTTCATGGACATCACTTGCGGTGTGCCCCAGGGGTCAGTTTTGGGACCCAAACTCTTTATTTTGTATATAAATGGCATATGCCAAGTATCAAAAATTCTGAAATGTATTTTGTTTGCGGATGACACAAATATCCTTTGCACTGGTGAGAATTTGCAGCAGGTTTTAGAGGTGGTCACAACTGAAATGGAAAAGTTAACGCAGTGGTTCAACAAAAATAAATTATCTCTAAATCTAAAAAAAACAAAGATTATGTTGTTTGGGAATTGTAAAATAAATCATGAAATAATGGTAACGATAGATGATACCAGAATAGAAACAGTACAGGAAAATAAGTTTCTGGGGGTGACGCTAGACAATAAAATCTGCTGGAAACCTCACATCAGTCACATCCGGGCCAAGTTAGCAAAATGTATAGGCATACTGGGGAAGACAAGACACATCTTGGACTATAAATCATTGGTCTTATTGTACAATTCACTGTTTTTACCTTATCTTAACTATTGTGTAGAAGTCTGGGGAAACACCTACAAGACCAACCTACAGTCAATATGCACATTACAAAAAAGAGCTATAAGGATAAGAAACAATGTAGGATATAGAGACCTTACCAATTCGTTGTTTTTAAAGTCACATGTCATAAAGTTCATCGATTTAGTTAAATTTAATACAGCACAAGTAATGTACAGGGCAATTAATAATCAACTCCCAACTAATATACAAAAAATATTTAAAAAAAGAGACAATGATCATAATTTGAGAGGAGACTTAAACTTTACAAAACCCAAGATACAAACAACCAAGAAAAGTACACTACCGTTCAAAAGTTTGGGATCACTTAGAAATTTCCTTATTTTTGAAAGAAAAGCACTTTTTTTCAATGAAGATATTTTTAAACTAATCAGAAATACACTCTGTGCATTGCTAATGTGGTAAATGACTATTCTAGCTGCAAATGTCTGGTTTTTGGTGCAATATCTAGATAGGTGTATAGAGGCCCATTTCCAGCAACTATCACGCCAGTATTCTAATGGTACAACGTGTTTGCTCATTGCGTCAGAAGGCTAATGGATGATTAGAAAACCCTTGTGCAATCATGTTAGGTCTGCAATGCTGTAATTGCTGCAAATGGAGGATTCTTTGACGAAAGCAAAGTTTGAAGGAAAAAATTATTATTTCAAATACAAATCATTATTTCTAACCTTGTCAATATCTTGACTATATTTTCTATTCATTTTACAACTCATGGTGGTAAATAAGTGTGACTTTTCATGGAAAACACAAAATAATTGTCTGGGTGACCCCAAACTTTTGAACGGTAGTGTATGTGCATATCTATCTGTGGGGTGGATTTGTGGAACAGTCTGGAGCCGGAACTGAAACTATGTATAAACAGAAATCAATTCAAAAAGAGGTATAAACACCATTTGCTGAAAGGATATATGTTAGAAGGGTAGTATTTATATGTACGAGTCATTATGTTCACTCTGGGACATTATGGGACACTATGGAATGGTGGGTGGGACAGCACTGTGTATATCTGTGTTGTTTGAGGCTGGTTTTGATGTATGGACATCAATGTATGTTAGGATGGATGGGTGTTAATGTTGATTTGTAAAAAATACAGTAAATTGTTTACTTGGGGTCTTAAAGGTGGTAATTTGTATAAAATTCACATGGGTGTATTTATGAAAAAGAGGAGATGGAATTAATAAGTGTTCACTTCTTCCTTCTCCCTTTCGAACAGTGTATACTGTTACTTTATTGCATTTGTCATTTGTTTGTTTTTGTTATACTTTTTTTGTTCGAAATAAAGTATCTATCTATCTATCTATCTAAATTTGCAACTTTTTTCCTGCAAGTTTTCAGCTTTTGTCATGATTTGCCCCGCGGGGCACGTCAGAACAGGGTAGGGGTTCCAACGGAGTAGAGAAACCATCAGAGGTAACCATGAGGCACTTACAAGTAAGTGAATAGAGAAGCGGTCTTAAATAAGGCAGGCAATAAAACACAGCAAGTGCCATCAGGTGTGGAACACATGAGTGGGCAGGTGGAGCTAATTACTAGACATAAACGACTGAGCAGCACAAACAGGGTGATAACAAGGTGGAAGTGTCTGGAAACCGAGGTAGAGGGCTCCTGCCACAAAGAAACAAAATATGAATGTCAGAAACTAAATGCCAGTATAATAATCATCATCATCATAACAGTCTGTCGTGGGCGACAATGACTGTTTCATTTAGGTCTGATCAGATTCCTCCACACAGCTCTGTCCTTAGCCTTCCGCTGCCAGGAACTCTTGTCTATGTCCAACTTCTTCAAGTTTCTTTTTTACAGTGTCTTTAAATCTGAGCCTTGGTCTACCCTGATTGCGTTTGCCCTCGCATAACTGTGAGCAGAGTAACTGCTGAGGGAGACACTGGTGGTCCATCCTCTCAACATGTCCAAGCCATCTCAGGTTCGTCTGTATTAACATGTCCTCCATTGATGGTAGACCAGCTCGTTTCAACACTTCTATGTTGGTTATCTTATCTTGTGATTATTATAACAACAATAATCACAATAAGGACATGAATGCAAAACAGAACTAGTGACAGCTAGAAACACGTCCAAAACCAACATACAGTAAAATAAACACATAGCACTGGGAAAATACAGGAAATAATCAGAAATAAATTAAGAGCCTGAACACGGTGACACACTGCTCTCCACCTTGTGACAGAGCCCCTCATCCCAAGCGATGAATTCCAGACACCCCAGGGAATCATCAAAGAAAAAGAAAGGATTCCCCCCCCCCCCCAACAGGAGAAGAACAAAGAACCAACCTGGGAGGGTGGTGGGGGAACCAGGCTAGGAGGGACCAGAAAAACAAAACCCTGCTCAGGACCCACACCAGGCAAAACCCTAACCACCTAGGCCCCCTGGACAGTTCAGGTGGGCAGCCAAAGTCCCATGCCCGGCAGATGGCATGATGGAAAGAGTCGGGTGGCCTACCAGAGAACGTGGGCCACCCAACGCTGCAGCACAGTCTGTCGGGTGGTCTCCCAGAGTTTTATAGCCACCTGAACAGAAAGGGTGGGCCAGGAGGCGGCTGCCCAACAGGTAGAACCAATGGCAGGCAAGATAGAGGAGTCGGGGAAACCATGACAACGTCAGGGTGAGGAGAAGGAACCACGACGGCCTCGGGCAAAGGAGGGGGAACCACGATGACCTTGGGCAGAGGAGGGGGAACCACGACAGCACCTGGCAGAGGAGGGGGAACCACGACGACGTCAGACAGAGGAGAGAGAACTACGACGCCCTCGGACTGGCCTGTAGCACCCTCGGTGGTGCTGGGCTGGAGTGGAGCTGCACCCGCGGTGGCTCCGGGCTGGAGCGGAGCTGCACCCGCGGTGACCCCGGGCTGGAGCGGAGCTGCACCCGCGGTGACCCCAGGCTGGAGCGGAGCTGCACCCGCGGTGACCCCGGGCTGGAGCGGAGCTGCACCCGTGGTGGCCCCGGGCTGGAGCAAAGCTGCACCCATGGTGGCCCCGGGCTGGAGCGGAGCTACACCCGCTGTGGCCCCGGGCTGGAGCGGAGCTGCACCCACGGTGGCTCCGGGCTGGAGCGGAGCTGCATCCGTGATGGCTCCGGGCTGGAGCGGAGCTGCACCCACAGTGGCTCCGGGCTGGAGCGGAGCTGTACCTGTGGTGACCCCGGGCTGGAGCGGAGCTGCACCCGCGGTGGCCCCGGGCTGGAGTGGAGCTACATCCACTGTGGCCCCGGGCTGGAGTGGAGCTGCACCCGCGGTGGCTCCAGGCTGGAGTGGAGCTGCACCCACGGTGGCTCTGGGCTGGAGCGGAGCTGCACCCACGGTGGCTCTGGGCAGGAGCAGAGCTGCACCCTCGGTGGCCCCCGGGCTGGAGTGTATCACCCATGGTGGGCCCACACTGGAGCGCAGCACCCAAGTAGGTTTCAGGCTGGGGCGCAGCACCCATGAAGGTTCCCGACTGGGACACAGCACTCACGGAGACCCGGTCTGAGGAGGAGCTGTACCCACGGAGGTCCTGGGCTGGGACGGAGCACCCGCGACGACCTCATCAGACGGGGAAGCAGCACCCACGGAGGTCCCGAGCTGGGACAGAGTGTCCGCGATGACCTCAGCAGGAGGAGCTGGACCCATGGTGATCTTGGGCGGCAAACCTGGACCCATGGAGACTTCTGGCAGAGCTGGACAATCCTTGGTGACCCTGGGGGAAAGCTCAGGCAAGAGAGGCAGAGAAACAGGGTCAGGGTCACTGGCGGCAGTGGAGCCCGGCGAGGCAAGCTCAGGTGCAGCTGATGGCTGCACTTGTCTCTCCCCACCAAGAGCCTGACAAGATCTCTCCAAAATTGAAACAATGAAAACAAAGGAGAGCACTTGCCTGAGCTCAAGCTCCACCCCCGTCCAGGACTCCGTTGATCCAGACTGTGACGTCTCGGGCCCGGCCCTCAGGAGATCCAGCTCTGGCTCTGCTGTGGCAGCCCCTGCAGCAGGCATGGTGACTGGTGCAGTCCCGGGATCCCCCAGCAAGGTGACCCACGCAGGTGGCTCGCCCTGCGTGGCGACAGGAGGTCAGCTTCTTGCTGGCGCTGGATCCTGCTCAGCTGAGGCCCGGGGACGCTCCATCATCAGCGCAGGCATCAGCTCGGTCCCAGCGCTCTTCCTCTGTCCACACTGTGGCTGCGGGGCTGGGACTAGGTCCTTCAGGGCCGCAGGCTCATCCATCGTCTGACGGCTCAATTCTGGGGTTGGCGGACACTAAGGGAGCAGAGGAGGTGACACGGAGAGAACAGGTGAAAAGTCTATAGCTGCAGTAGGCGGTGAGAGCTCACAGGACTGTGGGGGCTTAGCCTCACCACCGGGAATCACGCAAGATAATTTATATGTTGGTAATAGAGAATGAAAAGACACTTGCCTGTGTTCCCGGGGCATGATGTTTTCTGTTGCAGCAGGTGTAGAATCATCCATCTCCATGGCTACGGTGGACATGGGCCCCTCAGAGGATCGTGGAGGAGCTGCCCCTGTGGACATGGAGATGGGCGGAGCCGGAGAGAAAACAGCTGACCTCTCAGCAGCGGGAGAGAGCGTCGAGGAGAAGCAGGAAACAGCAGCTGCGGAGAGGGAAGAAACTGATGATACAGCCGGAGAGGAAAAACATGAAAAGGGCACTGCTGTGGGAGTCTTCTGCCTCGGCAAAAGAAAAACTGCTGCCTGAGAGGTGGAGGCGTTCTTCCGGCGGGATTTCCCTGGATAACGGCGTTCTGGAGCAGGTGCAGCAGGAATAGGAACGGATGCCGGAGGCTGGTGAGGAGCCGATACTACAGAGGCCCGGGAACGCCTCCCCTTCGGCGTGGGCCCAGGTTTCCTCCTGGAATTCCTCACCATCTCACGTAGCAGAGCCGCCACCAAAGAAATCCTCTCCACCCCCTCAGCATGCTCCTTAAATGGTAAAATGGTAAATGGCATTCACTTATATAGCGCTTTTATTCTCATCTCTTGATGACCAAAGCGCTTTACAGATCCTGCAATCCACCCATTCACACACTGATGGTGGCATAAGGCTTAAGCTTAAGCTTATGGCTTAAGCTGAGGGCACCGGCGTGCAGCTGCCTCCATGAGACCCAGGTATCACAGTGCGTCATTCGGGGTAGGACAGATGCGAGCTGTGGAGATGAGCCCGTCCATCTCCATAAGAGTTCTGTAGCATTCCCACCCCAGGCTCATCAGGTACCTGCGCCCACCTGCAGAGTCCATGGGAGCTGGCAACATATGGACCGCTCCAGAAAAAAACAGGTGGGGAGCCAAAAAAAACACAAACTAGCAGCAGCTGGGTTTTAACTGGTCAGTGCCTACTGTCACGATTTGCCCCGCAGGGCAGGAACAAAGACCTAAACGTTGGACTGCTAGTTGTGCAATTTATTAAGGAGAACATAAAGTGCAAACAGTGAGCAAAAATAAACTTACATCAACTGAGGAGTGCAGGGAAACGGCAAACAAACCGGAATGCACGTCAGAACTGGGTAGGGGTTCCAACGGAGTAGAGAAACAATCAGAGATAACCATGAGGCACTGACAAGTAAGTGAACGGAGAAGCGGTCTTAAATAAGGCAGGCAATAAAACACAGCAAGTGCCATCAGTTGTGGAACACATGAGCGGGCAGGTGGACCTAATTACTAGGCATAACGACTGAGCAGCACAAACAGGGTGATAACAAGGTGTGTCTGGAAACCGAGGTAGAGGGCTCCTGCCAAAAAGAAACAAAATATGAACATCAGAAACTAAATGCCAGTATAATAATCATCATCATCATAGCAGTCTGTTGTGGGCGACAATGACTGTTTCATTTAGGTCTGATCAGATTCCTCCACACAGCTCTGTCCTTAGCCTTCCGCTGCCAGGAGCTCTTGTCTATGTCCAACTTCTTCAAGTTGAATGCAAAACAGAACTAGTGACAGCTAGAAACACGTCCAAAACCAACATACAGTAAAATAAACACACAGCACTGGGAAAATACAGGAAATAATCAGAAATAAATAAGAGCCTGAACACAGTGACACACTACGCTCTGCCTCGTGACAGCTTTTTTCTTGTAAATTTGTAGTTTTTTCCTCATAAATTTGTGATTTTAAACACATGTACAGAACGGAAAGAAGGGAAGAACTGAAATAACTGACCTGAGCAAGACTATGTAGGTTCTATGTCCTGTTGTATGTTTTTTTTTTTTTTCCAAGATGGCGCCCACAGTGGTCGCCATGGTACTTCGCTGCGCTTTTCTTTATTTGTTTTTGTTTGTCAATTGTGTGTCTGCCTGCTCTTACACCCGTGAAGAGCTACTAAATATCAGGACTTTCACTCCCACGGACCTACTCCCAGTTTTTTTAGCTCCTGCCGCCGATCTGATTCACTGTTTAGCTCAAAAAGTGAGACGGCGAAAAAGAGGTAGGCGAGCGGGCGCTCTCGTCTGGCTCCACAGGAGAGGCACGTGCACGCCTTTGCCTGGCATATTTCTCTCCAATGCCAACTCTCTCTCAAACAAGGTAGATGAATTGAGACTGCTGATGCAATTTAAGGACCTCGCTTCCTCGTCTGCTCTCTGTTTCTCTGAGACCTGGCTCAGGGGGAATATACCGGACAGCGCGCTTCACCAAGAGGGATTTCAGCTGTTTCGTGCTGATCGCGTCACAGAGCTCTCCGGTAAGTCCTCAGGAGGAGGAGTCTGCTTTTACATTAACAGCAGCTGGTGCTCTGATGTAACGGTGATTTCCCAACACTGTTCTCCCGCTCTGGAATTTTTATTCATCAACTGCAAGCCATTTTATTCCCCGCGGGAGTTCGCCTCATTCATCCTGGCCGCTGTCTACGTCCCGCCTGGCGCGGACGCGCGCGAGGCTCAGCGCGCACTCGCGGATCACATCCAACATACGGAGCGGACTTTCCCGGACTCTCTGGTTATTGTGGTTGGCGACTTTAACGAGTGCAATCTGAGCCACGATCTCCCCCGATACAAACAGTTTATTAAATGCCCAACCAGAGGAAAAAACGTGCTGGATCACTGTTACACTACAGTGAAGGACGCGTATCGCGCTGTTCCCCGCGCTGCGCTCGGACTATCTGATCACGTGATGGTCCACCTCATTCCCACATACAGACAGAGACTGAAGCTCACTAAACCTGTTGTGACCACTACGAAGAAATGGACCAGTGAAGCTGAGGAGAAGCTGGAAACGTGCATGGAAATAACTGACTGGGGCATGTTTAAAGGAGCCACGCATGATCTGGATGAGTACACGGACACTGTGAACTCATATATCCACTTTTGTGAGGAGAGCATTCTTTCATCGCGCACCAGGGTGAGTTACTCTAATGATAAGCCCTGGTTCACTGCTAAGCTCAGACAGATCAGGAAGGAGAAGGAAGCAGCGTTGAAAAGTGGAGACAGGGACTGCTACAGGGAGGTTAAATACCGGTTTAACAGAGAGCTGAGGAGAGCTAAATCTGTGTATTCTGAGAGACTCCAGCAGCAGTTCACTGCTAACGACTCGGCTTCTGTGTGGAGAGGACTGAGGCAAATCACCAACTATCGGCCTCAGGCTTCTAAAGGTCAGGATGACAAAGCCCTTTGTCAAAGACTGTCCCAACATTATGCCCGTTTTGACACCTCGTCAGCTGTGTCCAACTCCCCCCCTCCCCCCAGCTCCACTGCCTCCTCAGTCCCTACTTCATCAAAAGCGGTCCCCCCTCCTCCCCCCCTGCCCTTGTCATCAGCGAGCAGGATGTGCACAGACAATTCTCCAGACTGAACCCGCGCAAGGTCCCCGGTCCGGACGGCGTGTCTCCCTCCACCCTGAGACACTGTGCGAAAGAGCTGGCTCCTGTCTTCACAGACATTTTTAACACCTCCCTTAAGCTATGCCACGTGCCAACCTGCCTCAAATCCTCCACCATCATCCCTGTCCCCAAGAAGCCACGGATCACTGGACTTAATGACTACAGACCTGTAGCACTCACCTCTGTAGTCATGAAGTCCTTTGAGCGCCTGGTCCTGCCCCACCTCAAGTCCATCACCACTCCCCTCCTGGACCCACTGCAGTTTGCCTACTGAGCCAACAGGTCTGTGGACGACGCAGTCAACCTGGCCCTCCACTCCATCCTGCAGCACCTGGACTCCCCGGGAACCTACGCCAGGATCCTGTTTGTGGACTTCAGCTCTGCATTCAACACCATCCGCCCCGCTCTGCTCCAGGACAAGCTGTCCCTGCTCGGCGTGCCTGACTCCCTCTGCAGGTGGATCACCGACTTCCTGACGGACCGGAGGCAGCATGTGCGGCTGGGGAAGACTGTCTCAGACTCTGTCAGCATCAGCACCGGATCACCCCAGGGCTGTGTACTTTCCCCCCTACTCTTCTCCCTTTATACCAACTCCTGCACCTCCAGCCACCAGTCTGTTAAGCTGATCAAGTTTGCGGACAACACCACCCTCATCGGGCTCATCTCCAACGGCGACGAGTCCGTCTACAGGAGAGAGGTGGCCCAGCTGGTGTCCTGGTGCAGCCACAACAACCTGCAGCTGAACACTCTGAAGACAGTGGAGACGATTGTGGACTTCAGGAAAGTCACAACCCCTCTGCCCCCCCTCACCCTCACAGGCTCTCCCATCACCACTGCAGATTCCTTCCGCTTCTTGGGCACCACCATCACCCAGGACCTCAAATGGGAGCCGACCATCAGCTCCCTCATCAAAAAGGCCCAGCAGAGGATGTTCTTCCTGCGGCAGCTGAGGAAGCTCAAGCTACCCACCAAGATGTTAGTGCAGTTCTACACAGCCATCATCGAGTCCATCCTCACCACCTCCATAACCGTGTGGTACGCAGGAGCCACTGCCAGGGACAGACTAAGGCTGCAGCGCGTCGTGCGCACTGCTGAGAAGGTGATCGGCTGCAAGCTCCCATCTCTCCAGGACCTGTACATCTCCAGGACCCGGAGGCGTGCAGGCCGGATCATAGCCGATCCTTCACACCCTGGTCACGTACTGTTTGCCCCCCTTCCCTCAGGTAGAAGACTTCGGTCCATTCAGACTAAAACGTCCCGGCACATGAACAGCTTCTTCCCCTCTGCCATCAGACTGCTGAACACTAAGTGACTTATTGACTCTCGTGCACTACGTACAGCAGCTCAACCGGTCTCATTACAATTATCACTGTTTTCTTTTGCACTACCGACTGCACTATGTGGTACTCCACAATATCTGCTGCTCGCTAATATATTTAAAAACTGCTTTGACTAGTATTACTCATTCTTATTCTACACTTATTGCATGTATAGTTTTTTATTCTTTTATCTTATCATGTTTAATGTTGCAGCATTGCACCGAAACAAATTCCTAGTTTGTGTACTACATGAACAATGGCAATAAATCTGATTCTGATTCTGATTCTGACTAGATGTTGCACTGGACGTTTTTGTTATCTCTCATTTTGACAGACAGGGTTGTAAAAATTCTGTCATAATCTATACATCCATATACAGTATACAGTCATGTGAAAAAATTAGGACACCCTGTATAAGCCTGTGTTTTTTAACATATTTGGACATATGGATATTTAGTATCAATGTTAAAAATACTGGGAGATTCATGTAATACAACTCAACAATTAAAAATGAATTAAAGACTTTTTTCAGATTTTCTGTAAAATATAATTCTAAACAAAAAGTGAGGAATAAATTAGAACACCCCCACATTCATCCATCCATCCATCCATCTTCTACCGCTTAATCCTTTTCAGGTCATGGGGGGGCTGGAGCCTATCCCAGCATCTTTGGGCGAGAGGCAGGGTCCACCCTGGACAGATCACCAGTCCATCACAGGGCCAACACAGAGAGACAGACAACCATTCACTCTCACAGTCGTACCTAAGGACAATTTAGAATCCCCAGTTTGATGCCAATTAACCTAACCTGCATGTTTTTGGCCTGTGGGAGGAAACCAGAGTACACGGAGTAAACCCACGCAAACACGGGGAGAACATGCAAACTCCACAGAAGGGTCACTGATGGTCAGGGTTGGACTCAATCCCGTGACCTTCTTGCTGTGCGGCCACAGTGCTAACCACTGCACACCAAGCTCCCCACATTCATTCCCACTTAAAATGGCTAAAATAAATGTTAAAAAATGCAAATGAAAACAAAAAAAATAGTTAGACATAGATACTGTATGTGAACATTTCTTAATAAAGAACGGAATATTTAATGGTATTTAATGGGGTGTCCTAATTTTTTTCACAACTGTATATCTTAATGTGTCATTTTAATGGATTTTAATTAAATCACCCTCAGTATAATTTGTCAAAATGACAGACAGCTTTCAGCTTTTTCTCAGCTTTTATTTCCAGTAAATTCAATAAATAAAAATAAAATAAATTCAATACATATTAATTAAATATAAATATAAATTAATATAAATAAATCTAAAATATATACTTAAAACTATATATAAATATATGAAGTAAAATATAAATTAGTATAAAAAATAAATTCACTAAATATATTTTTTTTAAAAAATCAATAAATTCAATAAATAGAAATCAATAAAAGTAATTTTCCGCTTACTGCTGGAAAAAAGAAAATCTGTCAATGAAGGACAATTTTCAGTTAACATGACCCCTGGTCCCGACGGTCCGTTTCGGTTTGAATTCGGTCAAACGTCCAGCCTTGATCACAGTTCTCTATAGGGACCCCCGATATGCAGATGCGTGGGATATTTGAGCTCTTTCATTTTAAATAACTTTAATGTACAGTCATGTGAAAAAATTAGGACACCCCATTAAATATTCAGTTCTTTATTTAGAAATGTTCACATATCAGGTTCAGGTTCAGGTTCAGGTTACTTTATTTGTACCCGTAGGTAGATTTGTTTTGCAGTTGGTGACATCCATATTTACAAGCCACTAATTACATTCAACATAGACACAAACACAGGCACACATCTTACAAAATAGGTAAATATAAAATATGTACAATATAATTTTTATAGCTTGTTCAACTCTTTGACAGCAGCAGGGACAAAGCTGTTTTTGTAGCGCTGGGTTCTACTTTTTGGGACAGCAAACCTCCGTCTGGAGGGAAGAAGCTGAAAGTTGCAGTGCAAAGGGTGGGAGTCATCATTTAAAATCGAGTCGGCCATCCTCTGTACTTGTCTGGTGTACAGGGATGTCAGGCTCAGCTGTGACTCACCAAGCAAACGACTGGACCATCTGACTACCTGATCCAAGGATTTCCTCTGTTTCAGTTTTATCTGACCAAACCATGACATTAAAGAAAAGGATAAAACAGATTCAATAAAAGCCCGATAGAACATCAATCAATCAAACTTTATTCCAGACTTATGGTCCATCAAAATAAAAACAAAAACATATTGATGTCTAATCATGTTTTTATTTGTCTCAGGGTAAGGAGGTGATTTGATTGCAGGTAAATAACAAAAATTAACCTTGTTTTACTCATTAAACAAAAGATATCAACAAAAACACATATTGTAACTGAGGAAAAAGTTAGAACACCTTACCGCCTAATAGCTAATGTTACCCCCTTTGGTTAAAATAACTTCAGGGAGATGCTTCTTGTAACCATCTACCAGTCTCTGACATCAGTCTGTGGAAAGTTTGCTCTGCTCCTCAGTGCGGAATTCTTTCAGCTGTGATATGTTTGATATGTTTGAGAGGTTTCTTGCATGTAGATAGATAGATAGATAGATAGATAGATAGATAGATAGATAGATAGATAGATAGATAGATAGATCTTTAATTGTCATTGTCACAGGTACAAAGAAATCCAAAGTGCTCTCCAGTCAGTGCCCCATTTATAAAAACATTACCCCATTATAAAAAACATAGATCTAAAATTAGTAAAAATCAGTTAAAAATAATAATTAAAAAGAATAAATATCTAGCCACATTCACACAGACATCAACACAGGACATCATGCACACACAGTCATTGCAAAGAGCATTCAACAACATACAATCATGTCCATTTAGCATATTACTCCCTCATTTTATTCAGAATGGTTATTGCTGTTGGATAGAAGCTGTGTTTGAGTCTGTTTGTCCTTGTGTTCATTTGTCTGTATCGTTTCCCAGATGGCAGTAGTTCAAACAATGAGTGTCCAGTATGTGAAGTATCCTTTAAAATATTTTGGGCTTTCTTCTGGCAACGGGAGCGGTGTAGGTCTTCCAGCGTGAGGAGAAGGCAGCCAATGATCTTCTGGGCAGTGTCAATGACCCTCTGGAGTGCTTTCCTCTGAGCTACTGTACAACTACTGTACCAGATGCATATACAGTATATTAATATGCTCTCGATGGAAGCTCGATAAAAGGACACCAGCAGTCTTTGTGTGATGTTCTCCTTCCTGAGAATCCTCAGGAAGTACAGTCTCTGCTGGGCCTTTTTCACCAGCTCAGAGGTGTTCACGCTCCAGGACAGGTTCTCCTCTATGTGGACTCCCAGGAAACGGAAGTCAGCTACCCTCTCTACACAGTCCCCGCTAATGATGAGAGGGGAAATCTCTGTCTTCTTCCTCCTGTAGTCTATTATCAACTCTTTGGTCTTAGAGGTGTTCAGGAGAAGGTTATTATCTTTACACCATGACAACAGCCACACCACCTCATCTCTGTAGGCAGACTCGTCCCCCCCCCCCCCCAAAATGAGACCCACCACTGTAGTGTCGTCTGCAGACTTCACGATGGTGTTATTGTGATGGGCGGGGGTGCAGTCGTATGTATACAGACAATAGAGCAGGGGACTCAGCACACAGCCCTGGGGTGATCCGGTACTGAGGCTTAGGGCCGTAGATGTGTGATGGCCCACCCTGACTCTCTGTCTGCGATCAGAGAGGAAGCTGCTGATCCACATACATATGGCCTGAGGAAGCCCCAGGTCCCCCAACTTGACCACCAGTTTGTGTGGAAGAATGGTGTTAAATGCAGAGCTGTAATCCATGAAGAGCATCCGCACATAGCTCCCCTGCTGCTCCAGGTGGGCTAGAGTGGCATGGAGTGCTGTGGCCACCGCGTCTTCTGTGGATCAATTCGCTCTGTAGGCAAACTGGTGGGGGTCAAGACTGCGGGGCAGGGCTGCTATGATATGACTACGGACCAGCCTTTCAAAGCACTTTATCACCACTGGGGTGAGTGCGACTGGTCTGTAGTCGTTAAGGCTGGAGATGTGAGGTTTCTTGGGTAAGGGGACTATGGTGGAGGACTTCAGGCAGGATGGGACAGTGGACTGTGCCAGGGATTGGTTGAAAATCTTAATAAAGACTCCAGCCAGCTGATCTGCACAGTCCCTCAGCACACGTCCCGGGACACCGTCCGGACCCGCTGCTTTTTTTGGGTCGATGGACCGCAGAGTGCGCCTCACCTCATGTTCCTCCAAAGTGAGGAATGTACTGCTGTGGGCCTGGTGTAGGTTGGCCGAGACAGGTGCAGCGACCTCAAAGCGGGCAAAGAAGATATTCAGCTCCTCCACCAGCGTGAGGTCACCTACCGTGGTTCCCGGATTAGTTCGATAGTTGGCCAGGTGCTGGATGCCCTGCCACACCTGCCGGCTATTATTGCTGTCCAGATGGTCCTCAATCCTCCTCCTATAGTCTGCCTTAGCCTCTCTGATGCCCCTCTTCAGGTTGACCCGAGCTGTGCTGTAGAGTTCGCCGTTACCAGACCTGAAGGCGATGTTTCTCTCCCTCAGCAGTTGCTGGACCTCCCGGTTCATCCAGGGCTTCTGGTTAGGGAAGATACGGATCCATTTGTTCACTGTGATAGTGTCTATGCAGTTCTTGATATAGCACAGTACACTATCTGTGAACAGCTCCAGGTCCTGATGTTCAAAGACTTCCCAGTTGGTCCTGTCGAAGCAGTCCTGCAGCTGCTGGGAAGCATCTTCCAGCCATGTGGCAACAGTCTTAGAGATGATGGGAACAGTTTTCCTGAGGGGGGTATATGCAGGAATTATTAGCATGGACAGATGGTCAGACTGGCCCAGATGTGGTAATGGTCTAGCCCTATATCCCAGTTTGATGTTTGAATAGACCTTGTCCAGCATGCTCACTCCCCTAGTAGCACACTTGATATGCTGATGGAATTTAGGGAGTGCTGTCTTTAAGTCTGCATGATTGAAATCCCCCGCTATAACTTGCATGGCGTCGGGGTAAATACTCTGTGTATAGCTAATGCTAGCATGTAGCAATCCGATAGCTGAGTTAGCATTAGCATCCGGTGGAATGTAAACAGTCGTTACCAATACTACAGTAAACTCCCTAGGGAGGTAAATAGGTCTGCACTTAACAGTCAGATACTCTTTGTCCGGTGAGCACTGACTTTCCATAATCACTGAGTTAGTACACCAGCTGTTATTTATGTACACACAGAGCCCCCCTCCTCTGCTCTTACCGGAATCCGCTGTTCGGTTGTAGCGCTGTGTAGTATACCCCACTAGCTCGATAGCCGAGTCCGGGATAAGTGGTTAAAGCCAGGTCTCGGTGATAAGAAGAATGCATGCATCCCTGGCACAGTTGTTTACCTTAATCTGTAGCCTTAGTTCCTCCATCTTGTTCACGAGAGATCTGGCATTTGAGAGGAAAAGGCTGGGAAGCGGTGGTTTGAATGGCTGCTTCCGTAGCCTTACTAGCGCGCTGGCCCTACAGCCCCGTTTCTGCTTCCTCTCCCTCCGCCGCCTGCGCCTCCTCCCCGCTGGGATGGTAATCCACGGAGAGCCGGGACTCCTCGCTACTTCCACCGGGATCTTGTGTGAGCGGAGAAACTCACTTGTTACTTTCCCCTCGTAGCATATTCCGATCTTCAGAATATCATGCCGGCTATAGGTGATATTCGCTCGGCAGAATGTGCACAAAACAAACACGTAAAACAAAAAACACATCCAAATACCGCTCCGACTGGTGAACCACTGAGCTGCTGCAACTATGTGCACCGCCATGTTTACTAGCTTAATATACTGGATCAGAAATCAATCCATACTTCCGTGTACAGCTCATTTCAAGTCACCCCACAGCATCTCAATGGGATTAAGATCTGGGCTTTGACTTGGCCATTCCAGGACTCTCCATTTCTTAGCTTTTAACCAGTCCTTGGTGGATTTACTGGTACCTTTTGGGTTATTGTCATGTTGCAGGGTCCAGTTCCATTTCAGCTTTAATTTATTTACTGATGGTCTCACGTGGTCCTCAGGCACCCTCTGATACACGGTAGAATTCATGGTGGATTTTATGATGGTGAGCTGGCCAGGTCCTGCTGCAGCAAAGCATCCCAGACCATGATACTTCCACCTCCATGCTTTAACATGCCAACTGTATGAGGTTCTTTTCCCGGAATGCTGTATTTGGTCTACAGCAAACATGTCCTCTGTTCTAGTGTCCGTATAATTCAATTTTAGACTCATCTGTCCAAAGAACATTATTCCAGAAGTCCTGGTCTTTGTCTACCTTCTCTATGGCAAACTTCAGTCTGGCCTTCATGTTTCTCTTAGAGAGCAAAGGTTTCCTCCTTGCACGCCTCCCATGCAAGTTAAACTTGTGCAGTCTCTTTCTGATTGTAGAGGCATGCACTTTCACATCAACAGTAGCAAGAGCCTGCTGTAGGTCCCATGATGACATTTTAGGGTTTTTGGAGACTTCTTTTAGTATCTTGCGGTCTGCTGTCAGGGTGAACTTGCTTGGACGGCCAGGCCTGGGCATGTTGGCAGTTGTTTTGAATGTCCTCCACTTGCAGACTGTTTTCTGGACAGTGGAATGGCTGATTTCAAATTCTTTTGAGATCTTTTTAAATCCCTTACCAGACTCATAAGCTGCTAGAATCTTCTTTCTGAAGGCCTCAGACAGTTCTCTCGATCTCACCATGGTGTTCACTCTCACTTCAACAGTCAGGAGCACACCAAAGTAAATATCTGAGGTTTAAATAGGACAAGCCTCCTTCAAAATGCTGAGTAACGATCTTCTAATCATGTGCTCCTGATGTGATATGCTTACATGTGATTTTAGCCATTTTAAGTGGGAATCAATGTGTTTGTGTGTGTGTGTGTGCGGGGGGGGGGGGGGGTCTTAATTTATTCCTCACCAGAAATTGCATGTTTTTAAAATGACATTTTACAGAAAATTTTAAAAAGTCTTTTCTTCAGTTTGAATCATTTAGTTATATTACTTGAATCTCCCAGTATTGTTAAAATTGAAATTAAATATCCATATGTCCAAATTTGTAAAAAACAAAACAAAACACAGGCTTTCATAGGGTGTCCTAATTTTTTCACATGACTGTTCTTAATGGGGGGTAGTTTGCAAGAATGTGTCAGATTGACTGATCCTCAGTCTTAAATGACTCACATCAGATCGGGAAACAAAAAAGTCTCGACTGGGACGTCCCTACAAAAAAAAAAAGAAAAAATGCATCATAACAATTTGCATTTTTTTTTCATGAATTTGAGACATTTTTCTCACAAAGGTAGCAGGTGTGTATGTGGACAGAAAAACTCCTCCTGCAGAGGAAGTGCATCCAACTTTGGGGTGCTGTGGTTCCAGAGCTGGCGCGTGCTCTTCGTCAATGTAATGGAATGACGATAGCACCTTTTCTTTTAACTCAAAGTAATCAGATTACAAGTGGCCTGACTGTCCCTGAACGTGTCTCCCTGCCTTCAGCTCCACAATAGAAACAGCTTATGAATAGAAATACATTTAAACACCTCATTATGGGTGTCAGCTGTCAGGAGGTTTTGGCCCAAGGCTGCTGCTGCTGCTGCTGCCCGCGCATGTGTGGGTGTATGTGTGTGTGTTATATTATCCACTTTTTGTCACCTTTTTTTCCCACATGTAAGTGTGTGTCAGAGATTAAGTGTGTATTCATGGCATTACGAGTGTGTGTGTGTGTGTGTGTGTGTGTGTGTGTGTCTGTGTGAGCGAGCAGACAGGTGAGCTAACCACCTGAGTCAACAGCTAACTCATGAATACATTCAGAGTCTGGGAACAGTGAGCAGCGCCTGCCGTGACCAACGCCAAGCTTTGGACACACACGCGCACACACACCTGCCGTGTCTTTTGTCCAGACCACCGGCTGTAAAACTTGCCAAATCTCAGTTCTCGGCAGAAGAGAAACCCATCTTCTGCCCTCCTTCCCTCTCCTCTTTTGTTGCTGTAAGACTTAAAACTCCCATGATGCTCAGCACACGGGGGACCTTTGAAGTCCCCCTGGGATGAGAGCGTGGCGGTGGGGGTTGGGCGGGGGTTCCTATTGTCTAGTTGTGTCCAGATCTCCGAGTCAAAGCGAACAGACGGTGGAAGGGGGAAAGCGTTTCCTTTCTCTGTTTTCTCGGCCAGGATCCCTGTCGGTTACGTAACATGGAGTCTGACTCACTCGGCCTTGACTGCAGCAGAAACCGTGCTGACGACCACACTACCGAAAAAAATGAGAAAATGGGAGCGACAACCACTCTGTGAGTGAGGCTAAATCAGGATGGAGCAGGGGAAGAGTTTCACATAGGTAGTTGGGCCTAGAAGATCCGCAGGGACAGTTTACCTCAAAAGAACGAGGGTGTGGTCTAAGTTTCTATGTTCTCCATGTACGTGATGGTTTTTTTTTCTTGGTACTCAGGTTTCCTCCTACAGCCCAAATTGATTCTAATTAGTTGGCAACTCTATAACTGTTCTGAGCCTTGAGATGAACTGAGGACAGCTGAGATAGATTAAGAGGTTAACAGGATAGTGGAACATTATCTTACAGGAACTTTCTGAGAACCTGGTAGTTCAAGCCCTCTTCAAGACCAAAGTCTCCCAAGACCAAAACAAGAGCAAGGCCATAGGGGTCCAGACCTTTGAAATTATTTGTCATTCTGAGGGTATTAAAGAATTAACACATTATTGCCCTTTGTCTGGTTTATTCTTGTACAAGAGAGACTACAGGTGACACAGAGCCCACAGCAGAGAGTAAGGAAGTCTACCTCAGTAGAGAGAACGCTTCACTCATATACACACATCCACAGGAGGCCATAAAACAATAAAACACATACATGTCTCTATTCCATTAATCAGTGGCAGACAAGCACAACACAGGAAACCAGTCAACCCCCTCCAGCTCGCCCTATCCTGGGTAATAAACCTTACAGCCCCTTGACCAGAACTCTGGTTTATAACAGGCACTATCCTCCTAACTGGAGAACACTTAGCAGAAGAGAAGAGGGGTGTTTCCAAATATACCATGAGGTACAAATGAATAAGTGTCAATTAGGTAAATATTTGCAAGAATAAAGGTGCAAAAATATGATAAATAAAAGATGTCATTTAAACATTCCAGAAAGTCACAAATTACAATTTGATTACATGCTTTGCAGCACAGCAACTCACCCTTGGACGGGGGATCCTGGGTTCAATCCCAGCCCCTGACCAACAGTGATCTGTGTGGAGTTTGCATGTTCTCCGTGTGTCTGCGTGGGTTTACTCTGGGATTTCATCAAAACTGGGGATTCTAAATTGTCCTTAGGTCTGACTGTGAGAGTGAATGGTTCTCTGTCTCTCTGTGTTGGCCCTGCGATGGACTGGCGATCTGTCCAGGGTGGACCCTGCCTCTCACCCAAAGATACTGGGATAGGCTCCAGCCCCCCCACGACCTGAAAAGGATTAAGCGGAAGAAGATGGATGGATGAATAAAAATTTAACCAGCATAAAGATAAGCATTGAAAATTTACAAGAGAAAAATCCTAAATTTATCAGAAAAAGTTGCAAATTTATAAGAAAAAAGTTGAAAATTTTTAGGAAAAAGTTTGCAATTAAAAAAAAAAAATTAAGAAGTTTACAGGAAAAAATTTGCAAATTTATGAAAAAAATGCAAATTTTTTACAAAATCTCAGAAAATTTACAATTAAAAAGCTGCAAGTTTTGAGAAGAACGTTGCAAATTTACCAGAAAAAAGTTGAAAATTTACATGAAAAAATAGAAAATGTTGAGAAAAAAGTTGCAAATTTACAAGAAAAAAGTTGATTTTTTTTTTTTTTCAGAAAAAAGTTTCAAATGTTTAGGAAAACAGTTGTAAATTTGGGGGAAAAAAGTTACAAATTTACAGAAAAAAGTTGCAAATTTATGAAAAAACGCAAATTTTTGAGAAAAAGTTGAAAATTTACAATTAAAAAGTTGCAAATTTACACAAGAAATTTTCATATTTTTGAAAAAAAAATGCAAATTTGTGAGACAAAAATTCAAATTTATGAGAATTTTTTTTGTCAGGTTACAATAACTCATCATTTTATCATTTCACTTGAATCCTCCCGCTCTGCTCTAACTGATAGCTAATGAAGACCTGCTGGACAGTGCTGGAGGGTTTCATTTGTTACTGAGACCAAAGTGAATTTTAATTGCCACAGTGTTTGCACTTTTGTTTTAATGTTTGTCAGTGTTTCTACACTCTAGGAACTATCTGGCAGTAGTTCCTTTTTTTCATGTATTCCCATTGGTAGTTCTAGCAACTAGGGCTGCAGCTAGCGACTATTTTACAGCTCAGGTAATCGACCACTCAAATCAGTGATTATGTTATGTCTGTAATAGGCTGGTATTAGTAAGATGGCGGCCGGGTTGGTCATGAGACAGACCGGGGTGGCTACTACTGGTTTCCGGTGGTGACACTGTCCAGGGTATAAAAGAGTGGGCGGAAGAGGCTCTGCCTCTTTCGTCGTGAAGCCACCTGGCCAGCAGGAGGGTGCCGTAAGCCTTTGCATATAGTTGTGATATATCCTGAATAAACCCTGTTAACCGAGGTGAGACTTACTCGTCATTCCCAGTATTATGGACACAACATTTGGCAACAAGGTAAAAGCGATAATGGAGTGCTCCGTTGCTAGCTTTTGGCCATTTCTCGAGGCCCCGGGCGAGCCCCTCGTGCCGTGGCCTCGTTGGTTTGCTGCCTTCACCAACTACCGTGTTGTCCTGAACCTGGGCGAGATGGAGAAGCTCCAAGCGCGAGCTGTGTTGGTCCATAATTTAGGAATGGAAGGGCAGAGGATTCTAGAGAACCTTGGAGGTGCTGACAGTTTCGATGAGGTGGTGCAGCTAATGGTGCGGTACTTTAAGGCGCTGGAGAATGCCACCGTGACGCGCATTCAGTTTCGACAGCGCCGCCAGCAGTCGGGAGAGTCAGTGTGAAGATTCGTGGTGGACCTCCGTGAGCTGGCGAGAGAATGCAGATTTGAGGCCCTGGAGGACAAGATGATTCGGGACCAGCTGTCAGAGCACGTCTGCTGCACGGCGGCTCGGTCCAGGTTGTTGACACACCAAGGGGAGATGACGTTAGCTGAGGTTGTTGAGCTTGCCCAACAGTTTGAGGTGTCAGAGACCATCGTGAGGGGCCTTACTGGAGGGGCCTCTCTGGAGACGCATGAGTCTTGCGCTAAGGCACTGATCCTGGACCCTTGTGATGGCGAGTGCAGAGAGGATGATTTTGCCTCCATGATCAGGATAAGGTCTGCCTCTGGTACGCCAGAATGTTATGGATGTGGGTCCACTGAGCACCGCTATAAATCCAGGGTGTGCCCGGCGAAAGGAAAGCGTTGTGGCAAATGCAGGATTTTGAACCATTTTGCCAGGGTGTGCGAAAACTTCATACGCAGGAGCTGTGGGAGAGAACCAGGTGCTGCACAGAATACTCTGACCGTTGTGCATACCGTCTCCCCAGAGACGACAGGGAGCATCGGCTGCACCATCACATTAGATGGCGTCGAGATTCCGCTCCTAGTGGACACGGGAGCGGTGATTTCCGTCCTGAATCTGGAAACCATGGAGAGACTGTTTCCCCACCAACAGATAAGAAGGCAACAGGTAGAATTTTATGGCTATGGGCGGAACAGGTTGGCTATTTTGGGCTATGTTGAGGCGGAGGCCCGATATAAGAACAGTGTAGCACCCAGCACTCGCATTAACGTTTCGGCATCCGGTGTTAATGTTATGGGTTGCAACCTATTTTACAGCCTTGAGTTCTCCATTATGAACGTTTGGGGTGAAGAATGGTCTGGATGTGGACTGTGGGGCCGACCTGTTCCTGCCTTGGAGGGTGCTGAGGTGTGGGATTCAGACTGGATGGACAATGTGACTTTGGGAGTGGACACTCCGCACCACACAGAGCTGTCTCGGGATGGACCCGATGCTGTCACGCAGGCTGCCCTGGACGAGGGGGCTGGACGGCACGGCAGGACCCCTGATGAGGATCATTAGGACGAGGTGCCAACGCCGGGAGAAAACTGGGCTAGACCGCGAAGTGTGGTTATCGTAAAGCGCTCCCAGTGACGACCTGCCAAGAGGAGACCCAGGAGAGCCCGCTAGACAGAGCGTCTGGAGTCGGGAGCCTGTCGCAGGATCGGTGATCTGAATAAGAGGAAGTGGGCTCCCTCGAAAACCAAGGTTGAGGCTCGAGTACGTATAGATCACAGTCCATGCGAGCAGCGGGACGACCAGAGGCCGTTCCAGGTGGAGCCCAGTCAGATGGAGGCAGATGGGCGCAGGTCTATTCACGTCTGGAGACACCTGAGGGATCTGCGGCTGCCGGAGGTGGAGAGGAGACGGCGCAGCAGGAGCCCTGAGGTGAAGAGACGGCGACGCCTGGAGAGGGATCCATCCGGGGACTGAGGGTTTTGGTTTGCATGTGTGTGATGTTTTCTTCAGTCCTGTTTCGATATTAGTTTCTATTTGGGGCCCCAGTAAACTGTTTAAAAAAAAAAAAAAAGGGGGAAAGGAGTGAATTGGTAGGCAGAGTATGTTGTGTGGTTGTGAACCTGAGTTTGTGTGTTTGCATGTTTAATTTGATAACCTGAGTGGTGTGGCGCCTGTTTTCCCTGTGTTTGAGATTGATTTCTGAATAGTTGAAGTTGAGTGCTAAATTCTACAGCTAATTTGGTGGCGGCTCTGTGTATTTTGGTTTAATTGATAAATTTGAGCCTGCCTGATCTGTTTGGGTTGTTGTTATTGAGTCCCCCTATATTGATTTATTATACCCTGTGTACCCATGGTGGGGCGGGAGTCGGGGTGGGGTGGTGGGGCTGCCAATAGACTGTGTCTTGTGTTTTATTCTGTGTGTGTATTTTTGCATTGTTAAGGGATTATTTTTAGTTAGAAACATGGCTTTGTTGTTTTATTTGTATGTTCCCCTTTTTCAGCGGCAGAATAACCCGCTCAGCCATGTGGGGGCACTGGTGGTCTACCCGGCCCCCCAGCCTTAGCTGTGTGATTGGATAGGTGTTTTGTTTATTTTTGTACATATTTTGATTAGTGTGTGTCTCGGGTGATAAATTTGGGTGGGTTATTTGTGTGCTTGGCATTTTTTTTTTGAGGGGGGGGTAATGTTATGTCTGTAATAGGCTGGTACTACTAAGATGGCGGCCAGGTTGGTCATGAGATAGACCGGGGTGGCTACTAACGGTTTCCGGTGGTGACGCCGCCCAGGGTATAAAAGAGTGGGCAGAAGAGGCTCTGCCTCTTTCATTGTGAAGCCACCTGGCCAGCAGGAGAGTGCTGTAAGCCTTTGTGTATAGTTGTTGTTATATCCTGAATAAACCCTGGTAACCGAGGTGAGACTTACTCATCATTCCTAATATCATGGACACAACAGATTACTTGAGTAATTGGATACTTTTTTAAGAAACTTGCATTGACCAACATGGAACATTGACCAATATTGCATAGAAAGTAACTTTAAATGTTATGTTACACCATAAAGTTCCATTCTCTAGGGCAGTGGCTATATGTTCTTTGACCATATAAGCATAATTAGCGTAGCTGACTGTCATAATCTGCCCTCTGGGCAGATGAGGGTTTGGAGGCAGGACTCATGGCACAGGCAAGTGTAATGGTGCAATAATGATTTATTAACAAAAAACTTTAAAAGAACAAACAAATGGCAGCATGGGGACTGAAAACAATACAAGAGATCACAAGGCAAATAAAGTCACAGGGAATCACAAGAGAACAGTAGGAGCACAGGTAGTCAAGGGAATCAACGAAGACGAGGCCAGACAGAACACAAGCTAACTAACATAAATAGGGAACTAAATTGCAAACATGAGATAGCTGGGCGAACAATCAGGGCAGCAGGGAAGAGGCTACAGGTGAGAAGAACAGGACGGGCAGGGCTATACAGACAATCATAGACAGGGGATACACAAGAAACATGACAATAAACATACAGGACAACAGTACAGGAGTAATACAGAGAGGGCAGTGGCTAGGGGTACGGAAAACATGAATTGCTGGAGCAATAGGTAAACAGGTACACACAACGCCTCAGGACCAGACAGGGGCTGACGCAGAAGACAATGACAGGGCACTGAGAGAGAACACAGACGGCCAGTAATGCAAATAATCATCACAAACCTAATAATAAACATAGAGAGGCAGAAAAGAACACAAAATGTGGGCATGATCCTAAGATCATGGCCCAGACCATGACAATGACTACATTCTGTTCATCTTAATTTAAACTCTCAATCACGTACCTTGTCTCAGGTCTGCTGGCTGTGCATGATGTGGGATGCTTTCTACCGAGACACTGCAACATCCGATGTTGTAGGATGCTAGCTTGATGCTCGGCTTTACCATATACACACTGCACAATGTTTTCCTTCATGTTGAGCTTGAAATGATCCCAGACTTGAGATAGTTTTGTCATTTTTTCTGACTTTCTTCCTTTTTGCTGTCACTCGCTCTGATATGGCGCCATTAAACAAAGACATGTCTTGTTTACATAGCGTGACCAGAAGAAGGTCATATAGACCGGAAGTGCTACATTACATGACATGTCAAAGCATAGATTTTGAATCGAAGAATTTTGTAATAGAATTATTCAAATTATTCAAGTAATTGTTGCAGCCCTACTACCAACTAGTTATGTTTACTCAAGGACATGTATTCGAGTAACTTTCTGACTCCGTCCTTATCGGTGTTGTTAGTTTTATCATTTTATTTCTAGTTTAGTACCAGAACATCAAAAAAAAGTTGCAAACTCACGTGACAGCATCATCAGAAGGGGCTGTCCAAAACAGTTCCTGAAAAGGGATTTATCATCAGTGGAACTGTACAAAAAATAAGACCTACCCCTAAATGGACCTTGGTACTCAGAAAGTTCACGCAGTGGGAAAATGTCTGCAGTTTTACTCAAGAGGTTCCAGCACTTTCTCAGTGTTGGAACTATTCACTTACCTGGGACTTTTTGTGAGAATTCTCTGTTGATTGCACATTCCAGTTTCAGCAACTTTTAGAGGTCCTACTCCAACCACAATAGGAACTGAAATCTTTGTGTGACAGGGGCTGACCAAAGACTCAATTAACTTGTCATTATTAACCAATCAGAGGAAGCATGTAGAGAATGAGGAGTGTAGTCATCTTTTCCTGCATAGTTACAGCCAGTGTATGGAAACATGCTGCCTATATTGAGTTATACACATGTGAGCCGTAATTATGATCTGAGCCAATCAGTTACTGTGGTGATTATTGATTGTGATTGGTTGTTTCCCTCTCGTTCACATCTAGCAGAAGGACACTATCAGCCTATCAGAGGGCAGCACGGTGGACCTGAGGAAGCCCGGAGAGCAGGAGGACGAGTACTCCGAGATGGCTGAGGAGGCGATGGACCCTGAGAACTGTTTCCCTGACAGTAAGAACAACGAGCGGACGCACGAAAGCTGTCTTCTCACCACAGAGTACTGGAACCTTTTTAGAACAAAAATTAGAGCTGAGGGAAATCAGGAAAGTGAGCAATAAAGTCAGGGGCCAGGCATTCATTTTATTATCTGTAAAAGAAAAAATCTAGAGTGCATGCATGCAGAAAAAAAAATAAAATGCAAAAAATAGTAAATTACGAGGTTAGGAAAATCAAATTCAAGAGGGGAAAAAGAAAAACGGAGGAGAGGAGGGACAGTCTTTTACAATTTACAATAGTGGTTTAAAAAGTAACAAGTTAACAAGACTCATTTACAAAGGGGAAAAAGTCAAAAGTCACTCTGTGTGGGTGGATATTTACAAAAACTTGAGAAAAGTTTCAAATTTACAAGATAATGTAAAAAAAAAGTCACAAATTTTTGCAAGAGGTTAAAAGGTAGCAAATTTACAATGTAGGAAAAGTCACAAATTTACGACATTAGTTGAAAAGGTTGCAAATTTATGAGGGGGAAAGCATAAATTTACAGTATGGCATTAAGGGAAAAAACTTACATTTACAAAAGGGGATACAAAAAAATTAAATAATTTACAAGACATGCTAAAAAGTTACAGATTCATTACATTATGTAAAAAAACGTTGCAAAATAAGTTGCACATTTACAATGGAGGAAAAATCACAAGGAAATTATAAATTTACAGTATGGAATTAGGGGGAAAAACTTGTAAATCTTCAAAAGAGGATACAAAAAAAGTTTAAAAAAAATTTATGAGACATGCTAAAAATGAGACTAAAAAGTTGCAAATTTTCAACGGAGGAAAAGTCACAAATTTATGACGTTCGTGAAAAAAAATTGTACTTGTATGAGGGTGAAATCAGAAATTTGCAGTATGGCATTAGGTTGTAAAAATGCATAAATTTTGCAGAAGGAGATACAAAAAAAGTAAAAAAAAATTATGAAATGTGCTAAAAAGTTACAAATTTATGACAGGAAAGAAAGTTAAAAATTTCAGAGTAAGTTAAAAGAAAAAGTCTTAAAAATATGAGGAAGTTATGAGCTGAGAAGTTACAAATTTTCAACTTTAGGGAAAAAAGCTGGAGAGTTCAGAGTGTAAAAGTGACAAGTTTGCAACATTAAAAAAAGTCGCAATTTTGAGTTGTGAGTGGGTGTAAAAAATCTTAAATATGGGGTTTAAAAGCAGAAAATGTCCAGGGGGGCAGACATTTCACAGCTTCACCAGAATGTAAATCACAAATTTACAACATCAGGGTAAAAAGTTAAAAACAAAAAGAACTGTAAATTTACAACAAAAATAGAACATGCAAATTATTAAAAAACTAAGAAGTTCTCAGTTCAATTCAAAAAATTGCAAATTTATTTTTATATTTTTATCTTTTTTTTCTCACTTTGCATATATTTTATTTAGATGAATTTGCATTTCTCCATGAAAGCAGTAAACAGCCATCCTGTTCTCCAGCTGTAGCGTTACGTCATATGATTTTGACCCTATTCAGTCAGTGGAAGGTGTTGGAGGAAATGTTGGTCAGCTGTGCTACACCCCGAAGTCTGACTAATGTAGTCCATGCAGGTGTGGGAGCATTTATCTATTTATTTATTTATTTATTTTGTCTTTGGTTGGAGGGTTTTTCCAGCTGCCTGCCATTCTCCATTCTGCAGCCTCATGTCACCTCTGAAAACAGGACGAGCTTCGGCATTTCACTTTAGTTATGACGGGAGCTTTGAGCAGCATCTGGGATTTTCTTTACATTAACACATGTCCCTTGTTGAGCTGGTGAATACAACAGAGTGCAGAGTCAACGATGCCTTTCTGTTTTATTTATTCTTGATCAAGAGGAAGATTTCATGCAGCAGTTCAGCAGAAATGTTTACCATCAAAACTTTTTTCTCATAATTTTGCAATTTTTTCTCATAATTTTACAATGTTTTTCTCATAATTTTGCAATTTTTTCTCGTAATTTTACAACATTTTTCTCATAATTTTGCAACTTTTTTCTTGAAAATATATTTTTTTCTGGTAATTTGCAACTTTTTCCACATAATTTTGCAACTTTTTTCTCATAAATTTGCAATTTTTTCTCAAAACTTTGCAACCTTTTTCTTATAAATATCCAACTTTTTTCTCATAAATTTACAGCTTTTTTCTCATAATTTTGCAATATTTCTCATAAATTTGCAACTTTTTTCTCATAATCTTGCAATTTTTTTCTCATGATTTTGCAACTTTTTCCTCATAATTTTCCAACCTTTTTCTTATAATTTTGTAGCTTTCTTCTTGAAAATTTAGCTTTTTTTCTCATAATTTTGCAAATTTTTCTCATAATTTTGCAACATTTTTCTCATAAATTTGCAACTTTTTTCCCATAATATTGCAGCTTTTTCTTGAAAATTTGAAACTTTTTTTCTCATAATTTTGCAATTTTTTCTCATAATTTTACAACATTTTTCTCATAATTTTGCAACCTTTTTCTTGAAAATGTAGTTTTTTCTGGTAATTTGCAACTTTTTTCTCATAAATTTGCAATTTTTTCTCAAAATTTTGCAACCTTTTTCTTATAAATATGCAACTTTTTTCTCATAAATTTACAGCTTTTTTCTCATAATTTTACAATTTATTTCTCATAAATTTGCAACTTTTTTCTCATAAATTTGCAAGTTTTTTCTCATAATCTTGCAATTTTTTCTCATAATTTTGCAACTTTTTCCTCATAATTTTCCAACCTTTTTCTTATAGTTTTGTAGCTTTCTTCTTGAAAATTTACAGCTTTTTTTCTCATAATTTTGCAAATTTTTCTAATAATTTTGCAACATTTTTCTCATAAATTTGCAACTTTTTTCCCATAATATTGCAGCTTTTTCTTGAAAATTTGAAACTTTTTTTCTCATATCTTTGCAACTTTTTTCTTATAATTTTGCAGCTTTTTTTCTCATAAAACCAAGGCTTTTTCTTGAAAATTTATAACTTTCTTCTCATAAATTTGCGAATTGCCAGTCAAAGTGGTGTAGGCAGATTTTATACCTTGGAACAAACAAAGATAATATGACATGAGACTGCTCTGTGGGAGTAAGGAGCCGCTGTCTCACCGGGACTGACCTTGACAGGCCAGAGTCTCACTGTCTAAGGAAGAAACATGATATACTGTGTCTAGGCGCAGAATAACAGGAACACAGTGCAATATTAATTGATAAAATAAGGAAATCTTCCACAACAGTCTGTGCTCGGGAGGACAGTCTTTTTAATTTTTCTTAACAGAATCCCTAATATATCTCCAGTCTCTCCACGTGACGTCTCTGCACGGCTTCTCTAAGACAAATCTCTACTCTCTGAGAGGGAACCGGCTGAGTCAGGAGGGAACGAAAAGGAGTTTGTTTTTCACCCGGTTTAGTCCACGCACCACCATAAATCTCACCGTGAAAGTATTGGGGCAAGCGGGCGGGTGGGTTTGTGGTTAGTCGTACCGTCACAAATGTGACTGTAGAGACGGATGGAGGGGTTAAGGAGCAAAGGTATCGTCCAACTAGTTGGACAGCGGTGAACCTCTGGGTCCAGTCCAGTAAATGACCAAGACAACCGGGAACTCGTTATGTTAACGTTTTAGGGACAGTGGTGATAAACGTGAATAGATTATAAAGCATTAGTCCTTTTTTGCACTTTTCAGTCTTCATTTTTTTTAATAATTTTGACTGTGCTCATGCATATGGCGTGAATTTTGGAAAGCTTGTGTATGTTTATTTGATCATGTTATTTCCCACTCAACATTTACCGTAAGTCTACAATACACTGTGTACAAGCAAGTGTTACACTCATACTGTTAAGTGCAAATAAATGTCCTAATGAAACCTATTCAAAGTGCAGTTTTTAATCTCACTGCCATTAAAGCACAATACATGCATTTTATTATATCTGGGTGTCAATCTGGGCTTTTGCCTTGGAATTGATCATTTTTACTACTCTCCACCAGATGGTGACATTTTGCTTCAATGGACAGACCACAATAGTTCTCAGCTACACTCAGTTTACCCTTCTTATATAAACAGTATTGGAGTGAAGCCACAAGACAGGGACCTTAACAAGTGTCCATATCAATACCATCAGAGATAGGATCACACTAATTAGGTATTTACTCTCATTATACTTTGGATACTCGGTTTTTAGCTTATCCGTTCCTGCACTTTTGTTGTTCTTAAAGCTTTTCAAAACGTCACGAACCTCCTCCTTGTCTGGTACCTCTTCATCTACTGTATGTATATAACCTCATCACTGAGATGTAAGAAGTCACACGAGTTTGCAAGCTCAAGTGGAGTAGCTAGCTACCTCTGCTCAAAGTGCTTTTCAAAGTGCTTCTTGAGTTTGGACTTCAAGATTGCATGCTTAGATTTGGATTTCAATATCTTGAACTTCTTCGCCAATCCGAATTCCTTTTCAACTGCCCTCACTTCAGCAGCAGAATTTATGTTCGCAGCCAGTTCCTTATAGTAATCATTTTTTAACTGCCTACATCGAAGCTCAATGGATTTCTGTAGCTTTTTAAACTCCTTTTGATTGGTGCGCTTCCGCAGATCACGTACCATTTGCGAGAGAGTCAGATCTTCCTACGGGTCTTTTTCTTCGCGTCCGAGTATATTCTTGGACAAACCTCCTCAGCACATTTCTTAACTGTAATAACAATTTGTTCATTTAATTCATCCACATCTTCCAGGCTCATTCCTTCAAATGCCTTGTCCAACTTCTCTGTTAACTTCTGCTGCAGTAGTGGGCTATCTCTCAATACCTTATGGTCTGTAGTACTTTTTTCGGAGCGTGGTTGACATTTGTAATTTAACTCATGAAGCCTTCTCTTTGATAAGGGGAATCTGATATTCATTACCAAAAGCCTGTGAACAGTATCGAATAACACTGAAGGACCAACAAACACTCGGCACGATTGAACAAATCTGGATATCCATCTCGTTGTGCAAAAGTAATCAACTCGTTTCCATTTACCAGTAGCAGCATGCCGCCATGTCTCACAATGTATCCTTTTTGTTCAAAAGATACTGTTCATTATCCTCATTTGGTTTTTCAAACCTGTTTCCACTAAATTACACCAAAATTTTACTTTGCATGTAGTATGCTGAAAATATTTCATTGTCTTTTCCATCTAAAAATATGGTGGCATCATGACAAGAACATTTTTTTTTAAATTAATGGAAATTTTATAGCAGTAATTAGGTCAGATGTAGGTGAAAAAAATTAGCTCAATAAAAGCAGAATATAATAAATTTTTATAGCTACCTTATATAAAGCATATTTTTGTACTTAGCGGTATGAGTGCGAGTATTTCACACTGCACAAAAAAGTTAATGCATAAAAATCAATGTTGCTGCCAAAATTACATCTTTTTTTCTAAAATTCATGATATTTCTGGCATAAATTTTCAGCTTTTCTAAAATAAATTGACATTTTTCTTTGAAAATTTATTACTTTTCATTGTTAATTTGCAGGTTCTTTCCATTCTTCCATTTTTCTCATTAAAATTCAGTGTTTCCAGTAAGTTTGTGATTTATTTTTTTTAGCAAATTTGCATGAGTGTTTTTTCTCATAAGAGTGCAACTATTTCCCTAATTTTGTTAATTTCTGACATAGCTCTTCTGCTTTTCTAATAAATTTGGTCTATTCTCCTTTGTTTTCTGTAGCAAATTTGGCATAAATTTGTTACACTGTTTTCAAAAAAATGTAACTTTTCCAGCAAATTTGTTTATTTTTCCCAAGAATTTTATAACTGTTTCTTACTAATTTGTTGTGGTGTTTTCCTTATAAAATTGCAATATTTTTTTCAAAATTTGTCAGAACTTTATGCATACATTTTCAGCTTTTCTTTTTCGTTATTTTTCTTGTAATATGGCGCATATTTAGGGTGCATATATTGTATCCATATTCCCCACATATACCTAGTAGGCATAACGGTGCATATTCTGGAAGCTTCACGTCTTAATGGACAAAGAGGACCTGACCCTGCAGAGACCTACGGAAGGTGTGAAGTTGGTCTTGCAGGAGATGGGAAGTTGGAGAGATTGTCCCAGCAGGAGCCCCGGAGGCTAGAAGGATAAGAGACAATGGAGACGCCAAGGAGTCTCGGGGGCTGTATGTTTACTAAAGGACTGTGGGTTGGGGGTGTGTCATTTGATGTTGGGGGTTTGTGACTTTGGAAAGTATAAGAGCTGTGGAAGATGACTGTTCTGCCTCTTTTGAGATTCTGTGCTTGATAGAGGATGTGACCTCTCAATAAACCAATCCTGAGAAATAAACCCAGTCTCGCCTGTGAAAGGCATCCTCTACACTGGTGACCTACGACAAATTATGGCCGGTGGCGACGATCTTCCCGCACCGGACTCTTCAGGAGCCAACCGGGTTAACGCAGCTACCACACTACAGCTGCCCGATTTCTGGCAACATAACCCGCGCTCCTGGTTTACCACTGTGGAGGCGCAGTTCCACCTTCGGGGAATCTCAGCGGACGCAACGAGGTTCTACCATGTCGTCGCGAAGCTGGACAGCCTCACAGTGCAGCGGGTGGAGAGCCTGGCCAACCACCCGCCCCAGGACGACAAGTATGGCGCACTGAAAGCTGCCCTCATTCGAGCCTTCACCCCCTCGCAGGGAGAGCGAGCAGAGAAGCTTCTAGCGCTAACAGAAGGCGAAGCAGACAGGCCGGCAGATCTGATGGCGAGGATGATGAACCTGAGAGGCGAAGATGACGACAATTTTATCTTCACCCACCTCTTTCTCAGAACACTACCGCCAGCAGTGAGAGTCACCCTGGCCAGCTCACAGCTGCTCAACAACCGTGACTACCACGGGCTGGGCCAGGAGGCGCAGCGGCTCGTCGACGCCCATAGACGACACGCAGCCACAACGGCGGCAACGGAGCTGAACGCATCCCCGCGAGACGAGGGGTGACCAGAGGCCGCAGCACCGGACCCACTGACGTCAGGAGCGGCAGAGACCAGGAGAAGCGGAGCGGACGGCACCCTCTGCTTTTACCATCGACGTTTCGCCGAGAGGGCACGCAGATGCATCCCTCCGTGCCGATACAAGCACCAGGGAAACGCCAAGACCGAGAGTCGGTAGCAGCTGCTGCTCTCGGCGCGAAGAACAAGCTGCTTTTCGTGACGGACGCGAATTCGGGGAAGGATTTCCTGGTGGACACAGGCTTCCAGCTGAGTTTCGTCAAGCCTTCCTACGCGGACCTGCTGGCGCCTTCCAGCGGACCCCTGGTGCTAGCGGCAAACGGCTCGACGATCAAGACCTATGGGGAGAAGACGCTCCTCCTATCCTTCCACGGTCGCACCTTCGAGTGGACTTTCGTCGTAGCTGCAGTTAGCAACAACATGCTAGGTGCTGATTTTTTATGCTCAAATGGTTTATTAGTTGATCTTACTAATAGACGTATGGTAAATGCACTGTCTTTCCACTCTATCTCCTGTACAGCTCGGGTGGCCCCGCCTTCTGCACATCCCAATGTCACAGCTGCGGGTGGTAAGTTTCATGCACTACTCAATCAGTTCCCAGCACTCACGGTCCCAACATTTTCAGCGTCAATAGCCAAACACGGGGTCGAGCACTTCATAACTACCTCTGGCCCCCCTGTTTTTGCGAAAGCTCTGCGTTTGGACCCAGCTAAACTGGCCATCGCGCGTGAGGAATTCGCCAACTTGGAAAAACTGGGCATCATTAGGCGCTCTAACAGCCCTTGGTCTTCACCGCTGCACATGGTTCCTAAGGCCGACGGCTCGTGGCGGCCTTGCGGTGATTTCCGCAGGTTAAATAATGCTTCAGCACACGACCGCTACCCGATTCCGCACATCCAGGATTTTTCGGCACATTTGGCGGGGGCGCGCATCTTTTCCAAAATAGATTTGGTGCGCGGTTATCACCAAGTTCCAGTCCGCGCTCAAGACATACCCAAAACGGCAGTAATAACCCCCTTTGGGCTTTTCGAAGTTTTGCGCATGCCTTTCGGCCTCAAGGGCGCCGCACAGACGTTCCAACGCATGATGGATGCGGTGTTGCGTGGCCTCCCTTTCGTGTTCATCTACTTGGATGATATTTTAGTAGCCAGTACATCCGAGGACGAACACGAACGCCACCTCACAGCAGTTTTTCAGAGGCTGACAGAGCATGGGTTAATAATTAACCCAGCGAAATGCCAGTTCGGGGTAGCGCAAATCGATTTTTTGGGGCACCGCGTTTCTCCTGAAGGAGCGGTCCCGCTGCCCGATAAAGTACGCGCGATAACGGAGTTTCCCCAACCACAGACAGTTAAAGCATTGCAAGAATTTGGGGGGATGGTCAATTTTTATAACTGTTTCCTCCCCAGCGTGGTGCAGCTCATGCACCCACTGTACACGGCACTAAAGAAACAAAAACCTGCAAATAAGGTCGAGTGGTCCCCGGAACGAGAGCGCGCTTTCTCCCAGGTCAAGTCAGCCCTGACGAGCGCTGTGTTGCTGGCACACCCGGTGCCAGCAGCTCGCATGGCGCTAACCACGGACGCTTCCGACGTAGCAGTTGGGGCAGTTGTCGAGCAACTGGTAGCAGGGAGCTGGCAACCGCTTGCGTTTTTCAGCAAAACATTGCGCGATAACGAGCGGAAATACAGCGCTTTCGATAGGGAGCTTTTAGCCCTGCATTTGGCCATCCGCTACTTCCAGTTCTGGCTGGAAGGGCGCCGTTTCACCGCGTTTGTAGACCACAAACCATTAACATTTGCAATGGCCAAGATTTTAGAGCCTTGGTCGGGCCGACAGGGGAGACAGCTGGCCGCGATTTCGGAGTTTACCACCGACATTCAACACGTGGCGGGCAAACACAATGTAGTGGCAGATTGTCTCTCGCGCGCAGTTGCAACGCCAGGCCCCCAGGGGGCAGACACGGTGGCCGTGGACGCGGGCCAGGCTTGCGGCGCGGAAGCACTCGCAGCCCCGGTCTGCGTGGGCTTAGATTACGCAGCCATGGCCGCCGAGCAGGTTAGCGATGCGGATGTGCGCGCGCTCCAGTCTGGGCCAACAGGGCTAAGGCTGGAACACAGGGTGCATCAGACAGGTATGCCCCCTCTAATCTGTGATGTCTCCACGGGGCGCCCCCGCCCCGTGGTCCCAGCTGCATGACACCGCCGCGTTTTTGATTTAATCCATTCGCTGGCACATCCGGGGGTTCGCGCATCGATCAAAATGGTGGGAGAAAAATTCGTTTGGCCGGGCCTGCGTAAACAGGTCAAAGAATGGGCCGCAGCCTGCGCAGCGTGTCAAAGAGCAAAGATACACAAGCACACGCAGGCCCCTCTAGAACCTTTTCACATCCCGGCCAAACGCTTCGACCACGTGCATATCGATTTGGTGGGACCCCTCCCGCTGTCGCAGGGGTTCACACACCTTCTAACCATGGTGGACCGCACCACGCGCTGGCCAGAAGCCGTCCCCCTGGCGTCAACTACAGCAGCAGACGTTGCGCGCGCGTTTTTAACGGCTTGGGTCGCGCGTTTTGGAGTCCCGTCAGACATAACGTCTGACAGAGGTCCCCAATTCGTTTCCGAGCTCTGGTCAGCCATGGCACTCAGTCTGGGGGTGAAAATTCACCGCACTACCGTATATAACCCACAGGCCAACGGTTTGTGCGAACGCTTTCACCGGTCATTGAAAGCAGCCCTCAGAGCGGCTCTCACGGACACAAATTGAGTTGATAAACTTCCATGGGTTTTATTAGGCTTGCGTTCGGCACCTAAGGAAGATTTGCAAGCCTCTCTGGCTGAGCTAGTTTTTGCCCAACCCCTCCGGTTACCGGGCGAATTCCTTCCAGAGAACCCCGCACCAAATCGCCCCCCCCCCCACTCAGCTGCTGCAGAGCGACACGGGATCAAACACCCTCCCCGGCCCAGTTCATCACAGTTTCCCACGCGTTTTTGTGCCTAAAACCTTAAAGAACGCAGAATTTGTCTTTGTCAGACACGACGCTCAGAGGCCAGGTTTAAGACCGCCTTATGATGGACCGTTCAGAGTGTTGGAAACTGGGGAAAAACATTTTTTGCTCGATTTGGGTGACAGGAGGGAATTAGTCTGCATTAACAGACTCAAACCCGATTTTGTTTTGGCCGATGAACAAGTGCAGTTAGCCAGGGCCCCCCGTCGTGGCAGGCCGCCGGGGAGACACTGTCCTAAGCCTTCACAAGGATGTGCTAACGACTCTAATCCACAGATGCAAGAAACGGCTACAGGCAGATCGAAACCTGCTTACAGCAGATATGGCAGGAGGTTGAAGCCCAAGCAGTCGGAAGTGTGATATGTTGTGCCATTTTGCTGTTCTGTGTGATATGACATGATTCTATGCATATTGGGGTGTACTTTGTCCTTATTTAGACGTTTGGGGGGGGGGTTATATGGCGCATATTTAGGGCGCATATATTGTATCCATATTCCCCACATATACCTAGTAGGCATGAAGGTGCATATTCTGGAAGCTTCACGTCTTAATGGACAAAGAGGACCTGACCCTGCAGAGACCTACGGAAGGTGTGAAGTTGGTCTTGCAGGAGATGGGAAGTTGGAGAGATTGTCCCAGCAGGAGCCCCGGAGGCTAGAAGGATAAGAGACAATGGAGACGCCAAGGAGTCTCGGGGGCTGTATGTTTACTAAAGGACTGTGGGTTGGGGGTGTGTCATTTGATGTTGGGGGTTTGCGACTTTGGAGAGTATAAGAGCTGTGGAAGATGACTGTTCTGCCTCTTTTAAGATTCTGTGCTTGATAGAGGATGTGACCTCTCAATAAACCAATCCTGAGAAATAAACTCAGTCTCGTCTGTGAAAGGCATCCGCTACAGTAAATGTATTATTTTTTTTTTGCTTACAAATCTGTGCCCTCTTTTCACTGAAAATTTTGAATTTGGCACCACAGCCTCATAATTACAAACCTGTTAGGCATCATAGGGACCAGTAGCAGAGGACTGGTCAAAATAACAGCCATCAACCATAAATTAAGTTGTGGCGTGAGGGAAACCAGTGGAGAACCACACAGCTGTTATGGTGAGTTGTTTAGCTTATGCTATTGTTGGCTTATGACAGTTAAAACTGTAAATATATCACATAGTTGACAGTGCTATTTGAAGGTGTGCTGTAAAACTGTGGTGAACTTTAATCTGTAGTCAGACTGTGGTTTAGTCCCTTATTAACGAGCTAACATTGAACTAACATTTCAGCTAACGTTAAATGTGATGTTACTCAGTTGGGGGAAATTCCTGATATCATGCACATACTTACATTGACTGTCATTCAAAAACACACAATCCCTCTTTACTCTTTCCTATCGCCAGTGCTCTGTCTCCCTGTGGGGAAAATCATAAACACATTTTCTTTGGGATTTCACCATTTTTGATATAACGTTAAAATAACCAACTTAAAGTTAAGAAAAGCTGGAGGTAATCCATGTTGGAGTTAAAGTTTCTATTTGGAAAAGAATAAAGAGCAAATGTCCCCATTTGGGCATACTGTATTTTTACATGTTTTTCACAGCCATAGCTGGAATTATGTATCTGTGGCATGAGCATTAACCTGAACCTTCCATCTACACTATATAATATAATAGTGACCAGCTGAACTGGCAACACAGGACACAGTACATTCAGCTCTTCGTTAAAGTCAGATTTTTCTTTTAAATTTGCAGTTTTCCCATAACTTCCAGGTTTGTTTTTTTTTTTTTTTTTTTGTGCCTGCTTCTTTGATTTGCTTGTGTGACGGCAACTGTTGACAGTTGCTCTAAAAGCTCTACAGTGTTACAGCAGGAAAAAAAACCAAACATCTTAATTAAAACCCCCCGAACATGATGAGAAAACAAGATTCGGCCGTATGCAAATGCACAGCTGCGTGTCATCTGCGTAGCGATGGAAACAAATGGACTTGAAGTTCAGTGGCCACCAATAGAAAGTCATACATCACAGGTCAGTCCCTCTGATTGGCTGACGTTTGCCCGCTGATACTCCAGTGTTCCCCGGTCCCGCGTCGCTGTCTTGAGACAAATCTGTGAGAACCGGCTGAGTCAGGAAGGAGGAAAAAAAAACACACCTGGGTTAGTGGGAACAGCATCATAAATCTCTTCATGAAAGTATTGGGGCAAGCGGCTCATGGTTGGAGAAGCCACGGGAATCTGGAGGGAAAAGGCGCACAGCATCAACAGATAATGTAAATAATAAGATGGAGAAAAGTAAAGCTCAGAAAGGATTTAAAAGATCTTTTACTTTATAAGAACAGATGTACTACAAAATGAGGATAATCTGATTGATTCTTTTCATTTTTGCTGTTAAAGTCAGGAGAGGTGATGGAACAATTTTTATAAAGTGAGTTTGTCTGACAGTATATACATAAATTTGAATATATTTTACCATGGGAGTCTGTGGAGACTGGATCACTGTTGGAGTCATGGGAAAGGAACTGCTTCTTTTTGGAAATTGAGCACTGACTTGGTTTTTTACCTCCGCTAAGGAGGTAATGTAATCGGGGTGGTTTGTCTGTCTGTTTGTCCGTCTGATTGTTAGCAGGATTATGCAAAAATTACTGGACGGATTTTGATGAAATTTTCACCAGAAGTAGTACTTGGGCCAAAGATGAACCCATTAAATGTTGGTGATGATCTGAGTATGCATACCTCCACCAAGGACGTGTTTGTGTTTGTGCAGCAGGATTATACAAAAACTACTGCATGGATTTGGATTATTTTTTTTCCAGAGGGGGTCCTTGGGCTAGAGAGGAACCCAAACCATTTTGGTGATGATCCAAGAACACATACCTCTGCCAAGGCTCTTATCTTCTCACAGTCTGTTAGTAAGACTCCTCCAAAACTACTGTATAGACTTTGCTGCAATTTTCACCAGAACTGGCTCATGGCCTACACGCAAACCCATTACATTTTGGAGGTGATCCATGACAGACGGAAGGAGCCTTGGCAGAGGTTTGTGCTCTCTGAGTGCTTTTCTAGTTTTTTTTCCAGCCCTGGACATGAATGCTTCGTTATATTTGCAAAAAATGACATGTGGTGGAGGGATAGGTCAGGCTGCTAGTATAAAGGTGAAGTTAAGCAGTATACCACTAAATAAATTTTGAAGAGAAACTAGCAGTTTTATATGTGAAAAGACACAGAAAGGAGCCATCAGGCACAGATATATTCAGGGAAGTGAATCAGAGACCCCATCAGTTAGCTAGCTAGTTATTGCTCTTGCTCGATGAGGCCGGGGTCATGCTAGTTGTTGGGCTCGGAGACGAACATGTCCACCAGTGTTCTCCATCGCTTCACACATAGCTCATAGTATATCACATGCCACACCAGAGACAATAAAACACTGGACTTATTCTATGCAAACACTAAGGAGGCGTACACCTCATCACCACTCCCCCCCACTTGGAAGATCGGATCACAACTTGGTTCATCTCCTGCCAGTGTACAAACCCCTAGTACACAGACAACCTCTGGTTATGTGCATGGTGAAGATATGGTCTGAGGAGGCAATGGACGCTCTAAAGGACTGTTTTGAAATCACTGCCTGGGAGCAGCTCTGCGATCCACATGGTGAGGACATCGACGACCTCACTCACACCATCACGGACTACATCAACTTCTGTGTGGACAACACGGTACCTACCAAGACCATATGGTGTTTCTCGAACAACAAACCCTGGATCAACCCTGAGATAAAAACACTACTGAGAGAGAAGAAGAGGATCTTCAGGTCGGGGAACAGGGAGATGCTGAAGTCCGTACGGAGGGAACTGAGGAGGAAGATCAGAGAAGGCAAGGACAGCTTCAGGAAGAAGATTGAGAACAAGCTGCAACAGAGCGACATTGGCGGGGTCTGGAGAAACCTCAAAACCGTCTCTGGGCTCCAGAATACCTCCTCCCAGGCCACGGAGGGCAGGGAGTGGGCGAACAATCTGAACCTGTTTTTTAATAGGTTTAACCAACCGCCCTCCCCCCCGACTGCACACCAACCACTGCTGCCTCTAAAGTCATCTGGACCTGCTATCCACCCTCTCCTCCACCAACACCCCCCCACTCCCAGCACACAGCCCCCCAACCTGACCCTCACTAAGACCCAGGTGAGGGCGGAGCTGAGGAAGATCAAGGCGAAGAAGGCCTCAGGTCCGGACTGCATCAGCGCGAAGCTCCTCAAGTTTTGCACAGACCAGCTGCGTGGGATTGTGGAGCACATCTTCAACCTGAGCGTGAAGCTGGGGAGGGCACCACAGTTGTGGAAAACATCTTGTGTGGTACCCATTCCAAAGACTTCCCACCCCAGAGACCTGAACAGCTACAGACCAGTGGCCCTGACGTCTCACCTGATGAAGACCCTGGAGAGACTGCTCCTTGCTCACTTCCGCCCCCTGGTGGGACCAGCGATGGATCCACTCCAGTTCGCCTACCAGCATGGCGTTGGGGTGGAGGATGCAGTGATCTTCCTCCTTCAACGTTCCCTGTCCCACCTGGAGAAGCCCGGGAACGCAGTGAGGATCATGTTCTTTGACTTCTCCAGTGCTTTCAACACCATCCAACCAATGATTCTGAGGGAAAAGCTGCTGTGCGCAGGGGTGGACCAGCACCTGTCATCATGGATCCTGGACTACCTCACAAACCAGCCACAGTTTGTGAGAACCCGGGATTGTGTGTCCGACACAATCATCGGCAGCACGGGGGCCCCCCAGGGAACGGTTTTGGCTCCCTTCCTGTTCACCCTTTATACTGCGGACTTCTCACACAACACAACACACTGCCATCTACAGAAGTTCTCTGATGACTCTGCAATCATCGACCTCATTTCCAACGGAGATGAAGCTGAGTACAGAGGACTTATCCAGGACTTTGTGGACTGGTGCCATCGGAACTGCCTCCAGATCAACGCGAGGAAAACTAAGGAGCTGGTGGTGGACTGCCGCAGACAAGGACAACTCCTCACAGCACCAGTAAACATCCAGGGAACAGACATTGAGATGGTGACATCCTACAAGTACGTGAGTGTTCATTTGAACAATAAACTAGACTGGTCACACAATACCGACGCACTCTACAAGAAGGGACAGCACAGGCTGTTCCTACTGAGGAGGCTCAGGTCTTTTGGTGTACAAGGGGTGCTCCTGAAGACCTTCTACGATTCAGTGGTGACATCAGCCATCACTTTTGGAGTGGTCTGCTGGGGCAGTGGCGTCACAGCAGTCGATAGGAAGAGACTGAACAAACTGATCAAGAAAGCTAGCTCTGTCCTGGGGCAACGTCTTGACCCAGTGGAGGAGATAGGAGAGAGAAGGATGGTGGTTAAGCTGTCATCTCTGCTGGAGTCCGGGTCCCACCCTATGCAGGACATACTGAACGCACTGAGGAACTCATTTAGCAGTAGACTACATCATCCTAGGTGCACAACCGAGAGGTTTCGCAGGTCCTTCCTACCTACGGCTGTCAGACTGTATAACCTAAGCAGGGCTGCTCGCAGAGATAGCAAAAAAAAAACGTGACGACCTAATAGTATTGAATGCAAAAGACGCAACAGATTTACACAAAATGGTCCCCTCCAGTATACAACTAGGACACTATCAGTTGCTATGGAGGGTGACAATATGTATGGGTACATATTCAAACTATGTGGGTTAACTAAATAGACGGTTATGCTGTTTATTCCGTCTAGCTACAATGCTCCGCACTGTGTATATACAGACGTGGACAAAATTGTTGGTACCCCTCTGTTAATGAAAGAAAAACCCACAATGGTCACAGAAATAACTTGAAACTGACAAAAGTGGTAATAAATAAAAATTCTATGAAAATTAACCAATGAAAATCAGACAATGCTTTTAGATAGATAGATAGGTAGATAGATAGATAGATAGATAGATACTTTGTTTCGAACAAAAAAGTATAACAAAAACAAAACAAATGACAAATGCAATAAAGTAACAGTATACAGTGTTCGAAAGGGAGAAGGAAGAAGTGAACACTTATTAATTCCATCTCCTCTTTTCCATAAATACACCCATGTGAATTATATACAAATTACCACCTTTAAGACCCCAAGTAAACAATTTACTGTATTTTTTACATATCAACATTAACACCCATTGAATTATGGTTCAACAGAATTTTTTGTTTTTTAAAAAACAAACTCATGAAACAGGCCTGGACGAAAATGATGGTACCCCTAGAAAAGATTGAAAATAATGTGACCATAGGGACATGTTCAACCAAGATGTGTCCTCTAATTAACATCACAGGTGTCTACAAACTTGTAATCAGTCAGTCGGCCTATTTAAAGGGTGACAAGTAGTGACTGTGCTGTTTGGTGACATGGTGTGTACCACACTAAACATGGACCAGAGGAAGCAAAGGAGAGAGTTGTCTCAGGAGACTCGAAAGAAAATTATAGACAAGCATGTTAAATGTAAAGGCTATAAGATCATCTCCAAGCAGCTCGATGTTCCTATGACTACAGTTGCAGATATTATTCAGAAATTTAAAATCCATGGGACTGTAGCCAACCTCCCTGGACGTGGCCGCAGGAGGAAACTTGATGAAAAATGGAAGAGACGGATAATACGAATGGTAACAAAAGAGCCCAGAACAACCTCTAAACACATTCATGGTGAACTCCAAGGTCAAGGTACATCAGTGACAGATCGCACCATCCGTCGTTGTTTGAGCCAAAGTGGACTTCATGGGAGACGACCAAGGAGGACACCTCTGTTGAAAACAAATCATAAAAAAGCCAGACTGGAATTTGCCAGACTGCATGTTGACAAGCCACAAAGCTTCTGGGAGAATGTCCTATGGACAGACAAGACAAAACTGGAACTTTTTGGCAAGGCACATCAGCGCTATGTTCACAGACGCAAAAATGAAGCATACCAAGAAAAGAACACTGTCCCTACTGTAAAACATGGAGGAGGTTCTGTTATGTTGTGGGGCTGCTTTGCTGCATCTGGCACAGGGTGTCTTGAAACTCTGCAGGGTACAATGAAATCTCAAGACTATCAAAGTATTCTAGAGAGAAATGTGCTGCCCAGTGTCAGACAGCTTGGTCTCAGTCGCAGGTCATGGGTCTTGCAACAGGATAATGACCCAAAACACACAGCTAAAAACACCCAAGAATGACTTAGAGCGAAACATTGGACTATTCTAAAGTGGCCTTCTATGAGCCCTGATCTAAATCCTATTGAACATCTGTGGAAAGAGCTGAAACATGCTGTCTGGAGAAGGCATCCTTCAAACCTGAGACAACTGGAGCAGTTTGCTCATGAGGAGTGGGCCAAAATACCTGCTGAGAGGTGCAGAAGTCTCATTGACAGTTACAGAAATCGTTTGATTGCAGTGATTGCCTCAAAAGGTTGTGCAACAAAATATTAAGTTAAGGGTACCATCATTTTTGTCCAGGCCTGTTTCATGAGTTTGTTTTTAAAATAATTCTGTTGAACCACAATTCAAAAGCATTGTCTGATTTTCATTGGTTAATTTTCATAGACTTTTTATTTATTACCACTTTTGTCAGATTCAAGTTATTTCTGTGACCATTGTGGGTTTTTCTTTCATTAACAGAGGGGTAGCAACAATTTTGTCCACGGCTGTATATTTATATATTTATGTGTATATACACTACCGTTCAAAAGTTTGGGGTCACCCAGACAATTATTTTGTGTTTTCCATGAAAAGTCACACTTATTTACCACCATGGGTTGTAAAATGAATAGAAAATATAGTCAAGACATTGACAAGGTTAGAAATAATGATTTGTATTTGAAATAATAATTTTTTCCAGACACTCAACCTGCTCAAAGGAAGGTCAGTTTTATAGCTTCTCTAACCAGCTAAACTGTTTTCAGCTGTGCTAACATGATTGCACAAGGGTTTTCTAATCATCCATTAGCCTTCTGATGCAATGAGCAAACACATTGTACCATTAGAACACTGGAGTGTTAGTTGCTGGAAATGGGCCTCTATACACCTATGTAGATATTGCACCAAAAACCAGACATTTACAGCTAGAATAGTCATTTACCACATTAGCAATGTATATTAGATATTAGAGTGTATTTCTGATTAGTTTAAAGTTATCTTCATTGAAAAAAAACAGTGCTTTTCTTTCAAAAATAAGGACATTTCTAAGTGACCCCAAACTTTTGAACGGTAGTGTATGTATATTCACTGTTCTTATTTTTCTTATCTTCCAAATTATTGCTTTGAGTGTTGCTATCCCTGTGCTGTTGCAATCCTGGAATTTCCCCATTCTGGGACTAATAAAGGCTTATCTTATCTTATCTTATTTTCGATGGTCCTTGGAGCTCTTCTGTTGAAGCTGTCTTTCTTCTTTGCTGGAGACACCATCAGAAGCGCCTTACCTGGGCTAAAGACAAAAAGAACTGGACTGCTGCTCAGGGGTCCAAAGTCCTCTTGTTATGGTGATAGCAAATTTTGCATTTCATTTGGAAGTTAAGGTCCTAGAGTTTGACGGAAGAGTGGTGAAGCCCAGAATCCCAAGGCATTTAAAGTCTGGTGTGAAGTTTCCATTCTGCTGGTGTTGGTCCACTCTGTTTTGTCAAGTCCAAAGTCAACACTGCTTTCTACTAAGGAATTTTAGGGCACTTCATGTATCCTTCTGCTGAAAAGCTTTATGGAGATGATGATTTCCTTTTCCAGCAGGACTTGGCACCAGCCCCCAGCACCAAAACTACCATGAAATAGTCTGCTAAACAGGATATCACTGACCTTGACAGGCACAGCCCACTGGCCTTACCTGAACCATATAGATTCTCTTTGGAGGATAGTCAGAAGACAGATGAGAAACACCAGCCCAACAATACAGATGAGGTCAAAGCTATCAAAATACCTGTAGCATTGCTTTTAAACTGTCTGACTTGGCTCAAATGTTGTGGGTATCCTTCCACAAGGTTGTGACAATAGTTTGCTGGATTTGACCCATTCCTCCTGACAGAACTGGTGGAACTGAAAAATGAAAATTCATAGAAAAGAGTAGCAATTTTTTGAGAAAAAAGTTGCAAATTTGCAAGAAAAACATTGAAAATATACAAGAAAAAAGTTTAAAAAAAAAATTTTGAAAAAACTTTTTAGGAATTTAGAAATTTTTAGGAAAAAAGTTGCAAATTTAATACGAAAACAGTTGCAAATTTTTGAGAGAAAAAAATTGCAAATTTATAGAAAAAATAGCAAATTTATGAGAAAATAGATGCAAATTTACATGTAAAAAGTTGAAAATTTTTAAGAAAAAAGTTGCAAATTTACAAAAAAAAAGGTTGAAATTTAAAAGGGAAAATGTGAGAAATTTTGAGGAAAAAAAGGTTGCAAATTTATGAGGAAAAAAGTTGCAAATTATGAGAAAAAAGTAGTAAATTTATGTGTAAAAAGTTGCAAATTTTTAAGAAAAGTGGCAAATTTTTAGGGAAAAGGTATCAAATTTTGTGAAAATGCTTTGAAACTTTACAATAAAAAAGTTGAAAATTTACAAGCAGAACAGCTGCAAATTTATGAGACAGTGGTTGCAAATATACATGTAAAATGTTGCAATTTTTAAGAAAAAAGTGGCAAATTTATAGGAAAAAAGTAGCAAATTTTTGTGAAAATATTTTTACAAATTTACAAAAAATAAAGTTGAAAATTTACAGGAAAAAAAGCTAAAAATGTTGCTAAAAAAAAAGTTAAAAATGTTGCAAATTTTTAAGACAATTTTCTATGGGATTGAGACTGAGATTGAGGCACCAAGCTACCAACTGTGGTCTTATATCATCACCAGGGTAAAAAAAATTAACACTGGGTTAAAACTCATAGGAAGACATAAGTATCAAATGGCATTAAAAAACCAAACACACAGAGCCTGGACATGATCATAATTCTGGTTCAGCAGAACCCAGTCCAAGTGTCCCTGTTGATTTTGGGAACTGTGACCTTTGTCGCCTGTTTCCCAGCAAGAAGTTTCTTCATGTGAAAGCGCCTGCTGACCGGCACGTGTCACGTTAGCGCTGATTCATTTAGGAGATTGATGCGAGCCGATCCTCCCTGATTCAGCAGAGTCCTTCGCGACGGGCGGACGTTTGTCACCAGCTGGACCGAGATTGCAGAGGAAGAAGCACCAGTCACCAGAACTGTTGCTGTGTTAGTGGACGGAAACAATGAGGATGGAGGATGGGAGCGAGGTTGAGAGACAGTAGTCACAAATTCATGAAGAAAAAGATCTAGATTTATAAGAAAATCTAATATATAGACAGTTTTTTTAAGAAAATAGTTATATGTTTATAACAAAAAGTCAAAAGTTATTGAGAAACAGTTTATATTCAAAATTAAAAAGTGAAAATCTTGAGAAAAATTACATCTTTATCAAAAAATCTCAAATTTTTGAGAAACAATTGTATATTCAAATTGAGAAAGTGAAAATTTTGAGAAAAAAAATTTGTTCTAAACATTTATGAGAAAAATTTACATGTATAAGAAAGAATGTCAAATTTAAGAAAAAGCATTGTATATTTATAACAAAGTAACAAGTTTATGAGAAAAAGTTTTGTATTTTTATTACAAAAAAGTTACAAGTTGTGAGAACAAAGCTCTAAATTTATAACAAAATGTTGCAGACTTGTGGGGGAAAAGTTATATATACTGCTCAAAAAATTAAAGGGAACACTTTGAAAACACATCAGATTTTAATGGGAAAAAATAAGCTGGATATCAAAATTGTGGCAGGCTAGTCCAGCTTACTCAGATTATAATCTGACTAAGCTGGACTCCAGTTACCTCCCACATACCAAAAACATGCAAGTTAGGTTAATTGTCATCAAACTGGGGATTCTAAATTGTCCTTAGGTATGACTGTGAGAGTGAATGGTTGTCTGTCTCTCTGTGTTGGCCCTGCAATGGACTGGCGATCTGTCCAGGGTGGACCCTGCCTCTCGCCCAAAGATGCTGGGATAGGCTCCAGCCCCCCCGCAACCCGAAAAGGATTAAGCGGAAGAAGATGAATGAATGAATGAATATTACAGAATTATATTGTTATAAAAAGTAGCAAAATTAATAGAAAAAATTGCATTCATAACAAAAATCTAAATTTATAAGAAAAAATTGTATACTAAAAGTAACAATTTTATGACAAAATCCTTATACATTTATTACAGAAAAGTTGAAAATTGATTAGAAAAAAGGTAACAAAAAGTAACAGCTCTGCAAGGAAAAAGTGCTATTTTAAAAATAAAAAAGGCAAATGTTCGAGAAAAAGTTAGATTTTTAACAAAAATGTTGCAGATTTATATGAAAAGGTATTACATTTAATTTTAAAACATCACAGATTTGTGACATAAAGTCTATAGTTTATATTTATAACAAGAAGTCACAAGTTTATGAGAAGCAGTTGTATATTCAAAATGAAAAAGTGAAAATTTTCAGAAAAGTTGTATATTTAAAGCAAAAAGTTGAAACTTTGTTGAAAAAATGTATTTTTAACAAAAAATGAACACATTTATGAGAAAAATGTACATTTATAAGAGTCAAATTTATGAAAAAGTATATATTGAAAGTTGCAAATTTATGTGAAGAAAGGTGTATATTTATGACAAAAGTAGCAGATTTGTGGGGGAAAGTTGTATATGTTATTTAACATAAAAGAATTGCAAATTGTAAGAGAAAAAGTTATACATTTATAATTAAAATTGTTACAGATTTATGAAATAGAATAGGCTTTATTATCCTTGTGCGGCGAGGGATATAAGCCGCCTCGCCCTGAGCTTCGGCCTGAAGCCGTCAGATTTCGCTCATCATTATTGCTGTGAGAACTACTACCTCTTCAGCCATCATTTCGGTAAGAAGCCCTTACCTTTTCCATTTGAAGTCTGCTCCCCTGTGCACAGGTGGATTTTCCGGCGGCGGACTTTTCCTCTCCGTCTCCATCTCCTCGCTGCTGCACCGGGCCCTGCAGGTGGCTGTCTACCGGGTCTCGTCCCTTGCTGTGCCAGCCATCTATCCCATCCAAGGTGGTCCGGCTGTACGGTCTCCTGCCTCTGTGCCCGAAGCAGACGCCGCCACCAACACATCTACATCTCGCAGACACACATCCATTCACTCCTGTTGCTAATAAACTATTTGAACTACTCTGAGCCTGTGTGTGTGCGTCTCCTGAGCCGTGCGTTATGTCAGTACGGCTTCAGCAGAGTGGCTCGGCGGACGGCGGGCTCGCACACCGGTTTTCCACTCTCGAGGCTCGAGTGGATCAGATAGCCTATCAGCAACAGGTGATTTTTAATCAGTTGTTAAATTTAACTAACCGGTTGGGCCGCTTGGACCCCCAACAGCCGTTCCCCCCGGCTCGTCAGGGTGGCGCAGCTCCTGCAGCTCCAGTGGCCGTCCAGCAGGCTCCGGGTGCACCGGTTCGGCTCACGCCCATTCCAACCCCCGCCCGCTTTAGCGGTAAGCTCGGCGGAGCGCGGGGGTTTATTATGCAGTGTGAGTCCGTTTTCCACCGTGTGCCCGGAGACTTTCCCTCAGATCATAGCCGAATTGGTTATATCGGGAATCTCCTGGAGGGGCGAGCATTAACATGGACCTACGCCGTAATGGCGAGGCCCAGTTATGCCACCCTCACATATGACCAATTCGTGAGACGCTTCCTGGAGGTCTTTGACCACACTCTTACCGAGACGGTCCAGGTCGATCGGCTTCTCGCCCTCCAGCAGGGAAGCCAGTTGGCAGCGGACTACGCGGTCGACTTCCGGGTAGCGGCGGAGGAATTAGGCTGGGAGGAACGCTCCCTCTGCGGCCTTTTCCTCCGCAGTCTCAATGATGATCTGAGGGATGAACTGGCTGGGCGGGATATCCCTGAGACGCTAGCGGAGCTGACATCCTTAGTGATTAGTTTGGACAACAGGCTGCGCGAGCGCTCCTCGGGACGGAAGTCGTCTTCTTCTCGCCCTCGTGGAGTCTCGCCGCGCCTGTCCCAAGCTCGCCCCCTGGTGGCGCCGCCACTATCGTGCCCCGAGGAGTCGGAGCCGATGGTGACGGGCTGGACAAAGCTTTCCCCTGCGGAGAAACAACGCCGCCGTGAGTTGGATCTCTGCATGTATTGCGGAGATGACCAACACACGGTGAAGCTTTGCCCACAGAAAGCCAGTCGGCGGGGTCCGCGAGTCACTGTAGGGGGCCTCGCGGATGTCAACTGGTTAAATACTCTCACTCAATTGAAGCTGCCCATCCGTTTCTGCCACAACCCCACTGGGCATCTCACCCCCGCACTGGTGGATTCGGGCGCAGAAGGCAGCTTTATTTCACAAAGCCTGGCAACCCGATTGGGCATCCGCTGCCAGGCACTCAAAAACCCCATCTCCCTGGTCAACCTCTCCCGTGCTTCCCTTGGGAGAGTCACGCACCAGACCATCCCGGTCCCGGTGATCATCTCTGGTAACCACCGGGAGGAGATAACCTTTCTCATCCTGCCCAACTCTGTGTCGCCCGTCATCCTGGGGTATCCCTGGCTACGCCTCCACAACCCTGTCCTGGATTGGAAGTCAGCTGGGGTGTCGGCATGGAGCACGTTCTGCATGGGCACCTGTCTTCAGTCCGCTGCCTGCTCTCCGTCCGCCTCTTCCCCTGCTACGGACGCTGCACCCCCGGACCTGTCCCTGGTGCCTCTGGAATTTCACGACCTGGGTATGGTATTTAGCAAGACCAAAGCTATGTCTCTCCCTCCTCATCGGCCCTATGACTGCGCCATCAACCTCCGCCAGGGGGCACCCTTACCTTCTGGTCGGCTCTACAGTCTGTCGGCGCCGGAGAAGGAGACGATGAACGCCTACCTTAAGGAGTTGCTGAGCGCGGGGATAATCCGCCCATCGTCATCACCCGTGGGGGCAGGGTTCTTCTTCGTTGGAAAGAAGGACGGATCCCTCCGCCCTTGCATAGACTATCGGGCTCTAAATGACATCACGGAGAAGGATCGTTACACCCTGCCCCTCATGGACACTGCTTTCCACTCCCTCCAGGGGGCGACCTGGTTCACCAAGCTGGATCTACGCAGCGCGTACCACCTCGTCCGGATCCGGGAGGGAGATGAGTGGAAGACAGCCTTCTGTACCCCGAACGGCCACTTTGAATACCTGGTAATGCCGTTCGGGTTGACCAACGCTCCTGCCGTCTTTCAGCGCCTCATCAATGACGTCCTCCGGGACTTCATCGGCCTCTTTGTGTTCGTCTACCTGGACGATATACTCATCTTCTCCAAGTCCAGGGACGAGCACCAGGTCCATGTGAGGCGGGTCCTCCAAAGACTGCTGGAGAACCGGCTATACGTGAAGGCAGAAAAGTGTGAATTTTATGCTAAGACTACATCCTTCCTGGGATTCATCATCTCACACGACCAGGTGCGTCCAGACCCAGAGAAGGTGAAGGCGGTGGTAGAATGGCCTACACCTGCATCGAGGAAACAGGTGCAACAGTTTGTTGGTTTCGCGAACTTCTACCGCCGCTTTGTCCCTAACTTCAGCTCCATCGTCGGACCACTGACCCGCCTCACGTCCCCTAAGGTCCCGTTCCGGTGGACCGAAGAGGCCACAGCTGCCTTTCAGGCGCTGAAGGCGGAGTTCTCCTCCTCCCGGGTCCTTCGCCAGGTCGACCCCTCGCTGCAGTGCATCGTGGAGGTGGACGCCTCGGACACGGGAGTGGGGGCGGTGCTATCTCAGCGGTCGCCTGACGACGGCGCCAAACGGCCCTGCGCCTTCTTCTCCCGGCGCTTGTCCCCGGCGGAGAGAAACTATGACGTGGGGGACAGAGAGCTCCTGGCCATCAAGCTCGCGCTGCAAGAATGGCGCCACTGGCTAGAGGGGGTGGACCTGCCGTTCGTGGTCCTGACGGACCACAAGAACTTGGAGTACCTTCGATCTGCCAAGCGCCTGAATGCCCACCAGGCGCGCTGGTCCTTGTTCTTCGCCAGGTTCCAGTTTTCCATCACCTTCAGGCCTGGCTCCAAGAACGGCCTGCCCGACGCCCTCTCTAGGCAGTTCGCCCCCGAGGAGTCGGAGGACACGCTCCACACCATCCTGCCCAGGTCGTGCGTCGTGGGAGCCATCTCCTGGGACATTGAGGGCAAGATCCAGAAGGCGCAGGAAGTGGAACCTGACCCTGGCGGCGGACCGGAGGGGAGGCTGTTCGTGCCATCTGCGGTTCGAGGAGAGGTCATCCACTGGCTACACACCTCCAAGCTCACCTGTCACCCTGGCTCCTCCCGGATGATAAACCTCCTCCAGTGGTCCTTTTGGTGGCCGGGCCTGTGGAGGGATGCGGCCTGCTACGCCCGGGCTTGTCCAATTTGTGCCACCAACAAGTCGGGAAACGCCTCTCCAGCGGGTCTGCTCCAGCCCCTGCCCGTCCCTGGCAGGCCCTGGTCGCACATCGCTTTGGATTTCGTCACCGGACTCCCAGTCTCCAATTCCTACGACACCATCCTGACCATCGTGGACCGCTTCTCCAAGGCTGTGCACTTCATCCCCCTACGAGGTCTTCCAACTGCCCTGGAGACGGCGGATCTCCTCATCCAACACGTGATCAGACTGCACGGGATTCCGGTGGACGTGGTCTCGGACCGGGGGCCCCAATTTTCCTCTGAGATTTGGAGATCGTTTTGTAACGCCATCGGAGCCAAGGTGAGCCTCTCCTCCGGCCATCACCCCCAATCCAACGGGCAGTGTGAGCGGACCAACCAGGAGCTGGAGGCTGCGCTCCGCTGTGTAACAGCATCCAAACCCACGTCCTGGAGTAACCATCTTGCCTGGGTTGAATACGCCCACAACACCGCTCGCTCTTCTGCTACAGGGATGTCCCCCTTCAAGGCGTCCCTGGGTTATGACCCCCCGCTGTTCCCGGCGCAGGAGAGTGAGGTAACTGTCCCCTCAGTTAGGGCGCATCTCAGGCAGTTCCGCTCCATCTGGGCATCAGCGCGTAATGCGCTTTTACGCACGGCGGAGCGCAACAGAACTGTGGCGGACCGGCACAGAAGACCTGCCCCGGCGTACAGAGTTGGGCAACGAGTCTACGTGTCAACCCAGGACGTGACATTGAAAGGCGAGAGGAGGAAGCTGGCACAGCGCTTTATGGGACCCTACCCCATCACCCGGATCATCAACCCGGTAGCTGTGCGTGTGGCTATTCCCCCCTCCCTCCGCATCCATCCCACCTTCCACGTGTCCAAGGTGAAGCTGGCAGTCTCCGACCCCCTTTGCCCTCCTCCTGCTGCGCAACCCGCGCCCCGGATGATTGATGGCCATCCGGCCTGGTCCGTCGCCTCCATCCTGGACTCCCGGCGCCGGGGTCGTGGGTTGCAGTACTTGGTGGACTGGGAGGGCTATGGGCCCGAGCATCGACAGTGGGTACCCTCGTCGTTCGTGTTGGACCCATCGCTCATCGCTGACTTCCACCGAGCGCACCCAGAGAAGCCATCGCCAGGAGGCGCTGCTAGAGGGGGGAGTACTGTCACGCCGCGCCGCTCATCAGCGGCGCCACCTGCTCACACACCTGCTCGTCATCAGCGGCGAGGGATGTAAGCCGCCTCGCCCTGAGCTTTGGCCTGAAGCCGTCGGATTTCGCTCATCATTATTGCTGTGAGAACTACTACCTCTTCAGCCATCATTTCGGTAAGAAGCCCTTACCTTGTCCCTTTGAAGTCTGCTCCCCTGTGCACAGGTGGATTTTCCGGCGGCGGACTTTTCCTCTCCGTCTCCATCTCCTCGCTGCTGCACCGGGCCCTGCAGGTGGCTGTCTACCGGGTCTCGTCCCTTGCTGTGCCAGCCATCTATCCCATCCAAGGTGGTCCGGCTGTACGGTCTCCTGCCTCTGTGCCCGAAGCTGACGCCGCCACCAACACATCTACATCTCGCAGACACACATCCATTCACTCCTGTTGCTAATAAACTATTTGAACTACTCTGAGCCTGTGTGTGTGCGTCTCCTGAGCCGTGCGTTATGTCAATTGGTCGCTAAAAGTTATGCTTTTATGACAAAATCCTTGTACATTTATTACAAAAAAGTTTCAAATTTATGAGAAAAAAGGAAGGCTTGAGAAGAAAAGGTTATATTAAAAAATTTTTAAAAATGCAAATGTTAGAGAAAAAGTTATATATTTATAAGAAAAAATGCAGATTTATATGGAAAAAGTATTACATTTATTTTAAAAAGTCACATTTATAACACAAAGCATTTATAACAAAAAAATCACAAAGTTAAGAGAAAGTAATTTCATAGCAAAAAATGACAGGTGTAAAATGTTGTCATGATTATTTAAGAAATTGCAAATTTATTTTAAAACACATACAGTATCTACAGCAAAACTTTTTGCAGATTTATGTGACTAAGTCAAAGCAAAAATATATAACATTTTGAAAAAAAAATCATAAATTTTTAACACAAGTTAAAAATTTGTGAGAAACCATTGCATTTATGTAAAAAATGTTGTAAATTTATATAAAAAGAGTCATGCATTTATTTCAGAAAGTGACACCTTTTTTAAAGGAAAAACGTATAACAAAAAGAAAAAAATGTGTACATTCATAATGAAAGATTTATTCAGAGAAAAGTTGTGTATATAACAAAAAGGTGACTTTTGTATTTAACCTCTTGCGCTCCGTTGTACCGCGGACGGGCAAGTCTCTGCGTCCTAGAGCGCACGAGAGCGCACGAGGGCGCTCTCGTGCGCTCTAGGACGCATGGTGGAGATGGTGATGTAGGTGGTGATGGTGATGTAGTGGCATCCAAGCGCGCACTGAAAATAAAAGCTGCAGACACAGCCGCGAACAGATTAGTTCATCTGATTGACCTCTCATTTGACTAATAAGAGCCTTGAATTGGGTTTCTGAAACCTTGAAGAACCAATGACTGAAAACCTAGCAAGAAGGACCCGCCTGCTGTGAATGCAGTGAGCCAATTGAAGCAGAGAAGTTCGCGAGCTGTTTTTTTTAAGGCTGGGTGAAGACTGACTGCTGGAGCGGATCAAAAAAGGATTAGACGTTATGAGACGTTATGATTTCTTCCATGGTCATAGACCGACGGAGGCTGACGACGAAGGCTGAGTGACACACACGCCTTCGCCAGTCTTTTTTTTTAATTACTACTGTTATTTGTTTTGAAAAATCGTTCGCCAAAAACCGCAATCATGGAAGCACAAAACCGCAATAATCGAATTATGTTTTGACCGGGTTGCGAGACCAGAACCACGAGCGGACCAGCGTCGCGTTCGTCTGACAGTGAGGAAGAGAAATTGGCCAGGACAATGTGGCTGTGAAGAGGTAAGGTGTTATAAGCCAAATTATTTTTTATCCCTGAAAATTGTAATCAAAAATGATTTTTGGGGACTTCCGGTTATGGCTGCCACGTAGGACGGACGTGTCTCGCTCTGCTCTGCTCCTGGAGAAAAAAATCGGCAAATAACTCTCTCATTTGGGACAGAACGTATCCCAGCATTTGAGCGAGGATATGTCGGCGAAGCCTAAGGCTGGAAAACCAGGAAAAGGAAAAAGCGAGCCGCCGAAACAGTCCAAATTAACGGACTTTCAGGTCTGTGACGCAGCAAACAAGGCTCCATATATGGCGGAGGAGGCTGGCGGCGGTGCGATTTCTGCGGGGAATGGCGCAGATGCGCTGATGGCTGCCATGAGTTCAATGAGAGCGGACTTTTCCTCTAGATTTGATGGGATTATGACAGCGTTGGAAGGAATAAGAAAGGAATTGGGTGACTGTGTAGAACGAACGGCGCAGATGGAGCTCCGTCTCGCTAGTGCTGAAGATGACGTCACCCGTCTTCAATTAAAGGTGCGCACTTTGGAAAAAAAAAATAAATCTCTGGAAGATAATATTTTGGATTTGGAATCTCGGTCGAGACAGAATAATTTGAGGCTGGTGGGTCTTCCAGAGGAATCAGAAGGTCGGGACGTATGTTCCTTTCTGGAAAAGTGGATTCCGGAGGTGCTGGGCAGCGAGGAGTTGCAATCAGCAGTGATTCTGGAAAAAGCACATCGTATTGGCCCACGGAGAGATAAGGGACCGCCGAGGACCTTAATTATGAAGTTTCTTAGCAACAGAGACAGGATGAAGATCTTCAACGCTGCACGTGCTAAAGGAGAGATTAAACACCAGGACCAGCAGGTGCGGTTCTACCCAGATTTGGCCACAGGAATCCAGCAATTGAGGAAGCAGTTTGATCCCGTACGTAAGGAGCTGCGCAACCTTGGGATTCGTCATGGTGTAATCTATCCTGCGAGACTGCTGACCACGTATGAGGGCAGAACCCACATCTTCAAGACCCCAGAGGAGGCGCAGGAGTTCATCAAGAAGATCAAAGAAGAAGAAGAGACTGGTGGGAGCTAAGCATGAACAAAATATAAGGTAGAATAATTAAGCATTTGCACAGGCATCTGACTGACTTGAAGTAAATAGTAAGTTTACAAAATATAGATTGTATTATATATTAAAAAAACAAAACAAAAAAAAAAAACTATGATGTACAAAGTTGTTAAAAATTTTGGAGTTAAGTTGGAAAACTACAGAGGAGAGTTAATGTTACGTCATTAAAAGCAGTAGAGTTAGGGTGATTGGGAGGATGAAGAAGGAGTGGCTTAGGCTGTTCCCCGTGGGTGTGGAACGGTCGATGGCTATATCGGGAGACAGAATTTTTCTTTTGATTTTGGGGGGTTTGCCACAAGTGTGGGAAGGGGAAATTTGTTTGTGTGTAGTTTGTAGGATGAATGTTCAACCACTCATGTTTTTGCTTCTCTGTATGAGCATGTTTACACTGCAAGGTAATCCCAAACTCTCTATTGATCATGGACCAAAGTGTTAATCTTAATTTAACTTCATGGAATTGCAGAGGTCTACAAAATTTAAAAAAACTTAAACAAGTTATGAATAAAATAAAGGACATGGGTTCAAGAATTGTGTTTTTACAAGAAACTCATCTGATAGAGGAGGATGTTAAAAGAATTAGGAGTAGATGGCAGGGAAGTGTATTCACCTCTTCATTTTCATCCCGAGCCAGGGGAGTTATGACTCTCATACATAAATCAGTTCCTTTTCAAGTGAAAAATGTAATTGGAGACAAATTTGGAAGATATGTAATCATTCAAGGTTCTTTGCTATTAGAAAATATAAATCTTGTGAACTTATATGGTCCCAATATAGATGATCAGAAGTTCTTTGCTAATTTATTTCTCATCTTATCATCACTTACAGGGCAACATATAATAGCAGGGGATTTTAATTGTACATTGAATCCAGGTGTGGATAGATCAACAGGACTGGATTGTACGCACATTGGATGTAGGATGACTATTAATCATTTTATGAAAGAATTGAGATTGTTAGATATATGGAGAGAAATGAAACCACAAGTTAAAGCCTATTCTTGTTATTCCAGTACCTACAAGACATTCTCACGTATTGATTATTTTTTGATTTCCACAGAATTAAGGTCCAAGATTCAAAACTGCTTTTATGATAACATCGTGATCTCTGATCATGCACCCTGTTGTCTAATATATGTAGATAAAAAATTGACAAAGGAATCAGGTAGATGGCAATTTCAGCATAAATGGCTTCAGGATGAGGAATTTGTCAAGTATATAGAAAAACAGATAGACGAGTTCTTTGACATCAATACTACACAAACATCAGCATGTGTAAAGTGGGAGGCTTTCAAAGCTTTTATTAGGGGACATATTATTAGTTATACAGGATCAAAATCTAAGAAGACTCGAGAGGAGAGAGCTAAATTGGAACATAAAATAAAAAATCTTCAGGAAAAAGTGTATGCAGGAAGTGACCCAAGGTTGGAGAATGAATTACTGATTTTGAGAGCTGAATACGACAAAAAATCAGCGAATAGAGCTGCCTCGAGTCTTCTAAGATTGAAACAATCTTTTTATGAACAAGGTGAAAAATCAGGAAAATTATTAGCATGGCAGATTAAACAATTGGAAATTAAAACACCAATTACCAGTATTATAAGTAATGGACAGGTAGTTATAGATCCTTTAGAAATTAATAGAGCCTTTAGAGATTACTATGAAAAATTATATGATACCAAAAATGAACCTGATTTAACAAAACTAAATGGGTTTTTGAACGAACTATCTATACCGTGTATTCCAAATGAAAACAGGGAGATATTGGAGTCTAAAATTAGTCAAGAAGAAGTTGGGCTAGCCATTGATAATATGAAATCAGGAAAAAGTGCAGGACCAGATGGTCTTCCAGTTGACCTTTATAAAAAATTTAAGAATAAATTAATAAAACCTTTTTTGGAAATGGTTTCAGAAGCATTTCAAAATAATAATTTACCATCATACATAAATAATGCCTTAATTATACTGCTGCCAAAACCAGGTAAGCCCTCTAATAAATGTGAAAATATGAGACCAATAAGCCTATTAAACGCCGACCTTAAGATAATCTGTAAAATTTTAGCAAGACGAATACAAGAAATTTTACCAAATATTATTAATCGAGATCAGAATGGCTTTATAAAGGGTAGACAAGGCTTCCATAATGTAAGAAGACTATTTAATATTATTTATTTTAATAAAGAAGCACCGGATACAGCTCTCCTATCATTGGACGCCGAAAAGGCCTTTGATAGAGTTGAATGGCCCTTTCTTTTTGAAGTCCTACAAAGGTTTGGACTTGGAAATAATTTCATAAAATGGGTTCAAATAATATACAATAATGCTACAGCAGAAATCCTAACAAATAACAATATTTCAAAACCAATAAAAATCAATAGAGGATGTCGACAAGGCTGTCCACTTTCACCTTTACTGTTTACTATGGCAATTGAACCTTTAGCGATAGCGATACGTTTACATTCACAAATATATGGAATTAAAGTTGGACCAACAGAACATAAAATCTCCCTGTACGCCGATGATATAATTTTGTTTATGTCGAATCTAAAAAAATCAATTCCAACCTTGTTGAATTTAATAAAGAATTTTGGGGAAATATCAGGATATAAAATAAATAAAACTAAATCTTCAATATTAATGCTAAATGAGACCCAGAGAAATTACTCAGCCCCTGAGGTAAATCAATTCAATGTTGTAAATCAGTTTAAATATTTAGGAATCCAAATTATGCCTAAGCTAGAATCAGTCGCCAGTGTCAACTATGAAGCCTTAATGTCAGATATCAGTGAGTTAACTCAGAGATGGATGTCACTACCAATGTCGATGATCGGGAGAATCAATATACTTAAAAGTAATATTTTACCTAAAATACTTTATTTATTTCAATACATTCCCTTATCACCACCTTTAGATCTATTCTCAAGAATAAAAAAAAAGTTAGTGGAATTTATATGGAACAACAGGAGGGCTAGATTACGTCTGTCTTTATTATATTTACCATTTGATCGTGGAGGTCTGAAATGTCCAAATTTTATGTTGTATTATTGGTCGGCACAACTGAGGTCTATGACATATTATTTTTCATCAAATGATCTCCCTCACTGGACTGAAATGGAATCATACAATTTACCTTTACCTCTTCCCATATTCATATACTCAGATTCGGCAAAAAAATTACAAAAACAAGTTAAAAATCCATTTGTAAAGCATATGATCAAAATATGGTGTGAAGCTAAAAACTATTTAAAAGAACCACAGTTATTGTCACAATTTAGTCCAATATGGGGTAATCAATATTTTAAACCAGGGAGAGCGGACGCTGTATTTAAAGTATGGAATTTAAAAGGGATACAAAAGATTCAGGATTTATATTTGCCAGGTGCAGACAACATAATGTCTTTTGAAGAGCTGAGGATCAAATTTAATCTCAATAGAACACATTTTTTTAAATATCTTCAACTTAGAAACTTTATTCGATCAAATCAAAATAAAGCTCTCACTCGACCTATTTATTCATCCTTGGAAAAAATGATGATGAAAGATAGTAAAAGAAAGGGTATTATTTCAGAGTTTTATAACTCATTGACACTATCTTCAAGTGAAAATTCACTGAAAAGATTAAACTACTGGAAAGAAGATCTGCAAATTGAAATTTCAGAGGAACAATGGGAATTGGCTTGTACAGAAGCTCAAACCAAATCAATAAATGCACGCCTTAAATTGATACATTTCAAATGGTTAATGCGGATGTATGTTACACCGGAGGAGTTAAATAGATATAACAAAAATATACCAGATACATGCACAAAATGCATGGAAAGTAAAGGAACCCTATTTCATTGTTTATGGGAATGTAGATTAATAAGAATGTTTTGGGAAGAGGTGAGGGTAACAATTGAAAAAATAATCTCAAAACAAATCATATTGAATCCTAAACTGTTTTTGTTGGGTCTGTACCCAGAAAAGCATAATTTTAATAAAAGTGAAAGAACATTCATAGACCTCAGTTTGCTTAATGCCAAAAAATGTATTGCACTATTATGGAAAAAGACTCATAGACCAGATGTGACTCAGTGGTTAAGACAGATGTTAACAAACCTTCCATTAGAAAGAATAACATATATACTAAAATCAAAGGAAATTGTGTTTGAGAATATATGGAGACCTTTTATTGATTATGTAAAAAATTTAAACATAACTCTTGAAGAAGAAGGTGAATGATGTGTGTGGACCTTGTAAATTCCAAACTGGTGAACATAATATGTATACTTATGTATTGGATTGTCTAGACTAAACAGAGGAGCATTGTTGAAGACTTGATTTTGTTGGTGGTTGTTGGTGTTTTTAGTGCATTTTTTTTTTTTTTGTAGTACTTTAGTGTTAGTGTTTGATTGTTTGTATCATGTTTGTTAAAAAAAAAAAAAAAAGGTTCAATAAAGATATTGTGGAAAAAAAAAAAATGATTTTTGACCGATCGGTAAATTACAACTGTGCGGTGCACGATGGCGCACGATGTCCGGAGTGCATGCGCCGCGTTACAGGGTTCTTCACCGCCTCCGGACCGTGACCCCCCCCCCCCCCCGCCGCTACGATTCTGTAGCGGTGGGGGGGGGAGCCGCGGTGACAGCGTTGCTGTGGAAACATGCCACATCCGAGTGTAATCCGTCATGTAGCGAGGGCGGATCTCCATCCTCTGTAGCGGGGGGGGGGGGGGTGGACAACCCCCCCCACACACACACAGACACAGACACAGCCCCGAATGTGACCTTTCATTAGAGCCCAAAATGAAGCTTCTACATTGAATCATTCAAAAGTTACAGACGTTTTTCCAAACTGTGCCATTTGGCACAATTTGGCACAGTTCCAAAACGCCTGGGAACAGCCTGAGAACAAAGCTGTGTAATATATTCATTTTTTGTGGTATTGTTACAAAATTTGGACCTCAGCTGGATAACACTTGGTTCTACATTTCTGTTGCATTTTCCAGCCCGGATCTGAAGCTGTGTGTTATTTGCAAGCATTTGTATCCAAAAAAACACCCAGGCCAAATTTATTTTCTTCAAGTTCACTATGTTTAGATGACTGTAACTCAGTGGCCGGAGCACTTAGAGAGATCATGTTTTTTTTGCCAAAAAATTCAAAGTGTTTTCTTTTAAATGAGACCAACCCCATGAAGATGCTGCAAAGGGTTGAATAACAGCTTTCGATTTACTTTGGGCACAGTATTTTTTGGCGTTTTTAGGAAAATTGATCGGAGTGCAAGGGGTTAAATTTCTCATAAATTTGCAACTTCTTTCCTCTCACATTTGAGAATGTTCTTTTTAAATTTATAACCATTTTCTTGTTAAATTGTTAAATGTTCCAACTATTTTTGGTCTTATTTTGTTATTTATTCATAGTAAATTTGTGACTTTTTTTTCTCGGTAATTTGCAACTTTTGTAAAAATGTGCTTTAAAAATGTATTATTTACATTTTTTTTTTTTTTTACATTTTCTGACAATTATAAAACCTTTCTGTTTTGTTTTAATCTTCAGCCACAGAGAGAGCTTGCAGCAGCATGTGGCTTCAGAGCCGCAGGTTGCAGACCATTGGGCAAAGAGAACATTTTGACAATATGAGAGAAACGGGGGGGAAAAACCCTCAAGGAAAAAAATAAAGAATAAAGCGTTTGACCGTGTGACCTTTACTGCCGCCACCAGATTTGGGGACAAACAGATTCTGATCCAAGGCGGCTGCTGCTGCTGCTGCCGTTGCCGTTTTCCCTCCTGACTCAGCTCACAGTAGACCGGCGGCACCAGCGTGCTGACCCAGCAGCGTGTGTGTGTGTTAATGTGCTACGCCATTGTGAGTGTGGTTCCGGTGGGTCGGCCAGCTGCTGCAGAAGTAGGCCAGAAACAAAACGGCTAACAGCAGCAGGCAGGCACCAGCTGTGTGTGCGTGCGTACGTGCGTGCGTGCGTGCGTGCGTACGTGCGTGCGTGCATACGTGTGTGCGTACGTGTGGATGTTGAGGACAAATGCACACAGTCCCTGTACAGTTGTGTTGCTGTTAGCATTTCCTTTCCTTTCCTGGGATTCAAACTTGGCTCTCCCAATACACCGTACCCCACCAGCATGCATACATTGTGCCGACATTGGCCCGGCGAACCAAGCTTACATCATGAATACATTTTATAGAGGTTGTTTGCGTGTCGACAGGACATCAACGATTTAAACTTGCTGATGTTGGCCAGACGTATGTGTGCTGTTGGGGATGTGTGGTATTAATCCTCTAAAGGTGCGTCCGGACCAAATGCATAAGCATGACAGAAAGACATCCCCAACAGCACACATACATAGCACGGATGTCGGACCAACATACCAATTTTACATCGGGAGTGCATCTTATAGCGGCTGTTTGCACATTGGCAAGACATTGGCTAGACATCGGCAAACTAATATGAAAACGTTGATACATGTTTAATGCGTTTTATACCCTTTAGAACGTAGGAATACTGGAACAATAACTCTCCTTAAATGCTACACAAAAACAACGCATTACCGACATTTGGAAACAAGTCAACTTTTTATCAGTCGCACTGCCAAACTCTAGCCTTTATAAATATTACACTTAAGCAATATTACATGAGAGGCAGTGCAGTATCAATGAATATAGTAACTATGGGTGCAATACATCTAATGCCGGACGCGACACCTGGCGGGGGCCATAAGACGTTTCACACCCACAGTTACTATATTCATTGATACCATACAACTTCAAATGTAATTTTGCTTTTATACAACAGTTCCGCAAGCACGATTTATTAAATGACAGCAATACTGGACAAGATATTATGATTTGTCTGTTTATCCAGTTAATTTGTACAGCTGAGAAAACCCTTCTAAATGTAGCCAGTAACTGCTGCTAAACATCTCAATCAGCATGAAGATGTCTATTGTCATTTCACGCACATGCAAACAAATTAAATACTGTCAACTGCAAAAGTAATAAATATTTATAAAACATATACCTGTTGAGTCGGTACTGCAAAAGACCAAAGATCAAAATGTAGTCAATGCCGTTAGCTAACCAAGGGCTACTAGTTCGCATGCTAGCGATTTGCACACTTTGCTTTTCTTCGCATTTTCAAATGAAACAACGAGTCCATCACCACAAAGGTATTGTGGTTTGTTAATCAAAACAATAAATCCAACTCTAGCTCTGCCTGTTTTATTTTTAAACAGACGTGAAATAGCTTAGCAGGGTTTATGCAAGAGCAGACTTTGTAAACTGAATAAAGTTGTTTTGTTTTTTTTTCAAAAGGGTAGGACTTCCTGGTCAGGTCAGATTTCTTTTCAGACAGCGCCTCACTGTGGAAATTAAGGTATCCAACACAGTATTGCAGTTCTTACTGAGAGTTGACAGTAAATTACTGTTAGCAATTAACGGTTACATGAACACCTTTGAAGCAGAGTGATACATATCCAGTGAAACGTTGGAGTGCAATTATCGTGGAATATAGTAGCTCCTGGCATCCCTGTTGTCCAGTGAAATTGCTCCTTCGGAACTGACTGTTGTATAAATGACATTATGTAATGCTGACATTGGCAGGTTGCTGTCTGGGAAACAGACCAATTATATGGAAGGCCATCCTCTTCAAAGCATTGCCACGATGTGTAGTTACTGTACATTTCTGGAGAGGTTCACATCAGGTCAGCATAAGCCATATATTCACAGCAGCCCAACTGAGCTCCGGGAGGAGCGGAGGATTGTCAGCAGGTCGTTGATATCCCTGTTGTAGTATCATCAGGGTCAAACACTGCATCTGCACTCACTGGGTATTGCTGCTTGTTATAGTACTAAAAGGGTTGAGGATGTATGGCTTCATTTAACTTGTAGCTTGTTAACTTACCTGCTCACCAGTTGTAGAAGATCATCTTACTTTTTTCCTTTAAAACGTTTCAGTGCTGCAGCTGTATGGCTCATCCATGTGTTTCCATTCCAATAAAAGCTCCTCGTTAATAGCTGTGTCATCTGGTGCTGACAGTCAAATCTGTCCGGACTTATTAAGTTTTAAACGTGTTTCAGGGCAGAAAGTGTCTTCTGGATAGAGATGTAGATCCCAAACAGACAGACCGTCCCATGCTCCCTCTCACAACTTTTGATGATGGAAAACTAGGAGGTCAACTAGGAGTTTTCTCCCCGGAATACCAGCCATTATATAAATTACAGTCAGTTGTGGTTTCAGCCCGGGCCAAATAGTCGTCAAACTGTCAGACGTGCATCTATTTATTATTTCCTCCATGCCTGGCAGAGGAGGGAGAAGAACCATTAGTTTCACTGTTGCGCAAGGATGTTCAGAATGTCACCCCAGAGTGTTTTTGGTACCACAGATGTCACCCCGCTGGGACCTGCTGTTCTCTACAAGCCTGCTGGCTCCAGGTTTAAAGAGGTCAGGGTTTCCCCTTCATTTCAGTGGGTTAGGAAGGATTTCTGTGGCGTTATCTGTTCTGGAAAGTCAAACAGGCAACAGGAAGTCTCCTCTCCCACAGGATCTAGAATCATCCCTGTCTGAAACGCCTTGTTTGGATTGGCTGTTCTCTACAGGCCTGATCCAAGATACTCTGGTACAACCAGTAGACCATTTGTTGTTTTTTCCAACAGGGGTGGATGCTTGGTAATCACAAATTTAGCAAGACGTATAAGTGAGTAAATATAAATTAGTTTCAAATTTGCAAGAATAAATGCGCAAAAATATAAAAGATGCCAATTTAAGAATTCAAACAGTTACAATTTAGTTACACTGAATAAAAATTTAATCAGCAACCAGTTGAACATTGAAAATTTATAAGAAAAAAAGCTGAACATATACAAGAAAAAAGCTTAAAATTTACAAGAAAAAAAGCAAATTTTTGAAAAAAAATTGCAAATTTACAAAAGAGTTGAAAATTTACAAGAAAAAACGCTGAAATTTCATGAGAAAAAAGTTGCAAATTTATGAGAAAAAAATTGCAAATTTATAAGAAAACATTTTCAAATTTATAGAAAAAAAAGTTGCAAATTTACAAGAAAAATCACAATTTTAAAGAGACTAACAATTTTATGAGGAAAAAGGTTGCATATTTATGAGAAGCAATCACAAATTTATGAGGAAAAAGTTGCAAATTTACAAGAAAAAAGTTGAAGATATACAAGAAAAAAGTAGCATTTTTTGATAAAAAAATTGAAGAGTTCCTTTGCAAAAACCAATAAACGCTACTTCCAAGAAAATTTCCCTCTGTTCAACAAACAACTGTTCACATTACGTATTTATAGAAGTTGCAATTGTTTTTCCTAAAAATCCACTATGTCAGCTGTTATATACACTACGAAGTTCATGGGTTTTTTTTTAAAAGCTGATAAACCCCAGGACCCTGTTTATATAAAACCAGATAACTCCACACACGGCAAATCAGCGCTTGGTATTTGGGTGACGTGACTCAATGGTGCAGCGAGGATCAGCCAATCACGTGTCTAGATGCTGAGGCCAGCCAATCATGTGTCTGCTGCTGTGGCAGTGTTCTGCAGAGACCCCTACTTGGGTCTGCTCGCTTTGCGTGATTTCCCTGCCAGTTTTTTTTTTACAATTTTGTTGCATTTTATGTCAAATATAGATACTTTTGATGAGGCAGATGAACCAGCGATGCGTTCACCAGACAAACCAGCGTGGTTTTCGGGACATGTCTGTTTTTGCAGAAGTATGTATTGTGGACTTATCTGTTTTTGTACTCATAAATTGCCAGAAAATAACAATGAGTTGATGCTCATTTTTTTTTGCTTTATGATGTCTGAGATACTCATATTTCAAGTGACCGTGCCTTAGAAGCTGAACTGGAAATGCTAACACATATAAACCAACAGATGAAAAAGTTGTTTTTCTCATTATGAAACCAGATGGACTTACCTGTTTTTGCAAATGAACTCTTCAGTTGCAAATTTACAAGAAAAACGTTGAAAATTTACATGGAAAAAAGTTGAAATTTTTTGAGGAAAATATTGCAAATTTACAAGGAAAAAGTTGTACAATTTTTAAGAAAAAAGTTGCAAATTTATAGGGAAAAAAGTTGCAATTTTTTTGAAATTTTTTTTTTTTTTTTTGCAAATTTACAAGTGCTAGCCTGACAACCAAAGCTATCAGCCAAAGCTAACCTTGAAAATGGCCTGAGGTGTTGTGACATTACATACAGCTTTCATATTTGCAGGTGTCATTCAGATTTTTTGTAAATCTTTGCATATGACTGTATAGTTTTTATAATCTGCTCACTGACCAATGGTTGCCGTGGCGCTCTTTTCCCATGAGTCATGCATTTACAGAGACACTACGACCCGGGCGGCAGAGAAACTTTTTCCTCCACTCGTGCAAATGCTGGCGCTGTACTTGTGTACTTTGTGACTTTGTGGTCGCTGCTGTTTCCACGGTGACGGATCATGTTTCTGTGTCTCTCTGTACGTCTTTATAAACGGCACGAGCGCATGTGTGTGTGTGTGTTCCTTCACGCTGTGATTACAAAGCACAAACAGCGGCAGCTCCCCCTCCGGCTGTCACCAAGACAGAGTGCGAGCGTTAGCCCGAATGGCGGCGCCCCCCCCCTTCCGTCACTAATTATTCATCAGCGGAGAAGAAAGGGCGGACGGGCGGGAGAGTCTCGGCTAGTGGTGCTAACAAGCATGGAGGGGGAAACATCTCCCGGTGGATGAAGGTCATCAGTTTGGTTTCACCTGACAGGACCACACAAAAGGCGTCGTTGTGCCGCGTTAAAAAGGAGAAGTAATTAACGGGGCGCTCTGTTCAAAAGATGACTCGACTCTGCAGGAGGGGTCAGGCAGCCCCGCCGACTCCAAATGTCCAACACTGGTCCTGAAGCAGTTTTGGTCTTAATTTAAACCCATGCAAAACACATGCAACAAAACCCAGAAAGACCAATTTTTGGAAACAAAGCAAAATTGGGCCTTAAAATTAAAATAAAACAGCAGAATTATAAGAATAAAGTCACTTTTTAACATTAGCAACAGTTTTTTCTTTATTAAAAGGAACATAAATATGAAATTGCAACAGGAAAAAAATTGCAAATTTACAAGGAAAAAAACTGAATTTTTTTTTAGAGAAAAGCTGAATTTTTTTTAGGAAAAAAGTCTAAATTTTACAAAAAAGTAGCAAATTTTTGAGAAAAAAATAGCAAATTTACAAGAAAAAAAAAATAGAAAATTTACAAGGAAAAAATTTGAAAATTTACAAGAAAAAAGTTCAAAATATACAAGAAAAGTTTAAAATTTACAAGAAAAAGTAGCAACTTTTCTGAGAAAAACTTGCAAATTTACAAGGAAAAAAGTTGAAAATTCTGAGAAAAAAAGTTGCAAATTTTTAGAAAAGAGTAGCAAATGTTTTAGAAAAAAGTTACAAATTTTTAGGAAAAAGTTGCAAATTTCAAAAAAAAATTCAAATTTACAAGAAAAAAGTTGAAAATTTTTGAAAAAAGTTGCATATTTTTTAGAAAAAAAGTAGTACATTTTGCAGAAAAAAATTGCAAATTTACAAGAAAAATGGAAAATTTTTGAGAAAAAGTTAAAAAAAAATTAGGAAAAAAGTTGCAAATTTAGAAGAAAAAAGTTTAAAATTTACAAGAAAAAAGTTGAAATTTTTTAAGAAAAAAGTTGCAAATTTTAACAAGTAACAGTTTTTTCTTCAGAAATGTGAGCATTCCCAATATGCAGTTTTTCTTATATATGTTTGCTTACATTTTCATTATAAAACAGTTTTTCTTTTTTATTTGCAAATTTTTATTTTTCTCATAAATGTTTTTTTTATTTTAAAGACCCACTGCAGTCAAAATCGACTATTTTTTAACTTTTAAAATATTTAAAAAGTGTTAATCCTCACTTCCAACACAAATCAATCACAGAATCAGCCATAGAGCCGAAGACTGCGCATTCTGAGTCTGATTCTGACTCCTTCCGGTTTAAACCTAAATCGCACCGTCCAGATCTGGCCTGACTCTTCTACGTCGCGGAGCCAAACCAATCAGCTCCAATCTCAACCTCCTATCAGGAACCTCTAGAGAATGGGCCAGAGAAGGCTGTGGGAGTGGCTTCTGAGCCTCCGGTACACATGAGGAAGGAGCTGCCACGCTGGGGGGAGGACGGGGGGAGCATAGCTAATGAACACCAGGAATGGTGTAAATAAGACTGTTTAGGCTAAAACATTGACGTGCCAAATTTTGAGGCATAAATATCACATTTCGGAGGGAGTTTAAGCCAATGCAGTTGGTCTTTAATAATAATGCATCAGATTTATATAGTGCTTTTCTTGGACACTCAAAGACGTTTTACAATGGATACATTATTCATTCACTCCACAGACAGATAATGGTAAGCTACTGCTGTAGCCACAGCTGCCCTGGGGTAGACTGACGGGAACGTGACTGCCAATTCGCACCAGCGGCCTCTCCGACCACCACTGAACATTTATACACATTCAAACCCAGTGTCATGGACACTGGAGGCAAGGTGGGTCAAGTGTCTTGCCCAGGGACACAACGGCAGGATAGCAGGGGGAGAACGAAATTTGAACTGCCAACCCTCAGGTTGTTGGACGACCTGCTCTGCCTCCTGAACCACTGCCACCCCAAATGTTTCCCTCCTCCATTCCATTTTTGCTGAGCACCAAGCTGGACAGCAGGAAGTTCCATTTTTATATGGTCTTTGGCCTGACCTGGCCAGGACTTGAACCCCGACCTCCCAGTTGTGGGGTGGATGCTCTACCTCTAGGCCACCACTCCGTTTTTGTATGTTGTTATGTTATGTCAGCTTTTATGCTAGTATTATACAACGTTGGGCTATTTTAGCTTTTAAGCTAGCATTTTTTTCAGCTTTAAGCTCTTATGTTCCGTTCTAAAGCTGAATTTGTTCAGCTGTAAGCCGTGGCAGCTTTTATGCTAACATTTTATACATTTCAAAATGTACATTTTTGAGGATTTTCTCTTGAACTTGCAGCTTTTCACTCACATACATAAAAGTTACAACATGTGATGTAAAAACACATTTTATTATTTTATTTTATGAGTTATCCCAGCTCTTAATTGATTTGTTTCTAATATAACGTGCATTATACGACAGTTGATTCCGACTGAGCAGTTTGATTAGACAATAGGGATTCCAGGAGTTACTAATAATTGCACTCCAATAACTGCACTCCAGTTTCACTGGATATGTATCACTCCACTTCAAAGGTGTTTTAGTAGCCATTAATTACTAACAGTAATTTACTATCACCTCGCTGACAATTGCAGTACTGTTTTGGACACCTTAATTTCCACAGTAAGGCGCTGTTTGACAAGAGATTACACATCCATGACCCGGAAGTCCTACCCTTTTGCAAAGGTCTACCTCCGTTTACCCCGGTCATTTTAAGCGCATTAAGCGATTTCACATCTGTTTAAAGAAAATAGGCAGTGCTAGAGTTTGATTTATTGTCTCAATTAACAAACCACAACTCTGTGGTGATGGACTGCTTGTTTTTCATCTGAAAATGCGAAGAAAAGCGAGCAAAAATGCTAAATCACTAGCATGTGCTAAATCGATAGCATGTGCTAAATCGATAGCATGCTAACTACCAGCTACCAGCTATCTACCGGTGGCTCTGGCGACTGGTGTTGGATATGTTTTGATCTGGGATTTTCTGAAGTACCGACTTCACAGGTTTGTTTTATAAACACATTACTTTTGCACTTGACAATATTATTTATCTTTTGTTCATATAAAAGACAAAAAATAAAATAGAAAGATGTCTTTACCTTCTTTACGTTTCAACTGCACTGCCTATAAAAGACAGAAGGCTTCTGTCTTTTATATGAACAAAAGATAAATAATTAAAAGAAGACAAAATTAACCTATTTGGCGTACTTGACAATATTTAATTTGTTTACGTGTATGAAATGACAACAGAGGTCTTCATGCTGATTGAGATGTTTAGCAGCAGTTACTGGAAATTTTGAAGGAACTATTTTTTTCAGCTGCGCAAAATAGCTGGTTAAACAAACAAATCATAATATTTTGTCCAGTATTGCTGTTATTTAATAAATTGTGCTTGTGGAACTGTTGTATAAAAACAGTATTACACTCCAGTTCGTTACAGTATCGTGAATATATTAACGCCGGGTGTGAGGCATGCATCACACCCGGCGTTAATATATTCACAATACTATGACAAACTCTTGTATAATATTGCTTAAGTACAGATTGAAAGTATTATTTTTTTAAAAATATTATTATGCTAATACTTGCAGATTGCTCAGCAGTTTTAGGGCCATTTGAGATTTTTGTTTTGAGTAACAGAAAATTAAAAATGAAATGGAAAAAAGAGCAAAGTTATGTGAATTTATTATAGAATTTTGAGAGATTTTCTCAACATTGAAACTTTGAAAGTTTTTCCCACTTTGAAAATTACGTACACAATTTAAAAAAAAAAATAGGTTTTCTGCTCTTTTAATTAAAAAAGGCTTTAAAAACTTAAAAGTTAAAATGGACTAACCAGACACAATGTTAGCATAAAAGCAAAATGTTCAGTAAAACTGTAAAGCCTTAAAAGGCTAGCTTAAAGTTTTAACAGCCTAAAGCTGAAAAATGTTAATGATAAAAAAGCTGAATGATTTCTCTAGCTGAAAATATGTAAAATGTTTAGCCTTAAAAGCTGAATTAGCTTAACGAGAGTTCTTTCTTGTAAATACGTGACTTTTTCCTAAACTGCGGGGCACACACCCAGGCTTGGTCATCCTGTGGTGGGCCTGCCTCAGTGGAGGCTGTCTTGTGATGAATGGCCGACACACCCTGACGATGTGTCGCGGCGGTGAAACCTTATAGCAGCCGTCGCTGAAGAACGCCCCACGGGCTCAGAAGTGGTGCAGACAGCAGGGACTGCAACTGCGAGTCCTTTCTTCGACCCTCAAAGCACGTCATCACTTAAGACAAGCTAGCATCGAAATTAGCACCCATGCAACACATGTGCATCGCTCCCAGTACTCCTCCAGATGGACACATATACAGTATACAGTCGTGTGAAAAAATTAGGACACCCTGTATAAGCCTGTTTTTTTTACATATTTGGACATATGGATATTTAATATCAATGTTAAAAATACTGGGAGATTCATGTAATACAACTCAACAATTAAAAATGAAATAAAGACTTTATTCAAATTTTCTGTAAAATGTAATTCTAAACAAATAGTGAGGAATAAATTAGGACACCCCCGCATTCCCCCCTCATGGATCGTCACCTTATCGTGGTGGGGGGGTTTGCGTGCCCCAGTGATCCCAGGAGCTATGTTGTCCGGGGCAATTTGCCTCTGATAGGGTCTCCCAAGACAAACTGGTCCTGGGTGAAGGGCCAGACTAAGAACGATCCAACAGACTCTCATGATAAATTGTATATCAAGGATTCAGTGTACCCCGCCCGGTATGGGGTTACCGGGGCCCCACCCTGGAGCCAGGCCTGGGGGAGGGGCTCGAAGGCTAGCGTCTGGTGGCCGGGTTTCCACCCATGGGACCCGGCCGGGCTCAGCCCGAAGGAGTTACATGGGTCCGCCCTCCAGTGGGTTCACCACCTGCAGGAGGGATCATGGGGGTCCGGTGCTATGTGGATTAGGTGGCGGTCAAAGGCGGAGACCTTGGCGGACTGATCCCAAGCTTTCTAAACTGGCTTTTGGTACGTGGAATGTCACCTCTCTGGTGGGGAAGGAGCCTGAGCTGGTGTACGAGGTTGAGCGATACCGGCTAGATATAGTCGGCCTCACCTCAACACACAGTTCCGGTTCCGGAACCAGTCTCCTGGAGAGGGGCTGGAGCTTGGCCTTTTCTGGAGTTGCCCCGGGCGAGAGGCGACGAGCAGGGGTGAGTATTCTTGTATCGCCCCACCTTGCTGCCTCTATATTGGAGTTTTCCCCGGTGGATGAAAGGGTTGCTTCCCTGCGCCTTCGGGTTGGGAAACGGGTCCTGACCATCATTTGTGCCTATGCACCAAATGATGTTTCAGAGTACCCACCCTTTTTGGAGTCTGTGACTGGGGTGCTGGAGGGTGCTCCTCCTGGAGACTCCATTGTCCTACTGGGGGACTTCAATGCGCACGTAGGCAACGACAGTGAAACCTGGAGGGGGGTGATTGGGAGGAACAGCCTGCCCGATCTGAACCCGAGTGGTGTTCAGTTATTGGACTTCTGTGCTAACCACAGTCTGTCCATAACGAACACCATGTTCAAGCATAAGGGTGTCCATATGTGCACCTGGCACCAGGACACCCTAGGTCGCAGGTCGATGATCGATTTTGTTATCGTATCATCAGACCTGCGACCGTATGTCTTGGACACCCGAGTAAAGAGAGGTGCAGAGCTGTCAACTGATCACCACCTGGTGGTGAGTTGGATCCGATGGCAGGGGAGGAAGCCATTCAGACCTGGTAGACCCAAACGTATAGTGAGGGTGTGCTGGGAGCGTCTGGCTGAGGCCCCTGTCCGGGAGGTCTTCAACTCCCACCTCCGGAAGAACTTCAACCACATTCCGAGGGAGTCTGGAGACATGGAGTCTGAATGGGCCATGTTCTCCACCTCTGTTGTTGAAGCAGCGGCCCAGAGCTGCGGCCGCAAGGTGGTCGGTGCATCTCGTGGTGGCAACCCCCGAACCAAGTGGTGGACACCAGTGGTGAGGGGGGCCATTAAGCTGAAGAAGGAGTCCTATCAAGCTTGGTTGGCTTGTGGGACTCCCGAAGCAGCTGAGGTGTACCGGCAGGCCAAGCGGAGTGCAGCTCGGGTGGTTGCTGAAGCAAAAACCCGGGTATGGGAGGAGTTCAGTGAGGCCATGGAACAAGACTTTCGGTCGGCTTCAAAGAGATTCTGGCAAACTGTTCGGCGGCTCAGGAGGGGAAAGCAGCTCCCCGTCCACACTGTGTATGGTGCGGATGGGACACTGTTGACTTCAACTGGGGATATCGTCGGGCGGTGGAAGGAATACTTCGAGGATCTCCTCAATCCCACTGATACGCCTTCCACAGAGGAAGCAGGGTTTGGGGATGAGGGGGATGACTCGCCTATCACAGGGGCTGAGGTCGCCAAGGTGGTTAAAAATCTCCTTGGTGGCCGGGCCCCGGGGGTGGACGAGATTCGCCCTGAGTACCTCAAGGCCCTGGATGTTGTTTGGTTGTCATGGTTGACACGCCTCTGCAACATTGCGTGGAGGTCGGGGGCAGTGCCTTTGGCATGGCAAACCGGGGGGGTGGTTCCTCTCTTCAAAAAAGGGGACCGGAGGGTGTGCTCCAACTTTAGAGGGATCACACTCCTCAGCCTCCCTGGGAAGGTCTATGCCAAAGTACTGGAGAGGAGAGTCCGGCCGTTGGTCGAACCTCGGATTCAGGAGGAGCAATGTGGTTTTCGTCCTGGCCGTGGCACATCGGACCAGCTCTTTACCCTCTCGAGAATTCTTGAGGGTTCGTGGGAGTTTGCCCAACCAGTTTACATGTGTTTTGTGGACTTGGAGAAGGCATTTGACCGCGTCCCTCGTGGATTTTTGTGGGGGGTGCTTCGGGAGTATGGGGTATCGGGCTTGTTGTTACGAGCTATTCGGTCTCTGTACGACCGTTGTGAGAGTTTGGTTCGTATTGCCAACACTCGGTCGGAGTCATTCCCAGTGAGAGATGGACTCCGCCAGGGCTGCCCTTTGTCACCGATCCTGTTCATAATTTTTATGGACAGGATTTCTAGGCGCAGCCAGGGAATGGAGGGTGTCATGCTTGGTGACCACAGGATCTCATCTCTGTTGTTTGCAGATGATGTTGTCCTGTTGGCTTCATCCAGCAATGACCTACAGCTCTTGCTGGGACGGTTTGCCGCTGAGTGTGAAGCGGCTGGGATGAGAATCAGCACCTCCAAGTCCGAGTCCATGGTCCTCAGCCGGAAAAAGGTGGATTGTCCTCTCTGGGTTGGGGACAGGCTCCTGCCCCAAGTGGAGGAGTTTAAGTATCTTGGGGTCTTGTTCACGAGTGAGGGGAAAATGGAGCGAGAGATCGACAGACGGATTGGAGCAGCATCTGCAGTGATGCAGACGTTGTACCGGTCTGTTGTGGTGAAGAGGGAGCTTAGTTCTAAGGCAAAGCTGTTGATTTACCAGTCAATCTACGTTCCTACTCTCACCTATGGTCACGAGCTTTGGGTAATGACCGAAAGAACGAGATCGCGGATACAAGCGGCTGAAATGAGCTTTCTCCATAGGATTGCTGGACTCACCCTCAGAGATAGGGTGAGGAGCTCAGTCATCCGGGAGAGGCTCAGAGTAGAACCACTGCTCCTCCACATTGAAAGGAGTCAGTTGAGGTGGTATGGGCATCTGATTAGGATGCCTCCTGGACGCCTCCCACTTGAGGTGTTTCAGGCACATCCCACTGGGAGGAGACCCCGGGGCAGACCCAGGACTCGGTGGAGAGACTATGTCTCCCAGCTGGTCTGGGAACGCCTTGGTATCCCCTCTGAAGAGCTGGAGCAGGTGGCTGGGGAGAGGGAAGTCTGGGCTTCTCTGCTTGAACTGCTGCCTCCGCGACCTGGACCTCCGGAAAAGCGGTAGAAGATGGATGGATGGACCCCCGCATTCATTCCCACTTAAAATGGCTAAAATAAATGTTAAAAAATGCAAATAAAAGCAAAAACAAGGTTAGACATAGATATGTGAACATTTTTTAATAAAGAACTGGATATTTAAAGGGGCGTCCAATTTTTTTCACATGACTGTATATGAGCACATTCTAAATATTCTCATGTGAGTCACACCGGCGTATCGGCGGCGACAGCGGGCGTTAGATTAGCCGCCTCATTGGCCCTCTAAATGCCACCTCATTGGTTAATGTTGTGATACTGAATGACATGGCGGTGAGAGGCGAACGTGTGCGTTTCTGCTTCGGTGGCTGCATCGGTGATGGTTTTTTACGTCCGTCACTGAAGGTGTCAGGTGTGCTAGTGGCTGCAGGGGTCTGTTGCATTAGTGTCTCCGCTTTATAGAGAGAAACAGTAGTGGTGCTTTCTTGGGGCAAATTTGCACCTTTTTTTCTATAAATTTTTGTTTGTTTTTTTTTTCTTATAAATTTGTGACTTTTTATTGTAAATTTGCAACTGTTTTTCCTAGATTTGCAACTTTTCTCAAAAATTTGACTTTTTTTCTCATAAAGTTTCATTTTTTTCAATAAAGTTGCTACTTTTTTCATAGATTTGTGACATTTTTCTCATAAATTTTCTATTTGTTCTTGCAAATTTTCAACTTTTTGCCCATATATTTGACTTTTTTCAAAACTGACTTTTTTCTCATAAATTTGCAAATTTTGTCTTGTAAATCTGCAACTTTTTTTTACTGTAAATGTTCGAAGATTTTTTTTCTTATAAATTTGTGACTTTTCACTTTTCTCAAAAATTTGACTTTTTTTCTCATAAAATTTCATTTTTTTCAATAAAATTACTACTTTTTTCATAGATTTGTGACATTTTTCTCATAAATTTTCCATTTGTTCTTGCAAATTTTCAACTTTTTGCCCATATATTTGACTTTTTTCAAAACTTTGTGACTTTTTTCTCATAAATTTGTAAATTTTGTCTTGTAAATCTGCAACTTTTTTTACTGTAAATGTTCAATGATTTTTTTCTTATAAATTTGTGACTTTTTCATAAATTTGTTACTTTTAAAATTTTATCAACTTTTTTCTCATTAATTTACAATTTTTTCCTCAAATTTGCATTTTTTTCTGTAAAATTGCTGCTTCATAGATTTGTGACTTTTTTCAAAAATTTGTGACTTTTTTTGCGTTAATTTGCAAATTTTGTCTTGTAAATTTGCAACTTTTTACTGTAAATGTTCAAGGGTTTTTTCTTATAAATTTGTGACTTTTTATAGATTTGTTACTTTTCTCAAAAAATTGATGATCAACTTTTTTCTCATAAATTTGCAGTTTTTCTTGCAATTTTTCAACTTTTTTTCATGTACATTTGTGACTTTTTTCAAAAATTTGTGACTTTTTTTCTCATTAATTTGCAAATTTTGTCTGTAAATCTGCAACTTTTTTTACTGCAAATTTGGGACTTTTTGTAGATTTATTACTTTTCTCAAAAATTTATCAACTTTTTTCTCATAAATTTGCTATTTTTTTCTTGCAAATTTTCACCTCTTTTCCCATACATTTGTAATTTTTTTCTCACAATTTTGCAACATTTTTCTCATAAATTGGTGACTTTTTTCCTGTAAATTTTCAGGGTTTTTTTCATAAATGTGCAGCTTTTTTCAAATAAATTTGCAACTTTTTTGCATATTTGTGCCTTTTCTCAAAAATTATCAACCTTTTTCTCATAAATTTTCAAATTTTGTCTTGTAAATGTGCATTTTTTCCTGTAAATGTTCATGTTTTTTTTTCTCATAAATTTTCACCTGTTTTGTAGATTTATAACTTTTCTCAAAGTTTAAAAACTGTATGCCATAAATGTGCTCATTTTTTTCCTGTAAATGTTCAGTGTTGCTGTTGATGCTGGACTGGTGATCTGTCCAGGCTGGACCCTGCCTCTCGCCCAAAAATGCTGGCAAAGGCTCCAGGGCCCCGAACAAGGATTAAGTGGTAGAACATGAATGAATGCAATTAAATTATAATTTGCTACTTTTTTATTTTTAAATTTGCATCTTTTATCACATCTTATTATCTTGTTGACTATTGCTCTGAGTGCTGCTATCCCTTTGCTGCTGTAATCCTGGAATTTCCCCATTGTGGGACTAATAAATGCTCATCTTATCTTATCTTTCCACCTTTATTCTTATTAAATGTATAGCTAATTTGCATTTATATGTTTGTACCTCACGCTAAATTGTTGACCCCCCATTGCCTCCTGAGTTTATCAAACTTACAAGGAAGTTGTCAAAACTAGATAACTTTAACTTAAGAGAGGAAAATCCCTGAATTCATGGCAACATGTGAACATTGCTGTAAAATGATAAAGTAAGAGCATAAACAAATAAACTGCCTAAAATTTCTGCAGAGCGCCGCGTAATCTGAGCGCCGCACATTAACATGGACACGACGAGCATCAAAAGCAATCACCTGGTGGGGGGGATCGTTCATCGACATGTTCCCGAGCGCCGCTCGATAATGGATCAATGGCGTGCGGCAGCAGAAGTTGAGCGCCTCCGTCGGAGGAGACGGCGGGGCCGCGTTCGATAAGTGTTCACGGCAGCAGAAGCGTTTATTGAGGCTGTTTGTTGGGCGGGGGCGTGAGGGGGCTTTCCTAATACACTCACATCGTTGATAATAACTGTGCCAAGTGGCGCTGATTGAGCGTCGAATTACCGCTCGCTCTTTTTCATTGGATTAGCCGGCCAGGGAATGAGGGGGGAAAGCCTATTAGTTGCCATGGAGACAGAAAGCCTGGGTAATCAGAGCTCTAATTACGGCGGCAATCAGCGGAGGAAAGAGAGAGCGGCTCCGGCGGCTGGTGGCTCTGAAACAGGAAACCAGCAAGGAAGTTTACTTTTCATTAGAAAATGTTTTTAATTAACCATCAGAGGTCTGAGACGTCGTCATGGTGACGAGGAAAGGGACTCGGAAGTTGGGTTTTTTTGTGTATGCCTTTTATTATTATTTTTTTTATTTCAGAAAATTGTAAACTTGCCAACTTTCTTGTAAGTTTGTGCTTTTTGTAATGCATCTGGAGGGTTTTTTTTACCTGAAAATCTGTAAGTTTAATAAATTTTCAACTTTTTTCTCATGAAAGTGTAATTTTTTTCCTGTAACTTTGCAGCTTTTTTAATTTTAAATTTACAACTATTTTCTTATTAATTTGTTTCTTTTTTCTTGTAAATCTGCATTTTTTTCTCACAAATTTGCAACGTTTTTCCTTTGATTCCACAACCTTTTTTCCCCTTGTGAATTTCCAACTTTTTTCTTGTTAATCTGCAACTTTTTTCCTCATAAATTTGCAACTTTTTTTTTGAAATTTTTAACTTTTTTGTATATTTGTTACTTTTCTCATAAATTTATGATTTTTTTCTCAAAGTTGTAAAAAAAATTTCTCATAAATTTGCAAAAAAAAATTCGGTAAATTTGCAAATTTTATCTCATAAATTTGTAACTTCCATCCATCCATCTTCTACCGCTTTTCCGGAGGTCCAGGTCACAGAGGCAGCAGCTCAAGCAGAGAAGCCCAGACTTCCCTCTCCCCAGCCACCTGCTCCAGCTTTTCAGAGAGGATACCAAGACGTTCCCAGACCAGCTGGGAGACGTAGTCTCTCCACCAAGTCCTGGGTCTGCCCCGGGGTCTCCTCCCAGGAGAAAATACATTTGATTTGAACGCTACAATCTGCTGCCATCATCACCAACGTAACACACAATCGGGAGAAGAGGAAGCTCAACATCTGTCAAAGACTCGGCCATTATGCAAGAAAACACACACACACACAGACACACGCGCAAACGAGCCAAAGAGGAGAGACGACGCTCTTTATGCCGCGGGTCATCATCAGTGCACTACGCCAAAGCAGACGTGATGCCGCTCGGTTTCTGTTGGAGCAGCGACACCAGCGAGCCCCCACCACCACCACCACCCCCTTCCCCGAGCAAGGCGCACTTATGAGCCAGCAAGCAGATGAGCAGAGGAGCTCGTCTGTGGTGGAGAATCCTGTAATTATAACTGAGAATAAAACAAACAGGTTTTAATATCAGCCAAAGATAACCAGAGTTTAATCATGAACCACTGACCTTCTTCAGATGTTCTTCTGGGTTTGTAGTTCTCATCTGGTCTTGAATTTCTTCAGATCGTGGTGTGATGTGTTGCTTTTTCAGCTCTTTTAGCCAGGAGGTGATTTGTTCTTTATCAACAAGCGGGATGGGATAGTGCAAGGTAAAAATGGATACATGTAAATTAGTTACAAATTCGCAAGAATAAAGGTGCAAAGATACGATAATTTACCAATTTACCAATTAAGTCGCAAATCACAATTTAATTATGCAGAATAAAAATTTAATGATCATCCAAATGAGCATTGCAAAAAGTTGAAAATGAAAAAGAAAAAAAGGTGCAAATTTATTAGAAAAGAGTGGCAAATTTATAAGGAAAAAAGTTGATAACTTGCAGGGGGAAAAATGTAAATTTTTAAGAAAAAAGTTACAAATTTATAAGAAAAAAAATTGGACATCTGAGAAAAAAGGAGTTGAAAACTTACAAGAAAAAAGTAGCAAATCTAGGAGAAACAAGTTGAAATTTTACCCCAAAAAATGCAAATTTTCAAGAAAAAAATAATTTATTAGAAAAAAGTCAAAAATTTACAAGAAAAATGTTGCAAATTGAAGACAAAAAAGTTACAAGTTTATAAGAAAAAAGTTGCACATTTATCAGAAAAAAAGTAGGAAGTCTGAGAAAAAAGTAGCAAATCTATGAGAAACGAGTTGAAATTTTGCAGAAAAAAAAAGCAAACTTAGAAGAAAAAAATGCTAATTTATAAGAAGAAAAGTTGTAAATTTATGAGAAAAAAAGGCAATTTATGGGGAAAAAAGTCAAAAATTTATGAGGAAAAAGTTGAAAATTTACAAGAAAAAAAATGCTAATTTACAAGAAAAAGAAATGCAAATTTCTGAGAAAAAAGTCAAAATTTATTGCAAAAAAGTTGAAAATTTACAAGGAAAAAATTGCAAATTTCTGAGAAGTTGTTACACATTTTGTAAAGCAAAAAGTCAAAAATTTTTAAGAAAAAAGTTGCAAATTTATTAGAAAAAAATGGCAAGTTCATGAGAAAAAAGATGATAATTTACAGGGAAAAACACGTTTTTTAAGAAAAAAGTAGAAAATTTACAAGAAAAATGTTGCAAATTGATGAGAAAAAGTTACAAATTTATAAGAAAAAAGTAGCACATTTCTGAAAAAAGTAGCAAATCTATGAGAAAAAAGTTGCAAACATATAAAAAGTTGAAAACTTACAAGAAAAAAAGTAGCAAATGTACGAGAAACAAGTTGAAATTTTACAGAAAAAATGCAAATTTCCCCCCCAAAAATGCTAATTTTGTCATGAATTGCCCTTCGAGGCAGAAAGGTGAGACCCACACACTGAACTGTGAGTTTGGGCAATTTATTGAAAAAAACAACAAACATAAAGTCCAACACAGTGCTAAGAACACAAAAATACAAACGAGGGAGCAAACTTACTGATATTGTACACCAGAGCAGGGACAGGGCTCTGGTGGAGACCAAGAGTAGATTGATTAGTCATGACAGCGGCAATCAGAAATGAAAATACCTGCCCTTAAATAGGGTCAAAAAACAATTACAGTGGGGCAAAAAAGTATTTAGTCATTTAGTCATTTAGTCAATTTTTTTATGAATTAATTGGTAAATTCCTCGGTAAAATAAGTATTTGGTCAATAACAAAAGTTCATCTCAATACTTTGTTATATACCCTTTGTTGGCAATGACAGAGGTCAAACGTTTTCTGTAAGTCTTCACAAGGTTTTCACACACTGTTGCTGGTATTTTGGCCCATTCCTCCATGCAGATCTCCTCTAGAGCAGTGATGTTTTGGGGCTGTCGCTGGGCAACACGGACTTTCAACTCCCTCCAAAGATTTTCTATGGGGTTGAGATCTGGAGACTGGCTAGGCCACTCCAGGACCTTGAAATGCTTCTTACGAAGCCACTCCTTCGTTGCCCTGGCAGTGTGTTTGGGATCATTGTCATGCTGAAAGATCCAGCCACGTTTCATCTTCAATGCCCTTGCTGATGGAAGGAGGTTTTCACTCAAAATCTCACAATACATGGCCCCATTCATTCTTTCCTTTACATGGATCAGTCATCCTGGTCCCTTTGCAGAAAAACAGCCCCAAAGCATGATGTTTCCACCCCCATGCTTCACAGTAGGTATGATGTTCTTTCTCCTCCAAACACGACAAAGTTGAGTTTTTACCAAAAAGTTCTATTTTGGTTTCATCTGACCATATGACATCCTCCCAGCCCTCTTCTGGATCATCCAAATGCTCTCTAGCAAACTTCAGATGGGCCTGGACATGTACTGGCTTAAGCAGGGGGACACATCTGGCACTGCAGGATTTGAGTCCCTGGCGGCGTAGTGTGTTACTGATGTAGCCTTTGTTACTTTGGTCCCAGCTCTCTGCAGGTCATTCACTAGGTCCCCGTGTGGTTCTGAGATTTTTGCTCACCATTCTCGTGATTATTTTGACCCCACGGGGTGAGATCTTGCGTGGAGCCCCAGATCGAGGGAGATTATCAGTGGTCTTGTATGTCTTCCATTTTCTAATAATTGCTCCCACAGTTGATTTCTTCACACCAAGCTGCTTACCTATTGCAGATTCAATCTTCCCAGCCTGGTGCAGGTCTACAATTTTGTTTCTGGTGTCCTTTGACAGCTCTTTGGTCTTGGCCATAGTGGAGTTTGGAGTCTGACTGTTTGAGGTTGTGGACAGGTGTCTTTTATACTGATAACAAGTTCAAACAGGTGTCATTAATACAGGTAACGAGTGGAGGACAGAGGAGCCTCTTAAAGAAGAAGTTACAGGTCTGTGAGAGCCAGAGATCTTGCTTGTTTGTAGGTGACCAAATACTTATTTTAACGAGGAATTTACCAATTCATTCATTAAAAATCCTTCAATGTGATTTTCTGGATTTTTTTTTCTCATTTTGTCTCTCATAGTTGAGGTATACCTATGATGAAAATTGGAGACCTCTCTCATCTTTTAAGTGGGAGAACTTGCACAATTGGTGGCTGACTAAATACTTTTTTGCCCCACTGTACATAAGTAGTGACTGGTGTGGGTCACATGAGTGGGCAGGAGAAAGCAAAGATACAATTTGGACCAGCTGGTGGCAATGAGAGGAGAGTGACTGAAGCTGACAGCTGATAGGGGCAACGCCCACACGAAGCACAAAACCCGGAAATGCCCCTGACAGCTGTCAACCCAACAGAATAAGATATCAACAAATGCAGACTGAAATATAAATGTAAATTAATACAAAATAAGAGTGTAACAAAACTAAAACATAAACAGGAAAATAGCAAACAGTACAAGAATTACAGAAACCCAAAAAGCACAAAATACAACAAATATGTAAATATAAGAAAAAAGCCATGAGACCGAGCCTGGCGGAAACCTCCAGAGCTCGGCTCATGACAAATTTATAAGAAAAAAGTTGCAAATTTACAAGGAAAAAGGCAATTTATGAGGAAAAAAGTCAAAAGTTTATGAGAAAAAGTTGCACATTTATAAGAAAAAATTTGCAAATTTACAAGAAAAAGAAATGCAAATTTATGAGAAAAAAGTGTCATGAGAAAGAAGTAAAAATTTATTAGAAAAGAGTTAAAAAAAAATTTACAAGGAAAAAAATTGCAAATTTCTGAGAAAAGGTTACACATTTTTTTTTAGAAATAAGTCACACATTTTTAAGAAAAAAGGTGCAAATTTATTAGAAAAGAATGGCGAATTTATGAGGAAAAAAGTTGATAATTTACAGGGAAAAAATGCATGTTTTTAAGAAAAAAGTTGCAAATTTATTAGAAAAGAATGGTGAATTTATGAGGAAAAAGTTGATAATTTACAGGGGAAAAATGTAAATGTTTAGGAAAAAAGTTGAAAATTTACAAGAAAAATGTTGCAAATTAATGAGAAAAAAGTTACAAATTTATAAGAAAAAATATTGCACATTTACAAGAAAAAAGTAGCAAGTCTATGAGAAAAAAGTTAAAATTTTCCAGAAAAAAACTCAAATTTACAAGAAAAAATGATTATTTGTTAGAAAAAGTTGCAAATTTAAGAGACAAAAAGCAATTTACGAGAAAAAAGTCAAAAAAATTATGAGAAAAAAGTTGAAACTTACAAGGAAAAAATTTGCAAATTTCTGAGAAAAAGTTACACCTTTTTTTAGATAAAAGTGACACATTTTTAAGCAAAAAAAGTTGCAGATTTCCGAGGACGATGTGGAGTATAGTATAAGGGAAATACAGCTGTGGGCAAAACAAAGAGCATCACAGTGCCATGCCTTCCTGCAGCTGCAGCTGCAGCTTTCTAGCTGTAATCTACCAGAAAAACTTGAACATTTATAAGAATGTTTTGTGCCCAAAACTGATCAACAAAATGTGTTTCAGTGCCTGACTGCTCCTCAGAGTAAAGTTCACAGCATCCTCCTTCTCCCTCTCCGTCCCTCCACAGTGTGCGTGGCCAGGTTTCACTGCTGCGACATCGACACCACGGCGGGCCTGGGCCGCATCTGGTGGAGGGTGAGGAAGACCAGCTACCAGATCGTGGAGCACAGCTGGTTCGAGACCTTCATCATCTTCATGATCCTGCTCAGCTCCGGAGCTCTGGTCTGTTTTCACACGTCGCCTTATTGGCACAGCTGGGTTTTCCATCGCTATGGGGGCGGAGCCTCGAGTGGAGCCGAGTCAGTCAGTTGTAGCTGGAAATGGTTTATTTGATAAGCTTTAGTGTTTGTGAGGGTTTTTAGCTCAGTCCGGCCACGCCCAAAGGAGCTAATGAGATGATGGGGTGTCCATGTGTCCGTACGTCCGTACGTCCAGTGTCTGTTGTCCTTCGTCACGCCTCCGTATGTCCATCCATCTGTCCGTCCATCTATTTCTCTCTGTCATCTGTTTATCCATCCATCTGTCTGTCCACATGTCCGTCCATCCGTCCATCATCCATCCGTCTTTCTCTCTGTCATCTGTACATCAATCCACCTGTCCATTGTCCATATGTCCGTCTGTTCATTGTCCATTCGTCCATCCATCTGTCCATTGTCCATACGTCTGTCTGTCCGTCATCCGCCCATCTGTCATCCATCGTCTGTGCATCCATCCATCTGTCTGTCCATTATCCGTCTGTCTGTCACCTGTCCATCCATCCATCTGTCCATCGAGTATCTGTCCGTCCATCCATATGTCTGTCTCTCCATCCATCTGTCCATCATCTATCCATCTGTCTGTCCATTGTCCATCTCTCTGTCGTCCATTTGCGCATCTGTCTACCTTTCCATCGTCCGTCGATCCGTCTGTACGTCCCTCAATCTGACCATCAGCTGTCCATCTGTCCGTAATCCATTTCTCTGACCATCTGTCATCTGTCCATCTGTCCATCCTTCTGTCTGTCCTTCCATCCATCCATCATCCATCCATCTGTCTGTCATCCGTTTGTCCATCTGTCCATTGTCCATCCATCCATCTGTCCATCCACCTTTCAGGGGAATCGCTATTCCTCCTGTGCAATTGACCCGATGCTCACTAAGCTCACCCACGTTGAGTCAGGAGGTCTGGGCATTTATGATTTCACAAAAAATGATACTCCTCCGAGGCCACTGACCTTGACTTTAAGGACATCCTAGATGTTTCTGCATCTAGGCTGTGATTAAGGTCAGGAGATCAGAGTACTCCCAGGGTGATTCCGTCAGACCAGAATGAGCTTCTCCATCACTGATGCTCTGGTTGTATGAACACGTACACATGACACTCGTAACACGCCATAAAAATGTGCAAAAGTCTTAAATTCCGTTACAAATAAGGCCTTCAGTTCTGTAAAATACCACAGACATGATAAACACAGTATCAGGTAACTCCTCCCGGGCTAATTCCCCCCTGAGCTATTCCCCCGGGTCAGACTAAACGTATAGTGTAAATGGAAGAATATGATTTTATCTTTATTGTGTTCTTGATACAGAAAGTTTGGATCTAGTATTAAAGGTGCCTTCACACCAAATGCGAGCGGGCAGCGCAAATACATACAAAGTCAGTGGAAAGAGGCGAGCACACGCGCATTCGCACGTTCACACATTCACGCGTTCACACATTCGCGCGTTCATGTCCAGGGAATCGTGCTAGCCCTGACATTCTACCGTCATCGGAGTAAAAGTGTCAACATTGGAGAGTAAACTAGATTGAAAATGAGACTGACACTCACCTGGAGACAGAAGGACCGGGAGCTCGCCTCTTTCCGTTGATTTTACATGTATTCGGGCTGCCCGTTCACATTCGGTGTGACGGCTCCTTAAGAATAGTCTCTTGAAATTGTCACATTTTCTCTTAAACTCAAGAATTTTGGGGACCTTGGTGGACTGATCCCAAGCTTCCTAAGCTGGCAAATTTACAACTTTTTTTATTTTTAATTTTAGGTACAATCTAACCCCCCAAAATTCTTGAGCCATCGAGCCCCTCCCCCAGGCCTGGCTCCAGGGTGGGGCCCCGGGAAGAGGCCCCACTCCTCCACTTGGGGCCCCAAGTGGAGGAGTTTAAGTGTCTTGGGGTCTTATTCATGAGTGAGGGGAGAATGAAGCAAGAGATCGACAGACGGATCGGAGCAGCATCTGCAGTGATGCTGACGTTGTACCGGTCTGTTGTGGTGAAGAGGGAGCTGAGCTCTAAGGCAAAGCTGTCGATTTACCAGTCAATCTAAGTTCCTACTTTCACCTATGGTCACGAGCTTTGGGTAATGACCGAAAGAATGAGATCGCGGATACAAGCGGCTGAAATGAGCTTTCCTCATAGGATTGCTGGACTCACCCTCAGAGATAGGGTGAGGAGCTCAGTCATCTGGGAGAGGCTCAGAGTAGAACCGCTGCTTCTCCATATTGAAAGGAGCCAACTGAGGTGGTTTGGGCATCTGATCAGGATGCCTCCTGGACGCCTCCCACTTGAGGTGTTTCGGGCACGTCCCACTGGGAGGAGACCCCGGGGCAGACCCAGGACTCGGTGGAGAGACTATGTCTCCCAGCTGGTCTGGGAACGCCTTGGTATCCTCTCTGAAGAGCTGGAGCAGGTGGCTGGGGAGAGGGAAGTCTGGGCTTCTCTGCTTGAACTGCTGCCTCCGCGACCCGGACCTCTGGAAAAGCGGTAGAAGATGGATGGATGGATGTTGTAAATTTGCCTTTTTTCTTATAAACTTATCTAATTTGCAGCTGAAAAACTGACAAATTTACAGGGAAAAAATAGAATAGAATAGAATAGAATAGGCTTTATTGTCACTGTACAGTTGTTCAGCACAACGAAACTGGGAGCTCCACCAGGCTGCTGCGCTGTAAAATAAGAGAGAAGGATGAGATAAAACACAGTCACAGAACACACGATTAAACACACGACTGAAATAAAAATAGCCCAGGATTATGGAATATACACAGGTGTGGGAGTGGCTTCACGGATCAAACAATGTACATAAAAAACTTGCACATTTATGAGAATAAAGTAGTAAATCTACAAGAAAGAAGTTGAAAATTTACAGGAAAAAAACTGCAAATTTACAAGAAAAATGCAAATTTATGAGAAAAAAGTCATAAATATATGAGAAGAGTTAAAAATTTACATGAAAAAATTTGCAAATTTATAAGAAAAAAGTCACAAATTTTTGAGAAAAAAGTTGCAAATTTACAAGAAAAAAAGCAAGTTTATGAGAAAAAAGACAACAATTTATGAGAAAAAAATGAAAATTTACAGGAAAAAAATTGCAAATTTACAAGAAAAAGAAATGCAAATTTATATGGAAAGTAGTGTCAAATTTATGAAAAAACTTCCGAATTTTTAACAAAAGTTGTGGATTTATGAGGAACATGTGAAATAGGTATATTCAGTGATTCAAAGATTTTTATTTGTCCATACTTCTATACGTACAGGACATACAGGAGAACTGAAATGCCGTTTCTCTCTCTCGTAGTGGTGCGCACAGTATATAAGAAAAGAAGGAAGAGAAACAATGCAGTAATGCTACCAGTAGTGTAAATAAAAAGAAAAGATAAAACCCAGCAATCCTATATACAGAAAAAGTGGAGCTGTAATACCCATAATTGTAAGTTCGATGTGGTAGTGTACATACAGACAGTGACAGATTGGATTACACATGATCAATATTTCAGTAACAGACAGCAGCAGGTATGGCATTTGTCCAAATTGTTGCAGTAAGGTGCAGAGACATACAGCAGCAGTTGTGTTACTGTTAGTGTGCAAAGTCTTTCTGTGCAAACAGCTGAGATAGTTGTGTGGGTGAGTGCGTTACGGTCCAGCGGTGGGTGGGTGTGGACAGAGCTCAGGGTCCTGAAGGCCTGGTGAACATAGTTGTTCAGCAGTCTTGTGGAGCGGGCCCAGAGGCTCTGGTACCTCTTCCCCGAGGGCAGAAGGCTGAAGAGGGAGTGTGAGGGGTGGGAGGTGTCGCCTGCAATGTTGATGGTTCTGCAGGTGAGGCGGGTGAGGTAGATGTCCGAGAGGGGGGCAGAGGGGCACCGATGATCTTGCTGGCTGCTTTCACTGTGCGTTGTAGTGCCTTCCGACAGGAGGCGGTGCAGCTTCTGTACCACACGGTGTTGCAGCTGGTGAGGATGCTCCAGATGGTGCCCCGGTAGAAAGAGCACATGATGGGGGGGTGGCGCTCGTCCTGTCCTCAGTTTGCGGAGGAAATAGAGGTGAGTTTGAGCCTTCTGGGCCAGTGATGTGGTGTTGTTGGACCAGGAGAGGTCCTCAGAGATGTGCACCCCCAGGAACTTGGTGCCACTCACCCTCTCCACAGCTGCTCCATCAGTGATCAGAGGGGGATGCTGTGTGTGTCCTCTCCTGAACTCGACCACAATCTCCTTGGTTTTTCCGACATTCAGGAAGAGATTAATTTCTTTACACCACTGGACCAGTTAGCTCACCTCATTTCTGTAGTTGGCCTCTGTTGGTGATGAGGCCCACCACCGTCGTGTCGTCCGCAAACTTGATGATGTGGTTGGTGCTGTAGGCTGGTACACAGTCATGGGTCAGCAGGGTGAAGAGCAGCGGGCTGAGCACGCACCCTTGTATATCAGGGTATTATAGTATAAAGTTTTGCTTATTTTTAGTAGTGTTGTAAATGTATAAAAATAGGATTTAATTTACAAGAAAATGTTACAAGTTTTGTAATAACAAATAGATAACTTCTAAGAAATGTGTAGGGTTTTTTTTAATATAAATTCATGAATTACTCATGTTTAGAGGCCAGATTGTTCTGATAAATTGTCAAGTTTTAAGGACCAAAATGAAAATTTACAAATTTTAATGCTCATCAACTTCATTTGATGATGATCTTCTCCAGCATCGCCCACAATTCTAAATCAGAGGGCTGGGAGCAGGGCTTGACATGAACACCCACCCACCCGCCCTGGCGGGTGTATTTCAGCTGTGGTGGGTAAGACAGCCAGTCCCACTAGCCACTTTGGCGGGTTGCAGTTTTCTCAAACAACATCTAAATAATAAACCTATCGCAAAGTGAGACTACAAAACTACAACTCCCAAAAGCACTATCTGCACACACACTGTATTCTCATTGGTCCACTTTCAGCCAGCTGCAGCCCAGGAGAAGACACAGATGGAGTCTGGCTCCGCAGGTCAGCTCATTTTCTTTCCAGTCGAGAAACAGCGATGAACAGACAGCAGCCGCTCTCAGTGATCAGATCACGGGGACAACTGCCCCTGATCTCCTGCTGTCCCAGCGATGAGATTAACCTGTGCTCTCCCCCCACATCAGCGCCTACCTCTGTGGTCAAATGAGTATTTTTAGAACAAGACGTTCCCATTTACTGTCCTCAGTTGTGCAAATTTAAGTTTTCCTATGACAGAGAGAGAAAAAGTGACAAAACTTTATTTTGCTGTAAAGAGCAAATGAAGCTTCTTCTGAGGTGAACTTTTGTTTATCTGGGATTATCTATGATGTCTGTGATATACAGCTGTTTCATGGAATAAAACCTCTAATTATGTATTTTTAGTGTGCTGGTCCAGGGGTGTCAAACATGTGGCCCATGTGCAAAAAACAGCCCACCAGGGGGTCCAGGTTTTTCTCTGAATTTACAGCGTTATTCTAGTAAATTTCTGACTTTTTCTACTGATTAAAATTGTTCATGTAAATTTGAGACATTTTTCTCTTAACATGAAACTTTTTTCTCATCAGTTTTCTTTTTCTTCTTTTTTTTTCTAGTGAAAACAGGCAGTGTGGATTTAGATTAAATCCATCAGCAGTTACTAATGATGTTGTGCAGCCTTGAAGGGGCGTCCTAATTCATCGGGGTCATTTTCAACCCCTACCCCTTGGCCTTTGATTTCAAGGACCAAGGGGTGGGGGTGGGCAAAGAGGAAGTGGTGCCAGTGAGAACTGGGACAGACCCCAAATCTACCTGAACTTCACTCTCATGTTGCAGATAGTTTTTGTGACTGCTTTACAGTATTTACTGCTGTTAATAATTAAACAGGGTTTTTCCTGCTATATTTATGTATGTATAAGGGTCATTTACATTTAAAAAGGTTGTAAATTTAGTTCAAGTAAAATGTTAGCATGCACTAGTCAAATTTGATCATATTAAATATAATTTTCCAACCACAAAATTGTGGCTAGTGAAAAGGCCGAATGGCTAGTAACTTTGGAAAATCACTAGCCAGAGTGGCTGGTGAGCAAAAAAGTTCATGTCAAGCCCTGGATGGGAGTGAAGAAACCTCCTTCAGACACCCATAACTCAAAAATCCCCCCCCCCCCCCAGGCCTTTGAGGACATCTACATTGAGCAGAGGAGGGTGATCAAGGTGGTGCTGGAGTTCGCCGACAAGATCTTCACCTACGTCTTCATCCTGGAGATGATGCTGAAGTGGCTCGCCTACGGCTTCAAGAAGTACTTCACCAACTACTGGTGCTGGCTCGACTTCCTCATCGTCGATGTAAGTTTTCTGTTGGTCAAATGTTTATTTCACCCATCAGTTTTGTTTGTGTTTTTTCATGCTAGTGACGTCTGGTTTTTATTGAAAAAAAATGTATCCAAACATAGAAGAAAATACTGCAGTTAGTTATAATACAGTGTATTTCAGAAAATTATACTGCAAAGTTATTACATATTGCAATACGTTATAAATGATTGCAGCACATTCTTACAGTATAATGCAGCTTTATATTAAATGATATGTATTATTATGTAATTGTATTATTATATTAAGTGATATTGTATTATAACGTCCTACAGTACATTTTATTGTGATTACAATGCAATACGATATGTAATATCAGATTTAAATATTGTAGTCCATTGCATTTAATCACATATATGTCTTATATGACATTGCGTTACAGCACATTTTCATGTTTCATGACTCTACTTCCTTTCTTCAATGAAAAATACAGATAAATTTGATTATTCTGAAATATATATTTCATAACTAATACTGTAATTAAGTTGCATAAAAAGGCAAAAATGTAAGTTTGTAAAGCACTGTTTACAAAAGAGCATATATACAGTATTATTTACATCTAAATGGCAGCATTTTGTGTGACAATATAATTGTAGTGACTGACATTGCGATTGTTATTGCAGGTGTAATTCTGATTCAATTAATTGTGAAGTCGTACTTACAATACTTGGCATAGCAATTAATGACATCGTAGTGCTATTTTATTATTATATAGAAGTGCAGTGTTAATTATTACGTTACAATGTAGTTATATGACAAATCATATCTCAGTGTACTACACTGCTGTATTATATAGTATTTTACATTGTATTGCATAATTACATATACATTATATTGCAAACTTACAGTATGTTGTATTGCAATGTTACATTACTTAGGATATAATGTAACACTGTTGTGCATTTCATTCTATCACATTATAAACGGATGGATGGATGGATGGATGGATGGGCGGACTTTACCAGTTAGACTACAGTCTAACTGGTACCTCACATTTCACTCTGCTCCTGATAGTCCTGCATTGTGCAGCGGGTATGATTCATGTGTTTATACGGGTCATCATATATCCAGCTATGATGTAGATAGGCTTTTTATAGTCGTGTTGGTTTTACTTTCCATGGGTAATCCCTTTGTCTGTCATGCGTGTGTTTCTCTTGTTTGGTCATCTACTGTCATGCTGCTGTTATGCTGTAATTTCCCACTTTGGGATCAATAGAGTACATCCATCCATCCATCCATCCATCCATCCATCCGTCCTTACTGATCCCAAACTGGGAGATTACAGTGTAACAGCAGCATGACACAATAAGAGGACCAAACCAACAGAAATACACACAGCATAATAGGGTAGGAAATAGGAAAAGGAGCTACCTATGGAAGTAAAGATGCTTTGATAACTTTATATACTACACAGACTGCTACTCAGTTAATAGATGATGATCCGTGTGAATCTATGGATAGTACTGAGTGTACAAAGAAGGATTATAAGGCGCAGGGTGAAATGTGAGGTACCAATTAGACTTATACATTCTTACTTTACAGTGCATTATGGCATCTTACATTGTATTGCAATGTAATAATATTTAACATTAAAACATATTACATTACATTTTATTGTGATTAAAGTGCAATACAGTGGTGTGAAAAAGTGTTTGCCTCCTTCCTGATTTCTCATTTTTTGTATGTTTGTCCCGCTTAAATGTTTCAGATCATCAAACAAATTTAAATATTAGACAAAGATAACACAAGTAAACACAAAATGCAGTTTTTAAATGAAGGTGTTTATAACTAAGGGAAAAAAATTCCAGACCTTCATGGCCCTGTGTGAAAAAGTAATTGCCCCTAAACCTATTAACTGGTTGGGCCACCCTTAGCAGCAACAACTGCAATCAAGCATTTGTGATAACTGGCAATGAGTCTTTTACAGCGCTGTGGAGGAATTTTTGGCCCGCTCATCTTTGCAGAATTGTTGTAATTCAGCCACATTGGAGGGTTTTTGAGCATGAACTGCCTTTTTGAGGTCATGTCACAGCATGTCAGTCGGATTCAGCTCAGGACTTTGACTAGGCCACTCCAAAGCCATTCAGAGGTGGACTTGCTGGTGTGTTTTGGATCATTGTCCCGCTGCAGAACCCAAGTGTGCTTCAGCTTGAGGTCACAAACAGATGGCCGGACATTCTCCTTCAGGATTTTTTGGTAGACAGCAGAATTCATGGTTCCATTTACCACAGCAAGTCTTCCAGGTCCTGAAGCAGCAAAACAGCCCCAGACCATCACACTACCACCACCATATTTTACTGTTGGTATGATGTTCCTTTTCTGAAATGCTGTGTTACTTTTACGCCAGATGTAATGGGACACACATCTTCCAAAAAGTTCAACTTTTGTCTTGTCAGTCCACAGAGTATTTTCCCAAAAAGTCTTGGACATCATCAAGATGTTTTCTGGCAAAACTGAGACGAGCCTTTATGTGCTTTTTGCTCAGCAGTGGTTTTTGTCTTGGAACTCTGCCATGCAGGCCATTTTTGCCTTGTCTCTTTCTTATGGTGGAATCATGAACACTGACCTTAACTGAGGCAAGTGAGGCCTTACAGTTCTTTGGATGTTGTTGTGAGGTCTTTTCTGACCTCTTGGATGAGTCGTCGCTGCACTCTTGGGGTAATTTTGGTCGGCCGGCCACTCCTGGGAAGGTTCACCACTGTTCCATGTTTTCGCCATTTGTGAATAATGGCTCTCACTGTGGTTCACTGGAGTCCCAAAGCTTTAGAAATGGCTTTATAACCTTTTCCAGACTGGTAGATCTCAATTACTTTGTTTCTCATTTATTCCTGAATTTCTTTGGATCACAGCATGGTGTCTAGCTTTTGAGAATCTTTTGGTCTACTTCACTTTGTCAGGCAAGTCCTATATAAGTGATTTCTTGATTGAGAACAGGTGTGGCAGTAATCAGGCCAGGGTGTGGCTCGAGAAATTGAACTCAGCTTTCCAAAGATGTGATAAACCACAGTTAATTTATGCTTTAACGGGGGGAGGGGGAGCAATCACTTTTTCACACAGGGCCATGTAGGTTTGGATTTTTTTTTATCCTTAATAATAAACACCTTCATTTAAAACTGCATTTTGTGTTTACTTGTGTTATCTTTGTCTCATATTTAAATTTGTTTGATGATCTGAAACATTTAAGTGTGACAAACGTACAAAAAAATGAGAAATCAGGAAGGGGCAAACACTTTTTCACACCACTTTATATGATTAAGCAATATGACACAAGACAGAATTATGTGGAGGGCATTAAGCTGCATCACAGCCGTTGTTACTATAATCACGATACCATAACGACGTTGAGTGTAATATTGCTTTTATACAACAGTTCAGGGAAGCACAGTTTATTAAATGACAGCAATACTGGACAAAATGTTATTATTTGTTTGTTTAACCAGTTATTTTGTGCAGCTGAGAAAAAAATATTGATAAATGTAGCCAGTAACTGTTGCTAAACATCTCAATCAGCATGAAGACATCTATTGTCATTTCACACACGTAAACAAACTAGATATTGTCAAGTGCAAATGTAATAAGTGTTTTTACAACATACCTGTTAAGTCGATACTTTAGAAAATCCCAGATCAAAACATATTCAATACCGGTCGCCAGAAGCTAGTAGTTCGCATGCTAGCAATTTAGCACATGCTAGCGATTTAGCACATTTTGCTCACTTTTCTTCACATTTTCAGATGAAACAAAGAGTCCATCACCACAAAGGTATTGTGGTTTGTTAATCGAGACGATATGAAACTCTAGCATTGCCTATTGTTTTAAAAGGAAATGAAATCGCTTCATGTAAAATGACTGGGTAGACGGAAGTAGACCTTTGCAACAGGGTGGGACTTTCGGATCATGGATGTTTAATTTTTGTCAAACAGCGCTTCACTGTGGAAATTAAGGTATCCAAAACAGTACTGCAGTTGTCAGAGTTGACTGAAAAATGCTGTTAGTAACTAACGTTACTAGAACACCTTTGAAGCAGAGTGATACATATCCAGTGAAATTGGAGTGCAATTATCGCGGATTACAGTAACTCCTGGAATCCCTGTTGTCCAGTCAAATTGCTCGGTTGGAACTAACTGTTGTATAATATGCAATATAACATTTTTTTTTATATTGTAGTCCACTGCAATATATCACATTGTAATATTATAAGTCTTATATGGCATTGCGTTATGACACATTTTCATGAGTTTCATGAGTCTTCTTGCTTTGTTTTCAATGAAAAATACAGAATAATTTGATCATTTTGAAATGCATATTTCATAACTACTAATTAAGTTGCATAAAAATGCAAAAATATACATTTTGTACAGTACTCCTTACAAAACAGTATATATCCATCCATCCATCTTCTACCACTTAATCCTTTTTGGGTTGTGGGGGGGCTGGAGCCTATCCCAGCATCTGTGGGCAAGAGGCAGGGTCCACCCTGGACAGATCACCAGTCCATCGCAGGGCCAACACAGAGAGACAGACAACCATTCACTCTCACAGTCAGACCTAAGGACAATTTAGAATCCCCAGTTTGATGCCAATTAACGTAACCTACATGTCTTTGGCCTGTGGGGGGAAACCGGAGTACTCGGAGAAACCCACGCAGACACGGGGAGAACATATAAACTCCACACAGAAAGGTCACCGATGATCAGAGGATGGGATTGAACCCACGATGGTCAGGGGTGGAATCGATCCCGTGACCTTCTTGCTGTGCTACCACAGTGCTAACCACAGTGCCACCGTGTCGCCTAAAACAGCATATATATTATTTAAATCTAAACGTCAGCATTTTGTGGGAATGTAAATTTGCAAGTTTTATCTCATAAATCTACAACTTTTTTCTCATAAATTTGTGACTTTTTTGTCATTAGTGCAGTGGTTAGCACAGTGGCAGCACAGTAAGAAAGTCATGGGTTCGATCCCACCCCCTGACCACCAGTGACCTTTCTGTGTGGAGTTTGCATGTTCACCCCGTGTCTGCGTGGGTTTACTCCGGGTACTCAGGTTTCCTCCCACAGGCTAAAAACATGCAGGTTAGGTTAACTGGAGACTCTGAAGTGGCCCTAGGTGTGAATGGTGAAGGGAGTGACGCTGCGCCGTGGCTGCCTCATCCGTCCACGTGGATGCCCTAAATTTCCCTCTGAGGTTAATAAAGTATACCAAAAAATATTAATTTGCAACTTTTTTCTCATAAATCTGCAACTTTTTTGTCATTAATCTGCAGCTTTTTTTCTCACGAATCTGCAAATTTATTCTCAAACGTTTAGGATGTTTTTCCTTATAAATTTATGACTTTTTTCTCATAAATGCAACTTTTTTCCTGTAAACTTTTATTTTTTTTTCTCAAAAGTTCGTGAGCTTTCTCTTAAAAATTTGTGATTTTTTTTCCCTTTATATTTGCAACTTTTTTCTCATAAATCTGCAGCTTTTTTGTCATTAATCTGCAATTTTTTCTCATAAATTTCTGACTTTTTTCTTGTAAATCTGCAACTTTTTCTCAAATGTTTGTGACTGTTTTCCTCAAAAATGTGTGAGTTTTTTCCTGTAAATTGCAACTTTTTTCTCATAGATCTGTGACACTCATCCCAAAACTGGTCAAATATTTATTCTGTGTAATTAAATTGTAATTTATGACTTTTTTCATTTTTAAATTGGCATCTTTTATCATATCTTTGCAGCTTTTATTCTTTCAAAATTTGTACCCAGTTTACATGTATACATTTGTACCTCATGCTAAATTGGTGAAACTGGTGTAAATGATGGTCAGAGTGACCATACGCACTGCATCACTGGTAAAGAGGAGCCTTCTCAAATGTGCTGCCTGTTTGCTGATGGAATGTATTCAGAACGTCTCAGCTGTTGTCCTCAGCTCTGAATCTCACTGCACTGCAGCCACATAAAACCACAGAGGAAAACAGGGAGGGAGAGAGAAGTTCAAACAGCCTCGGGCCGAACCATCAGCCCAGGCTTTAGAAACCAACACACACACACACACACACTCACAGAGACAAAGATGTGTGCACGCAGACACTTAGGCTCTGTGTTTTCGGTCTTCTGGGCAGAATTAGGACACACTCATGGTTCATAATGCACACCACACTGTATGCATGCAACGAGTTAGAAACCGACACGCAGAGAGTTTTCCGCTTGGCCGTCCTCATAAATGACAGTTCGTGTGTGCACACATGCATCGGCCCATCGTTGGTAAATGTACATCGGGAATACATCTTATAGAGTTCATTTGCACACTGGGCAGACATCGACTTCCGATGTCTACTGTATGTGCAAAGATATGATTAATTTAAAAAAGTTACAAATTACAATTTAATTACATTGAATACAAATTTTGTTATCATCCAGATGAGTGTTGAAAATTTACAGGAAAAATTTAGCAAATATATGGGGGGAAAAAGTAAAATTTTTGAGAAAAAGCTGCAAATCTTTGATGAAACAAGTTGCAAATTTATAGGAAAGTTTGCAAATTTATAGGAAAAAAAAGTTGTCAGTTCTTTTAGAAAAACTCAAGTTTTTGAGAAGAAAGACACAAATGTATAGGAAAAAGGCTGTACAGTTTGAGAAAAAAAGCTGCAAATTTACAAGAAATAAAGATGGAAAATTTAAAAGAAAAACGTTTCAAATATTTTTTAAAAAGCCAACCAACCTCTGTCAGGCTGCCCGATGTAAACTTGGTACGTCGGGCCAGCGTTGGCGTGATGTATGTCTGCTGCTGGGGTACGCTATAGTCATTATTAATAAATAGGAACTACATAATTTAAGAACTGCTACATGTAAAAATAAAACTTAATAGTGTATTCCTATTATTGCTTGAGTCAACCGTTTTTATTCTCCAGTGCATTTTTGGTCCCCATGTTCTTCTGCATATTTTATGCTTGAAATGCCAATGTGGTGTCATTTTGTTGAGCTTTTTAGGAAGAAGGAGAAGAAGAAGAAGAAGAAGTCATTTCTATTGTCACTTGGTCCATCCAGCCAATCATGTGCAGTAGAACAAAATGACGTTTCTCTGATCTCCAATGTTAATCACATCTGGAATCAGAGGAGCCGCTGCCATGCAAGGCGCCGCCACAAACAACTTTTTCCTTCCCCCATTCTTTTATGCTGAGCACCAAGCTAGAAGGCAGGAAGTACCATTTTGGACATTTGTGTTTCCGTTTTTCTACTTTATAACATTTATTTTATACTATTTACACTTTTTCAGTTAAGAGATAATAGAAGTAAAAGGAGTTCCCTCTATTCGCTATGAACTCAATCAGCTTTTGAGGCTAAAAAGTTATAAAAACAATTAATTTTTGCCGTACTATTTCAACTTTTATGGTAACATTTAGAATTAAACCACTTTAGCGTTTAGATCAGCATTTATAAACTTTAAGCTTTCAGCATTTTAAGCTAATTTTCTTCAACTCTTTTTCTTTAATGCAAACATTGTATAACGTTCTTCTATTTGAGCCTTTAGGCTGGCATTCACTGTTTCCACTGTTAGGTTAATGTTGTGAAAATTTAGTGCCTTATAGCCTTCTAAGCCAGCATTTTTACAGTTTAAGCTACTATATAGCATTCGTAAGCTTACTTAAAACCATGTCAGCTTTTATGCTAATACTGTGTATAAAATTATGCAATTTTAGTACTAAAGCTAGCATTTTTATACCAACATTGTTCACCTTAAGGCCTTTCTTTTAAGCTATAACTTTCAGCGTTATGATAGTCTACCGTTGCGTTTCAGCACATTTCAGCCTTTTTTTGAACATTCAGGAAAGCGTTTTCCCTGGAAAGCATTCCCTCTGTATTTGCTTTAGGAAATGTAAATGTTCTGTTTTTAACTGTCTTTTTGGGGGTTCATGACTTCTATCTGAACTGTAACCACCCATAGATTTCTGTGTTGGATCTTCTGGCTCAGTACATCAAGGTGGACCAGATCTCCACCGTGCGGGTCCTGAGGACCTTCAGGGCCCTCCGTCCTCTCCGGGCCGTGTCCCGCTTCGCTGGTATCCGGGTAAGACGGAGCTGAATGCGGTCCAGACCTGCGCCTCTTTTCTGGAAATCCTTTCTTTTTCCTCCCCTTTTGTTGGTTTTTAATTTAGCTTGCTGGCTTTAGATGGTTTTAGAAGATTTGGGGGTTGGATGTGGTGATGCTGAATGGTTGGCTTTTTGTCAGAGTTGATATTTCAGACTGTGGTTGGGATGCTGGAGGATACAGCTGGGAATCTAAATGTGTTTCAGTGTCAGACCTCATTTATGACTCTAAATTTTAACTGACTTTCTGTCAGAATGTTTTCATTCCCGCCACTATGACAACAGTTTAGTCACCCAAGATCTCAGTTGATGATAGGTAGAGTATTCCTTCTCATAAAGTATTGCTACACTACCGCATGGGGGACGGGGATGGGGACGGGGGTATTCACAAATTTAGCTTGAAGTACAAATGGATAAATATAAATTAGGTTTCCATTTGTACAAATTTGCAAGAATAAAGGTGCAAAGTTTTGATGATTGTCATAAATTACAATTTAATGCATTGAATAACATTTTTCTTAGCATCCAGATGAGTGTTGCTAATTTATATTATATATGAATTATTATATATATTTATTCATAGGAAAAAAGTTGTAAATTTTTGAGAAAAAGCTGCAAATTTTTGAGGAAAAAAGTTGCAGATTCATGGGAGAGGTTGCAAATTTATCAGAAAAAAAAATTGTAAATTTCATCCAGTGGGCTCACCACCAGTAGGAGGGACCATGGGGGTCTGATGCTATGTGGATCAGGTGGCGGGCGAAGGCAGAGACCTTGGCGGTTTGATCCCCGGCTTCCTAAACTGGCTTTTGGGACGTGGAATGTCACCTCTCTGGTGGAGGAAGAGCCTGAGCTGGTGTATGAGGTTGAGAGATACCGACTAGATATAGTTGGGCTCATTTGAACCCACAGCTCTGGTTCTGAAACCAGTCTCCTGGAGAGGGGCTGGAGCTTGGCCTACTCTGGAGTTGTCCTGGGTGAGAGGTGGCAAGCAGGGGTAGGTATTCTTTATCCCCTACCTTGTCACCTCTACATTGGAGTTCTTTCCAGTGGATGAAAGGGTTGTTTCCCTGCGCCTTCGGGTTAGGAAACGGGTCCTGACCATCATTGGTGCCTATGCACCAAATGATGGTTAACAGTACCCCCCCTTTTTGGAGTCTCTGACTGGGGTGCTGGAGAGTGCTCCTCTTGGAGACTCCATTGTCCTACTGGGGGACTCCGATGCACACATGGGCAATGACAGTGAAACCTGGAGGGGGTTGATTGGGAGGAACGGCCTGCCTGATCTGAACCCGAGTGGTGTTCAGTTATTGGACTTCTGTGCTAACCACAGGTTGTCCATAAAGAACACCATGTTCAAGCATAAGGGTGTCCATATGTGCACCTGGCACCAGGACACCCTAGGTCTCAGGTCGATGATCGATTTTGTTATTGTGTCATCAGACCTGTGACCATATGTCTTGGACACTCGGGTAAAGAGAGGTGCAGAGCTGTCAACTGATCACCACCTAGTGGTGAGTTGGATCCAATGGCAGGGGAGGAAGCCATTCAGACCTGGTAGACCCAAACGTATAGTGAGGGTATGCTGGGAACGTCTGGCTGAGGCCCCTGTCTGGAAGGTCTTCAATTCCCACCTCCGGAAGAACTTCAACCACATTCTGAGGGAGTCTGGAGACCTTGAGTCTGAATGGGCCATGTTCTCCGCCTCTATTGTTGAAGCAGCGGCCCAGAGCTGCAGCCGCTAGGTCGTTGGGGCATCTCATGGTGGACACCAGTGGTGAGGGGGGCCATTAAGCTGAAGAAGGAATCCCATCGAGCTTTGTTGGCTTGTGGGACGCCCGAAGCAGCTGCGGTGTACTGAAAGACCAAGTGGAGTGCAGCTCGGGTGGTTGCTGAAGCAAAAACTTGGATGTGGGAGGAGTTCAGTGAAGCCATGGAACAAGACTTTCGGTTGGTCTCAAAGAGATTCTGGCAAACTGTCCGTAAACTCAAGAGGGGAAAAGAGCTCCCTGTCTGCACTGTGTATGGTGTGGATGGGGCGCTACTGACTTCGACTGTGGACATTGTCCGGCGGTGAAGGAATGCTTGGAGAATCTCCTCAATCCCACTGACACGCCTTCCACAGAGAAAGCAGAGCTTGAGGACGAGGGGGACAACTTGCCCATCATAGGGGCTGAGATCGCCAAGGTGGTTAAAAATCTCTTTGGTGGCCGGGCTCGGGGGTGGACGAGATTCACCCTGAGTACCTCAAGGCCCTGGATGTTGTAAGGTTTGTTCTTCCTCCACATCATTTCAGCTCCAGTGTTGAATATTATTGACAAATAAAAGTTTAGACCTCTTTGAAAGGCCTTTATGCATATGAACATGGATTATTATTTTCAGTGATATAAAAATGTTTTTCATGACGGTTTGTCTTATCATTTCTGTGACAGTCTGCCATCCAGTAAAATGTATTGTTACATCCCTACATGTAACTGAGTAAGCTGTAAACTCAGTGTATCCCAACCCAGTCTGTCATATTAAAACTCTTCTGAAAGCCTCACAGTCCAGACGACCAGAATTAATTATGTTGACTTCAACAGTAACAGGTTTTTTTTCTTCCTGTTCCCAAAGTGGGTTATTAACACAGAATTATTTCTTCTTTACTTGCAGCTTCATGTGAGGAAATCTTCAGTATTAAGCCATTTTTTTCATTCACAGGTCATCAGTCATTGATTTTGGTTTTTCAGGGTTAATCCCAAATCGAGCGGTGCTCCGCCCCTCACCATGGGTCTTCCTTCCTTCTGTCCATCCGTCTTTGTCTGTCACTAGAATAGAAGTTAACTGTCCTGCTTTTTTCTCCTCCTCTTTCTGTCCTCTCCCTCCTCCAGGTCTCATTGGTCAGTTTGGTGGCAAACACGCTGGGTTATTCCGACTTAGCAGCCATCAAATCTCTGCGGACGCTTCGGGCCCTGCGGCCCCTCAGAGCCCTCTCCAGATTTGAAGGCATGAGGGTAAGAGGCAGTATTAGTTCAAAAAAGACACCTGGGCACCACCTTATGGATATGGATATTTTCTTTTTTTATCTAACCATATCATTAAGAAGTAGCAGATCTACTGTAGATTAAGCAACAAAATACAGTTGACAATTTTTTTTATTCTAGTATATATTATTTATCTTTTCATTTTTAAATTTTTTTCATTTTTGTTGTAAATTTGAAACTTCTCAACTTTTTCTTGTAACTTTGCATCTTTTTTCTTGTAAATTTTTAGCTTTTTCCTCAAACATTTGCAACTTTTTTTCCCTGTAAATTTGCAGCTTTTCTGTTGTAGACCTCAGACTTGCCATTTAACCCCTGATTATTCCAGCCAATTTCCCCAAATTTAGCATATGCAAAGAAAATCAAATTCTTTTTTCACTGAGTGGCAGTAGAAAATTTGAAGCATCCCGCCGGCGGAACACCAGAATTGAAAGAGGTTAATGCATTAATTCTTTTACTGTAACTTTCCCTGTGACTTTGGGGAAAAAACTGAAGTAACCCACAGGTTTAGATGCAAGGACTTCTGACGTGCTTTTCAGTCACCATTTTTATATCTGAAGGGTCCCTGACGGTTAAAATTTTTTGTATGACAGTTATAAATTCACATTTGACAAGCTTAAATTCTTTACATATTAGAATTTTGCTTTAACGAAACAGAATACAGTGACAGGCACAAACTTGGCCACCCCTTCATAAATAGCTTATATGTCAATTGAAAATATGTAAACACAATCTATGATATGAAAAAATGCAACACTACCAGTAGCAGTGCAGACTTATTTTTTAATTTCACAATTAAACAACTAATAAATAAATGCATACAGTACATAATTGTATGGACACACTGCACACACTTAAAAAACACCAAAAGACAGTTTGCATGCAGCTGTAAATTTTTTTTTCCATTCTATGCTAGTACTCGTGTTAATTCAGCATGTATTTAAAAATTCTTTTGTGTTGTTCTGTTGACAAAATCGTACACGTGCACAGCATTTTATTTTGAAGACAGAAGAAAACTCTCAGCACATCTAGATCAAAATGACTTTGTTCAGTTCAAACGAACATTTTGATTTTGTGCCCAGGTGTGTTTGAATTTAAGCGTGTGACATCAGTGGGTTTTTTCCCGTCTGTAACATCAGTGCGGTCTCACCTGCTCTTCCATATTTTTCCTCTTCTCTGAGTTTTCTGCATTCTGACTGTTTGTCGTGTTTGACTTGATTTTTATGTTTCATGTTAACTAACATCCATCTGTGAACAGGAGAGAAGATTCCAGTTGCCAGGACTCTGTGTTTCAGTATTATTATCATTATTATTATTATTATTATTATTATTATTGACAGTATCAGAGAGTCCCAGCATGTAAACTCAATTTGAAAAAGCTGGTCATGGTTCAATGTCTAAATAATAAAATATATACATTTTCTCTGAATTTTGATTTGAAAATAAATAAATAAATAAATAAATAAGCAAGCACGCCAATGAGCTTGTGGTGATGTATTCAAAATTCTTTCACCTTTTTTGTACATGCAAAAATTACACTTTTTATATAAAATATTTTATATACATGTTTGAAATAAATGAATGAATTTAATGAACTTAATTTGTCTTTATTTGCAAAGAGCTGTGATACACACAGTTCCCTTAAATAAAAAATAGTTATTTATTTTATTACCATTATTTAGTTTTTGTATTTTACATTTCATATATATATTCATATTTGTTTATTTTGTAGGACTCCTATTTTGTAGGAATTAACAGGAGTTTTGCAGCGGTTTGTATTAAGCATCATTAAATTGATTCTTTAAATCTCTAAAAATTCTATGAGAACACCTTAGCAAATTAGAAGATTGTGATAAAGGTTTTTTTTTGCAATATAATTTTAAAAGATAAACTTTAATGCATTTAATATTTATTACACAGAAATATTTCATGCCTTTTCAATTTGTTTTTGATGAGTATGGTTATAGTTTTTTAAATTAAATTATAAATCATAAGTGGTGCAACTTTAATCGCGATTAAGATGAGATAAGATCAGCCTTTATTAGTCCCACAGTGGGGAAATTCCCGGATTGTAGCAGCACAGGGATAGCAGCACTGAGAACAATAATTCAGAAGATAAGATAATAAGAGCAGTGAATATACACATGTACACAGAAATATAGACAGTGCGGAGCATTGCAGCTAGATGGAATAAACAGCATAACGGTCTATTTAGTTACTCCGCATTGTATGAATATGTACCCATACAGTATATTTCGTATTTGAATCAGCCTTGTTGTCACCCTCTGTAGAGATTGATATTGTCCTAGTTGTACAATGGAGGGGACCATTATTGTGCAAGTTTGTTACGTTTTGTACATTCAATACGACCTCTACAAGCAGCCCTGCTTAGGTTATAAAGTCTGACAGCCGTAGGTAGGAAGGACCTGCAAAACCTCTTGGTTGGGCACCTAGGATGGTACAGCCTACTGCTAAATGAGCTCCTCAGTGCGTTCAGTGTGTCTGCATAGGGTGGGACTCGAACTCCAGCAGAGATGACAGCTTAGCCACCATCCTCCTCTCTCCTGTCTCCTCCACTGGGTCAAGGCGCTGCCCCAGGACAGAGCTAGCTTTCTTAATCAGTCTGTTCAGTCTCTTCCTGTCCGCTGCTGTGATGCTGTGGCCCCAGCAGACCACTCCAAAAGTGATGGCTGATGCCACCTCTGAATCGTAGAAGGTCTTCAGGAGCGCCCCTTGTACACCAAAAGACCTGAGCTTCCTCAGGAGGAACAGCCTGTGCTGTCCCTTCTTGTAGAGTGTGTTGGTGTTGTGTGACCAATCCAGTTTATTGTTCAGATGAACACCCAGGTACTTGTAGGATGTCACCATCTCAATGTCTGTTCCCTGGATGTTTACTGATGCTATAGTGGGTTGTCCTCGCCTGCGGCAGTCCACCACCAGTTGCTTAGTTTTCCTCGCATTGATCTGGAGGCAGTTCCAATGGCACCAGTCAATGAAGTCCTGGATAAATCCTCTGTACTCGGCATCATCGGCCAGCGATCGCAGAGTCGTCAGAGAACTTCTGTAGATGGCAGTGTGTTGTGTTGTGTGAAAAGTCCGCAGTATAAAGGGTGAACAGAAAGGGAGTCAAAACTGTTCCCTGGAGGGCCCTGTACTGCAGATGATAGTGTCTTAACTGTGGCTGATCACGATCAATTGCATCAGTCATGACTGATCGCATTACACTGCTTCACACTGCATGCAGTTAATTCAATTAACTTGCTTTGATGCAGTTAATCGTAATAACTGCTGTTAATCACGATTAAAGTTGAACCACTATAAATCAGAATTTAGTTTACTGTGATGCAGTAATGAATACAGGGTCACTTCAGGCTTTTGGGGGACTTATGTGAGATTGATGGGGGGCCCATGTCTTTCTTTTGGGGAAGAGTTCAAAACCCTTTAAAATTGGGGGGGGGGGGATGTCTTCTATCCCAGTAAAAAACATGAAAAACAAAACTTGGGTCATTGTGAACAGAAAAACAATGGTCCATCTCCATCTTCTACCGCTTTTTCGGAGGTCTGGGTCACGGAAGCAGCAGTTCAAGGAGAGAAGCCCAGACTTCCCTCTCCCCAGCCACCTTCTCCAGCTCTTCAGAGAGGATACCAAGGCGTTCCCAGACCAGCTGGGAGACATAGTCTCTCCAGCGAATCCTGGGTCTGCCCCGGGGTCTCCTCCCAGAGGGACGTGCCCGAAACACCTCAAGTGGGAGGCGTCCAGGAGGCATCCTAATCAGATGTCCAAACCACCTCAACTGGCTCCTTTCAATGTGGAGGAGCAGCAGTTCTACTCTGAGCCTCTCCCGGATGACTGAGCTCCTCACCCTATCTCTGAGGGTGAGTCCAGCAATCCTATGGAGAAAGCTCATTTCAGCTGCTTGTATCCACGATCTCGTTCTTTCGGTCGTTACCCAAAGCTCAGGACCATAGGTGAGGGTAGGAACATAGATTGACTGGTAAATCAACAGCTTTGCCTTAGAATTAAGCTCCCTCTTCACCACAACAGACCGGTACAACATCTGCATCACTGCAGATGCTGCTCCAATCCGTCTGTCAATCTCTCGCTCCATTCTCCCCTCACTCGTGAATAAGACCCCAAGATACTTAAACTCCTCCACTTGGGGCAGGAGCCTGTCCCCAACCCAGAGAGGACAATCCACCTTTTTCTGGCTGAGGACCATGGACTCAGACTTGGAGGTGCTGATTCTCATCCTAGCTGCTTCACACTCAACAGCAAACCGTCCCAGCAAGAACTGTAGGTCATTGCTGGATGAAGCCCGCAGGACAACATCATCTGCAAACAACAGAGATGAGATCCTGTGGTCACCAAGCATGACACCCTCCATTCCCTGGCTGCACCTAGAAATCCTGTCCATAAAAATTATGAACAGGTTTGGTGACAAAAGGCAGCCCTGGTGGAGTCCAACTCTCACTGGGAATGAGTCCGATCAAGTGTTGGCAATAGGAACCAAACTGTCACAATGGTCATATAAAGACCAAATAGCTCATAACAACAAGCCTGATACCCCATACTCCCGAAGCACCCCCCACAAAAATCCCATGGGGGACACGGACGACTGCCTTCTTGAAGTCCACAAAACACATGTAAGCTGGTTGGGCAAACTCCCACGAACCCTCTAGGATTCTCGAGAGGGTAAAGAGCTGGTCCGATGTGCCACGGCCAGGACGAAAACCACATTGTTCCTCCTGAATCCGAGGTTTCGACCAATGGCCGGATTCGCCTCTCCAGTACCTTGGCATAGACCTTCCCGGGGAGGCTGAGGAGTGTGATCCCTCTAAAGTTGGAGCACACCCTCCGATCCCCTTTTGAAGAGAGGAACCACCACCCCGGTTTGCCATGCCAAAGGCACTGCCCCCGACCTCCGCGCAATGTTGCAGAGGCGTGTCAACCATGACAGCCCAACAACATCCAAGGCCTTGAGGTACTCAGGGCAAATCTCGTCCACCCCCGGGGCCCGGCCACCAAGGAGATTTTTAACCACCTTGGCGACCTCAGTCCCTGTGATGGGCGAGTCATCCCCCTCGTCCACAAGCCCTGCTTCCTCTGTGGAAGGCGTGTCAGTGGGATTGAGGAGATCCTCAAAGTATTCCTTCCATCCCCCGACGATATCCCCAGTTGAGATCAGCAGTGCCCCATCCGTACCATACACAGTGTGGACAGGGAGCTGCTTCCCCCTCCTGAGCCGCTGGACAGTTTGCCAGAATCTCTTCGAGGCCAACTGAAAGTCTTGTTCCATGGCCTCACCGAACTCCTCCCATACCCGAGTTTTTGCTTCAGCAACCACCCGAGCTGAACTCCGCTTGGCCTGCCGGTACACCTCAGCTGCTTTGGGAGTCCCACAAGCCAACCAAGCCTGATAGGACTCCTTCTTCAGCTTAATGGCCCCTCTCACCACTGGTGTCCACCATCTGGTTCAGGGGTTGGCACCACGAGATGACCTTGCGGCCGCAGCTCTGGGCTGCTGCTTCAACAACAGAGGTGGAGAACATGGCCCATTCAAACTCCCTGTCTCCAGACTCCCTAAGAATGTGGTTGAAGTTCTTCCGGAGGTGGGAGTTGAAGACCTCCCGGACAGGGGCCTCAGCCAGACGTTCCCAGCATACCCTCACTATACGTTTGGGTCTACCAGGTCTGAATGGCATCCTCCCCTGCCATCGGATCCAACTCACCACCAGGTGGTAATGAGTTGACAGCTCTGCACCTCTCTTTACCCGAGTGTCCAAGACATACGGTCGCAGGTCTGATGACACGATAACAAAATCGATCATCGACCTGTGTCCTAGGGTGTCCTGGTGCCAAGTGCACATATGGACACCCTTATGCTTGAACATGGTGTTCATTATGGACAAACTGTGGTTAGCACAGAAGTCCAATAACTGAACACCAGTCGGGTTCAGATCGGGCAGGCCGTTCCTGCCAATCAACCCCCTCCAGGTTTCATTGTCGTTGCCCACGTGCGCATTGAAGTCCCCCAGTAGGACAATGGAGTCTCCAAGAGGAGCACCCTCCAGCACCCCAGTCAGAGACTCCTAAAGGGGGGTGGGTACTCTTAACCATTATTTGGAGCATAGGCACAAATGATGGTCAGGACCCGTTTCCCAACCTGAAGGCGCAGGGAAGCAACCCTTTCATCCACTGGGGAAAACTCCAATATAGAGGCAGCAAGGTGGGGGGATATAAGAATACCCACCCCTGCTCATCGCCTCTCGCCTGGGGCAACTCCAGAGTAGGCCAAGCTCCAGCCCCTCTCCAGGAGACTGGTTCCAGAACTGGAGCCATGTGTTGAGGTGAGGCCGACTATATCTAGCCGGTATCTCTCAACCTCATGCACCAGTTCAGGCTCCTTCCCCACCAGAGAGGTATCACCTCAAAAACAATGGTGCAGAATCCAAATTTGGCATCCATATGAACATTACAAATTTGCAATGAAAAGTATCAAATTTATAAGAGAAAAGTCACAAATCTACAAGTTGCAAATTTCTGAAAAAAAGTTGCAATTTCACAAGAAAACAGTTACAAATGTATGAGAAAAAAGTTGAAAAATTACCAGAAAAACAGTTGTATAAATGTACAGTTGTATAATTACAAAATAAAGTAGCAAATGTATAAGAAAAAAGTTGCAAGTTCAGTAGAAAAAAGGTGTAAATAACAACAAATATCTTGAAGGTAATTTTAATCCTTCCCCCAAAAAATGTTAAGTATGTGGCTTCAAATAAAAGTTTTTTCTATACATTTAAAAAAACAACAGATGTTCAACAAAGTGAGGAACAAATCAATAATTAATAATTCAGAAAAAAGTTCAGTTCAGTTGAACTTTATTTATATAGCCAATCACAACAAACATGTTGTCTCATGGCATTCGATACGTCAGGCATAAATCACACGTGAGAGCTTTCTCAGCTCGCTCGCAAGTCTCACAGGTAGCACTGCTTGGGTCCTAGTGATGCATCGGCCAAACACTACGCACACAGAACCAGCAGTATAGCAGTAGAAACCTTAGAAATAATAGTTAGTGATAATGGGATTCACAGCTATGACATGAAAAATCAATCAAAACGTGTAACGTTCAATTAAAACATACTATCACCTCCTAGCTGGCCAGTTTGTCACATACAGCCGTGGACAAAATAGTTGGTACCCCTCTGTTAATGAAAGAAAAACCCACAATGGTCACAGAAATAACTTGAATCTGACAAAAGTGGTAATAAATAAAAATTCTATGAAAATTAACCAATGAAAATCAGACAATGCTTTTGAATTGTGGTTCAACAGAAATACTTCAAAAAACAAAACTCATGAAACAGGCCTGGACAAAAATGATGGTACCCCTAGAAAAGATTGAAAATAATGTGACCATAGGGACATGTTCAACCAAGATGTGTCCTCTAATTAACATCACAGGTGTCTACAAACTTGTAATCAGTCAGTCGGCCTATTTAAAGGGTGACAAGTAGTGACTGTGCTGTTTGGTGACATGGTGTGTACCACACTAAACATGGACCAGAGGAAGCAAAGGAGAGAGTGGTCTCAGGAGATTAGAAAGAAAATTATAGACAAGCATGTTAAAGGTAAAGGCTATAAGACCATCTCCAAGCAGCTTGATGTTCCTGTGACTACAGTTGCAGATGTTATTCAGAAATTTAAGATCCACGGGACTGTAGCCAACCTCCCTGGACGTGGCTGCAGGAGGAGATGGATAATACAAATGGTAACCAAAGAAGCCCTGAACAACCTCTAAACACATTCATGGTGAACTCCAAGGTCAAGGTACAGCAGTGTCAGATCGCACCATCCGTTGTTGTTTGAGTCAAAGTGGACTTCATGGGAGACGACCAAGGAGGACACCACTGTTGAAAACAAATCATAAAAAAGCCAGACTGGAATTTGCCAAACTGCATGTTGACAAGCCACAAAACTTCTGGGAGAATGTCCTATGGACAGACGAGACAAAACTGGAACTTTTTGGCAAGGCACATCAGCTCTATGTTCACAGACGCAAAAATGAAGCATACCAAGACTAGAAAAGCACTCGGAGAGCGCAGACCTCCGCCAAGCGCTACAGTTCCCCCCATACAGTGTTTGTGTGTACGTTTTCAGATTCCTTGACCATGAAAACATATGACTAGCAATTGGATTCACAATGATAGGATTAGTGGTTGAGTAGTTATTCACGAAAATCACATTGTCCGTAATGGCGGTTTAGCGCCACAGTTCCCCCCATACAGTGTTTGTGTGTACGTTTTCAGATTCCTTGACCATGAAAACATATGACAAGCAATTGGATTCACAATGATAGGATTAGTGGTTCATTAGTTACTGACGAAAATGGCATTTTCCGTAATGGCGGTTTTCTTCTCGACGGTGAGCCGGATCACCACCAAAATGTAATCATCTGTAGGATACCCCATTTCTGACAATCTGTGAAAATTTCATGAAAATCCGTCCATAACTTTTTGAGTTATCTTGCTAACAATCAAACAGACAAACAAACAAACAGACAAACAAACAAACAAACCAACGCCGATGATCACATAACCTCCCCCTTTGGCGGAGGTAAAAAGAACACTGTCCTTACTGTGAAACATGGAGGAGGTTCTGTTATGTTGTGGGGCTGCTTTGCTGCATCTGGCACAGGGTGTCTTGAATCTGTGCAGGGTACAATGAAATCTCAAGACTATCAAGGTATTCTAGAGAGAAATGTGCTGCCCAGTGTCAGACAGCTTGGTCTCAGTCGCAGGTCATGGGTCTTGTAACAGGATAATGACCCAAAACACACAGCTAAAAACACCCAAGAATGGCTAAGAGCGAAACACTGGACTATTCTAAAGTGGCCTTCTATGAGCCCTGATCTAAATCCTATTGAACATCTGTGGAAAGAGCTGAAACATGCTGTCTGGAGAAGGCACCCTTCAAACCTGAGACAACTGGAGCAGTTTGTTCATGAGGAGTGGGCCAGAATACCTGCTGAGAGGTGCAGAAGTCTCATTGACAGTTACAGAAATGGTTTGATTGCAGTGATTGCCTCAAAAGGTTGTGCAACAAAATATTAAGTTAAGGGTGCCATCATTTTTGTCCAGGCCTGTTTCATGAGTTTGTTTTTTAAAATAATTCTGTTGAACCACAATTCAAAAGCATTGTCTGATTTTCATTGGTTAATTTTCATAGAATTTTTATTTATTACCACTTTTGTCAGATTGAAGTTATTTCTGTGACCATTGTGGGTTTTTCTTTCATTAACAGAGGGGTACCAACAATTTTGGCCATGTGTGTGGCTCATGCACACAATAAAAAAGTTACAAAAATTATTTAAAAAAACAGAATAATGATTAAAAAATATATGTACCACTATTACAGTGAGTTAATAGCAATCAACACTGAAAAACAAGGAAATTAGAGGAAAGAAGTGACCTAAAAGACAGATTAAACGCGTATGTTTTTCCATATGATTTTTTTTAAGGGTTTAGCAGGTCGCTGACTGCGTTTAGGATGAAGTTCAGGACAGCTGCTGTGTGCTGACTCTTCTTCTGTTACTCTTAATACGATTATCCTGTCTGTTCATTCAAAAATGCTCCATACTCAGCGCTGCTCTGCCCGCTCAGCACAGCATCGTGGGTAAAAAAAAAAACACGCGGAGAGCTGGATGTGACTCAGTCATCTCTTTCTATGTAAAAAAAACATGGACAGAAAGCAGGATTATGGTTTCTCTTAGAATGAGTATGAAAGCTGTAATTAACGTGTGATCATGGGCATTTCCCATTTTTGCAGCATTCGCTTTTATATGAGAGAAAATTTCAGCTTTAACAAGTTAAAACTCATCAGGAGAAAAATAATTAGCAGCAATTATCTGTGTGAGCTCAAACTGGGAGATTTAATGTCTTGATTTATTTTTTTATTTTACATATAGTTTATGCCCTGGAAAAAAAAAACAAGCATTAACACGCCGTAAATTACAGTAGGTCCAAAATTATTGTGAATCTACCATGTTATTATCACCGGTGGCTCTCTTTTTATCACTGATGCAATAACAACTCATTCACAACTTTTACAGTTTTAGCATATTTTAGTGTATTTTTTAATTGAGATGATGGAAAGAGTCTCTGTAGGTTAAGAAAAAAATACAATATTACCAGCAAGTATTAATGAATATTTATGATACAAATTAAACAAAAAATCCAAAACATGCTGTTTGTCACAGCTTGGCCACCAGTGTAAATTTCAACATAAAATTATACTTTGATTCTCTAAACAGGATGCTGTCCACAGGAATGTTTTATTGCTTTTTGAACTTGACATCAAGAACACAAAATTCCCAAACCCAGACAGCTGTTCAGTTTCTCCAACATGGAAAAAAATTGTGACGCAGTGGAAGAAATATTGACATGAACCATCAGTGTGGTTGTAATTCATTTTAAAAGGATTAGTGGTGTCAGTCGAGTGAAATTTTTATGGTGAAAGGGGGGCGTGCTAACGCATTATAGTGCTACTTTTGACAGCAGCACTTACTATAATATAATATAACAATAAAATATAACAACATGATATAATATAATGTAATATAAAATATAATATGTAATATAACATAATCTGACATGACATAATATAGCATAATATAATATAGTGCAATGTAATATATCATATTGTGTTATATTATGTTGTTATATAACTTAGATTCAATTGTATGAAACACCAAACTAAAGCAGTTACAGGGGTCCCCCCTCTCACCAGATACTCCCCCCCTTTGTAGACTCAAAAGTCATGACTTAATACTTTCCACATTTTTATATTTTATAGAATTTTATTTTATGTAAAAAAAAATTGACTTTCTGTACCAAGAATACAAGTAGTGTAAAATCATTTTAATGGGTTTTAACCTTATAAAATCTAACAGTGGATTTATGCCATTAAAATATTAAAACACTTGGCAAAAACAAAACCTCACGACCTTTATTTATTTAAATGCAGTTGATTTCACTTCCTGGTTTTTATGATGTCACAAACCAACAAGCCCCACCTCCAGCTCTCAGCGAGCAAAATAAACCCCCACCTGACCGCCTCTCTTCTTGCAATTGGACCACTCAGAAAACCTTCCCCCAATCAGATTAGGGGCTCACTGATATTAATTAGCAGACTGAAAACTTACAACACAGAAATGGTTTTTAAAACTTTACATTTTTTTTCCTCCAGCCTTCCTCAATCCTGGAAAATGCAAATTAAACTGAATTTAAGTTGTTTAACTGCACTCATGTGATGTGAAGAGTGTTTCTGTGTTGTGATTTTCTCATGTAAATGTTGGTCAGGTTCATATTCAGAATGGAGAACAACAACAGCACCACTCCTGTGCGTCTGTTGATTCAAAGGTCTTCAACCTGTGGCTCCAGGGTTACATAACCAGCGGCTCCCTGGAGTTTTGAGGGAGAAACCTCTAATTTATTGGGAGAAAATAAGATAAGCCTTTATTTTTCCCACAATGGGGAATCCTGACCTCTGACTATGGGTTTGGGGTCACAACCTCAGAGGTCAAGGTTAGCATTTCTTATGCTTTGTTACTGTACGAGTAAAGCTAGGACCACCAAACCTGGTACGCAGGTTCACTCTGAGACCATGACCTCGGACTACAGGTTTGGGGTCAAAAGGTCAAAGGGGGCTCATCAAAAAAAATGGAGGCGGGGGAAAAGTCTTTCGCCTCAAAGTGCTCTTGTTTTCTTTGAAATTTGACTTTTTCTGGTTATTTTTTTTTTACCATTTTTTTCTTGCAAATTTGCTATTTTTTTGTCATGGATTTGTGACGGGCTTTCCTTCGTTACGCTGTTTGAGAGTTTTACTTTTTCTTGTAAATCTGCAATATTTTTTCACCCCCGTTTTTAAATAACTTGAATATCTAAATTTGTCACTTTTTTCTTGGAGTTACTTATAAATTTATATGAAGTCAGTTTCAAGAAAAAAAATTCTCAAATTTATAAGAAAAAAGTTTTTCTTATAAATTTTAAGTTTTTTGTTTTTTGTTTTTTTTTTAAAATTTGAATTGTTTTGCAATAATTTGCAACTTTTTTCTTAAGTCAGATGGACCCGGTAAGGGTCAAAGAGAGTGTAAATTCACACATGGTCTTTTGGTTCCATCTGGTGGGTTAATGGTGGTACTGCAAATTAAAACGATTGACGTTGTTCTACATCTTGGGAGCTTTCTGAAGAATTAGGAAAGGATAAAAAAAATGCAAATTTCTGCTTTGACATTTTACTCAGTCATAGTGAAATATTCATTGGTAATTATGCTAACTAACTTGCTAATTAACTTGTTTCTAAAACATTTGAGACTTTATTCTTGTCATTTCATTTTTCATTCAATTTCTTTTTTATCTTTTTCAAGTAAACAAATGACTTGTGCCTCCACCTGAATGTCAAACCTGACCACCATTTGATGTACTTTAGCATTCTCTGCTTCTATCTTAGAGTTAGCTAACCTAGCAGGCCCGTATGGCTGTGTAATTTTTGGATTTTCTGGCGTTCAGGTGGTGGTGAATGCCCTGATCGGCGCCATCCCCTCCATCATGAATGTGCTGCTCGTCTGCCTCATCTTCTGGCTCATCTTCAGCATCATGGGCGTCAACCTGTTTGCTGGGAAGTTTGGCCGCTGCGTCAATCGCACGGGCCACGTCTACGACGCTGCCTTCATCAACAACAAGACTGAGTGTGAGGCCTACAACGACACCTCGGTCTACTACTGGAGCAAAGTCAAGGTCAACTTCGACAACGTAGGCGCCGGCTACCTCGCCCTGCTGCAAGTGGTGAGATGTTTTTTTTTTTTTAAACTTATATAATAGTTATGACTGAGCAATTTGATTGGATAGTAGGCCAATTATGTCAGTTAGCTGGAGTAGGTAGCACTGTCTCCTTATAGACTACTTTAAAATGTTTTGCAGTACAGTTTCTATCAACGCTTCACAGTGGATAGCATCATGCATGCTTCTGGTTATTTTTTCTGAAAATGCCAAGAAGTAACTGGCAAAATATGTGTAAACCAAGACGGAAATGGCACTAGCTTAGCATTTAGCATTCAACTTTCGTGTTATTGCCACATCTGTTGACAATAAAATGGACAAGCTGAAGTCGGATTTATCATTCCCATTTGCCAACTAGCCAACAATATCTACAATGATATTCACTTGGTCTCAACTCCTTAAAGTCTTGGGGCCCTATTGTGAAGATCAAGAGTGTGTTTTTACATCAGGCTTCCTGCCTTACGGCAGCACTTTTATTCATTTCTATCAGCGCACTGTCTGTTTTTTTTACTCTTGGCATCACGCCATCTAATTACTGGTAGACAGTGTGCCGACTTTGCACTGGGGGGAGGAGACTCATTTCAAAGAGGTGTGGCAACATGCAATCTCATGCACGTTGGTATTATGGGGCATTTTATGACAATGTGCTTTTGAAGAGCTGTCACCGGAGCCCCAGAGAAGAACCGACAGGTGCGTGCAAAACTGATATTTTTTACAATTTTTAACCTTATTCACTGTCATTCTTTTAACAGAATGATTCAAAATGAAGAATTAAAACAACAACTAAGCATTCAGCAGAGCAGACTAATACAGCTCAGGTTGAGATGAGCGGCTCCTCTTTCTGGGTTTAAAAGAGAAGTTCGGATGATAACATAACTGAAGGAAATTTTACAACTCTGTCAAAATCATGGGCAAAGAAACAGACTTGGGGTCATTGTCCTGGAAGGTCCACCCCCATTCTCATCCCCATTCTGGTGGGTGGCAGGAGATTATTTTCAAGAAAACTCTGCTACATGGCTATGAAATGTGACAGTGGTGCTTCCACCTCCAAACTTCACTGTTGGAGTAGTGTTTATCTTTGAGGTGATGTGCAATATCACTTCTCCAAACATCTGACCACACTACATTTTCCCAGTGTTTCTTAGGCTCATCCAAATGCTACTTAGCAAATTTTAAATGAGCTTCAACGAAGCATTTCTTTAAAAATGGAGTCTTGTGAGCCCATGACAGTGGAGTGCGGTGCTTGTTGTTTTCTATGTCATTACTCTACCTGTTGCCCCCAAGTCTTTCTGGAGATCTTTCTTGGAGTTCTCTTTGGCTCTTGGATTCCTCTTCTGACTATCCTTCTGACTTCCATCCATCCATCAACCACTTAATCCTTTTTGGGTCACGGGGGGGCTGGAGCCTATCCCGGCATCTTGGGGCAAGAGGCAGGGTCCACCCTGGACAGATCGCCAGTCCATCACAGGGCCAACACAGAGAGACAGACAACCATTCACTCTCACAGTCATACCTAAGGACAATTTAGAATCCCCAGTTGATGCCAGTTAACCTAACCTGCATGTCTTTGGCCTGTGGGAGGAAACTGGAGTACTCGGAGAAAACCCACACAGACACAGGGAGAACATGCACACAAAAGGGTCACTAATTGTCAGGGGGTGGGATCAAACCCACAGTGGTCAGGGGTGGAATTGAACCCATGACCTTTTTACTGTGCTGCTACAGTGCAAACCACTGTTCCACCCAGCTGCCCCCCTTCTGACTCCCTAGTCGGATATTTAAGATAAGATAAGATAAGATAAGATAAGATAAGATAAGATAAGATAAGATAAGATAAGCCTTTATTAGTCCCACAACGGGGAAATTCCAGGATTGCAACAGCACAGGGATAGCAACACTCAGAGCAACAATCAGAAGGCAAGAAAAAAACAAGCAAGCAAGAGCGGCTAATATACATATGTACATATTACTATAAAATAAATATATACACACACACACACAGACACACAGTGCAGAGCATTGTAGCTGGATGGAATAAATATATGAGTATATGAACACACAGTGCAGAGCATTGTAGCTAGATGGAATAAATATGTAAATATATAAACACCCACAGTACGGAGCATTGCAGCTAGGTGGAATAAATATGCAAGTATATAAACACACACAGTGCGGAGCAATGTAGCTAGATGGAATAATATGTAGATATATAAAAAACACAGTGCGGAGCATTGTAGCTAGATGGAATAAATATGTAAATATATAAACACACACAGTGCAGAGCATTGTTGCTAGATGGGATGAAACAGCATAACCGTCTACTTAGTTATCCTACATGGTATGATTATGTGCCCATACATATTCTCACCCTCCATAGCGACCGGTATGTTCCTAGTTGTATGCCGGAGGGGACCATTGTGTAAGTCTATTGCATCTTTTGCATTCAAAAAACTATTAGTTTGTTACGTCTTTTTGCTATCTCTGCGAGCAGCCCTGCTTAGGTTGTACAGTCTGACAGCCGTTGGTAGGAAGGACCTACGAAACCTCTCGGTTGTGCACCTGGGATGATGTAGTCTGCTGCTAAATGAGCTCCTCAGTGCATCCAGTATGTCCTGCATAGGGTGGAACTCGGACTCCAGCAGAGATGACAGTTTAGCCACCGTCCTTCTCTCTCCTATCTCCTCCATCGGATCAAGGCGCTGCCCCAGGACAGAGCTAGCTTTCTTAATCAGTTTGTTCAGTCTCTTCCTATCGGCTGCAGTAATGCCACTGCCCCAGCAGACCACTCCAAAAGTGATGGCTGATGCCACCACCGTGTCATAGAATGACTTCAGCAGCGCCCCTTGTACACCAAAAGACCTGAGTCTCCTCAGCAGGAACAGCCTGCGCTGTCCCTTCTTGTAGAGTGCGTCAGTATTGTGTGACCAGTCTAGTTTATTGTTCAGATGAACACCCAGGTACTTATAGGATGTCACCATCTCGATGTCTGTTCCCTGTATATTTACTGGTGCTGTGAGGGGCTGCCCATGCCTGCGGCAGTCCACCACCAGCTCCTTAGTTTTCCTCGCGTTGATCTGGAGGCAGTTCCGATGGCACCAGTCCACGAAGTCCTGGATAAGCCCTCTGTACTCAGCTTCATCTCCATTGGAGATGAGGCCAACGATCGCAGAGTCATCAGAGAACTTCTGTAGATGGCAGTGTGTTGTGTTGTGTGAGAAGTCTGCAGTATAAAGAGTGAACAGGAAGGGAGCCAGCACCGTTCCCTGGGGGACCCCCGTGCTACTGATGATCGTGTCGGACACACAGTCCCGGGTTCTCACAAACTGAGGCCGGTTCGTGAGGTAGTCCAGGATCCATGATGACAGGTGCTGGTCCACCCCTGCTCGCAGCAGCTTGTCCTTCAGGATCATCGGTTGGATGGTGTTGAAAGCACTGGAGAAGTCAAAGAACATGATCCTCACCATATTCCCGGGCTTCTCCAGGTGGGACAGAGAACGGTGAAGGAGGAAGATCACCGCATCCTCCACCCCAATGCCATGCTGGTAGGCGAACTGTGAGGATCTATTTTGTGAGGATCTCCTGTGTGTGTCTTGAGCTGTATTTACAGAGCATCCGGAAAGTCTTCACAGCGCTTCACTTTTTCCACATTTTGTTATGTTACAGCCTTATTCCAAAAGGGATTAAATTAATTCTTTTCCTCAAAATTCTATACACAATACCCCATAATGACAATGTGAAAACCATTTTTTTTTTAGATTTTTTTTTTCAGATTGACTAAAAATAAAAAACTAAGAAATCACATGTACAGAAGTATTCATACCCTTTGCCATGAAGCTCAAAATTGAGCTCAGATTCATCCTGTTTCCACTGATCACCTTTGAGATGTTTCTACAGCTTCATTGGAGTCCACCTGTGGTAAATTCAGTTGATTGGACATGATTTGGAAAGGCACACACCTGTCTATATAAGATCCCACAGTTGACAGTGCATGTCAGAGCACAAACCAAGCATGAAGTCAAAGGAATTGTCTGTAGACCTCCGAGACAGGATTGTCTCGAGGCACAAATCTGGGGAAAGGTACAGAAAAATTTCTGTTGCTTTGAAGGTCCCAATGAGCACAGTGGCCTCCATCATCCGTAAATGGAAGAAGTTTGGAACCACCAGGACTCTTCCTAGAGCTGGCCGGCCGTCTAAACTGAGCAATCAGGGGAGAAGGGCCTTTGTCAGGGAGGTGACCAAGAACCTGATGGTCCCTCTGTCAGAGCTCCAGCATTCCTCTGTGGAGAGAGGAGAACCTTCCAGAAGGACAACCATCTCTGCAGCAATCCACCAATCAGGCCTGTATGGTAGAGTGGCCAGATGGAAGCCACTCCTTAGAAAAAGGCACATGGCAGCCCACCTGGAGTTTGCCAAAAGGCACCTGAAGGACTCTCAGATCATGAGAAACAAAATTCTCTGGTCTGATGAGACAAAGATTGAACTCTTTGGCATGAATGCCAGGCGTCATGTTTGGAGGAAACCAGGCACCATTCATAACCACGCCAATGGTGGTGGCAGCATCATGCTGTGGGGATGTTTTTCAGTGGCAGGAACTGGGAGACTAGTCAGGATAGAGGGAAAGATGAATGTAGCAATATACAGAGACTTCCTGGATTAAAACCTGCTCCAGAGCGCTCTTGACCTCAGACTGGGGCGGCTGTTTATCTTTCAGCAGGACAACAACCCTAAGCACACAGCCAAGATATCGAAGGAGTGGCTTCAGGACAACTCTGTGAATGTCCATGGGTGGCCCAGCCAGAGCCCAGACTTGAATTCAATTGAACATCTCTGGAGAGATCTGAAAATGGCTGTGAACAACGCTTCCCATCCAACCTAATGGAGCTTGAGAGATGCTGCAGGGAGAAATGGGCCAAACTGCCCAAAGATAGGTGTGCCAAGCTGATGGCATCATATTCAAAAAGACTTGAGGCTGTAATTGTTGCCAAAGGTACATCAACAAAGTATTGAGCAAAGGCTGTGAATACTTACTGTATGTACATGTGATTTCTTAGTTTTTTATTTTTAATAAATTCACAAAAATCTAAAAAAAAAACTTTTCACACTTTTTTTCACTTTTGTCATTGTGGTTATTGTGTGTAGAATTTTGAGGAAACAAATTAATTTAATCCATTTTGGAATAAGGCTGTAACACAACAAAATGTGGAAAAAGTGAAGTGCTGTGAAGACTTCTCGGATGCTCTGTAATGTCATACAAGGCACTACATAAATGTTTATCAGGCCCGAGCCATTGACATTGTCAGTGGGCGAGAGCCCTATTGTATCTGCTATTTTTATTATTATTTTTCTGCCTAAACGATCGTATTTTTGTCCCTCTAAACATTAACCAAAATGTGATTTATTTTTTTTGCACACACCTCAGACCCAGTGAAAAATTTTATAAACTGTAAAAAATATGTGCTCCTCCACCCCCAATTGTTGTGGGTGGGGCCAAACGTACAAGGTCGATGGAGACCGGTGACACTAAAGTTTTTTGTACAGACCCGAAATTCGAGTGTGCATCACCTCAAGACATGCATAAAACATATTTGTGACCCTTACCCATGGCCAACAGGAAGTCTTCCATATTGCCTCAAATCTGCCCTACATCATCCTCTTCTTTTATTTTTTCTTCTCTCTTCGTCTTTTTCTTTCGGCTGTTCCCTTTAGGGGTCTCCACAGTGGATCATCTGCCTCCATCTCTCCTATCCCTTCATCTTTCTCTCCATGTCCTCCTTCACTACATCCATCAATCTTCTCTGTGGTTTTCCTCTTCTCCTCCTGCCTGGTAGCTCCATCTTCAACATCCTTTGCCCAGTAGCTCCACAATCCCTCCACTGCACATGTCCAAACCATCTCAGCCTTGTCTCTCTTACTTTGTGTCTCTTTGTCTCTAAACCGCTCAACCCAAGCTGTCTCTGATATACTGATTTCTAATCTTGTTCCTCCTAGTCACTCCCAATGAAAATTTTAGCATCTTCAACTCTAACACCTCCAGCTCCACCTCCTGTCTTTTAGTCAGCGCCACTGTCTCCAAACCATACACCATAGCAGGTCTCACAACTGTATTGCAAATTTTCCCTTTCACTCTTGCTGCTACCCTTCTGTCACAAATCACCCCTGACACTTGTCTCCACCCACTCCACCCTGCCTGCACTTTCTTCTTCACTTCTCTTGTGCATTTTCCATTGCTTTGGATAGTTGACCCCAGGTATTTAAACTCATCTACTATCACTACCTCTACTCCTTCTGTCTTCACTGTTGCACCTGCCTCCCTCTCATTCACACTCATGTATTCTACCTTGCTTCGACTGACTTTCATTCCTCTTCTCTCCAGAGCATACCGCCACCTCTCCAGGTTCTCTTCCACCTGCTCCCTGCTCTCACTACAGATCACAGTGTCGTCTGCAAACATCATGGTCTATGGAGACTCCTGTCTGACCTCATCTGTCAGCCTGTCCCTCACCATGGCATCCTGTCCATCTGCCCTACCTCCAATTTTGTCAAAAACCACCCCTCGCATTTGATCAGACTCCTTAGGGACTACGCTGATTGAGCTCATTTTCGCATGGCAGCATCTATAGGAATGGGCCATTAAAAGTCGTATAAATGTCACGCAAAAGCTCAAAGGTGTGGCCACGGTGCCATGGCAAAATTTGACTCCACCCCTTACAACATCAGACAGCTGTAACTTGAACAAAACTCGTCCGATTTCCACCAAAGTTTCTATTAGTCCCACCATGAATGTGTCTGTATAAAATTAATTAACAAAAGTTATATCACCACCTAGGCTTTAAAGGAAAAATTGCTGAAAATTTTTATGTATTACTCACACACCGCTCACCAGAATGACGTGAAATTTTCTGAGGTTCATCAGACTCCATGGATGATCATAACTTCACATCAACTTTACCATTGCTTCACTGTTGTCAACATGGCAACACCCTCCTCGCCATTCAATCCGTGATCTTGTTAGGAGGGTTGGGAAGGTCCTGGAGTCATGAAATCGAGAACATAGGTGGAGGTGACTGTCATCTGTAGTCCTATATGAGTTGGCAACACATAACTGATATGTAAGTGTTACCATAGCAACATGGAGAAGGTTGACTCCTCGCCATGGAACATCGGACAGTTGTAACTTGGACAAACTTTGCCCGATTTTCAGCAACTTTTCTAAGATGGATATCAGTCCTACCCTGCATGTGCTTATATAAAAACTAGAAAAGCACTCGGAGAGCGCAGACCTCCACCAAACGCCACAGTTCCCCCCCATACAGTGTTTGTGTGTACGTTTTCAGATTCCTTGACCATGAAAAGATATGACTAGCAATTGGATTCACAATGATCGGATTAGTGGTTCAGTAGTAAAAGCATTACCTCCTTGGCGGAGGTAATATACTGAAGTGTTGGTGTTGTGTCCATCTCCTCCACTGAAAGCAGCACTCAGGGCTTCACTGACGGATGCAGATTGGGTAGACAGGTTGCCGTGGGTTTTATATTGGGGTTGCGCTCCGCGGCAAAAGAGGATTTAGAAGCTTCCCCGGCAGAGAGGTCGTTTTTGCGCAGCCCCTATGGCTGCCCGGGGAATTTCTGCCAAATAATCTGGCGCCGGACAGCTGGCCGTCTCAGCTTTTGCAGCGTAGTGCAAACACAGGCACGCTGCCGGGCCCTGCCCACCACTGTTTTCCGCGTGCTTTTGTGCCTAAAACTTTGAAGAACGCGGAGTTTGTATTCGTCAGACACGACGACCAGCGCCCTCCATTGCGCCTGCGCACATGTTGAAAATGGCCGTATCTCACAATGTTAAAGAATCCCTTAAAAAATTCCTGTATCCAGACGGTGATCCGGATCATCCCCAAAATTTAATCAGTTCTTCCTTGTACCATTTCCAACAATACCTGAAAGTTTCATCGAAATCCGTTGAAAACTTTTTGAGTTATCTTGCTAACCAACAGACAAACAAACAGACAGACAGACAGACAAATGCTGGCAAAAACATAACCTCCTCCTGGCCTGCGGCCTGGTGGAGGTAAAAAGTTGTAGTGCCACCTAGTGGTTAGAACAACAGACACTTGTAACTTGGACAAACTTTGTCCGATTTTCAGCAAATTTTCTGCGATGGATTTTAGTCCCACCCTGCATACTCCTATATAAAAATAATTAACAAAACTTCTAGCTCCACCTAGTGGTTAGAACAGTGGACTCATAACTTGGACAAACTTTGTCCCATTTTCACTAAATTTTCTATGATGGATATTAGTCCCACCCTGCACGCTGCTATATAAAAAATAAAACTTGTAGCTCCACCTAGTGGTTAGAACAACAGACACTTGTAACTTGGACAAACTTTGTCCCGTTTTCAACAAATTTTCTACGATGGATATTAGTCCCACCCTAAACACTCCTATATAAAGATAATTAACAAGAGTTATAGCACCACCTAGTGGTTAAAGGAAGAATTTTTTTCTATTACCGGGTGCAAAAATGACATGAAGGGATGACTAGGACTCATTGACAGCACACATACAGAGTACAGAACTGTTTCCATGGCAACCGGCATGCTTTGATGGTGTCCTCGCCATGCAAAGCACAAGAGTTGCAGCTCAGACAAGCCTTGTCTGATTTGGATCAAATTTTGCACAGTGCACACTAATCTCACTCTGAACACATATATACCAATATTTAGGAAACTGGCACCACAGTGGTGGAGTGGTTAGCATTGCAGTAGCACAGCAACACACCCTTGGCCAGGGGATCCTGGGTTTGATCCCAGCCCCCAACCAATAGTGATCTGTGTGGAGTTTGCATGTTCTCCCCGTGTCTGCGTGGGTTTACTCCAGGATTTCTCCGGTTTCCTCCCACACGTCAAAAACATGCAAGTTAGGTTAACTGGTATCAAACTGGGGATTCAAAATTGTCTTTAGGTATGACTGTGAGAGTGAATGGTTGTCTGTCTCTCTGTGTTGGCCCTGCGATGGACTGGCGATCTGTTCAGGGTGTACCCTGCCTCTCGCCCAAAGATGCTGGGATAGGCTCTAGTACCCCGTGACCCAAAAAGAATTAAGTGGAAGAAGATGGATGGATGGATGGATGGATGGATGGATGTCACAGCACCACCTAGTGCTGACATGAGGTACTGCACAAAATCGTATCAATTTTCACTCAAAGACCAGTAGTCAGAAGGACATAACATTTTCAGAGGTTTCTCAGAGTGCATTGCACATTTGTCTCGTGATCATCACAGTTGCAATGGAAACCCACTCCTCGCTATTCAATACATTTGTTGCTTTGGAGGGTTGGGAAAGTCTGAAGGTCACAAAATATGGAACATAAGTCAAGGTGACTCTCTTCTGTAGTCCTATATGGGTCTGCAACATGTACCAAATGTGTAAACGTTGCCATGGCCACATGCCGAAGTGTCCCTCCTTCGCAATACATTGGACAGTTGTAACTTGGACAGACTTTTTCCAATTTTCACTATAATTGCTACGATGGATATTAATTCCGCCCCACACGCTCCTACATGCAAATGATTGACAAAAGTTGTAGCACCATCTACTGCTTACAGGAAGTACTGCACCAGATGGTTTACTTTATTATTCACGCAACACTTGCTGCCACGATGGGAAATTTTCTGAGCCATCTAGGTCCAATGGGCCATGAGGTCCACAGGCGTGTGGGGGCAAGGAACCGTTTACAACTGTTTGCATCTTTAATTATTTTATTATGATTATGATTATTATTATAAACTTATTCCTTGCAATTTTCTTTTTTTATGTTTTATCTTTTGTATCTTTTTCCTCATACATTTGTGACTTTTTGCCTTCTAAAGGTTTATTCTTTTCTTCTTTTTGTAATCAGCACCATGGAGGGGGTTGGTGTTTAAGGCCAAAAGGACCCCCGTGTGTACACGGAGCCGCAGATTTCAGACCGCCGTGGTCGACAAATGTCACCTCAGACGGCGGCCTTGTTTACAGTGTGGGTTTGAGTCTTTGCTTCTTCGTCTTAACGGACGTGTTCAAAGGCAGAAACCTGCAGAGAGCAGCTGGAAGCTGCAGGGAAGATTTTTTTTTCCTCCTTCATTTTTTCCTGTTTTCAGATGGATGAAAACACGGCCGGCATTCTCAGGGTAGCTCTGGTAAAACGTTCACCTGGATGTGAGGTGAAGGACAAAATAAAACTGCCTGATACTGTTTTAGTAGATGTCTAAATGATTTGTTTTTGTTATTGTTTTGTTTCTTTGAATATAGTGGCAAGAAAAAGTATGGGAACTCTTTGGAACTACCTAGTTTTCTGCATACTAAACCAACAATCACAATGTTTCATGACTTTATTGGACACCTCCATTAAAAAGTCTGATGGGGCCACTCCAAGAGGTGGATTTCATTTTTTTAAAGTCTATATCAGAGGTGTCCAATCATGTGCCATGGAGGGCCAAAACCCTGCAGGCTTTACCTTCAACCAGTGTCTCCAACACCAGATTTCACTGAACTTCTTCCCACTGATTGCTGATCAGTGAAAACGCCTGCTGAAGAGACTGGGTAGAAGAGAAAACCTGCAGGGTCTTGGCCCTCCATGGCACATGATTGGACACCCCTGGTCTATATGTTTTGAGTCGCTGTCCTGCTGCATCACCCAACTTCTGTTGAGCTTCAGCCACCCTGACATTATTCTGAAGGGCACTTTGATAAACTTGAGAATTCATTTTTCCCTCGATAATATCCCCAAGGCAGCAAAACAGCCCCAGATCATGACGCTTCCTCCACTGTGTTTCACTGTTGCGATGATGTTTTCATGTGGTGCCCTTTTTACAGTATTCATAGTGCTGTGTGATCTTCCTAAACAATTCAGTCTTCGTTTCATCAGTCCACCAAACATTTTCCCAGTAGCATTGTGGAGTGTCAAGATGCTCTTTGGCAAACTTAAGGCTTGCAGTGATGTTTTGTTTGTTTGTTTTTTTGAAAGGGTCGGCTTCCTCCGTGGTGTCCTGCTGTGAACACCATGCCTGTTCAATCATTTGTGTGTGGTAGACTCATGAACAGAGATGCTAACCAGTTCCAATGATTCCTTCAAGCCTTTAACTGGTCAGAGGTCATTAACTACATCTGTTCAAGGGCCAGAATGTTTTTCAGCAGACACTGTGAGCACCAGATACTCTCGTAAAAAAAAAAAAAGATTACTATTTTTTCCTCAGTAATATATTGTTTTTTGATATAATAATTTTTCTTTTAAATTTACAGTATGTTATTTTTTTTAGCCTTTGTCAGTGTTAAAAGACTCATATTACCTGTGCTGCAGCCAGCCACTAGGGGGTGAGTGTGATATTTTAGGCTTCATATTTGTGAGGCTGTCAAGCTGTCCATCACTGTCACATGCAGGAGAACACTGGCAGGATAAAGACCTTTTTAATATATACTGCTCAAAAAAATAAAGGGAACACTGAAAACACATCAGATTTTAATGGGAAAAAATAAGCTGGATATCGAAATTGTGGCAGGCTAGTCCAGCTTGCTTAGATTAAAGGAACACTTTTTCAAAGTGTTCCCTTTATTTTTTTGAGCAGCATAATTCAACCATGAAAAATGGTGCTCTGCAAGAGCCTAAGGCAGAAGGTTGATGCAGTAAAAACCACAGCATCAATGAGGAATGGACTGATAAGTGTGTAGTCATAGTACCAACTTTTGGAAATGCTATACTACGTAGGGCTGGACAATTTGACCTTAAATCAGCATCATGGTTATTTGAAGCTTTCAAGTTGGTTTTGTTTTTTCTCGTGCCTTTCTTCTCCCTTATAGTTCACTGACAAGGCTCTTAATTAAGCCACAAGAGTGTGGCATCTTGAATATATAACAGCAGTGATTCAATCATCAATGAATATAATACAATAAAGAATAGGATCATTGTCACCCCACCCTGATACAACCAAATTAAACACTGTCCGGAACACAAGTCAGTGTCCATGCATATGCGGGCCACATAGCTTGCGCCGTTGGCCAGCCAGCTGCCACAACCATGCCATCACCTCACAGGAACTATGACTCTCTGATCAGGTTTGTAAATACAGGTTTAGCTCGTCCACCCCCACCGCAAAATGGTTTATAACTTGGACAACAGTCAGAGGCCAACAGGACCCAGCCTCAGCAGACCTCCGCTCGTGATCTTCCATTGTCTCCAGATGAAATAAAGAGTCAATCATCTCATACTATGTGGACAGACACCACATTTTCGGTACAAGCGCGTGACATGTCTTAAATGGGCAATACATGAAAGCTGTCATATGCACATGCACAGAACAGGAAGAAGGGAAGAACTGAAATAACCAACATGAGCAAGATTGTGTCGCTTCTTTGTCCTGATGGTCAGTTTTGGCCCGCGGATCGCCAGTTGACGTTCACTGCTCTAGGGTTCTTTTTTACCTTATTGCACATTCTGCATTGTGCCTTTGGAGTCATCTTGTCTGGTCACCCAATTCTAAGTAGAGATAATTAGTTCAGCTGTGGTCTGGTGAACACCTAAAGTCTTGGGGGTTACTTTGTCACCCTTTCCAGTTTTATGCAAATCAACAATTCTTGATCATAGGTCTTCAGAGATCTCATTGTTATGAGGTATGGTCCACATCAGCAGATGCTTCTTGTTAATAGCAAACTCAAAAAAGGTTGAATGTTTTTTGTAAGTCAGAGTAGCTCCAAAACTTGCTCTGATCGCATCTCATTTGTTTGGACTCCTGACTTTTGTCGAAGTCATGAGGATAAGGGTTCACTTTTACTTTTTCCACCAGCATTGTTATTCTTCTTCTTCTTCTTCTTTCAGATTTGACTGGCGGTTGGCAACCAGCTTACAGGTGCATTACCGCCACATACTTTAATCAGACATCACTCTATATATTCCATTGTTATTGTTTGATGGATGTGTCCGATAAATACAGTGGATATAAAAAAGTCTACACACCCCTGTTCAAATGCCAGGTTTTTGTGATGTAAAAAAATGAGGCCAAGATAAATCATTTCAAAACTTTTTCCACCACTAATGTGACCTATAACCTGTACAACCCATTTGAAAAACAAACTGAAATCTTTTAAGGGGAAAAATAAAAAATAAAAAACTTACAATAACCTGGTTGCATAAATATGCACACCCTTAAACTAATACCTTTGGCTTTTATTACAGCACTCAGTCTTTTTGGGTAGGAGTCTATCAGCGTGGCACATCTTGATGTGGCAATATTTGCCCACTCTTCTTTGCAAAAATGCTCCAAATCTGTCAGATTGCGAGGGCATCTCCTGTGCACAGCCCTCTTCAGATCACCCCACAGATGTTCGATTGGAATCGGGTCTGGACTGTGGGTGGGCCATTCCAAAACCTTAATCTTCTTCTGGTGGAGCCATTCTTTTGTTTATTTGGATCTTGCCACCCAAGACGGGAGAGGGTTGTCACATGTACTAAACAGCCAGTACTTGCCAGATATTCCTGCAGCTTCTTCAATGTTGCTGTCAGCCTCTTGGCAGCCTCCCTGACCAGTTTTCTTCTCGTCTTTTCATCAGTTTTGGAGGGACGTCCAGTTCTTGGTAATGTCACTGTTGTACCATACTTTCTTCACTTGATGATGACTGTCTTGACTGTGTTCCATGGTATATTTAATGCCTTGGAAATTCTTTTGTATTCTTCTCCTGACTGATACCTTGGAACAATGAGATCCCTCTGATGCTTTGGAAGCTCTCTGTGGACCATGGCTTGTGCTGTAAGATGTAACTACAAAAATGTCAGGAAAAGCCAACTAGAACAGTTGAACTTTATTTGGGGTTAATCAGAGGCACTTTAAATGGTGGGAGGTGTGTACTGACTCCCATTGAAAATGATATTGAATGTGATTGGTTAACTCTGAACACAGCCACATCCCCACTTATAAGAGGGTGTGCATATTTATGCTACCAGGTTGTTGTAAATTTTTTATTTTTTATTTTTCCCCTTAAAAGATTTCAGTTTGTTTTTCATTTGGGTTGTACAGGTTATAGGTCCCATTAATGGTGGATAGAGTTTTGAAGTGATTTATCTTGGTCTCTTTTTTATATGAAAAAACGCTGGCATTTGAATAGGGGTGTGCAGACTTTTTATATCTGCTGTACATATAAGGTACTTTTCAGGAAGGTTGAGTGAGATATTCTTTTTTTAAACATTGTTAATAATCAGATTTGTTAATATTATTTGCAAAACTTGATTTTAATTCTGCTAAAAAGAGATGACAGTTCACCACTTAGCATTCTAGAAATGTGAAACGTCTCACTGGCAGAACACTGGAATTTTACGAGGTTAAAATCCCAAATTTATATGAAACACTTTGCATTAATTGAAAAAAGTCTCAAATTTACATGAAAAGGTCCAAAATTTTCATGAAAAACTTCACAATATTAATTGAAAAAAGTCTCAAATTTACATAGAAAACTCCACAAAATTTGGATGTGTGCTTTGGGTCATCGTCGTGCTGAAAGATGAAGTTCCTCTTCATCTTCAGCTTTCTAGCAGAAGCCTGAAGGTTTTGTGCCAACACCAACTGATATTTGGAACTGTTCATGATTCCCTCCACCTTGACGAAGACCCCAGTTCCAGTTGAAGAAAACAGCCCCAAAACATGATGCTGCCGCCACCATGCTTCACTGTATGTGGGTATGGTGTTCTTTTGGTGATGAACAGTGTTGAGTGTGTGCCAAATATACCTTTTGGAATTATGTCCTAGAAGTTCAACCTTGGTTTCATCAGACCATAACACATTTTCACACATGCATTTGGGAGATTTCAAATGTGTTTTTGCAAAATGTAACTGGGCTTGGATGTTTTTCTTCGTAAGATAAGGTTTCCATCTTGTCACCCTAGACAGGAGATTGTTGTCTCATGTACTAAAGAGCCAGTACTTGCCAGAAATTCCTGCAGCTTCTTCAGTGTTGCTTCCGGCCTCTTGGCAGCCTCCCTAACCAGTTTTCTTCTCATCTTTTCATCAGTTTTGGAGGAATGTCCAGTTCTTGGTAATGTCACTGTTGTGCCATATTTTCTCCACTTGATGATGACTGTCTTCATTGTGTTCCATGGTATATTTAATGCCTTGGAAATTCTTTTGTACCCTTCTCCTGACTGATACCTTTGAACAATGAGATCCCTTTGATGCATTGGAAGCTCTCTGCGGACCATGGCTTGTGCTGTAAGATGTGACTACAAAAATGTCAGACAAAGCCTACTAGAACAACTGAACTTTATTTGGGACTTTAAATGGTGGCAGGTGTGTGCTGACTCCCATTTAATATGAGTTTGAATATGATTGGTTAACTCTGAATACAGCCACATCCCCAGTTATAACAGGGCGTGCATATTTTTATTTTTATTTTTTTTTAAATGGCACTGGAGGCAGGGCGGCCATACCAGCAGCAACTCTCTCGTGTCTTTGTGTTTCTATCTGTTCTGTAATTTCCAAGTTTGGGATCAATAAAGTACATCTATCTATCTATCTATCTATCTATCTATCTATCTATCTATTTATATCTACAGTATCTATTTATACAAAATGGTTATTGTAAGTTTTTTTTTTTTTTTTTCCCCTTAAAAGTTTTCAGTTTGTTTTTCAATTGGGTTGTACAGGTTATCGGTCAGATTAATGGTGGAAAAGGTTTTGAAATGATTTTTCTTGATCTCTTTGTTTTACATGACAATAAGCTGTCATTTGAACAGGGGTGTGTAGACGTTTTATAGCCACTCTACATGAAATATTATAATTATTTGTTTGGTATTAGGGTAATGACATTGGGGTTGTCTATACTTGGGACTTAGATGCAGATCAGATTTTATGACCAATTAATGCAGAAACCAGGTCATTCCAAAGGGTCCACATACTTTTTCACATACTATAATTTTCATACTTTAATAATATAGTCACATTAAGGCTGCGTATCCACCAAACGTGTTTTTTCAGCTGTGGGCGACTATTCTCTATTCATTCTCTAGGTAGTCCAGCGCTTGCAGCGCTGAGCACCCTTGGCCCTGAAACGCTGGCGGCGGTGGCCGCTTTTTGTCGTGGCGCTCAGAGTTGAAAAAATTTCAGCTTTTCAGACTGCAGCTGAGCTTGTCAATGTCAGACTTTTCTCAGCAGCCAATTAGAATAAGAAAGGGTGGGACATAGGACGCTGGTACAGTCTGTACTCAGACTCCTATTTTCCGTGTCATCATATTTTGCCTCCAAAGCTGCTACCAGTGCTAGAATATGTGTCCTGTCAGTTGTTATTTAGAGACTGCTATGTAAAAATAAGTAGAAACAAATGCTGAAAAAAAGGCGTTCAGGGCAGTCGGGTCGGTTTGGTGGAGATGCAGCTGAATAATATAGTCTCATGATGTTGAACTATTCATGCACCGTGGTATTTTTCTTCATCTTATCATGTTTTTGCTTACTCTTCCATTTTTATGTTATTTTAATATATTTGATTTGTTGCTGTGCTGCCTCATTTTGGGGGGGCAGCACGGTGGGGCAGTGGTTAGCACTGTGACAGCACAGCGAGAAGGTCACAGGATCGATTTCACCCCTGAGCGTCATGGGTTCGATCCCACCCCCAGACCATCGGTGACTCTTCTGTGTGGAGTTTGCATGTTCTCTCCGTGTCTGCGTGGGTTTACTCTGGGTACTCCGGTTTCCTCCCACAGGCCAAAGACATGTAGGTTCAGTTAACTGGAATCAACTGGGGATTCTAAATTGTCCTTAGGTGTGACTGTGAGAGTGAATGGTTGTCTGTCTCTCTGTGTTGGCCCTGTGATGGACTGGCGATCTGTCCAGGGTGGACCCTGCCTCTCGCCCAAAGAGGCTGGGATAGGCTCCAGCCCCCACCCCCGTGACCCGAAAAGGATTAAGCGGTAGAAGATGGATGGATGGATGGATATTTGATTTTTTTTAATCTGTCTCTTTTTTGCATGTTTTCAAGTATTTTTTGCACTTTTTATGCTCCTTGGCTATATTTTATCATGCTTTTGTGTCCTCATTTCTCTCTGTATTTGGAGTATTTTTTTTGTTTGTTTTATTCAAGCATCGTGGGTTTTTTTTTAATTTTTTTTGATATAGAGTTTATTTTTCTTGTTTATCTCGTTCTTATTAAATAGTTTCTCATATTTTCAGTCTTTATGTACATTGTGTCTTTTTTTACACATTTTGAACATGTCTCTCTTAATATTTTCAGTTAATTTTGCATATTTTATGCACTGTGGATTTGTGTTGGTATGTATTTTAGCTTTTTATTTAGATTATTTTTAAATATTTTTGCACTAATTTGAACCTTGTTTTTAAATTATTTTTAATATATATTTTAATTTTTTGTCTGTTTATTTTTAGTACAGTATTTGGCACATTTTATGCACTTTGGTTTTTATTTTGCTTTGATTTTCTTTTTTATTATGTTTTGCTTTTTTTATTATTATTATTATTATTTCCCATTATTTTTCATGCTTATTCACTTTAGTTCTTGTTAAAATATTTTTTTTTTTCTATCTGAAATATTTTCTCGAATTTTCACTTGTATTTTTCCGGTGTGTTATTTTTTCTCCTTTTATTCTCCGTCTCCCGCTCAGAGCGACAGTCCGTAGGCGGATGGACGTTTCTTCTCTTTTTTTTTCCATTTGTCATCTGAGCTTTAATTTTTTCCTCCCACACCTGTTCTCACTTTTGACTTTTCCACTCTTCATCACCCCTCCTCCTCCTCCTCCATCCTCTCTTTGTCTGCGTTTGTCCTCTTAGCGTCAGTCCATTTCCTCCGACTTCGCTCACATTCATCCTTCTCTTCGCTTTGGTTTAATATATTTTTTTCTAAATTCCATTTGCGTTTCACAGTTGATCATAGAAGCATTGCAGCTGGCTCCATGCACACTATTTTTTCCTTGCAAATGAGGGTAGTTTTTTGTTCATTGAATACATTTTTTCTCTTTTAAATGTGCAGCTTTTCACATAAATTTTATATTTTTCCTATAACTTTATAATTGCATTCCTTTAATTTTTTTCACATTAATGAAGAAGGGCTTCAAGCTGTATTTATGCTCCATCACACTTTAAAAGCTAGACAAATCATTTAACTTGTAATATTCTAAACTGTTTTACCTTTTGTTCAGTTTTAATCTATTTTAGCAGCCATTCTTGATTGCACTTTTTCCACACTTAAACAGCTCACATATGTTTTAATGAAATGGCTGATACATATTTTTGTAAAAATGTCTTTAATTCTGGCAGCAAAATTGTTTCTCATCATTTCTTCTTTTCCCTTTTTTTTCTTTTCTGATTTTTGTTTTACGCTAACACGTCCAGCTTCCAGTTATTTTTGCTTTTAAGCTAACATCGGTCAGCTGGGTTTAAGCTATTTCAGGTTTTTAAGCTAATTGTTTCAGCGAATTGTTCAGATTTAAGGTCTTATACCTGAAAAACCAAATACTGCAACACAAATACAAAAGTTGCAACACAAAAACATGCTAATGTTAACATGAATGCTAATAATGGTATGCTATTATTAATAATGGTGTAGTGTGTGGATTGGGGGGGTGGACATTGGGGCTCACTGTAGCCTGCATCATGACACAGGTGATGGATGATGCTGGGTGGCGCCACCATTTGTATATAGTTTAAGTATAAATAATAAAAGGTTGTTGTTCAGTGCAAGACGGCTCACAGCTCGCTTACTTCAGACAAAACAAATACTACATTATTATACAGCTGTTTCATAAGGTAGCATGTTAATGTTAGCATAAATGCTAACAGTAATGCTGACATTCACGTTAATGGTAACATTAACGTGTTTCATAAGTTAGCATGTTAATGTTAGCATGCTAACTTATGAAACAGCTGCATAAAAATGTTAGCACACCAATGTTAGCATCAATGCTAATTTCAGCCTGCTAATGTTAGCATTGATGCTAACATTCGTATGCTTTTGGGTTTGTGTTGTGACTTTTCGTATTTGTGCAACATTTGCCGTTGTGCTGTGGCTTTTGCATCTCGGTGAGCTCTCTGGGCAACCATCGCAAATCTTTCTAGAAATCATTTTCAGCTTACAGCTTTCACAGTGCATTGTCTTCAGCAAATACAAATTATCTAATTACAGTAGCTGCGTTCCAGTCGCCCAATAGTATATTCCAAAGTGGACTGCACAGGGTGTCCGCCATATTAACTGAGATTCCAAATCGAAGGGAGCGAACGGTCTTCATTTCAAAGCGAACTAAAAACTGTACAGGAAAGAAGTGAACAACGGTACATCACTTCACTGAAAGTTGACAAGAAGATTACCCATAAGCCATTGCACCTCAGATACGAGTAAAACAAACTATTGTTGCTAACGTTATTAACAAGCTAAACTGATGGTTATTGTTTATATCAACTGATTGCAATAAAAATATATTTGTATTAATATTTTATTCATGAAATATAAATTATCCACCATAGTATCAGTACGTGTCCATGGTTACCGTGGTAATGCATGGAGGAGGGAGCTGACGGTTGCAGGTTGTTTCAAATGGAGAAATTTTGTGAAGGGAAGTTAACTTATTGATATTCCCTGAGAATGGAGCAGGGTGTAGGGAATCCAGTTGAAGTACACAGTGGATCGGAACGTAACTAGTAACTTATGTGTGCAGCATCCCTCAGTCATCACCGTGAGTGTTGCTGTTCCCATTCCTCCCTCCAACCTGCCTCACTGGTTCCTTTCCAGCCTCCGATATTCCTGGGAACCTCTGGAGACTTGGCTGTTAGGATGAGAGACTCTCCGTTGGTGAAAAGCCACAGAAATGCGCTCAGAGCCATTCAGCCTTGTATGGTTAAATACAGTGGTGTGAGAAAGTGTTTGCCCCCTTCCTGATTTCTCTTTTTTTTTTTATGTTTGTCGCACTTTGTTTCAGATCGTCAAACAAATTTAAATATTAGACAAAGGCAACACAAGTAAACACAAAATGCAGTTTTTAAATGAAGGTATTTATTATTAAGGGTAAAAAAAAAATCCAAACCTACATGGCCCTGTGTGAAAAAGTGATTGCCCCCTAAACCTAATAACTGGTTGGGCCACCCTTAGCAGCAACAACTGCAATCAAGCGTTTGCGATAACTGGCAATGAGTCTTTTACAGCACTGTGGAGGAATTTTGGTCCACTCATCTTTGCAGAATTGTTGTAATTCAGCCACATTGGAGGGTTTTCCAGCATGAACCGCCATGCTGGAAAACCCTTTTTTTTTTTCCCCCCTTGTCATGTCAGGCAGCTAGGCAAACAGAACAGGGATCTGTCACCCTTATTGTGCCAAAACAGATTTACTTTGCCAAGAGGAGCTTATACAGTACCTAACTGTGCACTGTATATTGTTGTAAACTCCTCCTGTAATAACTTTTAATACTTTATTTTAATTGTTTTACCCATGGAAGACCCAACAGGATGGGGAAGAGGGAAAGGAAGTGTGTGAAGGGGGAAAAGAAAAGGGAGGAGAACAGACAAAAAAAAAAAGAAACCCAACAACTAAAACAAACAAAAGACAAACTGCTTCTTCCACCGAAGATGTCTCAACACGAGTCTGGTTTCCACACCTGTTAAAGGAGAGACACTTGTGCGTGTATGTCTGTGTGCATATATATGAGAATGCGCGCAAAATAAGTGTGTGCATGTGAGTGGTTTGTCAGGAAACATACGAGCGGAGGGCCGGTCACAGCAGCTCTCCCCCCAGGAACCCCGAGCAGGCAAGGCAGCACCACCAACCCCCAGCCCTGAGGTCAGCAAGCTCCAGGAAAGCCAGGCATCCACTCCCGGAGGGACGATCGAGGAAGGGCAGGTCGCCCGGCGGCTGGTTCGATGAACCGCCTTTTTAAGGTCATACCACAGCATCTCAATCAGATTCAGGTCAGGACTTTGACTGGGCCACTCCAAAGTCTTCATTTTGTTTTTCTTAAGCCATTCAGAGGTGGACTTGCTGGTGTGTTTTGAATCATTGTCCTGCTGCAGAACGCAAGTGTGCGTCAGCTTGAGGTCAAGAACAGATGGCCGGATATTCTCCTTCATGATTTTTTGGTAGACGGCAGAATTCATGGTTCCATTTACCACAGCAAGTCTTCCAGGTCCTGAAGCAGCAAAACAGCCCCAGATCATCACACTACCACCACCATATTTTAATGTTGGTATGATGTTCCTTTTCTGAAATGCTGTTACTTTTACACCGGATGTAATGAGACACACACCTTCCAAAAAGTTCAACTTCTGTCTCGTCAGTCCACAGAGTATTTTCCCAAAAGTCTTGGGGATCATCAAGAAGTTTTCTGGCAAAACTGAGACGAGCCTTTATGTTCTTTTTGCTCAGCAGTGGTTTTCATCTTGGAACTCTGCCATGCAGGCCATTTTTGCCCAGTCTCTTTCTTATGGTGGAGTCATGAACACTGACCTTAACTGAGGCAAGTGAGGCCTGCAGTCCTTTGGATGTTGTTGTGGGGTCTTTTGTGACCTCTTGGATGAGTCATTGCTGCGCTCTTGGGGTAATTTTGGTTGGCCAGCCACTCCTGGGAAGGTTCACCACTGTTCTGTGTTTTTGCCATTTGTGGATAATGACTCTCACTGTTGTTCACTGGAGTCCCAAAGTTTTAAAAATGGCTTTATAACCTTTTCCAGACTGATAGATCTCAATTACTTTGTTTCTCATTTGTTCCTGAATTTCTTTGGATGGCAGCATGATGTCTAGCTTTTGAGGATCTTTTGGTCTACTTCACTTTGTCAGTCAGGTCCTATTTAAGTGATTTCTTGATTGAGAACAGGTGTGGCAGTAATCAGGCCTGGGTGTGGCTCGACAAATTGAACTCAGCTTTTCAAAGATGTGATAAACCACAGTTAATTTATGTTTTAACGGGGAGGAGGCAATCACTTTTTCATACAGTGCCATGTAGTTTTGGATTTTTTTTTTTATCCTTAATAATAAACACCTTCATTTAAAACTGCATTTTGTGTTTACTTGTGTTATCTTTGTCTAATATTTAATTTTTTTGATGATCTGAAACATTTAAGTGTGACAAACATACAAAAAATGAGAAATCAGGAAGGGGGCAAACACTTTTTCACACCGCTGTATGTTACGAGCGGTTAGGTAGCTGCTAACATTTGACCTTTAAAACTCCCAGGGTTCCTGTTTGGTATTAATTTATAACAGGCTACTAATGTTATCCCATAACAGCAACGTAAAGCTGTTCATGAGCATTTAGAGAAAATATAATGTAATACATAGAAAGACTGAAATCTTCATTAAATAAAATTGAAAGTTTGTCCTGATTTTCTTATTTGATTCCACTGCTTTCTCTCTCTTTCATACCCTCCACCATCTCTTAACATAACACAGATTTCCAACGCTCTTCCACCTCCACCTTTCCACCCCTCCATCACCTGCTTTTCTTTTCTTTTCTCTCCTCTGTGTGTCTTTACTTCTCTCTCTTTTCTTTCTTCCTGGCTCTCTGACGCCCACCGCGGGAGTCCTGAGAGCCTCCAATCAATCAGCGTCTGAGAGGCTTTTATTTTTAGAGTGACTCCAGCCAAGTGGGAGGGAAATGGAGCGACGGGGGGAGAGCGCACACGCCAAGTCGCAGAAATTAAGATTCAGACGTGGCGAATGGAAATAAAGAACAGCGGTGATAAAAGAGGGGAGATCACTGAGATGAGAGGGAGAAGAACAAGGGGGAAAAAACAAAAAGTCGCCGGTGTCGGCGTGTTGCGGTTCCTCCGTCAGACGCCAGGAACTCAAGAGTTTGTCAGAGTGCCGTCGCCATGGTGACGAGTCGCTCCGGCACACATCTCGGCGGCGGGCAACAGTCGGCGGCGGCAACTCTGCCATTAGCATCTGGAAATAGCTCGGCGGCTGGAGCGCCGGCTCTGATTCAGATGCCCTGAGTCATCCTTTTGTTTCACATGGCCGCATTCTTTTGCTTTTTGAGGGTTTTTTTCTCTAAAATGACAAAATCATCGGTGATCCAACAGAGATGAAGTGTGATGAATATGCTGTCGGATTGCTGATATATTGGGTCACTAGACGAGCTGAAAAACTCGACTCAAGTAAAAGCTACTGGAGCGCTACGATTATCCTCTTAAATCTGTGACTTCTTTCTTGAAATTTGCAACTTTTCCCAATAAATTTAGACGTTTTTCGTCATACATCGGCAGATTTTTCTTGCAAAATAGTTTTTTTTTTCATAAATTTGCAAATTTTTATTCCATAAATTTGTGGCTTTTTTCTTGAAATTTGCAACTTTTTGTCATACATTATTATTTATTATTATATTATATTATTATTATTATTATTATTATTATTATTATTATATTATTATTTATTATTATTAATAATAATAATAATAATATTTTTTTCTCATACATCTGCAGGGTTTTTCTTGTAAAGCTGCAAGTTTCTCACATAAATTTGAATTTTTTTCTCATAGATCTGCACACACATGACACATTTTCCATAAATTAACATTTTTAAATTAGTTTTTTTTATAGAATTGGCAATGTTTTCTGATAAATTTGTACATTTTTTCTTCTAAATTTGCAACTTTTTTCTCATGAATTTGTTGATTTTTTTTCTGATAAAATTTCAATTTTTTTGAATTTGCAACTTTTTTGTCATAAATTGGCTACTTTTGTTCTAAAATATCTGCAGGTTATTTTTCTTGTAAATTTGCAACTTCTTCCTCTTATCCATCCATCCATCTTCTACCGCTTTTCCGAAGGTCCGGGTCACGGAGGCAGCAGTTCAAACAGAGAAGTCCAGACTTCCCTCTCCCTGGCCACCTGCTCCAGCTCTTTAGAGAGGATACCAAGACGTTCCTAGGCCAACTGGGAGATGTAGTCTCTCCAGCGTGACCTGGGTCTGCCCTGGGGTCCTTCAGTGGGAGGCGTCCAGGAGGCATCCTGATTAGATGCCCAAGCCACCTCAGCTGACTCCTTTCAATGTGGAGGAGCAGCGGTTCTACTCTGAGCCTCTCCCAGATGACTGAGCTCCTCACCATATCTCTAAGGGTGAGTCCAGCAATCCAACAAAGAAAGCATATTTCAGCCATGTGTGTCCATAATCTCATTCTCTGGGTCATTACCCAAAGCTCGTGACCATAGGTGAGGGTAAGAACATAGATTGACTGGTAAATCGACAGCTTTGCCTTAGAACTCAGCTCCGTCTTCACCACAACAGACCAGTACAACGTCTGCATCACGGCAGATGCTGCTCCGATCCATCTGTCAGTCTCTCGCTCCATTCTTCCCTCACTCGTGAATAAGACCCCAAGTTACTTAAACTCCTCCACTTGGGGTAGGAGCTTGTCCCCAACCTAGAGAGGACAATCCACCCTTTTTTGGCTGTGGACCATGGACTCGGTCTTGGAGGTGGTGATTCTCATCCCAGCTGCTTCACACTCAGCAGCAAACTGCCCCAGTAAGACCTGTAGGTCATTGCTGGATAAAGCCAACACGACAACATCATCCACTAACAGCAGAGATGTGATCCTGTGGTCATCGAACATGACACCCTCCATTCCCTGGCTGCGCCTAGAAAGCCTGTCCATAAAAATTATGAACAGGATCGGTGACAAAGGGCAGCCTTGGCGGAGTCCAACTCTCACTGGAAACAAGATTGACTGAATGTTGACAATACAAACCAAACTCTTGCAACGGTCGTATAGGGACCAGATAGCTTGTAGCAACAAGCCCAAAACCTCAAACTACCACAGCACCCGCCACAAGAGATCACAAGGGAGGCAGTTGAATGCCTTCTCCAAGTCCACAAAACACATGTGGACTAGTTGGACAAACCCCTACGAACCCTCGAGGATTCTCGAAAGGGTAAAGAGCTGGTCTGATGTGTCACGGCCAGGATGAAAACCACATTGCCCCTCCTGAATCTGAGGTTCGATCAGCGGTCGACTCTCCTCTCCAATACCTTGGCATAGACCTTCCCAGGGAGGCTGAGAAGTGTGATCCCTCTAAAGTTGAAGCACACCCTCCGGTCCATCTTCTTAAAAAGGAGGAACCACCACCCCGGTTTGCCATGCCAAAGGCACTGTCCCCGACTTCCACACAGTGTTGCAGAGGTGTGTCAACCATGGCAGCCCTACAACATCCAGGGCCTTGAGGTACTCATAGTGAATCTCATCCACTCCTGGGGCCTGGCCACTAAAGAAATTTTTAACCACTTCAGCAACCTCTGCCCCTATGATGGACGAGTTGTCCCCCTCGTCCTCAAGCAAGCCCTGGTTCCTCTGTGGAAGGCGTGTCCATGGGATTGAGGAGATCCTCGAAGTATTCCGTCCACCACCCAATGATATCCCCATTCGAAGTCAGCTGCGCCCCATCTGCACCATACACAGTGTGGACATGGAGCTGCTTCCCCCTCCTGAGTCACCAGACAGTTTGCCAGAATCTTTTCAATGCCGACCGAAAGTCTCATTCCATGGCCTCACTGAACTCCTCCAACACCCAAGTTTTTGCTTCAGCAACCACCCGAGCTGCACTCCACTTGGCCTGTCAGTACACCTCGGCTGCTTCGGGAGTCCTACAAGCCAACCAAGCTTGATAGGACTCCTTCCTCAGCTTAATGGACCCCCTCACCACTGGTGTCCACCACCTGGTTCAGGGGTTGCCACCACGAGGTGCCCCGACAACCTTGCGGCCGCTGCTCTGGGCTGCTGTTCAACAATGGAGGTGGAGAACATGGCCCATTCAGACTCCATGTCTCCAGACTCCCTCAGAATGTGGTTGAAGTTCTTCTGGAGGTGGGAGTTGAAATTTACATTTTTTTTCTCTTATATCTGCAGTTTTTTTCTTGTAAATTTGCAACTCTTTTTTTATAAATTTACACATTTTGTTCTTCAAAATTTGCAGTTTTTTGTCTCATAAATTTGTGACCTTTTTCTTGAAATCTGCAACTTTTTCCAATAAATTTGCAATTGTTTTCTTATACATTTGCCATTTTTTGCTTGTAAATTTGTAACATTTCCCATAAATTTGCAACTGTTTTGTCATAAATTAGCAATTTTTTCACGTAATTTACATTTTCTCATAAATGTGTGAGCTCAATGGGCATTAACAGCAGATTAAGTAAAGGCAACACATTACAAAATAGAAGCAGAGAAAGATAAAATATAGAAATAAAAAAACAGCAATGGGTGACTGCGCGCGCCCCCATCTGGACGGCGCCACCACCACTACATTTCATAGAATAAACTGTTGAAAAAGCTTGGTGAGTCATGAATTAATTAATTTAGCCGACTAAATTCTTATAGACAATTAATCTAAAGTTGATTAACCAATATCATCATCTTGTTTTTCCTCCTCGTTTCTCCATCTTATTGTCCTCTTCTTCAGATAAGAGGGAAGTCCATAAAAGGACGTGCGGGTCCTTCATTGAGGAAAAACACTTCACTAATTCTCTGCCAAAACAGGAGCTGCGGTCCAAAACATTTTTTTTGTTGTTTAGTCATTCACTCAGGAAATGTGAAGCTCGTTTCCTTGGTGACGGCGGAGCAGAGGAACTCAGCTGACACAGAAACAGAAAAACAGGAGCCCACGTTGGCTCCCATTCATAAAAATGTTAGAGGAGCACAGCAATAATTGTACATGGGAAAATTTGTGGTATCTACATATACAGTGGCTATAAAAAGTCTACACACCCTGTTCAAATGCCAGCTTTTTGTCATGTAAAAAAACGAGACCAAGATAAATCTTTTCAAAACTTTTTACACCATTAATGTGACCTATAACCTGTACAACCCAATTGAAAAACATCCATCCATCCATCCATCCATCTTCTACCGCTTTTCCGGAGGTCCGGGTCGCGGAGGCAGCAGTTCAAGCAGAGAAGCCCAGACTTCCCTCTCCCCAGCCACCTGCTCCAGCTCTTCAGAGGGGATACCAAGGCGTTCCCAGACCAGCTGGGAGACATAGTCTCTCCACCGAGTCCTGGGTCTGCCCCGGGGTCTCCTCCCAGTGGGACGTGCCTGAAACACCTCAAGTGGGAGGCGTCCAGGAGGCATCCTAATCAGATGCCCATACCACCTCAACTGATTCCTTTCAATGTGGAGGAGCAGCGGTTCTACTCTGAGCCTCTCCCGGATGACTGAGCTCCTCACCCTATCTCTGAGGGTGAGTCCAGCAATCCTACGGAGAAAGCTCATTTCAGCCGCTTGTATCCGCGATCTCGGATTGAAAAACAAACTGAAATATTTTAAGGGGGAAAATAAAAAAAAAAAAAACTTACAATAACCTGGTTGCATAAATATGCACACCCTGTTATAACTGGGGACGTGGCTGTGTTCAGAATTAACCAATCACATTCAAACTCATGTTAATGGGAGTCAGCACACACCTGCCACCATTTAAAGTGCCTCTGATTAACCTCAAATAAAGTTCAGCTGTTCTAGTACTGTAGGCTTTTCCTGACATTTTTTTAGTCACATCTTACAGCACAAGCCATGGTCTGCAGAGAGCTTCCAAAACATCAGAGGGATCTCGTTGTTCAAAGGTATCAGTCAGGAGAAGGGTACGAAAGAATTTCCAAGACATTAAATATACCATGGAACACAGTGAAGACAGTCATCATCAAGTGGACAAAATATGACACAACAGTGTCATTACCAAGAACTGGACGTCCCTCCAAAATTGATGAGAAGACGAGAAGAAAACTGGTCAGGGAGGCTGCCAAGAGGCCGACAGCAACATTGAAGGAGCTGCTGAAATTTCTGGCAAGTACTGGCTGTTTAGTACATGTGACAACAATCTCCCGTCTAGTGTGGCAGGACAGAAGCCTTATCTTACGAAGAAAAACATCCAAGCCGGCTACATTTTCAATCAATCAACTTTACTTATCATCATCTTCATCATCATCATAGCAGTCTGTCGTGGGCAACAATGACTGTTTCATTTAGATCTGATCAGATTCCTCCACACAGCTCTGTCCTTAGCCTTCCTCTGCCAGGAACTCCTGTCTATATCCAACTTCTTCAAGTTTCTTTTTACAGTGTCTTTAAATCTGAGCCTCGGTCTACTCTGATTGCGTTTGCCCTTGCATAACTGTGAGTAGAGTACAGTAACTGCCAAGGGAGACACTGGTGGTCCATCCTCTCAACATGTCCGAGCCATCTCAGGTTCATCTGTATTAGCATGTCCTCCATTGATGGTAGACCAGCTTGTTTCAACACTTCTATGTTGGTTATCTTGTCTTTCCATGAGATGTTCATTATGGCTCGAAGGTGTCTCATCACGTACGCGTGGAGTTTCTTTACCTGCACTCTGTAGACAGTCCAAGTTTCAGCACCGTACAACAGAGTAGCCAGTACTGTCGCTCTGTACACTTTGCATTTCACATGGATAGACACATGTCGATTGTTCCACAGTCTCTCCCTCAAGTTTCCAAACACAGCGCTCGCTCTTCCCACTCTAAGAGATAGTTCATCCTCCAGCCTAACATTCTCTGAAACAGTACTCCCTAGATACTTAAAAGTCTTGCACTTGACTAGTGGCTCTGTACCAATGCTGATCTCTTCTGGTAGTGATGTTGATAACTGGAACTTTGGTGGTTGATAAAGGCACTCTGTCTTCTTGATGTTGATTTGGAGGCTGAATTGGTTAGCTGCTCTTGCAAATTTCTCCACTAAAGATTGCATATCTTCCACACTGTGTGCAACTAGAACACTGTTGTTGGCAAAGAGCATTTCTCTTACTACCTTTATCAATGTTTTACTCTTGGCTTTAAACTGTGCCACATTGAATAAGTCTGCTTCTTTCCTTGTTTGAATGTATACTCCTTCTGAAGTGTCTTTGAAGGCCACCTCAAGCATGGCTGCCAGATATAGCGAGAAGAGTGTAGGTGCCAGCACATACCCTTGTTTCACCCCGTTGCTTACTGAAAAGTCTTTAGATGCTGAACCACTCATTGCCACATTTGCTTGCATACCTGTATGGAGTGCCTCGATCAGGCTGACAAACTTCTCTGTACAACCATATTTCTTGAGTACTTGCCAAAGTCCTTGTCGCGAAACAGTATCGAAGACTTTACTGAAGTCTATGAAGACTACATAAAGCGGCATGTTCTGTTTGATACACTTTTCTTGAGCCTGTTTCTAAATTGTCCTTAGGTATGACTGTGAGAGTGAATGGTTGTCTGTCTCTCTGTGTTGGCTCTGCGATGGACTGGCGATCTGTCCAGGGTGTGCCCTGCCTCTCGCCCAAAAGATGCTGGGATAGGCTTCAGCCCCCCCGCGGCCCGAAAAGGATTAAGCGGAAGAAGATGGATGGATGGATGGATGGATGGATGTTTAAAGCAGAAAATCATGTCCATTGTGCTTCTTCCACTTCTAAAGCCGCAATGGGTTTCCGGTAGTACATTCTGCGAGATGTGTTCACTGAGTCTGTTCAGTAGTACACGTGAGAGAATCTTACCAACAGTGGCTAGCAGTGATATACCTTGGTAATTTCCACAATCTTTCCTGTCACCTTTCTTGAACAAAGGCACAATACTTGCATCTTTCCAGTCCTGAGGTACTTTCTGGGCATCCCATATCTCTTGGATGAGCTTGTGCAGGCAGTTGGTCAGCTGAACACCACCAAATTTCCACACTTCTGCTGGAAGTGTGGAAAGCACTTTAAAAAGCAACACTCCCTACACACAAAGTGCTGTACAACAAGAATCAATAAAGTAATGGATAAAAGAAGTAAATAAGCAGATAAATAAAAATCCATTTCATTCAATAAAAACAATGTCTCACACTAGGTCGAAGGCCAGAGAGTAAGAATGTGTTTTAACACAGGTTTTAAAAATGGACAGTGAAGGTGCTTGTCTGATGTGCAGAGGTAAATCGTTCCATAACCTGGGTGCCATGATCGAAAAGGCTCTGTCCCCTCTGAGCTTCCGCTTTGCCTTTGGCACTCTCAGAAGCATCTGTTCAGCTGACCTGAGGGACCAGGTGGGTGTGTAGGGATGCAGAAGCTCAGAGAGACAAGGTGGAGCAAGACCATTCAAAGATTTAAAAATAAATAAAAGAATTTCAAAATGAAGTCTAAAATGCACGAGCAGCCAGTGGAGCAAAGCTAAAATGGGTGCAAAAACACATTTGAAATCTCCCAAATGCATGTGGGAAAATGTGCTATGATCTGATGAAACCAAGGTTGAATTTTTGGGCCATAATTCCAAAAAGGTATATTTGGTGCAAACACAACACTGCTCATCACCAAAAGAACACCATACCTACAGTGAAGCAGGGTGGTGGCAGCATCATGCTTTGGGGCTGTTTTTCTTCAGCTGGAACTGGGGCCTTAGTCAAGGTGGAGGGAATTATGAACAGTTCCAAATACCAGTCAGTGTTGGCACAAAACCTTCAGGGTTCAGCTAGAAAACTGAAGATGAAGAGGAACTTCATCTTTCAGTGCCACATTGACCCAAAGCACACATCCAAATCAACAAAAGAACGGCTTCACCAGAAGAAGATTAAGGTTTTGGAATGGTCTAGCCAGAATCCAGACCTGAATCCAATTGAACATCTGTGGGGTGATCTGAAGAGGGCAGTACACAGGAGATGCCCTCACAATCTGACAGATTTGGAGTGTTTTTGGAAAGAAGAGTGGGCAAATATTGTCACGTCAAGATGTGCTACGCTGATAGACTTCTACTCAAAAAGATTAAGTGCTGTAATAAAAGACAGATGCTGCAACAAAGTATTAGTTTAAGGGTGTGCATATTTATGCAACCAGGTTATTGTAAGTTTTTTATTTTTTATTTTTCCCCTTAAAAGATTTCAATTTGCTTTACAATTGGGTTGTACAGGTTATAGGTCACATTAGTGGTGGAAAAGTTTTGAAATGATTTATCTTGGTCTCATTTTTTTGCATCACATAAACCTGACATTTGAACAGGGGTGTGTAGACTTTTTATATCCACTGTGTGATTGTAGAATGCATTTTTTGATTTTTTTATTTTCTGGTTGTTCACATTAATAAGGTAATATGTTCTTAAATTTTATTGTCAAGAGACATTTTTTTTCATTGATTTTGTCAAAAAAAAGATTCTATGCATAAAGCAGAGTACACACATGCTGCAGTCCTCCTCGTCTACTGGGGGACCCACGAGCTACAAGTTCACCGTTAACATTTTTGGGAGGTGGTCACATTTACCTTTTTGACTTGTAATTTGGCAGCTGTTTTTCTCATAAAATTCAACTTTTTTTCATCATAAATATGTACTGTATGTGACTTTTTCATGTAAATTTGAAACTTTTTTATAAATTTGCACATTTTTTTTCTTCTAAATTTGCCATTTTTTTCCCCATAAATTTGTGATTTTATTCTTCTCAGTTTGCAACTTTTTTCCAATAAATGTGATTTTTTTCCCTCATAAATTTGTAACTTTTTTCTCATGAACTTTTGTATTATTTTCTTATAAATCTGCAATGTTTTTGTCATTAATTTGCTAATTTTTTCTGATAAATTGTGACTTTTTTCTTGTAAATTTGCGGCTTGCAGTTTTTTTCTGATGAATTGGCAGGTATTTTTCCTCATAAATTTGTGATTTTATTCTCCTAAATTTGCAACTTTTTTCCAATAAATTTGTGATTTTTTTCTCATAAATTTGTGATTTTTTTTCTTCTAAGTTTGCAACTTTTTCCAATAAATTTGTGATTTTTTCCCCAATAAATTTGAGTTTTTTTCTCATAAATTTGTGTATTTTTTTTCTCATACATCTGCAATGTTTTTGTCATTAATTTGCTCATTTTTCTCATAAATTTGCTTTTTTTCCTTGTAATTTTGCAACTTGCAACTTTTTTCTTGTCAATTAGCAAATTTTTTTTCTCATTAATTTGCAATTTTTTTGTCAAAAATTTGTGAAATTTTTCTTGTAACTTTACAACATTAATATGGATGCTGGTTAAAATTGTATTCTTTGTAAGGCATTATTTTTTTAATGCTTTTGTAAGGAAGAGTGTTTTTTCTTGCGTAGGGCCCCCAAAACACGAGAAATAAAAATAAACTTGTAATTTTTTTTCTTAGAAATTTCTGAGTTTTTCTTGAAATTTTGTGAATACTTTTGCATAAATTTATCATTTATTTTGAAATTTAAAATCAATATCAAAATGAAAAGTAAAACTTGTTCCATATATTGTTTCTGTGAAATTAAAATATGCCATTTTCACACTTTATAAATCAAACCATATACAGATCATCTCAAAAAATTAGAATATCATGAAAAAGTTCAATATTTTTTTGTCTCTCATTTCAGAAGGTGAAACCCATATATTATATAGATTCATTACTGACATGGTTTGGTGACCCAGTGACCAGACACAGACTCAAGAATAGATTCAATTAGGTTTATTAGCGTGAAGAGCGAGTGGATGCGTGTGTGTGTGAGTGTAAGCAGGAACAGCAGGGAGCAGAGCAGCACATCGTACGACCTGGCAACCCTAGGAACACACAGAAACGGGACAGTTAGTGGCAGAAACTGTGGGTGATGGACAGTTCAGTCTGTGGCTTACTGTATGCAGAGATGGTGAAAGGCTCAGGTTCAGCACAGCGGCTACGGCCCGGAGGACAGTGTCTGCAGATGTCGTTGCAGCTCCTGCTGGTGTGTTGGCTTGGAGGTGGAGGTGTAGAGTCGGAGGGAAGGAGAGGAATCCGCCGCCACAGAGAAGGGGAGAGTCCACCGCCACAGAGCTCCGCCTGTGTACAGGGGACTAATAGAGATGATGAGTAGAATAGATGGGTTTTATGTGAGCTGCTGGAGAGGTCCTTCAGACTTCGGTGGCAGCAGGCTTGGAACAGGAACGACGGTAGGCAGTTTGCTCAGGAGAGTTTGCTGGCCAATCAAACACAGTGATGTCATGGTCATTAAACCAGGTTTTGATACTTTTGGCAGTGTGTGTGGTGGTGGGGGGAGTGCCAAGTCCTGCTGGAAAATGAAATCAGCTTCTCCATAAAGCTTGTCAGCAGAGGGAAGCATGAAGTGTTCTTAAATTTCCTGGTAGATGACTGTGCTGACTTTGATCTTGATAAAACACAGTGGACCAACACCTGCAGATGTCATGATTCTTCAAATCATCACTGACTGTGGAAACTTCACACTAAACCTCAAGCAACTTAGATTCTGTGTCTCTCCACGCTTTCTCCAGACTCCGGGACTTTTATTTACATATGAAATGCAAAATTTACTTTGATCTGAACAGAGGTCATCTGCTGGTGTTGGTCCACTGTGTTTTATCAAGACCAAAGTCAGCACAGTCATCTACCAGGAAATTTTAGAGCACTTCATGCTTCCCTCTGCTGACAAGCTTAATGGAGAAGCTGATTTCATTTTCCAGCAGGACTTGGCACCCCCCCCCACACACTGCCAAAAGTACCAAAACCTGGTTTAATGACCATGGCATCACTGTGTTTGATTGTCCAGCAAACTGTCCTGACCTAAACCCCATAGAGAATCTATGGAGGATTGTCAAGAGGAAGATGAGAGACACCAGACCCAACAGTGCAGACGAGCTGAAGGTCACTATCAAAGCAACCTGGACCTTCATGACACCTCAGCAGTGCCACAGGCTGATCACCTCCATGCCACGCCACATTGATACAGTAATTAATCCAAAAGCATCCCTGACCAAGTATTGAGTGGTACATGGACATACTTTTCAGTCAGCCAACATTTCTATTAAAAAACAATTTTTTAAAATTAATTTTATGTAATATTCTAATTTTTTTGAGAAACTGAATTTGGGGTTTCATGGGCTGTAAGCCATAATCATCAAAATTAAGATAAACACTTGAAATATTTCACTGTCTGTGTAATTAATCTATATAATATATGGGTTTCACTTTCTGAAATGAGTGACAAAAAATATTGAACTTTTCATGATATTCTAATTTTTTGAGATGATCTGTATATTTTTTCTCATATATGTATTTTTTTGTTTTTTGTTTTTTTAGGCAACATTTAAAGGATGGATGGACATCATGTTTGCAGCAGTCGACTCCAGAGCGGTAAGATAATGAAGAAAAAATGTTTGTGTTTTTTTTTAATTTTCTTAATTTGTTTTCTGTAATGTAAAAAAAAAATAAATTTTGCTAAAATATAAGAATTTGCTGTTAAAAAACATATAAACTAATATGTTTCCTTTTGTAAATAATATTAAGTATGTATGGTTAAAAATTCATGTTTTCATGATAGGATTGTTTAGTAAAGGGATTTTTAAAAGCTGTTGAAAAAAATAGCCTGAAGGTTGAGTTGAACAGTATAAAAAATTATTGATGGTGCTGGTTCCTCTTTTCTTTTGTTTGTTTTTGTTTTTTTTTTAATTTTGTTTTGCGTTTTTGCTTCTTTTTTGGTGTCTTTGTTGTTATTGTATTTAAATGTGTCATGAATTGCCCGTCGAGGCAGGAACGAAGACCCAAACGCTGAACTGTAGGTGTGATATTTATTGAACGAAGCAAAAAGTCCAAACAGTGCACAAAAGACAAAAATCCAAATAGTGCAAAAAAAATAACTGACAGGCTGAGAAGGTAACGGAGAAGGCAGGATTATTCAGGAAACTGCACCAGAACGATGCTTGGCGACAGAAAGCAGAGGCTCCAACAATGAATGACAGAACCAAGGATCTTAAATAGGACATGGAGCCAGTGAACACAACTGGATGCAGGTGTGGATCACATGAGCGGGCAAGGGGGAAACAATGATTACAGTGGAGATCAGCTGAGCGTAATGAGAGGGAGAAGACAGGACTGACAGCTGGCAGGGGCACCGCCCACAACAGAGCAAAAAACCCGGAGGTGCCACTGACAGCTGCAGCCCCGGAGAGGGAGAGAGAGAGCACAACAGGATACGAATAGGATGAGATGGCAAATAAAGACAAGTAACCTCAAATATGTAAATAACAAAACTATAATGAACGTAAACAGGAAAATAAATCATATTAAGAAACAATACAGAATATGTGAAAATCAACCAAAGATAAAATAACAGGAGTTAGAACTCAAAAATACACCATACAAATATAGAAAAAAGGCAAAGAGACCGAGCACGACGGGATCCCCCCCCCCCGTGCTCAGATCGTGACAAAATGTTGTTTTAGTCTTTCTGTATTTTATCTTTTTGCGCATCTTTGCCCCCGTTCCCAGGTGGAGGAGCAGCCCATCAAGGAGATCAACCTCTACATGTACCTGTACTTCGTCATCTTCATCATCTTCGGCTCCTTCTTCACCCTTAACCTCTTCATCGGCGTCATCATCGACAACTTCAACCAGCAGAAGAGAAAGATGAGCACCATAGACAATTAGAAATAGAAACACACGATTAAAGCAGAAAAACCTTTACTTTGGAAATCATTTTGTCATTTTGTTCTTATATGTTTTTTTGGTTTTCTTTCTTGCAAATTTGTGCCTTTTTTCACATAAATTTAGAACTTTTTTCCTCATAATTTTTGACTTTATTCTTAAACAGTGCTGTGCAAAAATTTACAAATAGCATATTATTTAACATCTTAAAAACGTTTCAAATTTTCTACTGCCATTCAGTGAAGAAAGAATTAAATTTTCTTCATGTATACTAAATTTAGGGATATTGGCTGGAATGCTAAGGGGTTAAAAGAAAAGTTTCAAATCTACAAGAAAAAATGTTGTAAATGTGCAGCAAAAAGGTTGCAAATTTATAGGAAAAAGTTGCAAAAGAGCAAAAAGTTGCAAATTTACAAGTAAAAAATTGCAAGTATTTGGCAAAAAAGTTGCAAAATTGCAAGAAAAGTTGCAGATGTAAAGGAAAAAATGAAAATTGCAAATTTAATTGAAATAATGCCTCTAATAGCAGTGTCTGTGGGATATGGGAAAAAATAAAATATTACCAGCAAATTTTATTAGTGCACAGTTATTTTTTATTTAACAGATTGAACAAAACATACAAAAAATTAATAATTAATACAAAAATGTGGCATGTGCACCTTAGCACAAACGTAGTTAAACTTGCCAATGAAGAAAATCACAATAATAAATATGTTCTTTTGTCAAGGAGTGGCAGAATTTTTGTATACCACAATATATTTATTTATTAGCCCTAGCCCACTGTGCGCATGTGGAGAGGAGCAAACTATGGAACACATCATAGAGGCTTGCCCGCTCCAAAGACTGGAAGGAGGATTACACACCCTCCATACAGCAAACCAGGAGGCAACTGCTTGGCTTAAGGACTTTGCATTCGCTAAATAAATAAATATTTTTTTATTTTCTTAAAATTAATTTTTAACAAATTTGCAAATTTCATTAAAAAAAATTTCATGCAAATTTTATTTTTTCAGTTTTATGAGGATTTTTTTTTTGTAAAATTACATTTTTTTCATCTAAATTTACTAGTGCATACCCCGTGCATGCCCGTAGAAACCCGTGCATGCCCATAGAGGGGATGGATTGGAACAGAATTCTTGCCAGTTACAGGACAGTTGGTATAGCAACACAGCACTGAGTGGCAATCACATGTGACGGCTTTTGTATGCAGTAAAACATAAAATTCACACAAAACATGCCCTGCCATCTGGGGCTGTTTGCCCCTGCTTGTTACTTCTTCTCCTGCCTGTCACTGTTCTGTGTTATGTTGCTTACCTGTGTCTATACAGTATATGTCTTGTAGGGAGTCATGTGCTCTGTCTATGTGCCGTCATATAGACATCATATCTTTATCGCATATCTTTATGACGCATCGCGAGTCCTATGATGCATCATAGGATCATCATGGGACATCAGGCAGACAGACGGCTGTGTTGTTCACAGTCATGCCTGCGGCGTACTGGTGGAACCCGAGGTGTTTCATGTTCACGGCATCCTTTCTGACGTGCAGCAGTTCTCATTCTATTGCTCTCCATCTGGTGGGTCTTCTTCTTTGTTGAGACCACTGGTTGAGGGATAGGTGCGTCGTAATTCCAGTTCATGGGCACAATCCTGAAAAAGTGGCTTTCGACCCTGTTCAGGAAGGCCCGTGCATGCCTGTAGAAAACAAGAAACCGGAGCACCCGGAGAAAATCAGCGCTTTGCTTGGCATTTTGCACATTTGTAGTGTAGACTGGCATTTGTCAAGGTTACACATTTGCTGTCATGTAGGCATGGCGAGTCGTCCTATGATGCCTGAGTTCATAGGCCACGCTATGATGATGAGGCAGAGATCATAGGCTGTCCTATGATGTCCTAGAAACGTGCTTTAAAGTCTGCTGTACCCTATGCTGGTGAACGGTGTCCTCCTGTCTCAGACGGGTGTGATGTACTGCTGGAACCTCAGATGTTCCATCTTCATGGCATCTTTTCTGACGTGCAGCAGTTCTCATTCTATTGCTCTCCATCTGGTGGGTCTTCTTTTTCTTCTTCTTCTTTGTTGAGACCTCTGGTTGAGGGATAGGTGCGTTGTAATTCCAGTTCATGGACAGGATCATGAAAATAGATCTGAGCAAAAAGAGGCTTTCCGGCATGGACTCACTGTATATGACGTCATAAAGACATGAAGGCAGGCTTGATATATATATGACATCATAAAGACACATTTGTCTATGCGCCGTCATATAGGCATTGCGAGTCGTCCTATAATGCCTGAGTTCATAGGACATCCTATGATGTTCAGGCAGAGATCATAGGCTGTCACATGGTCTATGTGACATCATAAAGACACATTTGTCTATATGACGGCATCGCGAGTCCTATGATGCCTGAGATCATAGGACGTCCTATTATTTTCAGGCAGAGATCATAGGCCATCCTATGATGTCCTATGAACGTGACAAACACACAGACAAGAGATTTCTTGCTTTTATAGAGTGATAACTTTAGCCCCATAAAGTTGAAATTCCTCTCTCATAAATTTGTAATTTTTCCCACCTAAATTAGAGCGTCTTGGGACAGATCTATAAAATTTTTATCTTAAAACCACTGCTTTTAAGAGTCATGTATATGACTTCTGAAATGCAGGTTTAAGACCCTTTTTTTCATTTGATGGAAGTTTTCTACCTATAGTGAAAAACATTAGTAGGTGTTAAAATCCTCTGTGAGGCAGAGCTGCACTGTTTTTGTGCTTCATTTCTAGTAAGAATAACAGAATTGTTGATTTTTTTTCTTTACTTAGGAGGACAGGACATCTTCATGACAGAGGAGCAGAAAAAATACTACAACGCCATGAAGAAACTGGGCTCCAAAAAACCTCAGAAACCCATCCCCAGACCTCTGGTACTATTCTTTTGTAAAGTTCTAAAAATGCGGTGTGGCAGTGCAAAAAATTCTGCTAGTTTTCCCACCCTCATGTCAACCGTTCAGACCCGTCTGAAGCTAAATTTCCAGCATGTGGAGTTCCAGTGTCATCCAGCTCCACCTCTACCAAATCCTGGAAGATTATGCTCAGAGCAGAAAATGGAAACAGTAAATTTTACAGCGAGGAGATTTTTCTTCTTTTGGGCTGTCACATTTTTTTTGGGGGGGGGGGGGGGTATGTATGTGTATTTTTTCTTTTTTTATTCCCCCTTTTGCTTCTCTGGGCTTTTGACATTCCAGCACCATGGACAGCGACGCTGCTTCAGCAGTCCTGGATTTTTGACACATTCGCTGTGCTTTCATCGCCGTGCATGTTTGAAAAGTTGAGTTTTATCTAAAACAAACCCCCCCCAAAACGTCTGCTTCTGCACGCGTTTCAGTCGACTTTCGCCAGTGGAGCTCAGCCTAGACCAACTTTAGCTAGTTCTGCACAACTTAGCCCAGCACTCAGGACCTTTTACAAACTGAGCACAACTTTCACCAACGTTTATTTCCAAACGTTGGTAAATTTTGTGCATGTTGAAAATTTTCAACAAACACAATGGTCACTAGAGTTTGCCAGCAAACACCAACTATCATTAACTTTTACCAGCGTTTGCCAGCGGAGCCACGTTTGTCAAAATGTCAGTAAACATTGGTCCAAATGTTGTAGTGTGAATCCAGCTTTAGTGTGAAATGCCCTTAAGACAACAATATCGAGTTATCATTTCATTTCAGAAAACAATTAACAGACACTAGAAAGTTCTCAGAAAGTGCATACCTCCACCAAGACTTAAATGCTTTCATCAGTTTCCATCTTTTCTCCAATATCTGGATCCACCCTATATAAATTCAGATTGTTCTGTGACTTTATTTATGACTTAATTTACGATGGTGTTTATTGGGTGTTTTAAAACGTTGTGTGATAACCTGCTCTATAGACGTTGTGTTGAATCTGTCTCTCCATTTCTTCCCAGAATTCTGTGCAGGGCTTCTTCTTTGACCTGGTCGGGAGGCAGGCGTTCGACATTATCATCATGGTGCTCATCCTCTTCAACATGATCACCATGATGGTGGAGACAGACGAGCAGCCGCAGCAGATGGAGCGCGTCCTCTACAACATCAACCTGGCCTTCATCATCATCTTCACCATCGAGTGCTTCATCAAGATTGTGGCGCTGCGCTGCTACTTCTTCAAGGTTGGCTGGAACATCTTCGACTTTGTGGTCGTTATCCTCTCCATTGTCGGTGAGTTTGGATGTGACTCCGAGAAGAAATATAAGATGTAAAAAACTATATATATATATATATATATATACACACGGTGGATATAAAAAGTTTACACACCCCTGTTCAAATGCCAGGTTTTTGTAATGCAAAAAAATGAGACCAAGGTAAATCATTTCAAAACTTTTTTCACCATTAATGTGACCTATAACCTGTACAACCCAATTGAAAAACAAACTGAAATCTTTTAAGGGGAAAAATAAAAACCAAAAAACTTGCAATAAACTGGTTGCATAAATATGCACACCCTTAAACTAATACTTTGTTGCCGCTTCTTTGGCTATTATTACAGCACTCAGTCTTTTTGGGTAGGAGTCTATCAGCATGGTACATCTTGATGTGGCAATATTTGCCCACCATACTTTGCAAAAACGCTCCAGATCTGTCAGATTGCGAGGCCATCTCCTGTGCGCAACCCTCTTCAGATCACCCCACAGATGTTTGATCTGATTCTGGCTGGGCTGTTCCAAAACCTTAATCTTCTTCTGGTGAAGTCGTTCTTTTGTTGATTTGGGTGTGTGCTTTGGGTCATTGTCGTGCTGAAAGATGAAGTTCCTCTTCATCTTCAGCTTTCTAGCAGAAGCCTAAAGGTTTTGTGCCAACACTGACTGGTGTTTGGAACTGTTCATTATTCCCTCCACCTTGACTAAGGCCCCAGTTCCAGCTGAAGAAAAACAGCCCCAAAGCATGATGCTGCCACCACCATGCTTCACTGTAGGCATGGTGTTCTTTTGGTGATGAGCAGTGTTGTGTTTACGCCAAATATACCTTTTGGAATTATGGCAAAAAAGTTCAACCTTGGTTTCATCAGACCGTAACACATTTTCCCACATGCATTTGGGAGATTTCAAATGTGTTTTTGCAAAATGTAGCCGGCTTGCATGTTTTTCTTTGTAAGATAAGGCTTCCATCTTGCCACCTTAGACGGGAGAGGGTTGTCACATGTACTAAACAGCCAGTACTTGCCAGAAATTCTTGCAGCTCCTTCAATGTTGCTGTTGGCCTCTTGGCAGCCTCTCTGACCAGTTTTCTTCTCATCTTTTCATCAATTTTGGAAGAATGTCCAGTTCTTCAGCACGGTGGTGCAGTGGTTAGCACTGTTGCCTTACAGCTAGAAGGTTCCTGGTTCGAATCCCCAGGCTGGCAGGGGTTGGAACCTTTCTGTATGGAGTTTGCATGTTCTCCCTGTGCTGTGTGGGTTTACTCCGGGGGCTCCGGTTTCCTCCCACAATCCAAAGACATGCATGTTAGGTTAATTGGTTGTTCTAAATTGTCCCTAGATATCTGCTTCCTATAGGCCCTTAGAATAGAGGGTTAGTATTAGTGAAAGCGCTTTGAGTGGTCTTTGTGACTAGAAAAGCGCTATATAAGTGCTAGTTAGTTAGTTAGTTAGTTAGTTCTTGGTAATGTCACTGTTGTGCCATATTTTCTTCACTTGATGATGATTGTTTTGATTGTGTTCCATGGTATGTTAATGCCTTGGAAATTCTTTTGTATTCTTCTCCTGACTGATACCTTTGAACAATGAGATCCCTCTGATGCTTTGGAAGCTCTCTGTGGACCATGGCTTGTGCTGTAAGATGTGACTACAAAAATGTCAGGAAAAGCCTACTAGAACAGCTGATCTTTATTTGGGGTTAATCAGAGGCACTTTAAATGGTGGCAGGTGTGTGCTGACTGCCATTAACATGAGTTTGAATGTGATTGTTTAACTCTGAAAACAGCCACATCCCCACTTATAAGAGGGTGTGCATATTTATGCTACCAGGTTGTTGTAAGTTTTTTTATTTTTTTATTTTCCCCTTAAAAGATTTCAGTTTGTTTTTCAATTGGGTTGTACAGGTTATAGGTCAGATTAATGGTGGAAAAAGTTTTGAAGTGATTTATCATGGTCTCATTTTTTTTACATGACAAAACGCTGGCATTTGAACAGGGGTGTGTAGACGTTTTATATCCACTGTACATATAAGGTGCTTTTCAGGAAGGTTGAGTGACATATTCTTTTTTAAACATTGTTAATAATCAGATTTTTTTTAATATAATTGGCCAAAACATGATTTTAATTCTGCTAATAAGAGATGACAGTTCACCACTTAGCATTCTAGAAATGTGAAATGTCCCATCGGCGGAACACTGGAATTTTACGAGGTTAAAATCCCAAATTTTCATGAAAAAGTTTACAATATTAATTAAAAAAAAGTCTCAAATTTACATGAAAATCTTCACAAAATTAATCAAGGAAAGTCCCAAATTTATATCAAAAACGTCACATAATTGAAAAAAGTCCCAAATTTACATAAAAAACTTCACAATTTTTTTTCAAGTTTTTTATTGAATTTTCTTGGCTGTACATGCAGAATTAGTACTATACATTCATATGACAAAGACAGAGCCTGAATGTAAAACAGAGAATCCACAATGTATCAACACCCCAAACACTGGTAAACCCTGAACAAAACAGAGAAGAGAAAAATAATAAAACTGAAGAAAAAAAACAGGAAAAAATAATGACAAAAAACAAAACCCCTGTACACACCACTCATTTATAAAAACAATCAACACCACGTAAGCCAGGACACACATGGGGGGTGGGGGTCGCCAGTTGCATGGACAAAGATGAAATATTGTCAGCCAGAGCATATCAGAGTAAACAGACTGCTGAATGTCCTTCAGTCTAATTGTAGACCATCCAGCTCCTTCACAAGGTTTATAAAGACGTCCCAGATGTTGTGAAAGTCCTGGAGGACACCGTTTACAGTGTATCGAATCTTTTCCACTTTAAGATTAGACATAATATTACGAATGAGGTGAGTGTGGGTGGGCGGGGCAGCATTTTTCCAATTCAACAATATTAATCGTTGTGCTAGTAAAGATGCAAAAGCGAGGGCCTTATTCTCTTGGAAAGTTGTAGATGTGTTTGTTAGGGGTACCCCAGAAATAGCAGTCGGGGGGAAGGAGAGATATTTTTCTTAAATATAAAATAAAGAATGAGGACCAGAGACTTCCGGTTATGGCTGCCACGTAGGACGGACGTGTCTCGCTCTGCTCTGCTCCTGGAGAAAAAAAATCGGCAAATAACTCTCTCATTTGGGACAGAACGTATCCCAGCGTTTGGGCGAGGATATGTCGGCGAAGCCTAAGGCTGGAAAACCAGGAAAAGGAAAAAGCGAGCCGCCGAAACAGTCCAAATTAACGGACTTTCAGGTCTGTGACGCAGCAAACAGGGCTCCATATATGGCGGAGGAGGCTGGCAACGCTGCGATTTCTGCGGGGAATGGCGCAGATGCGCTGATGGCTGCCATGAGTTCAATGAGAGCGGACTTTTCCTCTAGATTTGATGGGATTATGACAGCGTTGGAAGGAATAAGAAAGGAATTGGGTGACTGTGTAGAACGAACGGCGCAGATGGAGCTCCGTCTCGCTAGTGCTGAAGATGACGTCACCCGTCTTCAATTAAAGGTGCGCACTTTGGAAAAAAAAAATAAATCTCTGGAAGATAATATTTTGGATTTGGAATCTCGGTCGAGACAGAATAATTTGAGGCTGGTGGGTCTTCCAGAGGAATCAGAAGGTCGGGACGTATGTTCCTTTCTGGAAAAGTGGATTCCGGAGGTGCTGGGCAGCGAGGAGTTGCAATCAGCAGTGGTTCTGGAAAAAGCACATCGCATTGGCCCACGGAGAGATAAGGGACCGCCGAGGACCTTAATTATGAAGTTTCTTAACAACAGAGACAGGATGAAGATCTTCAACGCTGCACGAGCTAAAAAAGGAGAGATTAAACACCAGGACCAGCAGGTGCGGTTCTACCCAGATTTGGCCACAGGAATCCAGCAATTGAGGAAGCAGTTTGATCCCGTACGTAAGGAGCTGCGCAACCTTGGGATTCGTCATGGTGTAATCTATCCTGCGAGACTGCTGACCACGTATGAGGGCAGAACCCACATCTTCAAGACCCCAGAGGAGGCGCAGGAGTTCATCAAGAAGATCAAAGAAGAAGAAGAGACTGGTGGGAGCTAAGCATGAACAAAATATAAGGTAGAATAATTAAGCATTTGCACAGGCATCTGACTGACTTGAAGTAAATAGTAAGTTTACAAAATATAGATTGTATTATATATTAAAAAAAAACAAAACAAAAACAAAACAAACAAAAAAAAAAAAAACTATGATGTACAAAGTTGTTAAAAATTTTGGAGTTAAGTTGGAAAACTACAGAGGAGAGTTAATGTTACGTCATTAAAAGCAGTAGAGTTAGGGTGATTGGGAGGATGAAGAAGGAGTGGCTTAGGCTGTTCCCCGTGGGTGTGGAACGGTCGATGGCTATATCGGGAGACAGAATTTTTCTTTTGATTTTGGGGGGTTTGCCACAAGTGTGGGAAGGGGAAATTTGTTTGTGTGTAGTTTGTAGGATGAATGTTCAACCACTCATGTTTTTGCTTCTCTGTATGAGCATGTTTACACTGCAAGGTAATCCCAAACTCTCTATTGATCATGGACCAAAGTGTTAATCTTAATTTAACTTCATGGAATTGCAGAGGTCTACAAAATTTAAAAAAACTTAAACAAGTTATGAATAAAATAAAGGACATGGGTTCAAGAATTGTGTTTTTACAAGAAACTCATTTGATAGAGGAGGATGTTAAAAGAATTAGGAGTAGATGGCAGGGAAGTGTATTCACCTCTTCATTTTCATCCCGAGCCAGGGGAGTTATGACTCTCATACATAAATCAGTTCCTTTTCAAGTGAAAAATGTAATTGGAGACAAATTTGGAAGATATGTAATCATTCAAGGTTCTTTGCTATTAGAAAATATAAATCTTGTGAACTTATATGGTCCCAATATAGATGATCAGAAGTTCTTTGCTAATTTATTTCTCATCTTATCATCACTTACAGGGCAACATATAATAGCAGGGGATTTTAATTGTACATTGAATCCAGGTGTGGATAGATCAACAGGACTGGATTGTACGCACATTGGATGTAGGATGACTATTAATCATTTTATGAAAGAATTGAGATTGTTAGATATATGGAGAGAAATGAAACCACAAGTTAAAGCCTATTCTTGTTATTCCAGTACCTACAAGACATTCTCACGTATTGATTATTTTTTGATTTCCACAGAATTAAGGTCCAAGATTCAAAACTGCTTTTATGATAACATCGTGATCTCTGATCATGCACCCTGTTGTCTAATATATGTAGATAAAAAATTGACAAAGGAATCAGGTAGATGGCAATTTCAGCATAAATGGCTTCAGGATGAGGAATTTGTCAAGTATATAGAAAAACAGATAGACGAGTTCTTTGACATCAATACTACACAAACATCAGCATGTGTAAAGTGGGAGGCTTTCAAAGCTTTTATTAGGGGGCATATTATTAGTTATACAGGATCAAAATCTAAGAAGACTCGAGAGGAGAGAGCTAAATTGGAACATAAAATAAAAAATCTTCAGGAAAAAGTGTATGCAGGAAGTGACCCAAGGTTGGAGAATGAATTACTGATTTTGAGAGCTGAATACGACAAAAAATCAGCGAATAGAGCTGCCTCGAGTCTTCTAAGATTGAAACAATCTTTTTATGAACAAGGTGAAAAATCAGGAAAATTATTAGCATGGCAGATTAAACAATTGGAAATTAAAACACCAATTACCAGTATTATAAGTAACGGACAGGTAGTTATAGATCCTTTAGAAATTAATAGAGCCTTTAGAGATTACTATGAAAAATTATATGATACCAAAAATGAACCTGATTTAACAAAACTAAATGGGTTTTTGAACGAACTATCTATACCGTGTATTCCAAATGAAAACAGGGAGATATTGGAGTCTAAAATTAGTCAAGAAGAAGTTGGGCTAGCCATTGATAATATGAAATCAGGAAAAAGTGCAGGACCAGATGGTCTTCCAGTTGACCTTTATAAAAAATTTAAGAATAAATTAATAAAACCTTTTTTGGAAATGGTTTTAGAAGCATTTCAAAATAATAATTTACCATCATACATAAATAATGCCTTAATTATACTGCTGCCAAAACCAGGTAAGCCCTCTAATAAATGTGAAAATATGAGACCAATAAGCCTATTAAACGCCGACCTTAAGATAATCTGTAAAATTTTAGCAAGACGAATACAAGAAATTTTACCAAATATTATTAATCGAGATCAGAATGGCTTTATAAAGGGTAGACAAGGCTTCCATAATGTAAGAAGACTATTTAATATTATCTATTTTAATAAAGAAGCACCGGATACAGCTCTCCTATCATTGGACGCCGAAAAGGCCTTTGATAGAGTTGAATGGCCCTTTCTTTTTGAAGTCCTACAAAGGTTTGGACTTGGAAATAATTTCATAAAATGGGTTCAAATAATATACAATAATGCTACAGCAGAAATCCTAACAAATAACAATATTTCAAAACCAATAAAAATCAATAGAGGATGTCGACAAGGCTGTCCACTCTCACCTTTACTGTTTACTATGGCAATTGAACCTTTAGCGATAGCGATACGTTTACATTCACAAATATATGGAATTAAAGTTGGACCAACAGAACATAAAATCTCCCTGTACGCCGATGATATAATTTTGTTTATGTCGAATCTAAAAAAATCAATTCCAACCTTGTTGAATTTAATAAAGAATTTTGGGGAAATATCAGGATATAAAATAAATAAAACTAAATCTTCAATATTAATGCTAAATGAGACCCAGAGAAATTACCCAGCCCCTGAGGTAAATCAATTCAATGTTGTAAATCAGTTTAAATATTTAGGAATCCAAATTATGCCTAAGCTAGAATCAGTCGCCAGTGTCAACTATGAAGCCTTAATGTCAGATATCAGTGAGTTAACTCAGAGATGGATGTCACTACCAATGTCGATGATCGGGAGAATCAATATACTTAAAAGTAATATTTTACCTAAAATACTTTATTTATTTCAATACATTCCCTTATCACCACCTTTAGATCTATTCTCAAGAATAAAAAAAAAGTTAGTGGAATTTATATGGAACAACAGGAGGGCTAGATTACGTCTGTCTTTATTATATTTACCATTTGATCGTGGAGGTCTGAAATGTCCAAATTTTATGTTGTATTATTGGTCGGCACAACTGAGGTCTATGACATATTATTTTTCATCAAATGATCTCCCTCACTGGACTGAAATGGAATCATACAATTTACCTTTACCTCTTCCCATATTCATATACTCAGATTCGGCAAAAAAATTACAAAAACAAGTTAAAAATCCATTTGTAAAGCATATGATCAAAATATGGTGTGAAGCTAAAAACTATTTAAAAGAACCACAGTTATTGTCACAATTTAGTCCAATATGGGGTAATCAATATTTTAAACCAGGGAGAGCGGACGCTGTATTTAAAGTATGGAATTTAAAAGGGATACAAAAGATTCAGGATTTATATTTGCCAGGTGCAGACAACATAATGTCTTTTGAAGAGCTGAGGATCAAATTTAATCTCAATAGAACACATTTTTTTAAATATCTTCAACTTAGAAACTTTATTCGATCAAATCAAAATAAAGCTCTCACTCGACCTATTTATTCATCCTTGGAAAAAATGATGATGAAAGATAGTAAAAGAAAGGGTATTATTTCAGAGTTTTATAACTCATTGACACTATCTTCAAGTGAAAATTCACTGAAAAGATTAAACTACTGGAAAGAAGATCTGCAAATTGAAATTTCAGAGGAACAATGGGAATTGGCTTGTACAGAAGCTCAAACCAAATCAATAAATGCACGCCTTAAATTGATACATTTCAAATGGTTAATGCGGATGTATGTTACACCGGAGGAGTTAAATAGATATAACAAAAATATACCAGATACATGCACAAAATGCATGGAAAGTAAAGGAACCCTATTTCATTGTTTATGGGAATGTAGATTAATAAGAATGTTTTGGGAAGAGGTGAGGGTAACAACTGAAAAAATAATCTCAAAACAAATCATATTGAATCCTAAACTGGTTTTGTTGGGTCTGTACCCAGAAAAGCATAATTTCAATAAAAGTGAAAGAACATTCATAGACCTCAGTTTGCTTAATGCCAAAAAATGTATTGCACTATTATGGAAAAAGACTCATAGACCAGATGTGACTCAGTGGTTAAGACAGATGTTAACAAACCTTCCATTAGAAAGAATAACATATATACTGAAATCAAAGGAAATTGTGTTTGAGAATATATGGAGACCTTTTATTGATTATGTAAAAAATTTAAACATAACTCTTGAAGAAGAAGGTGAATGATGTGTGTGGACCTTGTAAATTCCAAACTGGTGAACATAATATGTATACTTATGTATTGGATTGTCTAGACTAAACAGAGGAGCATTGTTGAAGACTTGATTTTGTTGGTGGTTGTTGGTGTTTTTAGTGCATTTTTTTTTTTTTTGTAGTACTTTAGTGTTAGTGTTTGATTGTTTGTATCATGTTTGTTAAAAAAAAAAAAAGGTTCAATAAAGATATTGTGGAAAAAAAAAAGAATGAGGACCAGAAATGATCTAGCTCAGAACATCCCCAAAACATATGATAAAGGGTTGCAGGCACTAGTTTGCATCTGTCACACAGGGCGTCTGTGTTTGGATATATTTTAGCTCGGGCAGATTTGGAATAATGAAGACGATGCGACACTTTAAACTGGATCAAACTGTGACGTGCACAAATAGATGAAGGGTGTACACGTTTAAGGACCGTGTCCCAAATATCATCCTCAATGCCAAAACCAAGCTCATCTTCCCAGTGTTGTTTAATGATAGCTAACGAAGGTGTATTAATTGAAATACCATATTCATATATTTTAGCGAGCCTCCTCCTCTGAGACTGCAAGCACTTGGTCATGATCTGGTCCAGGTGAGTTTCAGTTCTTCTTCTTCTTCTTCTTCTTCTTCTTCTTCTGGTCAGGAGCTGTAGTCCTTACTGCCACGTACTTCACTCAGTAAACATCACTGTATGTATCAAAAGTCAGAATTCTTCTCGGCTGCCAACCTCTTCTTCATTTTCTTCACTCTATATCTTTGTATAAGGAGTTCTTCAAAGGAGTTCTGAACAATCTTCTTCTTCTTCAAACAGTGAGATTTCCATGTCTACATGATGTCTATAGTACTATCTGGTCCCACTCTATATTCTTCAGGTCATCACTCTTCTCTGTCTGCCACACACTCCTCGTCTTCACTGTATCATCACTCTATCTCCTACAGGTGCATTCTTCTTCTTCTTCCTCTTCTTCTCTTCTTCTTCTTTTACATTTGATTGGCAGTTGGCAACCAGCTAACAGGTGCATTACCGCCACGTACTTCACTCTATATCATCACTCTATCTGGTCAGGAGCTGCAGTCCTTCTATCATCATGCTGTGTCCAATCGAACCTCAACTCTTTCTTCAGACATCACTCTTCTTCTTCATCACTCTTCTTCTTCATCTCTCTTCTTCTTCGTACATCTTGGCTGTGGCAGATGTCAGCTGTAGTCCTCGACTCTTAAAAGTGTTCTCTGACCAGGTCCCTTATCTGAAGATACTGAAAGAAATGGCTGCACGGCAAGTTAGATTTGACTGCAAGTTGGGTGAAACTGGCGAAAGTATTATCTGTGTACAAGTGCTGGAGATTCTTTCTGCCCCTGGCGCCCAGCTAAAAAAAAAAAGAAGAGGAATAAGTGGCAGCAGGGAATAAGGGATTATCCAGAATAGGAGAGAACAGAGAAATGCCATGTATACCAAGGGTCAACTTAAACTGCCTCAAGATCTATCAGGAATGCCACACCACCACGTTCTTTTTGGAAATGGAGACCAGAAAAGGAAGCGATGCTCCGAGGAGAGCTGCCAGAGAGTAGGGACAACACAATGAGGCCTCAATGTTAACCCATGCAGGACGGTTTGTATTATCTGGAGGAAGAAGCCAGGAAGACATGTTACTCAGATTAGCAGCCTAATAGTAGAATTGAAGATTAGGTGGGGAAAGACCTCCCAGATGTTTAGGCCTCTCAAGAAATTCTTTACATATCCTTGCTCCCCCCCCCCCAAAAATAAAACCAGAGATTAATTGTTGCAGTGTTTTTTAAAAAAAAGAGCAAGGAATAAAGATAGGAGGACACTGAAACAGGTAAAGAAATTTGGGGAGGGTATTCATTTTCACTGAATTAAGTTTGCTAATTAAAGCGGAAGGGCAGCCCATCTTGCAAAGCTGGATTTACAGCATTCAAGAAGGGGGTGAAATTAGCTTGGAAAAGTTTTGAATATGATCTAGTAATAGTTATGCCAAGGTAAGGAAAAGAATCCTTCACAGTTTTAAAAGGTACATTGATTAGGAGAGTGGAGGAAGAAGTTAAAGAGAAATACTCACTTTTCTGCAAATTAAGCTTATAACTAGAAATGGCTCCAAAAGCACTGAATGTCAAAAAGACATGGAGGAGAGTCGTGGTAGGGTTTGTGATAAAAAGAAGGAGGTCATCTGCATAAAGAGAGACTGTATGTACCTGACCACCCCGGACAATTCCCTCTGTCCTATTGTGCTGTCTCAATGCTATAGCAAGAGGTTCTATAGCAACAGCAAACAAGAGGGGGCTCAGAGGGCACCCCTGTCTCGTGCCTCTGTGTAAGTGGAAAGGGTCAGACATTAGTTGGTTGGTAAGAATGGAGGCCATAAATGAAATTAGGGTCAAAGCTAAATTTGCCCAATGTGAAGAAGAGGTAATCCCACTCGACACGGTCAAAGGCCTTTTCCACATTGAGTGAAATGACAGCCTCATGAGCAGAGTGCACAGACGGAGTGTGTAAAATGTTGAGTAGTCTGCGCACATTAGAAAATAACTGACTGTTACGGATGAAGTCGGTCTGATCGTCGGAGATAATAGAGGGGAGGATTAATTCTAAACTCTGAACAAGAGCTTTGGCCAGAATTTTGAAGTCCTGATTAAGAAAGCTTGTTGGTCGTTAAGAAGAGCAGTACAGGGGATCTTAATCCTTTTTTAATAAAAGTGAAATGGTGGCTTCATATAAAGTTGGGGGAAGCGCTTTTACCTGAAATGACTCCATATACATTGTGTGTAGGAGAGGCACGAGCTTGTTACAAAATTTCTTATAGAATTCGGCTGGGAAGCCATCATGCTGAGATTTAAGAAGAGATTCCTCTGCGAGGAATTGAGTTGTTAAGAGGTCAACTTCAGTCTTTAGGATTGTCCTTCTTTAAGGAGCCCCGGTGTGGGGCTTATTGCATACCGATGGTCCAGGTGGAGAATAGAGGAGGTGAGCTCAGAAATTTTACTTTTGCGATGCTTGTTAGTGTGAGAAGTAAAGGAGATGATCTGTCCACGCAAACAAGCCTTTAAAGCTTCCCAGCGAATAGATGCTGAAGTGTCCGAAATAGAATTGGTTTCAAGAAATTAATCAATTTTTTACCTTTTGTTCTTATTAAAGACAAAAATAGAAATGTTTTTACCTTCTTTACATGTTTCAACTGTGCACTGCAGCCTTCGTCAAGGCTGCAGTGCACCTACTTGAGCTATAAATCAATTTGTCTGTTAAATAAGATACAAAATTCGGCTCTGAAAGAAGAAGAGGATTGAAGCGCCAGGGTCTAGGTGACATAGTATTTTCCTGTATAGCCAGCTGAAGTTTAAGGGGTGCATGGTCTGAGATAACAATACCTTCATAGTCACAGGCTTTCATTGAGCCAAGTACAAAGGCATCAATAAAAAAAATAATCTATTTGCCAAAAATAATTATGTACAGGTGAAAAGAAGGAATAGGATTTTGAGGATGAGAATTTGAAACGCCAAGGGTCAACATACTCATGATCATTCATAAATAGTTTAATTGCTTCGGATGATTTTGAGATGGGACAGGGTCTGTTAGAAGAGCGGTCGAGACTAGGATGTAAAACTAGGTTAAAGTCACCACCAAGAATTAGGTGGTGTCTGTCTAAATTTGGGATGGGGCTGAAAAGATGGTTAAAAAAACTGACGTCATCCCAGTTCGGAGCATAAATGTTAACAAGTGCCAGGGCAGCATTATAAAGAGTACCAAAGACCATAACATAATGACCATTAGGGTCTAAAACAGAGCTGGAGACAAGAAAAGGAACTTCTTTATGGATGAGGACAGCAATACCTCTGCTTTTGGAGTGGAAGTTTGAATGGAAGAGCTGCCCCACCCATTCTTTCCTGATCCTAAAGTGGTCAAGAGTGCGAAGGTGTGTCTCCTGCAAAAAGGCAGTGCCCACATTCAGATGATGAAGACAATGAAGAAATGGCTTTCTCTTCACAGGATTATCTAGACCATTAACATTCCAGCTGATAAAATTTGTATACGAGTTACGTACGGGGTTGCTAATTGACATTTTTGCCTCTCACCAGGGAAGAGCAGGAATAACAACGGGATTGGGGGATTTTTTTGGTGGGGGTGACACACACACACACACACACACACACACACACACACACACACACACATTTAAAGAAGTGAAAAAACCCAACAAAAATAAAACCTCTAAGCCATTCACCTCCCTCAGTGAGGTGAAGGTGACCCACCCTGTAAAACACAGTAGCTGTATGTTTGTGCATAGTAGGACGTATGTTTAACAGCATTCTGCTGAATAATAATTTTTTTAAAAAAGGCTGCAAACTCATGCAAATGTATGAATAGTAACAGAAATGACATGATTTACGACCCAAGAGACAGACGCTGACACAAGTGTTTACAGACAATTATCTTTTATTGGGAAAGTGTGGGTGTAGTGTGTGAGTGGATGTATATGTGCTCGTCTGGTCACTGGAGCTGAGCCCGTCTTGTGATGACCTGGCAACCCTGGAAACACACAAGCACAAAGGTTACTGCTGTACAGTAGCAATATCGGCGTATATGCTGCAGGTGCTTACTTGCAGGTCCCACAATGTAAGTCCGGCTGGCTCTTGGTGTCCATGAGATGTGGTGCTCGAGGTGCCCGGCGTTGCGGGGGTGAGGAGGAACTCCGAGAAGGTGGAGGCTATGCCTCGTCAGCTGAGGAGGATTGTCCGCCGCCTGGGAGGTCCACCTGTGCACAGGGGATAGAACTTGCAGCTGATGAGTGCTGGGTTTGCTTACGTGACTTGGCTTGGCTTGGCGTTGGCTTCTTGACTGGAGATCGAGATCTTGGCGCATTGCTTGGCAAGGAAGACAGACGACTCCGTGCTGAGGAGTCCGTGCGTCGGGCTTTTAAAGCTCGCTGATTGCCACCTGCTGGAGTGAGCGCAGCTGATGATGATGATGCTCATGACGGCCTGGCGGCCATCATGACAGTACTCCCCCCTCTAGAGGTGCCTCCAGGCATCTGCCCAATCCTACCTGGATGCGCCCGATGGAAATCGCGGATCAACTGCTTGTCGAGGATCAACGCAGGGCGTATCCAGGAGCGATGCTCAGGGCCAAACCCCTCCCAGTCCACCAAATACTGGAGGCCCCGACCCCTCCTGCGGACGTCCAGGATTGCTGTCACCCCACAGGCCGGATGGCCATCGATCATCCTCGGGGGGACAGGAGCCGCGGGGGGCGGGCACAGCGGGTCGACGATGTAGGGCTTGACCTGGGAGACGTGAAAAGTGGGGCAGATGCGCATGTGAGGGGGGAGAACAAGACGCACAGACACAGGGTTGACAATACGGGCAATGACAAAAGGACCGATGAAGCGCTTGGTCAGCTTACGCTTCTCGGCAGGCACACTGATGTTTCTCGTGGACAACCATACCTTCTGACCGACCTTGTAATCCGGGGCGGGCCTCCTGTGACGGTTGGCCACCTCAATGTTGTGTTCCGTGGTTCTCAGAAGGGCTCTGCGGGTGATGGACCAAATCCGCCGACAACGCCTGATGTGAGCCTGTACAGACAGAACCGCCACCTCTCCCTCCTCCTCAGGGAACACAGGTGGATCGTATCCCAATGAAGCCTTAAAGGGGGACATCCCCGTGGCCGAGGATACCGTGGTGTTATGAGCGTACTCGATCCACGGGAGATACATGCTCCAAGAAGAAGAGTATGAGGAGATGACGCAGCGCAGCCTCCAGCTCCTGATTGACCCGCTCGCACTGGCCATTGCTCTGCGGGTGGTATCCAGAGGAGAGACTGGCTATGGCCCCCAGTACCGTGCAGAACGCCTTCCAAACTTGAGACACGAACTGTGGCCCTCGATCCGAAACGACGTCAGCGGGGATCCCGTGAGGACGAACCACGTGAAAGACGAGAAGGTCCGCCGTCTCCCGCGCTGATGGCAACCCCCGGAGAGGCACAAAGTGGGCAGCTTTAGAGAAGTGGTCCACAATTGTCAAAACAGTCGTGAAGTGGCCGGAGGGGGGCAAACCGGTCACGAAGTCCATGGGACCAGGGGCGGGAAGGGACGGGCAAAGGGTGCAGAAGACCCGCCGGGGCTGATGATGACGTCTTCCCAGTGGCTCACTGAGCGCAGGCCCGGACATAGTTGTTAACATCCTTCCGTAGCCCTGGCCACCAAAAGGTCCTTTGGAGGAGGTCAATGGTCCGACTTATACCCGGATGGCACGCCAGTTTGGACGCGTGACCCCACTCTATTACCTGGCCCCTAACAGAACGAGGAACAAATAGACGATCCGGGGGCCCCCCACCCGGATCAGGCTCCACCTCCTGTGCTCTTCTGACCTTGTCGCAGATTCCCCAGGACAACGCACCCACCACACAGGCAGAAGGCAGGATAGTCTCCTCCCGCTCGTCAGAGGATGGTACGTCAAACTGCCTGGAAATGGCATCAGGCTTACCTTTCTTGCTTCCTGGCCGGTAGGTGATCGTAAAATTAAAGCAACCGAAGAAGAGTGACCAGCGGGCCTGACGTGCGTTTAGCCGCTTAGCCGTCCTGAGGTATTCAAGGTTGCGATGGTCAGTCCACACGACAAACGGCTGGGCAGCCCCCTCCAGCCAGTGCCTCCACTCCTCCAGAGCGAGTTTGATGGCCAGCAGCTCCCTGTCACCAATGCTGTAGTTTCTCTCAGCAGGTGTTAAGCGATGAGAGAAGTAAGCGCAGGGTCGGATCTTTCCATCCGTCGGGGAGTGCTGAGAGAGAACGGCCCCAGCCCCCGAATCCGAAGCATCCACCTCCACCAGGCATTGTAGCTCCGGGTCCACCTGGGTCAACACACGAGCCGAGGCGAACTCCCCCTTCTGTCTCTCAAATGCCGCAGCAGCCTCCTCACTCCAGCGAAAGGGAACCTTCGGGGAAGTGAGCACAATCAGGGGTCTGGCGATGTTCCCAAAGTTAGGCACAAAATGCCGGTAAAAATTGGCGAAACCCAAAAACCCCTGCAGCTGTTTCCTAGATGTAGGTGTGGGCCAATCCACCACCGCCTTGACCTTGTCCGGATCGGGGAGCACCTGGTTATGGGCGATGATAAATCCCAGAAAAGAGGTGCGGTCCGTGTGGAATTCACATTTCTCCGCCTTGACGAACAACTGATTCTCCAGGAGGCGCTGCAGAACCCGCCGTACATGCACCTGGTGCTCCTCCAGTGTGCGCGAGAAGATGAGGATATCATCGAGGTACACGAAGACGAAGGAGTTCAAAAAGTCCCGGAGGATGTCATTTATTAGGGGCTGGAACACCGCCGGAGCGTTGGTTAACCCAAACGGCATCACTAAATATTCAAAGTGGCCGCTTGGGGTCCGGAAAGCAGTCTTCCATTCGTCACCTTCTGGAATACGCACCAGGTGATAGGCGTTCCGTAGATCTAACTTGGTGAACCATGATGCCCCCTGGAGGGAATCGAAAGCAGTGTTCATCAAGGGGAGCGTATATTTGTCTTTGATTGTGATATCATTGAGACCCCGGAAATCGATGCAGAGGCGCAGCGAGCCGTCCTTCTTTCCCACGAAGAAGAACCCTGCACCTACAGCCGAGGACGAAGGACAGATGATACCGGAAGCCAAAGACTCCTTGATATACGTATCCATGGCCTCACGTTCCGGAGCTGACAGGCTATACAGGCAGCTCGCCGGGAGAGGGGCCCCAGCCTTGAGGTTGATTGCGCAGTCATACGGGCGATGGGGGGGAAGGGACAGCGCCCGTGACTTACTAAACACCGGACCCAGGTCGTGGTAGACGTCAGGCACCTTGGACAGGTCCGGAGGAGGCATCGAGGGAGGCAGCATCGGGACCGAGGGGGTGCACGCCGCTGACTGGAGACAGCCGCTCAGGCAGAACGAGCTCCAAGCAGTGATACTCCCCACTTGCCAGTCGAAAGTGGGGTTATGCAGCCGAAGCCAGGGGTACCCCAGGATGACGGGTGAAGAGGAGATGGGCAGAACCAGGAACCGTATTTCCTCCCTGTGATTCCCAGAGACTATTACAGACACAGGGGCCGTGTGGAGGGAAACTGACGTCAAAGATGTTTTGGATAGGGTGATAAGATGAACAGGGGGGCATAAGAGCTGACAGCTGAGGCCCATCAGGGTTGCCAGGTCTCTGGAGATGAAATTCTGCTCAGCTCCAGAGTCAACTAAGGCGTGTGTGGTGTGTTCCTTGTGTTTGTGGAGGAGTCTAATGGGGATGTGGCAGCTAGTGAGGGGTTTTTCCTGATCTTTGTCCGCAAATCCCCCTACTGTGATCCGCGGACCTCCCCTTTTAACGGGCAATCCACTACTCCATGTGACCCATTCCCACAGTAGAAACACAACCCCTGCTCCCTGCGGCGCTGTCTTTCAGCCGCTGTAATACCCGATTGCCCCACAATCATATCCTCCTGCTCCGGAAGTTCCTCAGATGAGGGCAGAGCGAGGAGGGAGGACCTAACGGAGCGAGGGCGAGATTTACTCGAACGGGTCGCTGTTCGCCGTTCGGCCGCTCGCTCCCTTAGCCTGCTATCTAAGCTGATGGTGAGAGAGATTAACTCCCCTAACCTGTCTGGTTTATCCTTTGCTGCTAGCTCGTCCTTTAACTCAGGTCTAAGACTGCGGAGGAAGATTCCACAGAGCGCTGGCTCCCCCCACCCAACCTGAGCAGCTAATACCCGGAAGTCAACGGAGCAATCGGCGGCAGACCTACTGCCCTGCCGAAGTCCTAGCAGCCGTTCGGTTAACACCGCGCCCCGGTCAACATGATCGAACACCTCCATGAACTCTGCCACAAACTGCTGGTAAGTCAACAATGGATAGCTTGGTTTGGCCATGATGGTATAAGCCCAATCTAAAGCTCTGCCTCCCAGCAAGTTGATAATGTATCCAATCTTGTTCAAATCAGTGGCAAAGTCCCCCAGGACGCGGAGAAACACAGACTCGCACTGTAGCAAAAACCCTCGTGCCTCCCCGAGTTTACCATTAAAACGAGCGGGGGTTGGCACGGGAGTTAGGCGATGTGCGGATGGTGGGTTGGTTTGGCTAGTAGCAGTAGCTGCGGGTGCAGAAGGTGCCCCGCTGGCCGGGGGAAACACCTGGTGTCCTTCCAGGCGATCCAGCCGGCTGTTAATTTGAGTCAGTTGGTTTAAGATAACCGTCTGTTGGTGGGAAATCATGTCAACTCGTGCACTGAGAGTGTTTAAGCGGCACGACAGCGCGCTGTCTGTTGGGTCATCCTGACGGAGTCGTACTGACATGATTTACGACCCAAGAGACAGACGCTGACACAAGTGTTTACAGACAATTATCTTTTATTGGGAAAGTGTGGGTGTAGTGTGTGAGTGGATGTATATGTGCTCGTCTAGTCACTGGAGCTGAGCCCGTCTTGTGATGACCTGGCAACCCTGGAAACACACAAGCACAAGGGTTACTGCTGTACAGTAGCAATATCGGCGTATATGCTGCAGGTGCTTACTTGCAGGTCCCACAATGTAAGTCCGGCTGGCTCTTGGTGTCCGTGAGACGTGGTGCTCGAGGTGCCCGGCGTTGCGGGGGTGAGGAGGAACTCCGAGAAGGTGGAGGCTATGCCTCGTCAGCTGAGGAGGATTGTCCGCCGCCTGGGAGGTCCACCTGTGCACAGGGGATAGAACTTGCAGCTGATGAGTGCTGGGTTTGCTTACGTGACTTGGCTTGGCTTGGCGTTGGCTTCTTGACTGGAGATCGAGATCTTGGCGCATTGCTTGGCAAGGAAGACAGACGACTCCGTGCTGAGGAGTCCGTGCGTCGGGCTTTTAAAGCTCGCTGATTGCCACCTGCTGGAGTGAGCGCAGCTGATGATGATGATGCTGATGACGGCCTGGCGGCCATCATGACAAGAAAATACAAACAATTACTGTATAAAGAAATTAAAAATAAAGGAGTTGGGGAAAAGAAAACTTGAGTGATTAGGTTACAAGTCATCCTGATGATCAAACAAAATAATTATACAAGAAGCACAATGGGGGGGAAAAAGAAAAGAAAAACGATTAAGAACAATGGGGAGAGGAAAACTAAAAAAAAATGAAGCCAGGACACCCTCAAAGACAGTCCAGTAATTGCAAGGCTATTATGAACTAGAGACAGAGGGGGTAAAAAATCTCTAAATGGTCCAAACACCAAATAATTCAGGATAAGTGGCAGCACATAAACAATATTCCAGTTAGTTTAATTACAGACGGACACCATTACAATAAAACGGGCAATAAAATCACAGGAACAATCAGAGCCCTGAAACTTAACATATTTAACGTTTAACAATCACGCTAGGCTCAAAACACTTTGAACTTCTGGTGTACAAAGTATCTGCAGTACCTGAGAGTCGGTCATCTGCAGTATCGGCGGAGTCCCCCGCGGTTGTCAAAGTCGGTATGTGTTCGTTAATGAGCACAAGCTCTTCTGAAGGGCTTGTAAAGCTGACCCAATCATTGTTCCACATGAAGACCAGACGAGCGGGGTGATAAAGACGAAAACAGATGTTAGCTTGATGGAGCCTGTGCTTCACCGTGTTAGAGGAGGAGCGGAGCCGGGCCATCTCCGGGCTGTCTGGAAAGAAGTGGATCCGCTTGCCTTGGTACAAAATCGGTCCATCATGGTGGCTGGCGAGATGCAGTATTAGCTCTCGCACCCTGTAGCTGTGCATCTGGACCAGAAGTGGCCTTGGCCTGTCCCCCGCCGCTGAAGGTCTGGGTGCAGCAGTCTGGTGGACACGGTCAATGATAATTGGTATCTCAAAAGCAGTTGGACCAAAAACTTCACAAAGGAGACCACTGATAAAGTTAGCTGGATCAGGCAACTCCGCAGACTCATAAGCCAATAATGCGGATATTCTGTCTTTGTGTGTAGTTGCTCAAGTAGTCCAGTTGTTTCGTTTTCCTTCGTAAGCCGAGTCATCGTCTTGTCTAGCCCCGTGAGTCAGTCACAGATGTCGGTGAGGGATTCCTCCATGTCTCGAATTGTTCTCCCGTGTTCATCAACAACTTGCTGCAGAGCTGAAATAGCTGCCCCACATTCTTTCTGAAAATTTGCCAACGACTCAAGATTTTCCTTCCTTAGTTTGTCAATAGCGGCCTGAAAGTCAGCAGCGGCTGACTCTGCTAATGAGGGAGAGGAGAGAAGCTGTGCAGGTTGGCTAGCTAACTTAGCCGTGGAGTTAGCCGTCAAAAAAGATGACATATCTTTCGTTTTTTGACCTGTCTTTGGCATGGTAGCAGTCCCTGGAGTCTTTCGTCGTGGAGGAATGGAAATAACTGTTAAAGGAATTTGCAAAAGTACTTTTAAATATCAAATCTTGCAGGAGCTGCGAGGAGGACGTCTAGCGTGCTCGCATGCTCAACCGGAACCCAAAAACTTCACAAAAATGATTGGGAAAAAAGTTCCAAATTTACATGAAAAACTTCACAAAATTGATTTAAAGAAGTCCTGAAATTGTATCAAAAACATCACAAAATTGGAAGAAAGTCCCAAATTTACATGGAAAACTTAACAAAATTAATAATTAACTCTAAGCCTAAATTTAGCAAGCACAAAGAAAATCCCATTTTCTTCTTTGAAGACAGTAGAAAATTTGAAACGTTCCACTGGCGGAACACCGGAATTTTAAGAGGTTAAGCTAATTTCTGCAAAAACATGAAAAATTAAAAATGGAACTCACACAATATGCTGTTTAGACTACAATTCTGTTTGCATATTGCAAAATATTTACCTTTTGTTTAGTCGCTGACTTTTTTCATCTTGCCTTGACTGTGTGCTGTTTACATGTTGGTTACCCTTTTTTTTAATAAAAAAAATGCATGGCTCACATAGTAACCAATGCAGTGCCAGGCCTGAAAAATATAAAAAATGTTTTTGCACATTTTTATGCATTTTCACATATTATGTTATATTTGGCATTGCACTGTTTGAACGTTGTTTACATGTTAAATTTTTGTCTATTTCTGATCTTGATGGCTTTCCATACAATGACTTACATAGTAACCAAAACAGTACCAAGCCTGAAAAATACATCAAAAAACACTTTGTACACATTTTTATCCATTTTTCACAGATTGTGTTGCTTTTTTCCCTTTTTTTGCATGTTTTGTCTTTTTTTGCAGTATTTGCACATTTTGGCATTGCACTGATTGAACATTGTTTACGTGTCAAATTGTTTTGTAAATTTTTGATCCTGATGGCTTTCCATACAGCAAACCAACCAAAGCAGCCCTGGGCCTCAAAAACACAAAATAAGTGATTTCTCAGCAAATAGAAGCTTCCTGATTTTGCCTTTCACTCCCAAATTTTCATGTCATACGTCCCTGCAAAACACGAGTACCATGCCTACAGTTGCCTTCGACTGACGCTCACACACACAGAGTCCACTCGCACTATTAATACTCGGCCATAGTGATCTAATACCAGCCTGCGGTGTGTAAACAGCCCTTTGTGTGTGAGCAGGAAACAATGTGCCGTGTTCTTGCCAGTTATCTGTCAACATGGCAACCATCAGGGCTGGCCTTCGTGTTTACTCTGCGCCAAGGTCCCGTGTGCTCGTATTGCAGCAGCAGCACACACACACACACACACACACACAAGCTTGTAACATCCATGACACACGGGCCAACCGGAGCAGGTAATCCAGCCATCAGTGCGTCGTACTCGGCGGGCGCTGCTCATCCTGTCAGCACAGGGGAGGTGAAGGTAACAGCAGCAATCAGAGCTGCCAGAGGGCGGTCCCTGGAGACAAATCAAACATGATTGACCCGTTACATCAGCTGCCGTGTGTGTGTGTACGTGTGTAAGAGAGATGTCAGGACAGGGAGGGCAGCCGGGTTGATGCACGGCATCACGGGGGAAGGCGAATGAAACGTACAAGCATGTGCGTCTGCGTGTGTCCTCTCTCAGTTTATCATTCTGGACTAACGAGGAAAAGATGGATGAATTACGGCGCTTGACTGGCTGTTAGCGGCTCGGCGCTCCAGAGCCGATAACTCAGGCAGCAATCACGGCCAACCTGACATGGGAACACTCAGGCGATCTGAAGTGAGAGCTTTTAGATGATCTAAGTCTCAGGAATGTCTTCAAATAAAGGAAAACCTTAATAGCCTTCAGTAGATTGATTTTGTGTAGCATGAGTGAAAATCCAGCAGAGGATTACAGTGTGCTCTTCCAACTATATTTATGTGAATATTGAGTACAAGAACACACGATGATCGCATCGAGCCCCATCATAAGAATCTAAGGTGCAAATTTGCACCTTCTGCCAGTGGTTTTGTTCATTTCTGGTGGGGCATTGCCCATTCTGGGGCAATGTGAGCCATTACCGCCCCCATCAGGCAGCAATGCACCACCAGTGCCACCCCACAAAGAGCGGGGCAGCTCACTGCAAAAAATGAAATCTTAGTAAAAAAAAAAAAAAATACCTTAAATCGAGGATATAATTGCTGCTTTTTCTCTGACATTTTTCTTGTTGTGCGATTTTCTGTAAGAAAATTTTACTTGTTTTAAGATTTTTTTTTCCCTTTTTTAAGTAATATAATATGGTTTAAGGTTAAAAAAAAATCTGCCAATGGCGCAAGAGCATTTTACTTATCAAATTGCTTAAAACAAGTATAATTATTTTGCTAGACATTTTTTGCTTCTTTCAAATAATTTGATAAGTAAAATTAATAAAAATTCTTGTTTATTATTTTCACACTTTGAGTGTCTGAATCCAGGAGAGGAGCTTGATAACTTAAAGCTCCACTTTCCATTGATTCGAGGTATTATTAGGACCATTTAAAAAGTTTTAAGCCTAGCTATTGGGGGGCGGAGGGGTGTATGCCAGATCAGGGAAACTTGGCAGTTGTCAAGACCAGACCAAGATAAGTGTAGAAAAACCAAGACTTTAAGGGGTCAAGACCAAGACGAGACCAAGTAGAGACCAAGACTACTGTGTATGTAGGACTTGGTCTTGACCCCTTATAGTTCCGGTCCTGTCTTGGTCTTGGGAGACTCTGCTCTTGACTATGGCATTACTTGGCAGGTACATGGCCCTATCTTTTTGATGTACTTTACTGGAGCCATTTATTTTTCAGCACAGTCTCCTTTGAGGCCAAAACACTTCTGCCAACTTTGCTGTTAAGCCTCTCTAACACTTCTGTCAAAGGCGCCATCCTCTGCATCGACTAAGTAATCATCAACAGCAGACATAACATCACCATCAGTCAGAAAATGTTTTCTAGCCAATTCTTTATTCATTTGTGGGAATAAGTGATCATCTCACGGTGCCAAGCCAGGAGAGTAAGGTGGGTGTGGACTGAGTTCAAAGCCACAGTCACACAGTCAGCAGCGATGGCCACAGATGCATTAGCTGGTGTGTTGTCATGTTGGTTTAACACACCATTTTTTGGAGCTTCCCTCATCCTTTTTTTCTCACTAGCCTTTCTCAGCTCTTTCAGAAGATTGGCAATACACAAGATTCCTTTGGAGTCCCAGAAGACTGATGCCATTGCCTCTCTGACAGAGCAAGCTGCCTTGGCTTCCTTTGGAGGAGATGATAAAGCACCCTTCCATTACACTGACTATTGCTGTTTCTGGCAAAAAATGATGGGTTACAAGGCATTCAAGAAAATCAGCTAGATGTGTGAGAAAGCCTTGCAGGTTTTCACCTGACGTGGCCAGAAACCTTTATCATCCCAGGCCTCTTGGTCAAAATGTTCCTAACTCTTTCAGTTGTTTTTCCAACTCGTTTTGGATATATGCCTGATGACAACATGTCAGTCTCTTATCACTGTGATGTGGACACGCTCCCTATCTTCTTGAGTTGTGGCTGTAACAGGCTGATCTGCTCTGGGGTCACCTTCTAAGCTCTCTCTGCTTCGACTGAATTCAGCTGATCACTTCTTGAGTTCTGCAAATGCAGGAGCCTCACAACTCAAGGTTTTGACCATGTCATCATGGACAGCTGTTGGAGTTAACCCTTTTATGTGCAAATATTTGACAGTTTAATTTGCCTATTTTTATTAGCTCATTCCGATGGAGTTGAAAGGGGCTAATGCGATAACATACCCTCACATCCCTCCGTCCACATTTCACGGGAATCGCTACTCCTCCTAGGCATTTGACCCGATGCTTACCAAAATCACTCACAATGATTCTCAGGAGGGTCTGCATCCAGCTTGTGCTCAAGGTCAATGTCAAGGTCAAAGGTTGGGAGATCTGGGCACTCACGGGATTTTAGAAAAATCATTCCTCCTCCTTGGCAATTACCTTGATTGTCACCAACCTCACTCATAATGATTCTCAGGTGGGTCTGCATCCAGGTCGAGGTCAAGGTCAGAAGGTCATGGTCAGATGTGAGCATCATGACAGAATGAGCTACTCCGTCACTGATGGTCTGGTTTCAAAAAGGTTCAAAAAGGTGTCACCTTTTGACTTTGAGTGTGTTTCACCTCTGCCAAGTTTCATTAAGCTGGTGTTGCTCCTTCCAAGTTAGGCTTAGAACTTTCAAAACACCTCCCATACAGGTAATTCTGCATTTAAGGAATGTTAGGATTAGGTACTAAGACATCTTTAATACATTAAGGGGTCTGATCATTTAGAGCTTTGTAAGTGAGGAGAAGGTCTCGTATGAGAAGGACTTTAAATTGTATCCTAGATTCTATAGGAAGGCAATGAAGTGAGACCAAAATGGGAAGTTCAAGGGTCAAAATCAATTTTGGGCCACAGTTACAGTGTTATACTAAATGTCTCAGTTTGACTTACATCTTGTTGTCTTGTGTGTTTTTCAGGGATCGTTCTTGCCGATATCATCGAAAAATACTTTGTTTCGCCCACGTTATTCCGAGTGATCCGACTGGCCCGCATCGGACGCATCCTACGTCTCATCAGGGGTGCCAAGGGCATCCGGACGTTACTGTTTGCCCTTATGATGTCCCTTCCCGCCCTCTTCAACATTGGACTTCTACTCTTCCTTGTCATGTTCATCTACGCCATCTTCGGTATGGCCAACTTCGCCTATGTGAAGCGACAGGCCGGGATCGATGACATGTTCAACTTTGAGACGTTTGGGAACAGCATGATCTGCTTGTTTCAGATCACCACCTCCGCCGGGTGGGACAGCCTGCTCAGCCCCATCCTCAATAACTCCCCCGAGGAGTGCGACGCCAACATCCCCCACACCGGCACAACCGTCAGGGGCAACTGTGGGAACCCGTCAGTGGGCATCACCTTCTTTGTCACTTACATCATCATCTCCTTCCTCATCGTGGTGAACATGTACATCGCCATCATCCTGGAGAACTTCAGCGTGGCCACGGAGGAGAGCACCGAGCCGCTGAGCGAGGATGACTTTGAGATGTTCTACGAGGTCTGGGAGAAGTTCGACCCAGAAGCCACGCAGTTCATAGAATATGCAAAGCTGTCTGACTTCGCTGACTCGCTGTCAGAGCCGCTGCGCATTGCCAAACCGAATAAGATCAAGCTGATCTCCATGGACCTGCCCATGGTTAGCGGGGACAAAATCCACTGCCTGGACATCCTGTTCGCCTTCACCAAGCGCGTCCTTGGGGAGTCGGGTGAGATGGATGCCCTCAAGCAGCAGATGGAAGAGAAGTTCATGATGGCCAACCCGTCCAAGATCTCCTACGAGCCGATCACAACGACATTGAGACGCAAGCAGGAGGAGGTCTCCGCCACCGTCATCCAGAGGTGCTACCGCAGACACCTGGTGAGGCGGCAGGTGAAGGCCGCCTCCTACCTCTACCGCCAGATCACCACGCCGCGGCACACGGGAGGGGGTGGCGAGGAAGGCGTCGAGGGGCTCTTTGGGGACGACGCGCCCGAGAAAGAGGGACTGATCGCCGACATGATGCGTGAAAACTACGGCTCCACTCTGCTGAGGATGGAGCGCTCTGAGACAGTTTCCTCCACCTCGTCCCCACCGTCCTACGACAGCGTGACGCGGGCCACATCCGAAGTCTTGCAGTCACTCACTGCTAAGGTGGAAACAGTGGTAGAGACGGCGAGCAGCGAGCCGAGCGAGCAGTCAGCGGTTGAACCTGACAGACGGCAGGAATTGGTGCCCTAAAAGCAAAAAAAAAAAAAAAAATCACCAATGAGGATTTTTCTGGGGGTTCGGGGTTTTGTTTACTGAATGTACCATAGCTGAAGGACGCTGAGGCGGCAGCGGCAAGAAAAAAAGCTATGAAGACCTATGAAAGAAATCAACTGAAGCAGAATATTCACTACCTTTAATGTTACTTCCTGTTTCCCATAGAGATTCCTGGACTAAGGCTAAGCAGCAGAATTTCTTATAAGTGAAGCAGAAAAACTGAAGGATGGAGACGGGGAACCTCGTAAAGGAAAACCGCCTCTTGGAACAGTGGCGCTCCTTGGACTCACGCTGCAGGTTTTTGAAGGCGTCGGAGCAACAATATCAAAGATGTAACCATCATTTATTGGCCTAGCGGGGGGTGCAGTGCGTGTGCCTTCCCGTGGTTGATCAATAATCTCAGAGTCTGCTTGTCTGTACGAGTGACAGTAATCCCGGCGGTGTTTCTCAACACGTTAGCGGCTTTTTTTTTTTTTTTGTTTCGTTTATTGCGTATGAATGAGACCCGAGAGAGGAGGGTAAATAATGACGATTTTAAAAAGATGAAAAAAAGACAAAAGTTTTCGTAGTAAAAGTATAATGTTGTTGATGTTACAAGTCTTTTAATAGCGGTACGATTATTACTATTTTTTTATATTTTTTAGAGTAAGTTGAAGAAAATAAATTAGCAGTCTCTCTTTTTGACTCGTCGGAGCGGCGCTAAGCGATGACAAAAAAAATCAAACAAAATGCTGAAGTACCACGTTGTGATAGCTGAGGGGAGAGGGTGCAGCCGGGAAGGAAAAAAAGAAAAAAAATCTCAAAAACAGGGAAAAAAAGCAATTTTATCAGTTTTCTTTAGCAGGTTTTTGCACTTTTGAGTTTACATGTGCTGATATTTTATCACTTTACTCGAGTCAAGGCACACTGGAAGAAGAGGCTGGAATGATTTTTTTGTTTTTACGTTTCATTTTTATTTATTTATTTGGCTAACACCAATATTTAAAACAATGCAAAGTGCACAAAGAGATTCCCAGACTCCTCTGAAGTGGGCTTTGGCTCACTGGTGAAAATCCTCATGACCATCAGTTTGTTGGGCCGCGGGTGATTTGTGCAAAAGTCCAAACACAAACTCGTATCTTCATTAAACCAAGAATACACTGGAGTTTTCCGGTGTATAAGTTGAAATCAGTGTGGGGTAAAATGCATCTTTTTTCCTTACTCACAATGTAAATGTACAGATTCTTTCAACATTCATGGTTTTTTTCAATATATAAAGCAGTAATTTGAAATACCATCAAACTAAAGAGAAATGCAGAGCTGGGTAGTAACTAAGTACATGCACTAAAGTAACTTTTTCCACAAAATTGTACTTTCCTGTGTAGTGTTGTTGTAGGACACTTTTTACTCTTATTTGAGTACATTTATGAGGAAAAATGTCCTCGTATCCAAATAAAGGTAGTTGTACTCTTTGAGTTACTTCTGAGTGAACAGATTTGAAAAGTTGTTAGAAATTAGCTTTTTTATTACTGTCAATAACTTAATTTTGGTAACTTTACGATTTTATTTCCAGCTCCGTTCCAAAAGAACAAGAAAGAAAGTAGCAAACTTATGTGAAAATACAACAGTTTTATCACAAAAACTCAGGAGTTCTGTAAAAATAAGAAAAATGTGTTAAATTTTGTTAAAAGAAAAACTCTACAAATCTGTTTAAAACATTACAATTATTATACAAAAATTGATATTTGTGAGAAATACATTGAAAAATGATTGTTAAAAATGTTAAATTATGTATTGAATTAATTACAGTTAATTAGAAATTGACATGAATTTCACATTTCTGCAATAAAAATGAAATGTACAAAGAAAAAGTCACAAACTGATGTGCAAAAACTTGCAAAGCCAACAGAAAAATCTCATAACTTAGTAACAAATATAACTTTTTTAGCAGATATTTTATCACTTATAGTTAGTAGTTAATTTCATGAAATAATGCTGCTGTTACTTGAGTACAAGTTCTGACTACTGACTCTCTCTCTCTCTCTCTCTCTCTCTCTCTATATATATATATATATATATATATATATATATATATATATATACACAGTCGTGAAAAAATTAGGACACCCCATTAAATATTCAGTTCTTTATTAATAAATGTTCACATATCTATGACTAATATTGTTTTTGTTTTATTTGCATTTTTTTACATTTAATTTAGCCATTTTAAGTGGGAGTGAATGTGAGGGTGTCCTAATTTATTCCTCACTATTTGTTTAGAATTTCATGGTACAGAAAATTTTACAAAAGTCTTTAATTCATTTTTAATCATTTAGTTGTATTACATGAATCTCCCAGTATTTTTAACTTTGATATTAAATATCCATATGTCCAAATATGTTAAAAAAACAGGCTTAAACAGGGTGTCCTAACTTTTTCACATGACTGTGTGTATATATATATATATATATATATATATATATATATATATATATATATATATATATATATATATATATATATATGATGGAACTCATATTGCACATTATAATATCTGGGGAAATAATCCCAACATATTTACTGTAAATCATGAAGCCCAGGTGTGCATTGGTTCTTTCTATTATTATATTATTATATATTATTGTATTATTATTATATTATTATATTATATTGTTTTTCCTCAGAGACATACGATATAAAAGAAAATTTTAAATAAAAGTTGCAAGTTTATGAGAAAGTAATTAGAAATCTACTACAAAAAAATCACAAATTTATAAGAAACAAAGCAGTAAATTTATAATAGTAAAAAGTCCAAAATTTCTGATTAAAAAAAAATCAAAAAATGTATGAGAAAAAAAATCACAAATGTGCAAGAAAAATGTCTGAAATTCATGAGCAAATCTCCACAGGAAAACTTACAAGGACACATTTATGAAAGAAAAAGCTTAAAAATATCTCGTATGTAGGAAATTCACGAGAAAGAAGGTTAAATTCATGAGAAAAGAGTGACAGATTGGTGAGAGTAAAGTTGGTACTTATGCAAGTAGCCATTTTTAATGTGTACTACTGAGACTTGAGTGCGTAATATCATAAGGTAATGCAATTTTTACTCGAGTACAATGTCTCGCTGTTCACCTCGGGTAGATGGACAGTGGCACCGTTTCCAAAATTGGGAAATTTAGGCTAAAATCATCCAAATACAGGTGAAAGGAAAATGTACGCATTTGATGTTGGGGCGAACAAACTTCCAGCACCTGGAGGACTTTTTCACCAATCACCCACCGTCATTAACTTTCCATCCAGTCTGAGTTTGGCTCGGCGCTCACGCCAACTTCAGCGCAGCTTAGCGTCCGCGTGGTGCTGACTGGCCCTGACTGGACGGTGACAATCAGCTCATCAGGATTTCACCTCGTTTAAGTTTTAATAAAAGCTGAAAAAGTCGCACTGATCTTCATGACTCAGTGTGTGTGTCCTGGATAAAACCTCATCTGGAAAAGAAAGCTCAAATGCAGCTGAACTTGTTGGCTAGGCCACCATTTTGTTTATCGTTTGAGGTCATTCTTCTGGGGACAGCAAATGTTTACATGAATAAAAAATGGTGTTTTTTAATGTCATAAGGCAGGGGTCCGCGTCCTGCGTCGCTGGCGCCACATGTGGCTCCGCTGCCCACACACAGCTGCTCTCTGAGGCCGTGAGAAGAAAAACGCAGAAATTCCCAGAAAAGAAGCAATAAAAAAAAATAGAACATTTACATGAAAAAAGTTGCAAATTTATGAGAAGAAAGTTGCAGATTTACTGGAAAAAAGTTGAAAATTTTGATTAAAAAATGGTGCAAATTACGAGAATAAAGTTGCAAATTTAGAAGAAAAAAAGTTGCAAATTTACAGGAGAAAAGTCACAAATTTATGACAAAACAAGTCAGATTTATGAGAAAAAGTTGCAAATTTGTGATAAAAGTTTGGGAATGTACAAGAGAAATGTTGCAAATTTATCATTATTGTCAGTATTTATTATTTTTGTTATTAAAAAGTTTCAAATTCAAAAGAAAAAACTCTTCATGGTGATGCTGTCAGGCCAGACTGTAATCCTGCTGTTTTACTGTAGATTTTAGTCTCAGATATTTCTGTGGCTCCACGCAGATTTTTTTATTCAGAAATCACTCCCAGTGGGAGTGACATATTTTTTGGTGAATGCAGTCAGATTCACAATCCACAGAAATATCTGCCATGAGCTTTTAGTTCAGCATCATGAAGTCCATCAGTCCGGATTTTTGGTCATTTTTATTGGTTCAACAACTGATTGAATGTATTAAATTTTAACTTCAATTATCACCAGTTAAGCAATAATACACATTTTTAAATACATTTTTGAGATATACACTACCGTTCAAAAGTTTGGGGTCACCCAGACAATTATTTTGTGTTTTCCATGAAAAGTCACACTTATTTACCACCATGAGTTGTAAAATGAATAGAAAATGTAGTCAAGACATTGACAAGGTTAGAAATAATGATTTGTATTTGAAATAATAATTTTTTCCTTCAAACTTTGCTTTCGTCAAAGAATCCTCCATTTGCAGCAATTACAGCATTGCAGACCTAACAGGACTGCACAAGGGTTTTCTAATCATCCATTAGCCTTCTGACACAATGAGCAAACACATTGTACCATTAGAACACTGGAGTGATAGTTGCTGGAAATGGGCCTCTATACACCTATGTAGATATTGCACCAAAAACCAGACATTTGCAGCTAGAATAGTCATTTACCACATTAGCAATTTATAGAGTGTATTTCTGATTAGTTTAAAGTTATCTTCATTGAAAAAAAGTGCTTTTCTTTCAAAAATAAGGAAATTTCTAAGTGACCCCAAACTTTTGAACGGTGGTGTACATATATATATATATATATATATATATATATATATATATATATATATACGCATACAGTGGTGTGAAAAAATGTTTGCCCCCTTCCTGATTTTTCATTTTTTTGTATGTCACACTTAAATGTTTCAGATCATCGAACAAATTTAAATATTAGACAAAGATAACACAAGTAAACACAAAATGCAGTTTTTAAATGAAGGTGTTTATTATTAAGGGTAAAAAAAAATCCAAACCTACATGGCCCTGTGTGAAAAAGTGATTGCCCCCGTGTTAAAACATAAATTAACTGCAGTTTATCACATCTTTGGAAAGCTGAGTTCAATTTCTCTAGTGACACCCAGGCCTGATTACTGCCACACCTGTTCTCAATCAAGAAATCACTTAAATAGGACCTGCCTGACAAAGTGAAGAAGACCAAAAGATCCTCAAAAGCTAGACTTCATGCCGCGATCCAGAGAAATTCAGGAACAATTGATAAACAAAGTAATTGAGATCAATCAGTCTGAAAAAGGTTATAAAGCCATTTCTTAAACTTTGGAACTCCAATGAACAACAGTGAGAGCCATTATCCACAAATGTCAAAAACATGGAACAGTGGTGAACCTTCCCAGGAGTGGCCGGCCAACCAAAATTACCCCAAGAGAGCAGCGACGACTCATCCAAGAGGTCACAAAAGACCCCACAACAACATCCAAAGAACTGCAGGCCTCACTTGCCTCAGTTAAGGTCAGTGTTCATGACTCCACCATAAGAAAGAGACTGGGCAAAAATGGCCTGCTTGGCAGGGTTCCAAGATGAAAACCACTGCTGAGCAAAAAGAACATAATGTCTTGTCTCAGTTTTGCCAGAAAACATCTTGATGATCCCCAGGACTTATGGGGAAATACTCTGTGGACTGATGAGACAAAAGTTGATTTTTTTGGAAGGTGTGTGTCCCATTACATCTGGCGTAAAAATAACAGCATTTCAGAAATGGAACATCATACCAACAGTAAAATATGGTGGTGGTAGTGTGATGGTCTGGGGCTGTTTTGCTGCTTCAGGACCTGGAAGACTTGCTGTGGTAAATGGAACCATGAATTCTGCCGTCTACCAAAAAATCCTAAAGGAGAATGTCCGGCCATCTGTTTGTGACCTCAAGCTGAAGCGCACTTCTGTTCTGCAGCAGGACAATGATCCAAAACACACCAGCAATTCCACCTCTGAATGGCTTAGGAAAAACAAAATGAAAACTTTGGAGTGGCCTAGTCCAAGTCCTGACCTGAATCTGATTAAGATGCTGTGGCATGACCTTAAAAAGGTGGTTCATGCTCAATAACCCTCCAATGTGGCTGAATTATAACAATTCTGCAAAGATGAGTGGGCCAAAATTCCTCCACAGTGCTGTAAAAGACTCATTGCCAGTTATCACAAATGCTTGATGGCAGTTGTTGCTGCTAAGGGTGGCCCAACCAGTTATTAGGTTTAGGGGGCAATCACTTTTTCACACAGGGCCATGTAGGTTTGGATTTTTTTTCCCTTAATAATAAACACCTTCAAAAAACTGCATTTTGTGTTTACTTGTGTTATCTTTGACTAATATTTAAATTTGTTTGATGATCTGAAACATTTAAGTGTGACAAACATACCGAAAAATGAGAAATCAGGAAGGGGGCAAACACTTTTTCACACCACTGTATGGCTGTATACTTAAGCAATATTACGCGAGATGAAGTACAGTATCAATGAATATACAGTCATGTGAAAAAGTTAGGATACCCTGTGTAAGCCTGTTTTTTAACATATTTGAATATATGGATATTTTATATTAAAGTTAAAAATACTGGGAGAGTCATGTAATACAACGAAACAATTAAAAATGAATTAAAAACTTTTTTTCAAATTTTCTGTAAAATGAAATTCTAAACAAATAGTGAGGAATAAATTAAAACACACCCCCCCATCTTTTTAGGACACCCCCACATTCATTCCCACTTAAAATGGCTAAAATAAATGTTAGAAAATGCAAATAAAAACAACAACAAGGTTAGCCGTAGATATGTGAACATTTATTAATAAAGAACTGAATATTTAATGAGGTGTCCTAACTTTTTCACATGACTGTATTGACTGGGAGTGTGATACACTGCAGAGGGCAGTAGATGTATCACACCCGTAGTTGGTATATAAATTGATACCGTGACGACGTCGAGTGTAATATTACTTTTATACAACAGTTCTTTAAGCACAATTTATTAAATGACAACAATACTGGACAAAATATTATTTGTTTGTTTAACCAATTATTTTGTGCACCTGAGAAAAAAGTTCCTTCTAAATGTAGCTAGTAACTGTTGCTAAACATCTCAATCAGCATGAAGACGTCTATTGTCGTTTCACACACATGTAAACAAATGAAATATTGTCAAGTTGCAAAAGTAAGTGTTTGTAAAACATACCTGTTGAGTCGGTACTGCAGAAGACCCCAGATCAAAATGTATCCAATACCGGTCGTCAGAACACCGGTCGCTAGCCGATAGTTAGTACTTAGCATGCTAGCAATTTAGCACACTTTGCTTGCTTTCCTTCGCATTTTCAGATGAAACGAAGAGACCATCACCACAAAGGTATTGTGGTTTGTTAATCAAGACAACAAACTCTAGCACTGCCTATTTTTTAAAACAGACATGAAATAGCTTAATGAGCTTAATGACTGGCAGACAGAAACTGTTTTTTGTTTTTTGTTTTTTCAAAAGGGTGGGACTTCCGGGTCACGGATGTATAATTTCTTGTCAAACAGTGCCTCACTGTGAAAACCAAGGTATCCAAAACAGTACTGCAATTGTCAGAGAGTTGATAGTAAATTACTGTTACTAATTGACGGTTACATGAACGCCTTGGAAGCAGAGTGATACATATCCAGTGAAGTTGGAGTACAATTATCATGGAATATAGTAGCCCCTGGAATCCCGATTGTCCAATGGAATTATTCAGTTGGAGCTAACTATATATATATATATAGTATATATATATATATATATATATTCCATTATAAGCATATATTCATTACTGTATGTAGATATACATATACAGTATATGTTCATGTTCAGATTAAGTGCATATCATTGCTGTCAGGCGCTAACCTTGCACCATTGTATTTTTAGTTTCAACTTTTTTAATAAACCCATTCAACTTACCACCCTTTGTCTTTATATATACAGTATATACTAATATCAAACCAATGATATGCCTTAGAAAATCCAGGTAAATAAATCTCATGACTGCTAAATTATTCAAAAAATACAGATTTTTTTTCTGTTTTGGACATGAGGTTTGCGTCCAACATTGACAGTATGTATATGTATTAATAAAAAAATTATTGCACACACTAGTATTTCTTAGCTTCATTGACTTAACACACAGATGTGTGGTATGAAATTAAACATGAACACAAAATTTACTTTTTTAATCCAGCAGAAGTCTGTTCAGTCCAAAAACAGTAACATACAGTGGTGTGGAAAAAGTGTTTGCTCCCTTCCTGATTTCTCTTTTTTTTGTATGTTTGTCACACTTAAATGTTTCAGATCCATCCATCTTCTTCCACTTAATCCTTTTCGGGTCGCGGGGGTGCTGGAGCCTATCCCAGCATCTTTGGGCGAGAAGCAGGGTCCACCCTGGACAGATCGCCAGTCCATCGCAGGGCCAACACAGAGAGACAGACAACCATTCACTCTCACAGTCATACCTAAGGACAATTTAGAATCCCCAGTTGATGCCAGTTAACCTAACTTGCATGTTTTTGGCATGTGGGAGGAAACCGGAGAAATCCCGGAGTAAACCCATGCAGACACGGGGAGAACATGCAAACTCCACATAGATCACTGTTGGTCGGGGGCTGGGATCGAACCCGGGATCCCCCAGCCAAGGGGGAGTTGCTGTGCTGCCATAGTGCTAACCACTCCACCACTGTGCTGCCACATGCTTCAGATCATCAAACAAATTTAAATATTAGACAAAAATAACACAAGCAAACACAAAATGCAGTTTTTAAATGAAGGTGTTTATCATTAAGGGAAAAAAACTCCAAATCTACATGGCCCTGTGTGAAAAAGTGACCCCCCCCCCCCCGTTAAGAGATAAATTAATGTGGTTTATCACATCTTTGGAAAGCTGAGTTCAATTTCTCTAGCCACACCCAGGCCTGATTACTGCCACACCTGTTCTCAATCAAGACATCACTTAAATAGGACCTGCCTGACAAAGTGAAGAAGACCAAAAGATCCTCAAAAGCTAGACATCTTGCTGCGATCCAGAGAAATTTGGGAACAAATGAGAAACAAAATAATTGAGAGCTATCAGTCTGGAAAAGGTTATAAAGCCATTTCTAAAGCGTTGGGACTTCAGTGAACCACAGTGAGAGCCATTATCCACAAATGGCGAAAACGTGGAACAGTGGTGAACCTTCCCAGGAGTGACCGGCCAACCAAAATTAGCCCAAGAGCGCAGTGACGACTCATCCAAGAGGTCACAAAAGACCTCACAACAACATCCAAAGAACTGCAGGCCTCACTTGCCTCAGTTAAGGTCAGTGTTCATGACTCCACCATAAGAAAGAGACTGGGCAAAAATGGCCTGCATGGCAGAGTTTCAAGATGAAAACCACTGCTGAGCAAAAAGAACATAAAGGCTCGTCTCAGTTTGGCCAGAAAACATCTTGATGATCCCCAAGACTTTTGGAAAAATACTCTGTGGACTGACGAGACAAAAGCTGAACTTTGTGGAAGGTGTGTGTCCCATTACATCTGGCGTAAAAGTAACACAGCATTTCAGAAAAGGAACATCATACCAACAGTAAAATATGGTGGTGGTAGTGTGATGATCTGGGGCTGTTTTGCTGCTTCAGGACCTGGAAGACTTGCTGTGGTAAATGGAACCATGAATTCTGCCGTCTACCAAAAAATCCTGAAGGAGAATCTCCGGCCATCTGTCCATGACCTCAAGCTGAAGCGCACTTGGGTTCTGCAACAGGACAATGATCCAAAACACACCAGCAAGTCCACTTCTGAATGGCTTAAGAAAAACAAAATGAAGACTTTGGAGTGGCCTAATTAAAGTCCTGATCTGAATCTGACTGAGATGCTGTGGCATGACCTTAAAAATATGGTCCAATTCCTCCACAGCTCTGTAAAAGACTCATTGCCTATTATTGCTAACGCTTGATTGCAGTTGTTGCTGCTGAGGGTGGCCCAACCAGTTATTAGGTTTAGGGGGAAATCACTTTTTCACACAGGGCCATGTAGGTTTGGATTTTTTTTTACCCTTAATAATAAACACCTTCATTTAAAAACTGCATTTTGTGTTTACTTGTGTTCCATTCATCCATCCATCCATCCATCTTCTACCACTTTTCTGGAGATCCAGGTCGCGGAGGCAGCAGTTCAAGCAGAGGAGCCCAGACTTCCCTCTCCCCAGCCACCTGCTCCAGCTCTTCAGAGAGGATACCAAGGCGTTCCCAGACCAGCTGGGAGACATAGTCTCTTCAGCAAGTCCTGGGTCTGCCCCAGGGTCTCCTCCCAGTGGGACGTGCCCGAAGCACCTCAAGTGGGAGGCGTCCAGGAGGCATCCTGATCAGATGCCCAAACCACCTCAACTGACTCCTTTCAATGTGGAGGAGCAGCGGTTCTAATTTGTTTGATGATCTGAAACATTGAAGTGTGACAAACATACAAAATGAGAAATTAGGAAGGGGCAAACACTTTTTCACACCATTGTATTTACTCCCATTAAGTGCTTATTCTTATTAGTATCAGTCCCATCATATTCAGGGTCTGTGTCACATTTATTGAAATAAAATGTTAAAAAAAAAAAAAAAAAATTAAATTGTGCAGCCACAAGGTTTTTCCAGGACACCAAGAACTTTTCAGCTGACTTTTTGCTTCATAAGGTTTGAACTGATTCATCTAAAATTTGGAGAAGTAACATTTGTCCATTCTGATTGGTTCACATTAATTTGAATTGACTTTATTTTTTTGTAAAATATACACATTTTATGTTTAGTGCTTTTTTTATTTTTCCCACAAATTTTGAAAGTGAACTCTTCAGATCTAATCTTTATTTATTAATTCTTCAGCTTTATTCACTGATAAATTGCTTTACTTGACCTGATTTTTTTAAAATGTATTTATTTATTGCACCTTTTATTTTTAGGTGGAAGTCAAACGTTACGACTCTTTATTTCTTTTGCACAGAGAAGCAAACAAATAAAACTAAATAAATAAAATCGCGTTGAGCAATAACGGTTTGCGATACCTTTTAAGCGAACTCTTTGGAAACATTCGACTTCACCGAGGCTTTTTATCACTGTATGAATCCTGGGGGGGGGAATTGGACAGCCTCTTTGTTTCTGTGGTTTTTACACTCACTCACACATGCACTGGCATGAAGCTGAAGACGTGAAGTGCGCTTGTTTTGACAAAGTTTGTTTTCTTGGGTTTTTTTCTTGTTTTTTTCAAAGCATCGCGTGTACAGCATTTGTTCGGTCCTCTTTAGGCTGGCTACACGCTGGACGATTTCTAAATGGTTGTGGGAGACCACAGATGTAAGAGCAGCTTCACTGATTTTTAACATCATGATCCTCCAAACAGAAATCCCTGATGAGCAAGCACCAGGCGACACTGGGAAGGAAAAACTCCCTTACAGGCAGCAGGGGATTAATTATTTTTTAACGAGGGGGGTGGGGGGTATTCACTAATTTAAGGTACAAGCATATATGTGTAAAGTAGGTGCAAATTTGCAAGAATGAAAGTGGAAAGATATGATAATCTAAAATTTTTAAAAAGTCACAAATTGCAATTTAATTACACAGGATAAAAATGTTGCCAGCATCCAGATGAGTGTTACAAACTTAAAGAAAAAAGTTGAAAATTTACAGGAAAAAAGATGCACATTTTTGAGGAAGAAGTGACAAATTCGCAAGAATAAAGTTGCAAATTTATAAGAAAAAAGATGAATATTTACAGGAAAAACCTTCCAAGTTTATGAGGAATAAAAAGTTGAAAATTTACAGAAAAAAAGTTGCAAATTTGCAAGAAAAAAATGCAAATTTATGAGAAAAAAGTTGCAAATTTACAGGAAAAAAGTTGCACATTTCTGAGAAAGAAGTGACATATTTATAAGAATAAAGTTGCAAATTTTCGCGAAAGAAGTTGGAGATTTATAAGAAAAAAAGATGAATATTTACAGGAAAAATGTGCAAATTTATGAGGGGAAAAAAGTCAAAAAATTTTGTGAATAAAGTTGCAGATTTATCAGAAAAAAAGATGTCTATTTACATGAAAAACCTTCCAAATTTATGAGCAATTAAAAGTTGCAAATTTACAAGAAAAAAATGCAAATTTATAAGAAAAAAAGTTGCAAATTTATGAGAAAATGTTACAATTTTTTTAGAAAAAATTCAAGTTTATGAAAAAAAAAAAGTTAAAAATTTATAGGGGAAGAAGTTGCAAATTTACAAGTAAAAAAATTATCAGAGGAAAGTCACAAATGTTTAAGAAAAAAGTTCCAAATTTATGATACTGATGATGAACTTACGATGAACATTTATAAGATTTTTTATTTATTTATGTATTTTTGCAATTCTGCTTAGACGTGGTCGTTCAAGGTGATATCCATAATGTTGAAGGGATAATTCTCTCTTATATCCAGACCGGAGCGGTGGCCTAGAGGTAGAACATCCACCCCGCCACCAGGAGGTCACGGGTTCATGTCCCAGCCGAATCATACCAATGACCATATTAAAAAAATGGTACTTCCTGCCTTCTAGCTTGGTGCGCAGCAAAAAATAGAATAGAGGAAGGGAAGTTGGTTACCCAGCCACAGGGGGCGCACAAGCCAGTGTGCTCCCTGTGCCGGTCCCAAGTCCGGATAAATGGGCAGGGTTGTGTCTGGAAGGGCATCCAGCATAAAAAAAATCCTTGCCAAATCAACATGCGGATCATCGCGATATGAGGTGATGACACCCTGTGCCGACCCTGAAAGAGAGCAGCCAAAAGACAAAAAAAAATTCTCTCTTTTTTCCAGGTTGGGGGGCAGTGTCCCCACCATGGTAAATATTAGTAACATTCATAACTATAATGTGGAACGTCTAATCCAAAGCTTGGTCAAATAGGAAATTGTTCAGCTTGATCTTAAAGGCCAGGACGGTGTCTGCCTCACAGACCCAGACTGGTAACTGGTTCCATAAAAGAGGAGCCTGATAACTAAAACTCTCATAGTACTTTTAGAGATTACTGGGAGTCGTGCATTCTGAGAATGTAATGCTCTGTCATGATAATATGGTACAATCAGTCTGTTAGGGTGCTTTCACACCTACAGGCTTTAGTTCACTTCAGTTGAACTCGAGTTTGTTTTCTCCGTTAGTGTGGTTCATTTTGTCTGGTGGGAATATGGTAATCACACTCAGGTGCGCAACAAAAGAACCGTACCGATACCACCTCATCCAGGTGGTCTTGATTTGAATCAACTGGCGAACTCTGGGGCAGTCCTGCAGGTGAGAAAGTGACCACACTAAAACAAGACCAGCGGGTCAGCTTTTAGGATTTCAAATTCAAAAGGTTAATTTTGGATCAGGTACAATCTCTTTTTAGTGACTGTTTATACTCTCGCTGCAGTATTTTTGGAATAACTGGAGAATTTTTATGCAGCTTTGACGACAGCCTAAAATTACAATAAACTAATGTCCAAATGACAAAGGCATGGATTAGTTTCTCTGCACCAGCTTGATAAAACAGCGCTCTTACCTTGAATAAACAGCATTCTAGCGCATTAAAAAAAATTAAAAGTTATTGCCAATTTAGCTTAAGACTGGTCATCTTACCACTGAATATTTAAGAGTGTTAGGACAACCCTTTTGAAGTTTTGCCAGCACAAGGTGCTGCTTCTGCACTTTTGACTGGGGCACGGGCAGTAAAATAATTTTGCTGAAGCTCACACTTGAGGATTATTTTGTCAGATAATCAGTTGCCACAGTGCTCCAATCGTTCCCAGTCACCATCACAAAAACGTCTAATGTGCAGCCAGCCATAATCACAATATTCTGAACAACCTCTCTCTCTCTCCCTCTCTGTCGCTGTTGTCGTGGTCACCCGAGGGATCTTTACTAAATGTTTTAATAGATTAATTTTAGAAAAAAAAGACGAACAAAAAAAACCCAATTTAACTGGCACCGTCTGGACTCTATTTCTACTAGATTCTATTGAGACTAGATAAGGACATAAACTAGGTAACTACTACTTAAATACACTGCTGAACTCTGCTGCGAGGCGTATTTCAGGTTGCAGTTGTGCTGAAGGGCTGTTTTCAGTAGCAATAGACCCAGAGTGTGCCTGCTACATACCAACCCCGACACTCCAAAGCCATGCTCTACCATTGGGTGACTGATGACCTGCTTTATTGACTGTTGAACTGCTCGATTGTTGGATTTCTCCACTGATTGTTTGGTTTGTTTAAAATCTGGATGACTAATTGGTTTTTGATGCTGCGCCCCCCTCCACCACCACCAGCTGCACCACCCATGGGACTCTTCTCAAACAAACAGCACAGAGTTAACACACTGGTTAAAGGTTTGGGATTTTTTTAAGTCAAAGAGGTTCAGATTCACTGAAATCTGCAAATCTGAAGTGAAGTGCATCATTTAACTGCTCAGCATTCTAGCAATTTCCCTAAATTTAGCATACGCAAAGAAAATCAAATTCTTTCTTCACTGAGTGGCAGCAGAAAATTTGAAATGACCCGCTGGTGGAACACCGGAATTCTTGTGAATCTGCAACTTTTTTCTTATAAATTAACCTTTTTCCTGTAAAATCTACAACTTTTTTCTTGTAAATCTGTAACTTTTTTCTCAAAAATTTGCAACGTTTTTCTTGCAAGTTTGCAACTTTTTTCTCAAAAATCTGCAAATTTTTTCCTTTAAATTTGCAACATTTTTCTTGTGAAATTGCAACTTTTTTCCTTTAAATTTGCAACTTTTTGTACATCTGCAACTTTTTTCTTGTGAATCTGCAGCTTTTTTTGCAAATCTGCAACTTTTTTTCCTATAAATTTGCACCTTTTTTTTTGTATATCTGCAACTTTTTTCCTTTAAATTTGCAACTTTTTTCTTGTGAATCTGCAACTTTTTTTGCAAATCTGCAACTTTTTTCCTATAAATTTGCACCTTTTTTTGTATATCTGCAACTTTTTTTCCTTTAAATTTGCAACTTTTTCCTGAAAAATTTGTAACTTTTCGAGAAAAAAAAAATTGCAACTTTTTTCTTGTGAATCCGAAACTGTTTTCTTGTAAATCTGCAGCTTTTTTTCTATAAATTTGCAACTTTTTTCTTGTAAATCTGCAACTTTTTCCTTTAAATTTGCAACTTTTTGTACATCTGCAACTTTTTTCTGGAAAATTTGCAACTTTTCTTGTGAATCTGCAACTTTTTGTAAATCTGCAATTTTTTTTTCGGGAAAATCTGCAACTTCTTTCTTGTATATCTGCAACTTTTTTCCTTTAAATTTGCAACTTTTTTCTTGTAAATGCAACTTTTTTTCCTTTAAATTTGCAACTTTTTGTACAACTACAACTTTTTTCTGAAAAATTTGCAACTGTTTTCTAAAAAAAATTACTACTTTTTTTCTTGTGAATCTGAAACTGTTTTCTTGTAAGTCTGCAACTTTTTTCTTTAAATTTGCAGCTTTTTTTCTTGTAGATTTGAAACTTTTCTTTTAACCCCTTAGCATTCCAGCCAGTTTCCCTAAATTTAGTATCTGCAAAGAAAACCAAATTCTTTCTTCACTGAGTGGTATAAAAGTTGAAACATCCCACCAGCAGAACACCAGAATTTTAAGAGGTAAAAGAAAATCACAGATATTTTATAAGTAAGAAAGAAAGTTGTTCATGCCAGTCATTTGATGTTGCATACCATAAAGCCCAGTTTGTAAAAAAATAAAAAAAATTAGATGATTTAAATTAACATTAACTTTTGCAATAAGATAAGATAAGATAGATAAGCTAAGCCTTTATTAGTGCCACGATGGGGACATTCCAGGACTGCAGCAGCACAGGGATAGCAGCACTCAGAGCAATAGTTAAGATAATAAGAAGTGGTTAGCCAAAGCAGTAGATGAATATACATGTGAACACAGACATATACACAGTGCCGCAGCAATGCAGCGAGATGGAATCAACAGCATTACAGTTAGTTAGTAATGCAAGAAACTTTTAAAATATGCAGAATTGATTCTGCATGTGTCCTTTTCTATCTCAATCTTTACGTTTCTAAGAGCATGGGGATCTTTTGCCCATGTAAAGCAAACAGCTTTATTTAAAAACAAATCTTTGCAAATTTACAGAAAATTATGCAATTTTCCAAGGAAAACATACCCACAATTTACAAGAAATAAGTTACCAAATGTCTGGGAAAAAACAATCCCAAATTAACTGGAAAAAGTTTGAGTTTTAAGGGGGAAATGTTACAAATTCATGTTTTAAAAAAAGCCACAGTTTTATTAGTGAAAGGTCATAAAAATGTAATAAATTCATGAGAATAGCTGAAAAGTGATATCAGAAATATTCAAAATTTAGGGAAAAAGCTACAATTTCATGAAGAAGAAAAATCCACAAATTTGCAAGAATAAAGTCAAAAGATTTGCTGAGAAAAAGACAAATTTATCAAAAAAAAAAAAAAAAAGCTCCAGTTTTGTTAAAAAATGGCGTCTCTTTGTGTACAGGTTGCCGACCCCCATCTTAGCCAGAGAAAAGAATCTCACAAATTTATGAGAAAAAAGTTGTGAATTTGTAGGTGTGGTGACGATTCACCGATTAAAGTGGCCACGACTGACATTAAACAAGCCATCGCCATCAAATGTACATGCACAGGCATGGCAGCGCTTTATGTTAAAAATTCATTTATTGCTCAAATTGACATTATGAACAAAAGAAAAAAAGGTTTTCCATCTGTCATGGCACCGAAAATGCCTGTCAGAGAAAACAGCTGCAGCCTTTGGCACCCATAATGTTAATGTGGCTTTTATAATAAGAAAAAAAAGGGAGGGGCAGTTGTCCAATGGGAAAAGTTTAAAATCAAAATGAAAAACATACAAATTTACATGAAAATTTTCAGAAATCTCAATTTCTGAGAAAGTATTTGTAAATTTATGAGGAAAAAAATCACCATTATATATGAAAACTCAAACTGATGAGAAAACATTACAAACTACTGAGAAAATTATTTGTAAAATGATCGTAAAATAGTCACAGATGTAGCAGAACAATTTCAAAGTGATAACAGTCATTTTGGCAGCATGGCGTCATAGCTAGCTAGCTAGCACTTAATCGGCAGCCCCACTTTTGTTGTTCTCTTCTCTACCTTCTTTTTTGGCATTTTAGGTGAGGTGAAGAGTCAGAATCTTGCATTAAGCTGCTCGGCTTTAATAGAAACTGAACTCTGTGAGGTTTTAATCTAAAATTTAACCATCGCTAACCGGGCGAAGCATTACGATATGTGATGGCTTTTCTCTGGTCCTCTGAAGGAATTTGTCAAAGGAAAAACTGTACAGGAGACTTTTCTTATAAAAAAATATAGATTTATTTATATGATAGAAGCCAGCCAGGTCGGATACATGGACATCAGAAGACCACAAACAATAACCTTACAGACGTTCTATGGGAATGGTGGCCATTTCTGCCGAACTCCAGTCTCACAGTCTCTCACATCTGGAAACTGTTTTCCCCTCTGTGATTCATAAGTTGGACTGGCACCAGACTAGGTGTCAGACAGTCTAGATAATCACATGATATAACGGCGTTTCAGGTCATAGTGACCCAACAGTATTATATCATTCTCAGGCTATTAGGGTTATCCTCAAATATCCATGATATATATATATATATATCCACTTCAGAATTCCACGTCACATGAACCCAGAATGAAACAACACAGTTTCCAGGTTGTGAAGACTCTCTCAGCACTTCACAGCACAGCAGTACAATTCTTATGTATCGTAAGAAGCAAATCCCAGTTACTGTAACCAACAATTATCAGATAACCTGTAAAGCAGAGCCATGCTTACTCTTTCAGTGCCTGCTGTCCAATCAAGTTACTTAAATTGGAAGTAAGGGTAGTGTCTCACAGAGCGCCAGATTTCCTGACAAACAAGCTAGTGTCTCATGGAGCAGCGGAACATGGCTGTTGTGGGTTTCTTCAGGCTTTGTTGAAGGTTGCAAAACAGTTCGCCGACAGTTTTTAAGATTGCAAATGTTGACAACAAATTTTGCAAACATTTACAGACGTTTGTGGAAAATTACGACAAGAAAAACTGTTTGGCAACCCAAAAATCGCTAGCATCCGTCAGCATTCGCCACTCCATGAGATACTGTATGGGCTTAACTGGTGTATAATTCCAACTGAAGCAAAAAAAAATGCACAAACACTCTTGGTTTCTTCGGTGAATCTGGACCTCAGACTGTGGTTTGCACTGAGCACAAACACATTGAAACTTCCTGTTGGTATCTGGTATTTTCCTTTTTGTTGTTGTAGTTTTTGTCCACCTGAAACATGAAAGCCATCACAGCAGCAGAACAACCGACTGAATGTCACACTGTTTTAAATGTACACGGTGAAAAAGGGACGCTCGTGGAAAAACAAAAAAAAGCCTTTGAAATATTCACTCAACATGCATGAGAACAACCTGTACAATCAGACAGAGCTGTTTCTGGCTCTAAAGCAGAGCACCCAGGTCCACACCCCACAAGTCGATCCTGCATTGGGCCCCCACACAGCTACAAATGGCAATAGAAATACAAGCAGTTCCACTCTTAGTTTTGGAGGCCATGTGGTGCTACTGCGGGGGTTGGATGGGAGGTGTTTCAAAAAACGGACTCCAAGACTGGAAATCTCTGCTCCGTCCTGCCTTCTTTACCCCATCGTTTAAAAACCAAAAGCTGCTTCGCCATCTCTGAAGTGAAACGACAAGACACTCACCTGTCCGTGTGGAGGAAATGCACAGAAGAGAAAAATGTTTTTTAATCGTTCATTCTTAACACTGTTGTCACTGTGTGTCAACGCAATACAACCATCCAGCCAGCGTGTCCAGCTGGGCCCCACCACAGGTCCATGTGGGTTGGCCCGGGGCTCCCATGTTGGCCTCATCCGTGTTTGCCCACATGGACTTTATCTGTTTACCTATTTTCAACTGATTTTCTTATAAATTTGCTATTTTCTTGTAAATTTGTCACTTTTTCCCTGAATTTAATAGACTTTGCTTGAAAATTTGAAAATTTCTCATAAATTTGCAGCTTTTTTTTAGTAAATTTGTAATTTTTTTCTCATAAATTTGCTACAATTTTTTGTAAATTTGTCATTTTTCATATAAATTTGACTTTTTTCTCATAATTTGCAACTTTTTCTAGCAAATTTGTGACTTTTTTCTCATAAATTTGCAACTTTTTTCTACTAAATTTGTGACCTTTTTCTCATAAATTTGTGATTTTTTTCTCATAAATTTGCAACTTTTTTCTAGTAAATTTGTGACTTTTTTCTCATAAATTTGTGATTTTTTTTCTCATAAATTTGCAACTTTTTTCTACTAAATTTGTGACTTTTTTCCTCATAAATTTGTGATTTTTTTCTCATAAATTTGCAACTTTTTTCTCATAAATTTGTGACTTTTTTCTAGTGAATTTGCAACTTTTTTCTTGTAAATTTGTAATTTCTTTCTCATAAATTTGCAACTTTTTTCTCGTAAATTTGTGACTTTTTTCATAAATTAGCAACTTTTTTCTTGTAAATTTGTGACTTTTTTCTCAAATTTCCAATTTTTTCTAGGAAATTTGTGACTTTTTTCTCATAAATTTGCAACTTTTTTCTCATAAATTTCCAACTTTTTTCTCGTAAATTTGTGACTTTTTTCATAAATTAGCAACTTTTTTCTAGTAAGTTTGTGATTTTTTTCTCATAAATTTGCAACTTTTTTCTAGTAAATTAGTGACTTTTTTTCTCATTAATTTGCAACTTTTTTTTTTATAAATTTTCACTTTTTTTCTCATAGATTTGTGACTTTTTTCCTGCTAATTCTGCCTCGGGCACCAATGTTACTGAAACCTGCTCACCCATGTGGAGCCTAGATGGGTCACCTGTGCCACAGCTGAAGTCCATGTGGGCAAACACAGATGGGGCCAACATGGAACTTAGCGACAAACCCACATAGGACCCATAAGACAGCCCAGTTGGACCCTTTGATGGGGCCCACGTGAACATGCTGGCTGGCCAGTCATGTGACCAGGCAGTGAAGTGATGCCGCATCTACAGTATGTGGATAATAATCACGGTTATAATTTTAATTTGATTTTTGGTCCTCATTGGGTTTTGCTGTTTTTTTTCTGGGCATCCTCTCACTGCTTAAACCACCATCGCCCCGTTTACACTGACAGTTCGCAAACTGGTTTCACTGGATGTTTCAGAGTCATATCAGTCCCAAAGAAACCTCATATCTTTTTAAGAAAAATAAAAAGTTGCCTTTTTTCATAGAAACAGATGGAAGAATTGTTCCTGACACCTCATGTATTGTATTATTTGTTTTGTAGATGAGATTATAACAGGAAAATTCTCTCATTGTTGATTTTAGGACAAAAAGAACAAAGTTGCAATAAGAGGTTTCTTGATTCAGGCTGTTCTGCGTTTTTGTTGCTGAATATAAAGAAAAACCTTGTAACCCAATTTATTTTTACAGAAGAAAGGTCAAAAATTGTTGAAATAAAAAGCGATAAAGTTATATAACAGGGTAAATCAACTATTCAGATTTTACAAATTGAAGGTTTTCGACTGAGGCTGTTGTGTGCTTAATACCGGGATCTGCAACCTTCAGTTATGATGAGAATAAAGTCACAAATTTACATGAAAAAAATCTGCAAACTTACAATACATAATAGCCAGAAATAAAGCAGAACAAAGTCACAAAGTAATGAGAAACACAAAAGAAATTTACAAAAAACTCAGGGGAATAAGTATATAAAAGGAAAGAAAATTTTGGGAAAAAAGTGCACATTTACAAAGACAGAAACTGTAAGTTTTTAAGTATAAGAATAATTTAAATTTATGGGAGGAAAATAGAAAATTAAGAGGAAAAACAGAAATTTACAAGAGGAAAAAATAGCATTTTTGAAGATTTTTTTAATTAGAAATAGTCACAGATATTTGAGAAAAGACTAGAAGGTTTAAGAAATAAAATTTCTATTATAACTTTTACCTTCATTTTAATTCTCATAAATGTTATGGTCCTTTGTTTTTTAAAAGGCCATAAATTGCTAAAAATGTCTTGTTCGATAACAGAAGATTGCAAATCCCTGATCCAAAACGTTGCAAGGTTTTTTTTTGTTGTTGTTGTTTGCTTTCATGATTTATTTTTTTTTCTTAATTTTATTTGTCATACTGCATCATTTGGACAAAAAAAGGTCGTCACCGGTGAAACTTTGGTGTAAAGGAGGCGAAAGCCGTGCCTCAGTGACCCCACCCTGGTGTTTTAGAGACAATATTAAGAATTAACATTATAATATGGATCTATATAAATATATATATATATATATATATATATATATATATATATATATATAAACTTTTTAGTACTTTCAGTTGAAATACTTTTTAGTATTTTGCAAATACATGTCTCTGTATATAAAACAAAAGCCTCCTGTAATAAATGAGAAAAAAATTTAATACTGAATATGTGGTGATGGTTTTATTTCCTGTTTTACTCTGTGTGTGTGCACGCGTGCACGCGCGCATGAGTATGTGTGAGGGTGGGTATTTATGTGTTTCATACATTTATAGTTTAGATCAGGGATGGGCAACTGGCGGGTCGCCCCCTCATCCACTGCAGTCCGTCAGTCCATTTCCAAAAATCAGTTATTTATATCAAGTTTGGAACCGCATTCTTAAATGCAATTATAGAGTCTGCCAGCAGAAGGTGCTCTAATTGAAACTGAGGTGTTGCTCTGTGCGAGTGGTGGAGCGAGAGAATGAGAGTGAGGGAGCCCCAGAGAGAGCAGTGCACCGGAGCACGTGTTTATAAGGTACTGTATGTTTTGCATGCTAAGATCAACTTAATAGGCTGTAAACAGCAGTAAATGTATAATGTAGGCTGCTTTTAAACAAGAATATATGCTACAAGTTCTCAGGTACCATTTATTCTTGTTTGGCAGGTGAAGCCTCATGGAGCTCGGAAGCCTTGTGTGTCCTTGTGCTGAAAAAGATTCAAAGCTTTGACGTTTCTTTCTAAAGAGTGCAACTGAGGCACTGAGCGTTTCAATTCCAGGTCAGCAGTAAAAGTTCAGAGACTGTGGTCATTGTAATCTGCTGATATTTTTGTTCATTTATACCAGTGGCTCTTATTTTTTTATTCCCCATTTTGGGGACCCAGACGATTACCAAGCCCACCTACACACATCCATTTCTCTGCCCCTCCACACCCACAATGAATCCAAGAGCAAGCTAAGCCTCGTCATATTTCCTTTTCTTCTTGGCTTTTTGTTAATTATCATCTAGAATTTCTCTTTGTTCCCCATTTTGATGAAGAGTTTTAAAAATTAGGTCAGGATATAATTTTATCCATCCATCCATCCATCTTCTACTGTTTAATTCTTTTTGGGTCATGTGTGTGTGTGTGTGTGGGGGGGGGGGTCCTGGAGCCTATCCCAGCATCTTTGGGCGAGAGGCAGGGTCCACCCTGGACAGATCGCCAGTCCATCGCAGGGCAGATATAGGTTTATCAGTAATTTTAATTCTAATATGATAAAACACTGAGTAGCTTTTATTTTCATTTGCATTTTCAGTTTTAATTGTAAAAGTTTTAACTTTGCAGGAAATAATTTTTGCTTGCTTGCGGTTGTCCATCGAGTCCGATGATGACGTCCACTTCTATCGGTGAGTCCTTTGATGGCTGTGTAGTCCTATCCTGGACCCACATGTCCTGTTGCAGGTAGGGCATGTAAAAGTTGTAGTAGTGGCAGCAGGGGCTGCAGGTACATTCCTCCGAAGTCTTCTCTCCTGTGTCCTGGCTGTTCTGTCCTCCTCCATCATACGGGTCCCCACAAGGCACTGCTGTCGCCAGGTGTTCCGGTCAGCAGCAGCCTCCTCCAGAGCCTCAGGTCTGATCCTGCACTTCTTTAAGGCCATCTTTAGCTGGTCCCTGTAGTGCTTCTTCTGCCCTCCAGCAGAGCGTCGACCATGGTGTAGCTGGCCATATAACACCCTGCGAGGCAGCCGGTTTGGGGGCATCCTCACCACATGTCCCAGCCAGCATAGCTGGTGCTGGGTGAACGTTGCCTCAATACTCCTACAGCTGGTCTTAAAGAGTATCTCAGAATGAGGCACATGGTCACGCCAGGTGATTCCCAGGATGCGCTGAAGGCAGCGTATATGGAACCGCTCTAAATCCCTAATGTGGCGGCTGTAAGTCACCCAGGATTCACAGCTGTAGAGGAGAATAGTGACACAGACTGCCTGGTAAACAAAGATCTTCGTTTGGAGATGGAGGTTCTTGTTCTGGAAGACCCGACGCCGGAGTCTCCCAAAAGAAGCTGATGCCTGCCTGAACCTGTTCTGGACCTCATTGTCAGTGGTATTGTCTACAGAGAGGATGCTCCCCAGGTACTTGAAAGATGGAACAACAGACAGCTGTTCACCAGCAACAGTGAAGATAGGTGGAGTAGATGGAATATTGGTGCTCCATTGGCAGACGACCTCTGTTTTGATGGTGTTCACCGTCAGTCCCATCCTGCTGTATGCTCTCACCGCAGCAGTAAGAACAGACTGGAGATCTTGTGGGCTATGAGATACCAGAACACAGTCATCTGCATACTGTAACTCAGTGACTCTCACCCTTTGCAGTTTGGTGGTTGCCTGAAGCCTCCTTATATTAAAAAGGTTGCCATCTAGACGGAAGTCCACTGTTACACCGCTGCTGTCCTCAATCTCCTTGTGGAGAAGATGGGTGACACAGAGCAGGAAAATGTTAAAAAGTACTGGTGCTAATACACACCCCTGCCTAACCCCTGTACAAACGGGGAAGGAAGGAGATTCCTGTCCTCCTATAGTCACCCGAGCAGTCATACCATCATGAAATTGGCGGAGGATATTGACAAACTTACTGGGGCAGCCAAACTTAAGAAGAACTTCCCATAGGAGTTCTCTATGGACAGTGTCGAAAGCTTTGGAGAGCTCGACAAAGGCCATGAAAAGGTCCTGGTGTTGCTCCCGACATTTCTCCTGCAGCTGCCGAGCTGTGAAAATCATGTCCACCGAGCTCCTGCCCTTCCTGAAACCGTATTGCGATTCAGGCAGCACTGATTCTGTGATGTTGTTGATCAGCCTGTGAAGCATCACCTTCGCAGGACCTTACCAGCAACAGCAAGGAGCGAAATACCCCTGCTGTTGCCGCAGACAGCCTTGTCACCCTTGTTTTTATAAATGGTGACAATTGTGGCGTCTCTCCATTGTTGTGGGATGTTATCATCGGCCCAGACCTTGGTGATGTACTTGTGCAGGGTTTTTGTACACAAGTAGCCTCCTTGTTTCAACAGCTCGGCAGGGATGTTGTCATTACCAGGGGACTTGTTGTTTTTGAGACAGCGGGTAGCTGATTGAACCTCCAGGAAGTTTGGGGGCTGATCCAGGTCTTGCATCGGAGGAAGTGTAGGCAAGTCGTTGAGAACAGTGGGGTCTGCATCTGAGTCCTGGTTAAGCAGGGTACTAAAGTGTTCAGCCCATCTCAGCAAGATGTTAGGCTGATCCTTTAGGATTCTCAGCCCATCTGCTGTTTTCAGGGGAGTGATGCAGCGATTTGTTGGGCCGTAAATCTTCTTGACAGCATTATAAAAATTATGCATGTCATTTTTATCGGCAAAGGCCTGGATTTCATGTGCCTTTTTTGTCCACCACTCGTTCTGCATTGTCCGAGTAGCCCTTTGTACATCCCGCCGAGCTCTCTGCCACTGATGCCTGATGATAATGGATGAGGGGTTCCTTAAGGTTGCCTGATGTGATCTGTGCTTGTCCTCCAACAAGTCGTGGATGGTGTCCGAGTTGTCATCAAACCAGTCTTGGTGGTTCTTTCTCTTATAGCCAATCGTTTCGGCTGCTGCCTCACAAAGAGCTGAGCTGATAAAGTCCCACTTCTGGTCCATGGTCTTCTCAGGCAGACTCAGGAAATGCTCCACCCCCCCAGTTTCTCAACCAGGGAGCGCCGAAAGTCATTTCTTACATCCAGATTTGCCAGACGGGAGCAATCAAGTTTCCTCCTTTTGGGCCCTTGTAGTCGCAAGGCGGGGCGCACTTGCATGTGGACCTTGGCCACGATCAGCCGGTGATCTGTCCAGCATTCTGCACCTCTCATGGCATGGGTGATGTGGACATCTCTGATGTCACTGCTCCTCACAATGACGTAATCAATCAGGTGCCAGTGTTTAGAGCGAGGGTGCATCCATGATGTTTTGTATTTGGCCTTTTGCTGGAAGATGGTGTTGGTTATAGTCAGGTTATGCTCAGAGCAGTGAGTGAGCAATCTCACTCCATTTGCGTTAGCCTGGCCAACTCCGTGTCTGCCAAGCACTCCACTACATATCTGATTGTTCTGACCCACTCTGGCATTAAAATCTCCAAGTAAGAAGATCTTGTCATTCTTGGGGATCCGGCGAAGAGTTTCGTCCAGTAACTGGTAGAAGGAATCCTTGGCTTCGCTCTCCAATGGCAGGGTCGGTGCACAGACACTAAGAAGTGTAGCAAAGCGATTCTTAACCAGGGGGATACGGAGTGTCATCAGTCTCTCACTAATGCCAACAGGTGTTTCACTGAGTCTTGGTAGAAGGGTGTTTTTGATGGCCAGTCCTACACCATGCAGATGTTGTTCTCCTGAGGGGTAACCCCTCCAGAAGAATGTGTAGCCCATCCCTTCCTCTGTTAAAGAGCCCTCATCTAGGAGCCTGGTCTCGCTCAGTGCAGCAATATCAATGTTGTAGCGACTCAGTTCAGCAGCAACCAGAGCTGTTCTCCTATGGGGTCTATCAGAACCTCGATCCAGGAGTGTCCTTACATTCCATGTTGCCAGTTTTAGGTTGCATGTTCTCTTATTATTTCGACCGCAGAGGTGGAATGACCCAACAGGCGCGGTAACCTGTTAAGGCGAAAGATGGGTGGGCAATTTTTAGGCCACTTTTTCTAGGCCCCTCCCCAGTTGGGGTGAGCAGTGCTGTCCTAAATAGGGCTGCTCAATCACACAGGGGTCTGCCGAAAACAGCTGCCACCCCAGCTGTTAGCGGCCATAATAGCCCTGTGCTGCGGACGTGCAGGGTTATAGCTAGGAGCTCCCAGTAACATTCATACCTGCTCCCGTCGCCACACACCCTATCGCCGCCAGACTTCAACCAGATGTCCAGGAAGGTAAGGCCCACCATGGTCAGAGGTGGACACCTGCGCATTGAATTATTTAGAGTGCCGTTGGGGGTGCACTCTTCCCAATAGCACTGTCTTCACGATGATGAGGTAAATCTGGTGGCGTGGGTAAGCCCATGACGTCCAGTCCCTCAACATGGCTGCAGGAGGCTGCCGGGTTCTTGGTCTTTTAAGTCCCGCCTTTTGCGCACCACCAGCACATTGCTTTTCTGTCAGGGGTTGCTCCCTTAGCCTTCACCTTAATAGATTACCCACAAGGCAGTGGGGCTATTTACCCATAGTTGGGGCAGGGGCGTCAGGGTGTGTCCACACAGGGTGGGCCTATATGCCGCGTCTCTGGGGCCCCCTGCTGCTCCGAGATCCTCTCCAGATTAGCCTGGGACCGCAGGGTACCCAGTTACCATGTGTGGCCATGAGGAGGCACTGCAGTGGTCTTGGTGGTGGAGAGGCTATGTACCAGCAGGAGGAGACTTACACTCGGCTCCTCTTTTCACCCCCGATGGGGGCTAGCTGGTGGCGGTAGCTGTAAGCAGAGCAGCAAGCAGAAAGCAACATGCAACATATGCCATGTAACATGCACTATCTACAAACATCTCTACGTTACTATACTACTGCACTAGGCGCTTCACACGCACCCTGTGTAAATGGGATACACACACACACGCAGGAAATAATTACAGCACACACACACACACACACAGAAGGTTTACATGTAAATCTGGCCCTCAGGAAGTGAGGAAAAAACTTTGTGGCCATCACTACCACCAGAGTTGCTCATCCCTGATCTAGATAGATGGTAGGTTATTATTAAAAAAAAAAATAATAATATTTTTTTCCCAATTTTGCCAGTAAATGAAAATCTTTTTTTCCACATCATCTATTGTAGGTAAACTTCAGCCAAAATAACTGGAAAAAGTTAATTGTGTATTTTTCCTTATTGGACCCTCTATAAATATTGTCATGCATTCAGTTTCTGAAGGCCTGACATGTGGACAGATCCATAGACGGTACATTTGATATTTCTTGAAATAAAGTGAATGTTTGCATTCATATGTTTATATCTATAATTAAATTCAACAAAAACTGAAAATCTTGAGGAGAAACCAATGTAAGTTCAGATTGTTCAAAGTAGATTTAAAGTATCAGCGTGCAGTTATATTAGCAAAATGGTGATTGTCTTTTTGAGCTCATTGTGGTGAAGCTGAAAGGAGCTAATGCTATGATGTAGCATCTGACGTCTGTCTGTCTGGCCATCCACATGTCATGGGAATCGCTATGACTCCTAGGCCAGGGGTCAGCAACCTGTACGACACCAAGAGCCACTGGGAGGGATTTCTGAATAAAAAAATCTGCATGGAGCCACAGAAGTATCTGAGACTAAAAACTGCAGTAAAACAGCAGGATTAGCGATACAAAACTGGCCTGGCAATATCACCATTGAGATTTGTTTCTCATAAATTTGAAGCTTTTTAATAAAAATAATAAATTTGCAACATTTTACTTGTAAATTTGCAACTTTTCCTCACAAATTTGCAACTTTTTTCACATAAATTTGCAACTTTTTTCTCAAAAATTTGCAACTTTTTTCTTGTAAATTTGTAACTTTTTCACGTTTGCAACTTTTTTCTCACAAATTTGAAACTTTTTTCACATAAATTTGCAACTTTTTTCACATAAACTTGCAGCTTTTTTCACATAAATTTGCAACTTTTTTCTCAAAATTTTGCAACTTTTTTCACAGAAATTTGCAACTGTTTTCTCAAAAATTTGCAACTTTTTCACAAAAATTTGCAACTTTTTTCTTGTAAATTTCCAAATTTTTCTCACAAATTTGCAACTTTTTCTCATAAATCTGACTTTTTTGTCATAAATTTGTCAATTTTCTGTTGTAAATTAACAACTTTTTTCTTGTAAATTTGCAACTTTTTCTCAAAAATATGCAACTTTTTTATTGCTTCTTTTCTTGGAAATTTATGATTTTTTTTTTTCTCAAGGCCTCAGGGAGCCACTGTCTATGGGCAAAAGACCCACATGTGGCCCCAGAGATACAGATTGCAGACCTCTGTCCGAGGCAATTGCCCCGAGAGTCACCAAACTCACTCACAATGATAATCAGGCGAGTCTGCATCTCAGCTGGACTCAGAGGTCAGGAGATCTGAGCACTCTCAGGTTGTTTTAGGCTATAACCATCACTGATGGTCTGTTTTGTTCTACCCATAGTAGAATGTGTAATTAGCTTGGTTAAAACTTTTATTTTTATCATTTTATTTTACTTTTCTTTATTGTTTTATAGTGTAATGGAAGTCCATGTGTATAGTGTATGTTTGTGTGTGTATATGTTGTGCTTTTGCTGCGGGCCAGTTTCTCTTTGGGGACAATCAACTTATCTATTTATCTGTAATTCAGAAAATTGCATTCATTTGCACATGATCATAACTTCTGACGATCTGTTCATAAATTTGCAATTTTTCTTCTCTTGTTTTGCTTTATAAATTAGCATAATAATGAATTTGTGTCTCGTTGCTGTATTTTATTGCGCATAATTTGACTTTTTTCTCATAAATTTTTTAAATGATCTTTTGCTGGCACTTTTTTTTAAAAAAACTTTCTATTAGATAGACAGAGAGAGAGAGAGAGAGATGTACTTTATTGATCCCAAACTGGGAAATTACAGTGTAACAGCAGCATGACAGTAGACAACCAAATGACAGAAACACACACATGACAGACAAAGGGATTACCCATGGAAAGTAAAACTAACACGACTATAAAAACCTATAAGATAAGATAAGATAAGCCTTTATTAGTCCCACAATGGGGAAATTCCAGGATTGCAACAGCACAGGGATAGCAACACTCAGAGCAATAATTTAGAAGATAAGAAAATAAGAGCAGTGAATATACATACACTACCGTTCAAAAGTTTGGGGTCACCCAGACAATTATTTTGTGTTTTCCATGAAAAGTCACACTTATTTACCACCATGAGTTGTAAAATGAATAGAAAATATAGTCAAGACATTGACAAGGTTAGAAATAATGATTTGTATTTGAAATAATATTTTTTTCCTTCAAACTTTGCTTTCGTCAAAGAATCCTCCATTTGCAGCAATTACAGCATTGCAGACCTAACATGGTTGCACAAGGGTTTTCTAATCATCCATTAGCCTTCTGACGCAATGAGCAAACACATTGTACCATTAGAACACTGGAGTGATAGTTGCTGGAAATGGGCCTCTATACACCTACAGTGGGGCAAAAAAGTATTTAGTCAGCCACCAATTGTGCAAGTTCTCCCACTTAAAAGATGAGAGAGGTCTCCAAATTTCATCATAGGTATACCTCAATTATGAGAGACAAAATGAGAAAAAAAAAATCCAGAAAATCACATTGAAGGATTTTTAATGAATTAATTGGTAAATTCCTCGGTAAAATAAGTATTTGGTCACCTAAAAACAAGCAAGATTTCTGGCTCTCACAGACCTGTAACTTCTTCTTTAAGAGGCTCCTCTGTCCTCCACTCGTTACCTGTATTAATGGCACCTGTTTGAACTTGTTATCAGTATAAAAGACACCTGTCCACAACCTCAAACGGTCAGACTCCAAACTCCACTATGGCCAAGACCAAAGAGCTGTCAAAGGACACCAGAAACAAAGTTGTAGACCTGCACCAGGCTGGAAAGACTGAATCTGCAATAGGTAAGCAGCTTGGTGTGAAGAAATCAACTGTGGGAGCAATTATTAGAATATGGAAGACATACAAGACCACTGATAATCTCCCTCCATCTGGGGATCCACACAAGATCTCATCCCGTGGGATCAAAATGATCACGAGAACGGTGAGCAAAAATCCCAGAACCACACAGGGGGACCTAGTGAATGACCTGCAGAGAGCTGGGACCAAAGTAACAAAGGCTACATCAGTAACACACTACGCCGCCAGGGACTCAAATCCTGCAGCGCCAGATGTGTCCCCCTGCTTAAGCCAGTACATGTCCAGGCCCGTCTGAAGTTTGCTAGACAGCATTTGGATGATCCAGAAGAGGACTGGGAGAATGTCATATGGTCAGATGAAACCAAAATAGAACTTTCTGGTAAAAACTCAACTTGCCATGTTTGGAGGAGAAAGAACATCATACCTACTGTGAAGCATGGGGGGTGGAAACATCATGCTTTGGGGTTGTTTTTCTGCAAAGGGACCAGGACGACTGATCCGTGTAAAGGAAAGAATGAATGGGGCCATGTATCATGAGATTTTGAGTGAAAACCTCCTTCCATCAGCAAGGGCATTGAAGATGAAACGTGGCTGGATCTTTCAGCATGACAATGATCCCAAACACACCGCCTGGGCAACGAAGGAGTGGCTTTGTAAGAAGCATTTCAAGGTCCTGGAGTGGCCTAGCCAGTCTCCAGATCTCAACCCCATAGAAAATCTTTGGAGGGAGTTGAAAGTCCGTGTTGCCCAGTGACAGCCCCAAAACATCACTGCTCTAGAGGAGATCTGCATGGAGGAATGGGCCAAAATACCAACAACAGTGTGTGAAAACCTTGTGAAGACTTACAGAAAACGTTTGACCTCTGTCATTGCCAGCGAAGGGAATATATCAAAGTATTGAGATAAGCTTTTATTATTGACCAAATACTTATTTTACCGAGGAATTTACCAATTAATTCATTAAAAATCATTCAGTGTGATTTTCTGGATTTTTCTCATTTTGTCTCTCGTAGTTGAGGTATGCCTATGATGAAAATTTGAGACCTCTCTCATCTTTTAAGTGGGAGAACTTGCACAATTGGTGGCTGACTAAATACTTTTTTGCCCCACTGTATGTAGATATTGCACCAAAAAACAGACATTTGCAGCTAGAATAGTCATTTACCACATTAGCAATGTATGGAGTGTATTTCTGATTAGTTTAAAGTTATCTTCATTGAAAAAAGTGCTTTTCTTTCAAAAATAAGGAAATTTCTAAGTGACCCCAAACTTTTGAACGGTAGTGTATGTACACATAAATATATATACACAGTGCGGAGCATTGTAGCAAGATGGAATAAACAGCATAACCGTCTACTTAGTTATCCTACATAGTATGAATATGTACCCATACATATTGTCACCCTCCGTAGCGACTGATATTGTCCTAGTTGTATATACTGGAGGGGACCATTGTGTAAGTCTGTTGCGTCATTTTGCATTCAATACTACTAGGTCGTCACGTTTTTTTGCTATCTCTGCAAGCAGCCCTGTTTAGGTTATACAGTCTGACAGCCGTAGGTAGGAAGGACCTGCGAAACCTCTCGGTTGCACACCTAGGATGATGTAGTCTACTGCTAAATGAGCTCCTCAGTGCATTCAGTGTGTCCTGCATAGGGTGGGACTCGGACTCCAGCAGAGATGACAGTTTAGCCACCATCCTTCTCTCTCCTATGTCCTCCACTGGCTCAAGGCGCTGCCCCAGGACAGAGCTAGCTTTCTTGATCAGTGTGTTCAGTCTCTTCCTATCGCTGCTGTGATGCCACTGCCCCAGCAGACCACTCCAAAAGTGATGGCTGATCCCACCACTGTGTCGTAGAAGGTCTTCAACAGCGCCCCTTGTACACCAAAAGACCTGAGCCTCCTCAGTAGGAACAGCCTGCGCTGTCCCTTCTTGTAGAGTGTGTCGGTATTGTGTGACCGGTCGGTATTGTGTGACTATATACATCATAGCTGGATATATGGTGACCCGTATAAACACATGAATCATCCCGTTGCACAAAGAAGGACTATCAGGAGCAGAGTGAAATGTGATGTACCAGTTAGACTGTAAGGTGCAGTGTGGCAGCATAGCTATGACTAGAATACAACATCATAGTGAGTTACTGTACAGTGAAACTACATGTGGCAGGAAAGATTTCCTGTACCTGGCCGTTCGACAACGAAGCTATAGTAGTCTACTGGAGAAAGTGCTTCACTGTCTGTCCAGTGTGTGGTGGAGGGGGTGATCAGGAATGTCCATGATGGATCACAGTTTATTTAGTGTTCTCCTCGCCATCACTGTCTCAAAGGTCTCTGGTCTGAGACCAATTACAGAGCCAGCCCTCTTGACAATCTTGTCAAGTCTGTTGGTGTTGCTGGCTCTGATACTGCTACCCCAACAGACAGCAGCAAAGAAGATGGTGCTGGAGACAGCGGTCTGGTAGAAAAGCTCCAGCATCCTGCTGCACACGTTGAAGGATCTCAGCTCCCTCAAGAAGTAGAGTCTGCTCATCCCCTTCTTGTGCGCAGCATCGGTGTTGGATCTCCAGTCCAATCCGCTGCTGATCCTGACACCCAGATATTTGTAGTCCTCAACCACTCCCACATCCTCTCCCCTAATCTGCAATGGCTAAAAAGGCGTCCTCTTCTTCCTGAACTCAATCACCATCTCTCTGGTCTTGCTGATGTTCAGCCTCAGGGGATTCTGCTCTGTCCACTCCACAAATCTGTCTACCAGTGCCCTGTACTCCCCCTCCTCTCCCCCTCTTATACACCCCACAACAGCTGAGTCATCAGAGAATTTCTGCAGGTGGCATGACTCGGTGTTGTACTGAAAGTCAGTGGTGTATAAGGTGAAGAAAAAAGGAGAGAGCACAATCCCCTGTGGAGCTCCCATATCACTAGCCACCACATCAGACAAGACATTGCCCAGCCGGACAAACTGTGGCCTGCCTGTCAGGTAGTCAGTATTGCAGGAGATCACAGAGCTGTTGACCCCCATCATCTGCAGCTTCTCACCCAGCAGCAGTGGCTGGATGGTGTTAAAGGCACTGGAGAAATCAAAAAATGTGATCCTCACAGTGTCTTCTCCATCATCCAGGTGCAGATGGGCTCGTTGCAGCAGGTAGATGACAGCATCTTCAACTCCTAAATGGGGTTGATATGCAAACTGCAGAGTGTCCAGCCACGTCTTCACCTGCGGCCTCAGGTAGGCTAAGACCAGTCTCTCCAGGACCTTCATCACATGAGATGTGAGGGCAACTGGTCGATAATCGTTCAGGTCTGATAGAGATGACTTCTTGGGGACAGGAACCAGGCAGGACGTCTTCCACAGCACCGGTACTCTCTCCAAACTCAGGCTCAGGTTGTACAGGTGTTTCAGTACCGGAGCTAGTTGGTTGGCACAGGTCCTCAGGGTCCTGGCAAAGATGCCATCAGGGCCCGTAGCCTTCTGCTGACAGAGTCTCTCCAGCTGTTTCTTAACCTGGTCTGTAGTCACCGTGATGTGAGGGAGGGTCCTGGTGTCCCCCGAGGAGGAGGAGGTGTCATGTTTGCCCTTTTTAGGGCATGAATGAGGCACCAAATGCCAACAGTGAGTTTGTATATTTGTTAACGAAAAGTAACAAAATAACAAGCTACGAGGAGCAGAACACAAACTACGTATACATGCGACCCAGAGGGGTGAAATAATGAGAGAAATAAGGAGTCCCAATAAACACTTACATACAAAGAGTGAGGCGAAACCTAACGCTGTACAAAAGACTGGAACCGGGCGTAGGGATTCCAGTCAGAAAAGGCGAGGTCACAGCGAGGAGTGAGCCTCAACTGCCACCTTAAATAATAACACGCAGGGCTCAGGGCCAAACAGGTGAGGAGAAAACGTAATCATTTAATCACAGTCAGCTGTGACGGGGCGCGGGCCGGCTTGACAACCAGAAGTCCAGCCATGGCGCTCTCACAGTAAAAGCACCAGAGATACGAATAATAACAGAACTAGAAATACAAAGAAAAAGGGAAAATACTGAGTGACTCAAGTGCAGATCTGCTCCGTGCTCAGATCACCACAGGAGGGGGATGGGGGGGGATGGAGAGAGGTGCTGCACAAATAGGTGTGCTTTTTCTTCAGATTTTGTCTTTTGTCTTTTTTCTTCTGTTTTCTTTTTTCTTTACATTTGTTACTGTATTAATGTGTGTTTTGTGTTTAACTGTATGTCTATATGAGTGTGTTGCTCTCTGTGGTTGTGCTACTGTACGTGTATTTTCATGTCTGTGAAGTGCCTTGTTTACTGCGTTATATAATCTCATTCCCATCCTCAAACACACAAAGCTTCCTGAGTTCCTCGGCATATGTTCAGAGGAGAATTTCCCCATCTGTCTGCCTGCCAAAACTCACTCCACTCTCCCTTTATTTAATTTATTCATAATTTTCACAGTCGGGGAGGAGAGTTTTCTCATTATTAACCGAGTTTACACAGTGACACCGATGCCAGATTTTCTCACCGAGTGAAACTACATCTCTGTCTGAAACACCTCTCTTGGATTGGCTGTTCTCTTCTGTTAGTCACTGCATCGTTTCTTGACAGGCCCTGATCCAGACCTGCCTCCTGGATAGTTAAGGAACCCCTACACCACACCAACTTTCTCATACACTAACAGTTGAAAGTACACCATCTGACTTAGTTGGGCAGCTTGAACACATCGTCAGTGAAGAACGCAGGGTTGTTGGGTGTTTTGGGTCTTTGATCTTCAGACACTCTCACCTGAGCGACCCAACCGGGGCTGATCAGTCCCCGGCTTGTGTTCAAGCAGCGTGCTACACCAAGGGTCCCACTGTCATGGTTTGAGCTCCAACGGGGTACAGAGTTGGACTCATGCACAGGACGAGCGTTTGACAGAATTTATTAACATAAAACAAACAGAAAATAGCACAGCTCGCTCGAGTGAGGTGATTTTTCCGCTAATTTTGCAACAGCTCTTTTCAATAAAATTGTTTTTAAAACTTTGCCTCTCTGCATTGTGTACACCCCTCACATTTTTGTAAATATTTTATTATATCTTTTCATTGGACAACACTGAAGATATGACACTTTGATACAATGTAAAGTAGTCAGTGTACAGCTAGTATAACAGTGTAAATTTGCTGTCCCCTCAAAATAACTCAACACACAGCCATTAATGTCTAAACCGCTGGCAACAGAAGTGAGTACATCCCTAAGTGAAAATGTCCAAATTGTGCCCAATTAGCCATTTTCCCTGCCGGGTGTCATGTGACTCATTAGTGTTACAAGATCTCAGGTGTGAATGGGTACCAGGTGTGTTACATTTGGTGTTATCACTCTCACACTCTCTCATACTGGTCACTGGAAGTTCAACATGGCACCTCATGGTAAAGAACTCTCTGAGGATCTGAAAAAAAAAAGAATTGTTGCTCTACATAAAGATGGATTACTGGAACCATGTCCTGTGGTCTGATGAGACCAAGATAAACTTATTTGATTCAGATGGTGTCAAGCGTGTGTGGCGGCAACCAGGTAAGGAGTACAAAGACAAGTGTGTCTTGCCACCAGTAAAGCATGGTGGTGGGAGTGTCATGGTTTGGGGCTGCATGAGTGCTGCTGGCACTGGGAAGCTACAGTTCATAAAGGGAGCCATGAATGCTAACATGTACTGTGACATACTGAAGCAGAGCATGATCCGCAGGGCAGTATTTCAACATGATAACTACCCCAAACACACCTCCAAGACGACCACTGCCTTGCTAAAGAAACTGAGGGTAAAGGTGATGGACTGGCCAAGCATGTCTCCAGACCTAAACCCTATTGAGCATCTGTGGGGAATCCTCACACGGAAGGTAGAGGAGCGCAAGGTCTCTAACACCCACCAGTTCTGTGATGTCATCATAGAGGAGTGGAAGAGGATTCCAGTGGCAAACTGTGAAGCTCTAGTGAGCTCCATGCCCAAGAGAGTTAAGGCAGTGCTGGAAAATAATGGTGGCTACACAAAATATTGACACTTTGGGCACAATTTGGACATTTTCACTTAAGGGTGTACTCACTTTTGTTGCCAGCGGTTTAGACATTAATGGCTGTGTGTTGAGTTATTTTGAGGAGACAGTAAATTTACACTGTTATACAAGCTGTACACTGACTACATTGTATCAAAGTGTCATATCTTCAGTGTTGTCCAATGAAAAGATATAATAAAATATTTACAAAAATGTGAGGGCTGTACACAACGCAGAGAGGCAAAGTTTTAAAAACAATTTTATTGAAAAGAGCTGTTGCAAAATTAGCGGAAAAATCACCTCACTCGCCAGAGGAGCGCCCAGCCTGTAATGAGGGAGACGAGAGCAGATTAGAATGAGGAGGGAGGCAGGTATTAATGAATCATAGGGAAAAACTCTTATGAGTGAAAGCAGAGAGCCTGACGAGGAACCCAGGAAGGCAAGGATGAATTGGGACGGGAACTGCAGATGAGTATGGCTGGTGAGATGTCTGACCAGGTGGAGAAGGCGATCTGGAGTGAAGACGAAGATGAAGGAGCAGGTGAGCACACAGCGAACCCCCGGGGACACACCACAGAGATGACAGCAACCTGAGAAAGAGGAAGAGAGAGACGGATTATTCTCTGGGTTCAAAAACAATAAATACTTTACTTACTTAATTCTTTTATGGCAGTATACCCAACGAGCCAGCGCTGGAACGTTCACAGACTGGTCCTTTTAAGCAGTGGCAGCGAGGAGGCAACAGGTGCATCCAGTCACGCAGGTGTATTGATTACCTGCGGAGCCGGGGACTCTCCCACAGGATGGGAGGGGGAGTGCGCTCACCAGATCATAACAGTGCCCCCCACCCCCCACCTCCCCAAGGGACGCCTCCTGGTGGCCCACCGGGCTTGGTGGGATGTGCTCGGTGAAAGGCCTGGACCATCCCCTTGTCATGGAAGTATGACTGGGGAATCCATGACCTTTCTTCAGGTCCATAGCCCTTCCAGTGGACCAAGTATTGTAGCCCTCGGCCCTGATGGCGAACTTCCAGTATTCTCTGAATGGTGTAGGTGGTCTGACCGTTGAGGATCCGAGGGGGAGGAAGAGGCTTTGGAGGAGGACAGAGAGGACTAGCGGAGAGGGGCTTGATCTTGGATACTTGGAAGGTCGGATGGATACGGAGAGCCAGCAGAAGCTCCAGGCGGACTGTCACATCATTAATGATTTGTGAGATGGAAAATGGCCCCAGGAACCGAGGTGACAGCTTACGAGATTCCGTTTTTAGCGGCAACTGGTCCGCCGACAGCCACACCTTCTGCCCAACCGTGTATCTGTTCGCTGGAACCTGCCTGCGGTTCACGTACTGTTGGTTCCGTCCGGTGGAGCGCAGCACGGGTGGCCCTCCACAAGCGACGACAATGGAAGGCGTGGGCCTCTGCAAACAGCATGGCAACCTCCCTCTCCACCATGGGCAATGGGGGGGGGGGGGGGGTTACCCCATCAAAGCCTCGAAGGGTGTTAATCCCATAGCCGATGAAACTGCAGAGTTGTGGGCGTACTCCACCCAGGTCAGATGAGTGCTCCATGTAGATGGGTTGCAGGATGCCATACATCTGAGGGCAGCCTCCAGGGGTTGGTTGGTGTGTTCAGCCTGCCCATTGCTCTGAGAGTGGTATCCAGATGACAGACTGACCGAGGTGCCCAAGGTACGGCAAAAAGACTTCCACACTTGAGATATGAATTGTGGTCCTCAGTCAGACACATTGTCTAGGGGAATGCCGTGGAGACGGATGATGTGGTTTGTGAAAAGGCTGGCAGTCTCTGAGGCAGAGGGCAGTATGGGAAGGGGTATTAAATGAATGGCCTTAGAAAACTGGTCGACAGTGGTGAGGATGACAGTGTTACCATTAGAGGGAGGAAATCCAGTGACAAAGTCGAGGGCTACATGAGACCAGGGGCGGCTGGGAACTGGGAGGGGATGAAGCAGACCGGCGGGAGGAGAGGAGTCAGATTTATTTCTGGTGCATACTTGACATGCTTTAACATAATCCCGAACATCTGTCCACAGTGTGAGCCACCAGAACACCCGCTGAATGAGGTTGATGGTCTGGCAAAACCCTGGATGACAGGCAAAATGATTAGTGTGATCCCACCTGATAATTTTGCTGCGGAGGCTTTCCAGGACAAACAGTTGATCCTCAGGTCCTCCCTTGGGTTTGGGCTCAGTGACCTGGGCCTGTCAGCCCCTCTGCTCAGTCTCCCAGGCAAGAGCACCTAAGATACATGAGGGAGACACAGTGGGTTGGGGGAGGGAGGAAGGGGCTGAGTGGTCAGAGGTAAACTGGCGGGAGAGAGCGTCAGGTTTGATATTGCAAGAGCCCGGACTATAGGTGATGGTAAGATTAAATCTAATAAAGAATAAGGCCCAACGGGCCTGCCGAGCATTTAATCGGCAAGCTGACCGAAGATATTCTATATTTTTATAGTCAGTCCACACAACGATAGGATGAACTGCTCCCTCCAGTCAGTGCCTCCACTCTTCCAAAGCCAATTTAATGGCCAAGAGCTCTCAATCCCCTACGTTGCAGTTCGTCTGGGCTGGCATGAGCTGCTGAGAGAAATACGCGCATGGGTGCAGCTTCTGATCGGAGGTCGAATGCTGTAATAGGACAGCGCCCACCCCCGAATCAGAAACGGCCACCTCTACAATGAATTGGAGCTGAGGGTCAACCTGGGCCAAGATGGGAGTGTTGGAAAATAGGCTCTTCAGTTTAAGGAAGGCTGGTTCAGCTGCCTTGGACCAGGTGAAAGGCACCTTGACCGAGGTCAGCTGCGTAAGAGGCTGTGCTTCCCCAATGTAATTTCTAGTGAAGCAACGGTAGAAATTAGCAAATCCTAGGAAGCGTTGAAGCTCCTTACGGGACTGGGGTGTTGGCCAATCAAGCACAGCCTTCACCTTGGCCGGATCGGCCCTCAGCTCTCCCTCAGCAGCAATAAAGCCCAGGAAGGAAGTGGAGCTGGTGGAAAACTCACACTTTTCGGCCTTCACAAAGAACTGGTTTTCCAAGAGCCGCTGTAACACGGCCCTGACATGGACTGAGTGCTCCTCTGGCGTGTGTGAAAAAAATCAAAATATCGTCAAGGTAGACAAAAACGAATTGATTAACCATATTGTGCAGGACATCATTAATCATTCGGTGGAAGACAGCGGGGGGCGTTGGTGAGCCCAAAAGGCATGACAAAATATTCAAACTGCCCCAGGTGAGTTTTAAATGTCGTTTTCCATTTGTCTCCCTCGCGAATGCGGACTAAATGATATGCATTACACAAATCCAATTTAGTAAACACCCGCGCGCGCTGAAGGAGCGCGAACATAGAGTTGATCGGGGCAAAGGTTATTTATCTTTGATGGTGATGGCATTTAACTCGCGGAAATCTATGCAGGGCCACAGAAATCTTTCTTTCCGACAAAGAAAATCCCCGGCCCAAGAGGAGCCGAGGAGGGCCGAATGAGGCTGGCGTTCAAAGAGTCCTTTATATAACTTTCCATCGCCTTCCTCTCCGGTCCAGAAAGGCTGTAGAGCTGGCTGGACGGCAACCGCACACCTAGGAGGAGGTCAATAGCACAGTCATAAGAGCGGTGAGGAGTAAAAAAAAAGGGCTCTTCACTTGCTAAAGACCTCCCCAAGGTCATGGAACACTTTGAGTACGAGGCTGAGATCCGGCGGCTCTACCGGAGGAGAGGAGACGATAAGGGTCGGTGAACACTCGGCTGAGCAGAGGCAGGATGCTAAACAGAAAGGGCTCCAGGAAGAAATGGTATTTTGTGCCCAATTGATGATAGGGTTATGCTTCAGGAGCCACAGATACCCCAGAACCACCGGGGAAGACGAATTAGGGAGAATAAAGGTCTCCCGGTGGTTCCCGGACAGAAGGACGGGAATCGGCACTGTGCACTCAGTTATAGATGCCACACAACTCCCAGATAGTGCCACAACATTTAGCGAAGTCAGCAGTTTAGTTGTGGGAATGTCAATTTCCTGCATGAGCAGGAAAGAGATAAAAATTTTGCTCTGCCCCTGAATCAATTAATGCCGAAACCCCAACCCAAAGAATGCACACAACGCAGAGAGGCAAAGTTTTTAACACAATTTTATTGAAAAGAGTTGTTGCAAAATTAGCAAAAAAATCACCTCACTTGCCAGAGGAGCACCCAGCCTGTAATGAAGGAAACGAGAGCAGATTAGAACGAGGAGGAAGGCAGGTAATAATGAATCATAGGGAAAAACTCTTACTCTTGAGAGCAGAGAGCCTGACGAGGAACCCAGGAAGGCAAGGATGAATTGGGATGGGAACTGCAGATGAGTATGGCTGGTGAGATGTCTGACCGGGTAGAGAAGGCGATCTGGAGTGAATACGAAGATGAAGGAGCAGGTGAGCGAGCACACAACGAACCCCTGGGGACACACCACAGAGATGACAGCAACCTGAGAAAGAGGAAGAGAGAGACGGATTATTCTCTGGGTTCCAAAAAATAAATACTTATTTAATTCTTTTATGGCAGTATACCCAACGAGCCAGCGCTGGAGCATTCACAGACTAGTCCTTTTAAGAGCTGGCAGAGAGGAGACAACAGGTGCGTCTAGTCACGCAGGTGTATTGATTACCTGCAGACCCGGGGATCCTCCCACAGGACCGGGGGGGGGGGGGAGTGCACTCACCAGATCATAACAATATATATAAACTCAAAGCGAGGATGTGGCCTGGAGACCATGTCCTGGAGACAAGGAATATAAACTACAAATCAGGGTGAGGACATGGAGCCCAGTCCAGGCCCTGACAGTAGCCCCTTCTTAAGGGTGGCTTCCAGATGATCCACACCAATAACACTAACAACAACAAAAAAAACCTTCCAGGGTGGGTGGTGGAGGTACAAGACCAAGCGGGTCAAAACACTCCTACCCACCACAGAGTTCAAACCCAAATAACTGTCTTGTGGGGCCAACCCAAGTCCAAAGCCCCCCAAAATAAAAATAAAAAGCCCCAAAATGAGTCAGGTGGTCTGTCCAAGTCCATGGCCAACCAGACTGGAGCACAGAGTGGATCAGGTGGCCTTTCAAAGTCTCTAGGCCACCAGATCACAGAGCCCGGTGGGTCAGGGGGCCTACCTAAGTCTGTGGACCCCCGAATTGGAGAACAAGGTGGTTCGGGGGGCCTACCCTAGTCCATGGACCCCCAGACCGGAATGCAGAATAGATCAGGTGGCCTGCCACTGTCCTTAGGCCACTGAACCACAGAGAAAGGTGGAACAGTGGCAGCAGGGGCACAGAGCTGTCCAAACACAAACAACAGAGCTCTATGCTCTGCGACCGGTGACTGCAACACGCTAACCTCAAAAACCGATGGTGGAGGTGCACCGACCTCTGGAACAGCAGGAGGAGGCTCATTGGCCTCAATTGCAAATGATGGAGGCACACTGGCCTCAACAGCAAACGATGGAGGCTCACTGGCCTCAGGAACAGATGATGGAGGCTCACTGGCCTCAACAGCAAATGATGGAGGCTCACTGGCCTCTGGAACACACAGAGGAGGCTCACCGGCCTCAGGAACACATGGAGGAGGCTCACTGGCCTCTGCAGCACATGAAGGAGGCTCACCGGCCTCTGGAATAAACATTGGAGGCTCACCAGCCCCAACAGTGAACGATAGAGGCTCAATGTTCTCAACAGTGAACAGCAGTGCCACATCAGCCCCTGGAACAGGTGGACGCACAGCGGCCTCTGGAACAGCAGGTGGAGGTACAGCGGCCTCTGGAATGATAGGTGGAGGTGCACCAGCCTCTGAAATGATAGGTGGAGGCGCACTGGCCTCTGGAATGACAAGTGGGGGTGCACTGGCCTCTAGAATGGCAGTTGGATGAGGTGGAGTGTGACCCTTCCGCAGCTCCATCCTCGACATGGCCACTTCGGATGAGGGAGAAGAGCAGGAGGTCAGTGAGGTGACACCACAGTCATTAGCAGCAGAGACTGGTGGGAAGGACCCAAAAGCTGGTGGAATCTGTGCTTGGGTCCCCCCATCAGGAGCAAGGCAAGTCTTTTCTAAAATAGATGTTAAAAATAAGAGGAAAAGTACTTGTCTTAACTCCTGGTCTCCTGCTGCCGGGGTGACGACCTCAGGATAAGCTGCAGGCATGACAGCCTCTGGATGAGCTGCAGGTGGAGACACACTGGCCTTGGTGACACACGGAGGAGGCTCACTGGCCTCTGGAACATGCAGAGGAGGCTCACCAGCCTCTGGAACACACGGAGGAGGCTCACCAGCTTCTGGAACACACGGAGAAAGCTCACTGGCCTCTGGAACACATGATGGAGGCTCACCCGCCCCTGGAACACATGACGGAGGCTCACCAGCCCCTGCAGCAAATGGCAAAGGCACATCGGCCTTGGGTAAAGACGGTGAAGGCACACCGGCCTCTGGAACTGACAGCAAAGGCACACTGGCCTCAGGAACAGTTGGCGAAGGTGCACCAGCCTCAGGAACAGGCAGCAAAGGCACACTCAGGAACAGGCGGCAAAGACGCACTGGCCTCAGGAACAGTTGATGAAGGCGCGCCAGCCTCTGGCGCTGATGGCAGGGGTGCACCGGCCTCTGGAACTGATGATGTAGGCACACTGGCCTTTGGAACTCACAGTGAGGGTTCACCGGCCTTGGGAACAGTTGATGGAATGATGGTCTCAGGAGGTGAGGGTGGAGCGGGCTGCTTGGGCGAACACGGTGGTTGTACCGTGCTGACCACAGAAGCTACTAGTTGCAGCGCATTAACCTCAGGGGCTGGCCAAAGCAGGGGGGCTTTAAGCTCCATCATCTGCATCAGGCAAGGCGTTAGTCCAGCAATCTCCAGTGTGAGAGCCCTCAGCTCTGAGCCTGATGCCGAGTGGAGGGGCGCCAGTCTCAAAGCCAGGTGGCTGAGGCGTGCTGACCTTGGGAGATGATGGCTGGAGAGCACTGACCTCTGGGGTTGATAACTGAGGATGATCAGCAGCGAACCCACACCACGCAGACTGCTCGGACACATCAGATGGAGCGGACTGCTCAGATGAACCAGGTCGAGTGGCTGCTGATGTGTGCATCATGGAGAAGGCTGGAGCAGCTGAGTCATCCATTACCAGCCAGTTTCCACCCAGCAGGGGCACACACTCAGAGAACAAAGAGAGGGGAGAAGCAGGTGAGATTTGATGGATGGAGGCAGCACCAGACAAAATAGCAGAGGTAGGTGGTGAGAGTCCAGCAGCGATAGACGGCCACCACCGAGCACTCCCACCAGGAACCAGGCAAGACCCATCATTTATAGGTGTAAAAACTGAAAAGGTACTTGCCTGAGTTCCCGCTCTGCTTCCACTGATGGTCCAGATGGTTCCCACTGGGTGGTTCCGGGGATCGTCTGACTGGGAGCTGCGGGTGTTGGAGCGGAGCGTTGAGAGGAGCAGTGCCTTCTTGAATAATCCTTACACCCGGGGCCCCCGAATGCCAGATTGCCGCCGAGAAACTCTCTCCGCTCTGTCGGAGAGAGAATAGGCGGCCACGAAGCTGGCTTAAGTGAGGAGAAGATGGCGGGTAGTGGAGGGAGTGCTAGTATCTGCACCCCGGGGTGGGGGTGCACACTCGGTCTAGCAATCATCAAGATTACAACTACCCCCCAGCAATCCCTAATGTCCCCCAGGGAAGAGCAGTTCAGGGCAGCAGACATGACATCTTCCACCACGGCTACAACCTCCAGCTTGGTCACAGTCCATTTCCTCCTTCTCCTCTTACCAGGCTTGCCCGCTGAGTCCATGACTGGCTGCGTCCTATTGTCATGGTTTGAGCCCCAATGCAGCAGAGAGTCGAACTCTTGCACAGGGCGAGCATGGATGTGTGTGAGTGACATACACTACCGTTCAAAAGTTTGGGGTCACTCAGACAATTATTTTGTGTTTTCCATGAAAAGTCACACTTATTTACCACCATGAGTTGTAAAATGAATAGAAAATATAGTTCAAGACATTGACAAGGTTAGAAATAATGATTTGTATTTGAAATAATAATTTTTTCCTTCAAACTTTGCTTTCGTCAAAGAATCCTCCATTTGCAGCAATTACAGCATTGCAGACCTAACATGATTGCACAAGGGTTTTCTAATCATCCATTAGCCTTCTGACGCAATGAGCAAACACATTGTACCATTAGAACACTGGAATGATAGTTGCTAGAAATGGGCCTCTATACACCTATGTAGATATTGCACCAAAAACCAGACATTTGCAGCTAGAATAGTCATTTACCACAATAGCAATGTATAGAGTGTATTTCTGATTAGTTTAAAGTTGTCTTCATTGAAAAAAAGTGTTTTTCTTTCAAAAATAAGGAAATTTCTAAGTGACCCCAAACTTTTGAACGGTACTGTAATTTATTAACGAAAAATAACAAACAGAAAATAACACAGCTTGAGGGCTGAAACAAAAGCAAAATAACTTAGCAAACAGTCAGACAAAACTCAGAGGCTAAGACAGACTGACTGAAGCGTGTTGTCCACACCACAGCAATGGCCTAACAAGCTGCGTCCCTTAAATAAGGACAGAATGTATTAACTAAAACACAAACAGCTGTGAACAATCAAGAACCTAACAAAACACAAACCAAGGATGACGCTATGAAAAAAAACAGAAATAAACTCGATACTATCAACACAAAGGCTAGACCAGAACTGAAGATAATGACTGGAATAACAACAATATATTGATTACTGGAACTGAGGACAAAGTTGTCAGATACAACCTCCGGCAGATGAGGGAGAAATTGGACTCACAGTGCGGGCAGAACTCCAGTGTAACATAATTTATTAGAAAGAGAAAATAAATGCAGCTTGGTGGCTGTCAAACACAAAACGTCAAAGATTTACAATGGACATATGATGATGAGGAACCGGAGGGAATGCTCTGCGATGATGCCACCGAGAGAAATGAAAGCAGCGGGTATAAATAGGGACAGAAATTAACTAACATAGGACAGCTGGGTAACTAATAAGGGTCAAATGAAAACACACGTGAGTGGCTGGAGGACTGGGAGGATGACTGGAGAGACGACAAAATAACAGCTGAAATAAGGAACTAAGGATACACAAACTATTAATGAAGACAGAATTGTGCCAATAGTTCAAAAAATAACAGAAAGCATGGACAAAATGTTCAGATTATGACAAAAGCAAGTATGACTGAAACATAACCATGACACTGATAACTAGAAAAGCACTCGGAGAGTGCATACCTCTCTGAGTGCTCCTTCCATCCCTCATGGATCACCTCCAAAACGTAATGGGTTCGTGTGTAGGCCACGAGCCAGTTCTGGTGAAAATTGCAGCAAAGTTTATGCAGTAGTGTTGGAGGATTCTTGCTAACACACTGTGAGAAGATAAGAGCCTTGGTGGAGGTATGCATTCTTGGATCATCACCAAAATGTTATGGGTTCCTCTCTAGCCCAAGGACCACCTCTGGTGAAAATTTCATCCAAATCCATCCAGTAGTTTTTGTGTAATCCTGCTGCACAGAGTCAAACAAGGTCCTTGGTGGAGGTATGCACTCTCAGATCATCACCAAAATTTAATGGATTCATCCTTGGCCCAAGGGCTACCTCTGGTGAAATTTTCATCAAAATCTGTCCAGTAGTTTTTGAGTAATCCTGCTAACAGACAAACCACCTCGATTACATTACTTCCTTGGCAGAGGTAATAAATAATAAATACAGAAGATCCCAGAACATAAACTCAAAGCGAGGACGTGGCCTGGAGCCCATGTCCTGTAGACAAGGAATATAAACTATAAATCAGGGTGAGGACATGAGGTCCAGTCCATGTCCTGACGCCCCCTCTTGATCCACAGCCACCTGGAAGCTTTCTCTGCAGCTTTGCTGATGTTCTTGGTGGCTTTTCTTTCCTGCAGCCCTCTGTCACAAGCCCGGCTTGAGGCTTCAACAAAGAAGGCAAGACCACACGGAGGTGTCAATTTAAACACAAGTTTATTATTTAAAAAAACAATAAAAGGTGTCTGTAAAAATCAGTGATGTGTGAATGTTGGGTGCGTGAAACAAACAAAACAACAAACCAGTCTCTGGACAATCCAGCGACCACACACCTCTGTCAGGGCCACCATATGCCCAGCAGCAAACCCAGAACCAAAGCCCACGAGCCACAGACACACAAACGGGAGCCACCAGCACAGCTTTGACCAGGCGAGAGAACAAAGGCTTTAGGCAGAGCACAAACACAAAAGGCAACCGGCCTCCAACAGGAGCAGAACACTACTGACAGGTGCACAGAGATGGCTTTTATAGCGCACCTCTCAGCCAGGAGCGGTTCTTCGCTGCTCCACCTACAACACAAGAAGAAAACACAGAAAGGCCCCACTCTGAAAATTCAAGATTCAAAGGCTTTATTATCATGTGCACAGCTAAGAAATGCAACATTTCCTGAACAATGAAATTCTTACTCTGCCTTCTGAACGAATGCCAAGGTAATAGATGCACATCAATACTAATAAGGTAATAGCACATCTAATACTAATGAATACTAAAAACACACACTAATAACACACATTGGGCAATTATGGCAGTTAAAGCAGTTAAACTAGAGGAAACAAGAAGAATGAAAATTGAAAATTCACTGGATGACTATAATGGACAATGGTATATTAATATCAGAGATGATATGAACCTGAGGTGGCATAAGCCTATGTACAGTGTGCAAATGAGCAATGTGCAAGTGTGAGAATTTCTCTGTAATGATAATACCCAGTGGACTGTACAATGGTAATTTAGCAGCAGAGATGAGATGGACATGAGATGGGTTGAGGCTATGCACACTGTACAAGTGAGCAATGTGCAAATTTAGCAACCAGTGTGTGAGTTCCTGTTTGCAAGCTGTGTTTGCAAATAGGGAGTCTGTTTGGGAGTTTATTTGTCCAGGAGTCTGATGGCAGTGGGAAAGAAGGAGTTTTTTAGTCTGGTTGTCCTACATTTCACACTTCCGTACCCCCGGCCTGAGAGTAGAAGTGTGAACATTCTGTGCTGTGGGTGGGTGGGGTCCTGGAGGATGGCGGCAGCTCTCCTTTGGACTCTGTGGTGGTAGATGCTCTGCAGAGAGAGGAGTGGAGTCCTGATGATCTTCTCCACTGTCTTCACCATTCTCTGCAAGCGTTTGCGGTCCAGGGCAGAAGTGCTGCTGTACCACGCAGTGATTTTAGTTGGTCAGGATGGTCTTGATGATGCAGCTGTAGAAATTGTTGAGGATCCTGGGGGACATGCCAAATTTCTTCAGCCTCCTCAGAAAGTACAGCCGCTGTTGAGCTCTCTTAATCAGCTCTGTGGTGTTATGTGCCCACGTAAGGTCCTTGCTGATGTGGATACCCAGGTATTTAAAGCTGCTCACCCTCTCCACCTCAAGCTCCCGGATGAACAGCGGCCAATGGAGTCTCCTCCTCCCTTTCCTCATGTCCACTATCATCTCCTTTGTCTTGTCCGTGCTGAGGGTGAGGTTGTTATCCTCACACCATGACACTAGGCTGGCCACCTCCCTTCTGTAGGATGCTTCATCATCACCAATGATGCGTCCTATCACTGCTGTGTTGTCCACGAACTTTAGGATGATATGTCCTTGTGTGCCACATGTTTATATAGCTGCCATGACATTATGCAAATCAGATGCATAAATTTATTCCTATCTGAAACTTTGGATCGTATTCTACATCTTTCTAATTGACAGTAAGCCATTATCTCTTGTAACTTTCAAGTTATAGCCTTGGAAATCTGAACATTTTATTGACAAATTTTTTATCAATGTTGACCACTAGGGGGGGGGCCTTGAGTTGCCTTGCATTGCCCCAGGCACTACATGGCACCTAGGGCAGTTAAAGGGTTTACAAAAGGCCCTTTTCCACTAGCCCCGCTTGGCCCAACACGTTATGCCTCGGCCCGCATTTGAGCATTTTCCATTAGCCCCAGCACCAGTTAACAGGCGCTATTTTCGTGCCTGCCCGAGGTCAGGGTACAGCCGTGCTGAGTCAAGCCGAGATGTGACGTCAACAGACTGCGAGCCATTGATTGGTAAGGGCATAACGTCACAAAAGCGTCCGTCGTCTGTGTAATCTACACGACCATCATTTGCAATATTTCACGGACTAACTCGACACCGAGTAAATATGACATTAATACAGACAGCGTTTGTGGAAATCTACACCGTGGTCCAACGAAGAGGTGCGGGGTTTTCTCTGCTTGGTGGCAGATCCGCGACCCGGACCGATACAGATGCAGCCCAGCATAGAACCGGACTATGGACAAGCTGAAGAGGGACGTGAGAGAACCATCGATGGTGAGTGATTTGTAATATTGTGCATCTGTTCGCTTATTTATCCTGTTGGTGGTAAGCTCACTTTTTTTGAGCTTACCACCAATCTTACTTATATTTAATCTAAATATAAGTAAGATTATATGTAATCTTATATGTAATCTTACTTATATTTATATATATATAAATATAATCAAAAATTAGAATGTCATGAAAAAATTTTATATTTTTTTGTCACTCATTTCAGAAAGTGAAATCCATATATTATATAGATTCATTACACAGACAGTGATATATTTCAAGCGTTTATTTATTTTAATTTGGATGATTATGGCTTACAGCCCCTGAAAACCCCAAATTCAATTTGGCAAAAAATTAGAATATTACATAAAATTAAATTTAAAAAATAGTTTTTAAATATAAATCGTGTGGCGCCCCTTCCGGTTCTGGCGCCACACGAGTTGACTGCCTTTTGCAACAGCGGCTCAATTATGAGTCTTTTTATCTTCCTTCTTCTTTCTGATCCAGTGATAACTTTCTGATCCGGCACACCTTTCACTCTATATATATCACGGACACACAGATCGCCCCAAAGGTCTCCCGAGTCAGCGGACGGAGCCTCTGTTTACAGCAGGAGACGATACAGCAGGGAAGAGCTAGCTAGCACTCAACCGCCACCCGGTGCTAACGGAGAAACTCGACATACCGGGAGAACTGAAGCGAAAACGATGCGGGTGCTGGGCTGGAGTTTAGGTGGCGTGCAAGAAATATAAGACAGAATAATAAAGAGCAATGGCAAGAATCAAGCAGACCGCCCGTAAATCTACTGGAGGAAAAGCCCCCAGGAAGCAGCTGGCCACCAAGGCTGTTCGGAAAAGCGCTCCAGCCACCGGCGGAGTGAAGAAGCCTCACCGTTACAGGCCCGGTACCGTGGCTCTGAGAGAGATCCGTCGCTACCAGAAATCCACGGAGCTGCTCATCCGTAAGCTGCCCTTCCAGTGCCTGGTGAGGGAGATCGCTCAGGACTTCAAGACCGACCTGCGCTTCCAGAGCGCCGCCGTCATGGCTCTGCAGGAGGCCAGCGAGGCCTTCCTGGTGGGTCTCTTCGAGGACACCAACCTGTGCGCCATCCACGCCAAGAGGGTCACCATCATGCCCAAAGACATCCAGCTGGCCCGCCGCATCCGCGGAGAGAGAGCTTAGACTTTCTGCTGCACATCCACCAACCACAATGTTCTGCACTGTGTGTCTATATATATATATATATATTTATAGTAATATGTACATATGTATACTAGCTGCTCTTGTTTTTTTCTTGCCTTCTGATTGTTGCTCTGAGTGTTGCTATCCCTGTGCTGTTGCAATCCTGGAATTTCCCCATTGTGGGACTAATAAAGGCTTATCTTATCTTATCTTAAATGTTGGCCGCTGAGGTGTTGGTTAATATGGGCTGTAGCCATAATCATCAAAATTAAAATAAACACTTGCAATATATCACTGTCCGTGCAATGAATCTATATATGGGTTTCACTTTCTGAAATGAGTGACAAAAATATTGAACTTTTTCATGATATTCTAATTTTTGAGATGTGCCTGTATATGTGTTGAACTTGCTTGAACTAACCACTATACATTTCTGTTGTTCGTCTAGGCAAGAGGAAAGCAGCCGCCCCACAACGGACCTCGCCACTGTGGAAAGTACTGAAATCTTTTGCTTTCATAGGTAGTGTCAAAACCAAAGTAGCACAATTTCCACTTAATATAAAAGGAACTGAACTGAGATTTATTTGATTGTGTGAATATTAATTACAGAATAATTGAAAATGACTGGCACATCAACCGTAAAATAAACCACTTGTTAGTGTATTTATTTTTTTGTCAGATCACTTGTGTGATCCTTTGTGAGTTATGTTCATAACTGTATCTTTTGTGGAATGGGAGTTGTTCAGTCATCAATATAATTTAGTTTATATGTGTAGTTTATAGTCTATCATCAATAAACTCATGCAGTAACAGGACACATTACAAATATTTGAGACCCATTGTAGTGCTTCCTTTTATATTTTAGCAATGCAAGTACAAAACACCGCCGCAAGAAGAGACACTTTTACAGACAAGACAAGACAAACTTTTATTGATAAAAACTCCATATTTTGACTGAGCGACTCCACACTCGGTGATGCACACTTTCAGTTAAAGTACTAGATTCGAAGTACTTTATTGTCACATTCAAATTGTAATCACTCCTGTTTTGTTTTTCTTTTGAATTCTTGGATGGAATATGGTGGGCAATATAAGCTGCAGCTTCAGCCATCACCCATTTCGGATAACCTGTGTTGAACTGTATAATCAGAGGAGTTATTGTTTAATTTGACCTTGTTAGATTTTTCCCCCTTTGTTATATTATTCTATTTTCTTTTAATCTTTACTTTTAATCTATCCAAAATAAAGATTCATTCACATTCCACCACTGGCTTTTAGCAACAAGTGTATTTCCCAAATATGTTTTAAACTTGCTTTAACCACCACCCATTTCTGTCTTTCATCTAGGCAAGAGGGAAACGATCCACCCAAACCAGACCTTGCCTCACTATTTACAGAGATGCAGGCTGAAGATCTGCTGAACCAGGACCAGTGCGAGGGGCCGATCCAGCTGCTTCAAGTGAGGCAGCGTGGCTGGCGTGTGTGACCCATTCCAGTTTCTTTTTTTTTTTTTTAGTTTGAATTTTGCACATTCTGAATAATCTGGAATTTGCTGCTGATTGTAATAAACAATTTAGTGACTTATGTGTTTGCATCATGATTTTCTATTTTGTCTGTTAAGACACCGGTGGGAAAAGCGTCAACAGTACAAAGCATTTATTGGTGACCTTGAAAATAATGGCTCATTTTTAAGAAAAAAGTAACCAAAACAATTATTTTATTAACTGAAGACTGTATTGTTGGATGTGCCACCGCAGAAGACCCTGCATACTTTAGTGATAGTAAATGAGATGAACTTTTGTTATTGACTAAATACTTATTTTACCGAGGAATTTACCAATTAATTCATTAAAAATCCTTCAATGTCACTTCCGGTTATGGCTGCCACGTAAGACGGACGTGTTTCACTCTGCTCTACTCCTGGAGAAAAAAATCGGCAAATAACTCTCTCATTTGGGACAGAACGTATCCCAGCGTTTGGGCGAGGATATGTCGGCGAAGCCTAAGGCTGGAAAACCAGGTAAAGGAAAAAGCGAGCCGCCGAAACAGTCCAAATTAACGGACTTTCAGGTCTGTGACGCAGCAAACAAAACTCCATATATGGCGGAGGAGGCTGGCAACGGTGCGATATCTGCGGGGAGCGGCGCAGATGCGCTGATGGCTGCCATGAGTTCAATGAGAGCGGACTTTTTCTCTAGATTTGATGGGATTATGACAGCGTTGGAAGGAATAAGAAAGGAATTGGGTGACTGTGTAGAACGAACGGCGCAGATGGAGCTCCGTCTCGCTAGTGCTGAAGATGACGTCACCCGTCTTCAATTAAAGGTGCGCACTTTGGAAAAAAAAAATAAATGTCTAGAAGATAATATTTTGGATTTGGAATCTCGGTCGAGACAGAATAACTTGAGGCTGGTGGGTCTTCCAGAGGAATCAGAAGGTCGGGACGTATATTCCTTTCTGGAAAAGTGGATTCCGGAGGTGCTGGGCAGCGAGGAGTTGCAATCAGCAGTGGTTCTGGAAAAAGCACATCGTATTGGCCCACGGAGAGATAAGGGACCGCCGAGGACCTTAATTATGAAGTTTCTTAGCAACAGAGACAGGATGAAGATCTTCAACGCTGCACGAGCTAAAGGAGAGATTAAACACCAGGATCAGCAGGTGCGGTTCTACCCAGATTTGGCCACAGGAATCCAACAATTGAGGAAGCAGTTTGATCCCATACGTAAGGAGCTGCGCAACCTTGGGATTCGTCATGGTGTAATCTATCCTGCGAGACTGTTGACCACGTATGAGGGCAGAACCCACATCTTCAAGACCCCAGAGGAGGCGCAGGAGTTCATCAAGAAGATCAAAGAAGAAGAAGAGACTGGTGGGAGCTAAGCATGAACAAAATATAAGGTAGAATAATTAAGCATTTGCACAGGCATCTGACTGACTTGAAGTAAATAGCAAGTTTACAAAATATAGATTGTATTATATATTAAAAAAAAACAAAAACAAAACAAACAAAAAAAACTATGATGTACAAAGTTGTTAAAAATTTTGGAGTTAAGTTGGAAAACTACAGAGGAGAGTTAATGTTACGTCATTAAAAGCAGTAGAGTTAGGGTGATTGGGAGAATGAAGAAGGAGTGGCTTAGGCTGTTCCCCGTGGGTGTGGAACGGTCGATGGCTATATCGGGAGACGGAATTTTTCTTTTGATTTTGGGGGGTTCGCCACAAGTGTGGGAAGGGGGAATTTGTCTGTGTGTAGTTTGTAGGATGAATGTTCAACCACTCATGTTTTTGCTTCTCTGTATGAGCATGTTTACACTGCAAGGTAATCCCAAACTCTCTATTGATCATAAACCAAAGTGTTAATCTTAATTTAACTTCATGGAATTGCAGAGGTCTACAAAATTTAAAAAAACTTAAACAAGTTATGAATAAAATAAAAGACATGGGTTCAAAAATTGTGTTTTTACAAGAAACTCATCTAATAGAGGAGGATATAAAAAGAATTAGGAGTAGATGGCAAGGAAGTGTATTCACCTCATCATTTTCATCCCGGGCCAGGGGAGTTATGACTCTCATACATAAATCAGTCCCTTTTCAAGTGAAAAATGTAATTGGAGACAAACTTGGAAGATATGTAATCATTCAAGGTTCTTTGCTATTAGAAAATATAAATCTTGTGAACTTATATGGTCCCAATATAGATGATCAAAAGTTCTTTGCTAATTTATTTCTTATTTTATCATCACTTACAGGGCAACATATAATAGCAGGGGATTTTAATTGTACATTGAATCCAGGTATAGATAGATCAACAGGACTGGATTGTACGCACAATGGATGTAGGATGACTATTAATCATTTTATGAAAGAATTGAGATTGTTAGATATATGGAGAGAAATGAAACCACAAGTTAAAGCCTATTCTTGTTATTCCAGTACCTACAAGACATTCTCACGTATTGATTATTTTTTGATTTCCACAGAATTAAGATCCAAGATTCAAAACTGCTTTTATGATAACATCGTGATCTCTGATCATGCACCCTGTTGTCTAATATATGTAGATAAAAAATTGACAAAGGAATCAGGTAGATGGCAATTTCAGCATAAATGGCTTCAGGATGAGGAATTTGTCAAGTATATAGAAAAACAGATAGATGAGTACTTTGACATCAATACTACACAAACATCAGCATGTGTAAAGTGGGAAGCTTTCAAAGCTTTTATTAGGGGACATATTATTAGTTATACAGGATCAAAATCTAAGAAGACTCGAGAGGAGAGAGCTAAATTGGAACATAAAATGAAAAGTCTTCAGGAAAAAGTGTATGCAGGAAGTGATCCAAGGTTGGAGAATGAATTACTGAGTTTGAGAGCTGAATACGACAAAAAATCAGCGAATAGAGCTGCCTCGAGTCTTCTAAGATTGAAACAATCTTTTTATGAACAAGGTGAAAAATCAGGAAAATTATTGGCATGGCAGATTAAACAATTAGAAATTAAAACACCAATTACTAGTATTATAAGTAACGGACAGGTAGTTATAGATCCTTTAGAAATTAACAGAGCCTTTAGAGATTACTATGAAAAATTATATGATACTAAAAATGAATTTGATTTAACAAAACTAAATGGGTTTTTGAACGAACTATCTATACCGTGTATTCCAAATGAAAACAGGGAGATATTGGAGTCTAAAATTAGTCAAGAAGAAGTTGGGCTAGCCATTGATAATATGAAATCAGGAAAAAGTGCAGGACCAGATGGTCTTCCAGTTGACCTTTATAAGAAATTTAAGAATAAATTAATAAAACCTTTTTTGGAAATGGTTTTAGAAGCATTTCAAAATAATAATTTACCATCATACATAAATAATGCCTTAATTATACTGCTGCCAAAACCAGGTAAGCCCTCTAATAAATGTGAAAATATGAGACCAATAAGCCTATTAAACGCCGACCTTAAGATAATCTGTAAAATTTTAGCAAGACGAATACAAGAAATTTTACCAAATATTATTAATCGAGATCAGAATGGCTTTATAAAGGGAAGACAAGGCTTCCATAATGTAAGAAGACTATTTAATATTATTTATTTTAATAAAGAAGCACCGGATACAGCTCTCCTATCACTGGACGCCGAAAAGGCCTTTGATAGAGTTGAATGGCCCTTTCTTTTTGAAGTCCTACAAAGGTTTGGACTTGGAAATAATTTCATAAAATGGTTCAAATAATATACAATAATGCTACAGCAGAAATCCTAACAAATAACAATATTTCAAAACCAATAAAAATCAATAGAGGATGTCGACAAGGCTGTCCACTTTCACCTTTACTGTTTACTATGGCAATTGAACCTTTAGCGATAGCGATACGTTTACATTCACAAATATATGGAATTAAAGTTGGACCAACAGAACATAAAATCTCCCTGTACGCCGATGACATAATTTGTTTATGTCGAATCTAAAAAATCAATTCCAACCTTGTAGAATTTAATAAAGAATTTTGGGGAAATATCAGGATATAAAATAAATAAAACTAAATCTTCAATATTAATGCTAAATGAGACCAGAGAAATTACCCAGCCCTGAGGGTAAATCAATTCAATGTTGTAAATCAGTTTAAATATTTAGGAATCCAAATTGTGCCTAAGCTAGAATCAGTCGCCAGTGTCAACTATGAAGCCTTAATGACAGATATCAATGAGTTAACTCAGAGATGGATGTCACTACCAATGTCGATGATCGGGAGAATCAATATACTTAAAAGTAATATTTTACCTAAAATACTTTATTTATTTCAATACATTCCCTTATCACCACCTTTAGATTTATTCTCAAGAATAAAAAAAAAGTTAGTGGAATTTATATGGAACAACAGGAGGGCTAGATTACGTCTGTCTTTATTATATTTACAATTTGATCGTGGAGGTCTGAAATGTCCAAATTTTATGTTGTATTATTGGTCGGCACAACTGAGGTCTATGACATATTATTTTTCATCAAATGATCTCCCTCACTGGACTGAAATGGAATCATACAATTTACCTTTACCTCTTCCCATATTCATATACTCAGATTCGGCAAAAAAATTACAAAAACAAGTTAAAAATCCATTTGTAAAGCATATGATCAAAATATGGTGTGAAGCTAAAAACTATTTAAAAGAACCACAGTTACTGTCACAATTTAGTCCAATATGGGGTAATCAATATTTTAAACCAGGGAGAGCGGACGCTGTATTTAAAGTATGGAATTTAAAAGGGATACAAAAGATTCAGGATTTATATTTGCCATGTGCAGATAACATAATGTCTTTTGAAGAGCTGAGGATCAAATTTAATCTCAATAGAACACATTTTTTTAAATATCTTCAACTTAGAAACTTTATTCGATCAAATCAAAATAAAGCTCTCACTCGAACTATTTATTCATCCTTGGAAAAAATGATGATGAAAGATAGTAAAAGAAAGGGTATTATTTCAGAGTTTTATAACTCATTGACACTATCTTCAAGTGAAAATTCACTGAAAAGATTAAACTACTGGAAAGAAGATCTGCAAACTGAAATTTCAGAGGAACAATGGGAATTGGCTTGTACAGAAGCTCAAACCAAATCAATAAATGTACGCCTTAATTTGATACATTTCAAATGGTTAATGCGGATGTATGTTACACCGGAGGAGTTAAATAAATATAACAAAAATATACCAGATACATGCACAAATGCATGGAAAGTAAAGGAACTCTATTTCATTGTGTATGGGAATGTAGATTAATAAGAATGTTTTGGGAAGAGGTGAGGGTAACAATTGAAAAAATAATCTCAAAACAATTCATATTGAATCCTAAATTGTTTTTGTTGGGTCTGTACCAGAAAGCATAAATTTTAATAAAAGTGAAAGAACCACTCATAGACCTCAGTTTGCTTAATGCCAAAAAATGTATTGCACTATTATGGAAAAGACTCATAGACCAGATGTGACTCAGTGGTTAAGACAGATGTTAACAACCTTCCATTAGAAAGAATAACATATATACTGAAATCAAAGGAAATTGTGTTTGAGAATATATGGAGACCTTTTATTGATTATGTAAAAAATTTAAACATAACTTTTGAAGAAGAAGGTGAATGATGTGTGTGGACCTCTGTAAATTCCAAACTGGTGAACATAATATGTATACTTATGTATTGGATTGTCTAGACTAAACAGAGGAGCATTGTTGAAGATTTGACTTTGCTGGTGGTTGTTGGTGTTTTTAGTGCATCCTTTTTTTTTTTTTTTTTTTTTTTTTCTTTTTTTTTTTGTAGTACTTTAGTGTTAGTGTTTGATTGTTTGTATCATGTTTGTTAAAAAAAAAAAGGTTCAATGAAGATATTGTGGAAAAAAAAAATTAAAGTGGAAAAAAAAAAAAATCCTTCAATGTGATTTTCTGGATTTTTTTTTTTTCTTATTTTGTCTCTCATAGTTGAGGTATACCTATGATGAAAATTGGAGACCTCTCTCATCTTTTAAGTGGGAGAACTTGCACAATTGGTGGCTGACTAAATACTTTTTTACCCCACTGTATGTCCTTTTCCACGGAAAATTTCAGATGTATCAAGAATGAAATGACCACGGAAATATGCACAGCCCCACGCCAACTTCATAGCTGGCATACATATGTTTCTACTGTTATTGGTCTGTTGGCAATACATAGGTGATGTTAGGAGACATGATGTGAAAATTATTGTACACACCAGAGACACATGATAAACAAACATCCAAGTGTGTGCAATTAGGTGAGTGGCTATAAAAGCAAGTGCAAAGAAGTGCAGAAATTGCCACTAACAACAGAGGAGACTTCCGGTTATGGCTGCCACGTAGGACGGACGTGTCTCGCTCTGCTCTGCTCCTGGAGAAAAAAATCGGCAAATAACTCTCTCATTTGGGACAGAACGTATCCCAGCATTTGGGCAGGATATGTCGGCGAAGCCTAAGGCTGGAAGAAACCAGAAAAAGGAAAAAGCGAGCCGCCGAAAACAGTCCAAAATTAACGGACCTTTCAGGTCTGTGACGCAGCAAACAAGGCTCCCTATATGGGCGGAGGAGGCTGGCGGCGGTGCGATTTCTGCGGGAATGGCGCAGATGCGCTGATGGCTGCCATGAGTTCAATGAGAGCGGACTTTTCCTCTAGATTTGATGGGGATTATGACAGCGCTGGAAGGAATAAGAAAGGAATTGGGTGACTGTGTAGAACGAACGGGCGCAGATGGAGCTCCGTCTCGCTAGTGCTGAAGATGACGTCACCCGTCTTCAATTAAAGGTGCGCACTTTGGAAAAAAAAAATAAATCTCTGGAAGATAATATTTTGGATTTTGGAATCTCGGTCGAGACAGAATAATTTGAGGCTGGTGGGTCTTCCAGAGGAATCAGAAGGTCGGGACGTATGTTCCTTTCTGAAAAGTGGATTCCGGAGGTGCTGTGCAGCGAGGAGTTGCAATCAGCAGTGGTTCTGGAAAAAAGCACATCGTATTTGGCCCACGGAGAGATAAGGGACCGCCGAGGACCTTAATAATGAAGTTTCTAAGCAACAGAGACAGGATGAAGATCTTCAACGCTGCACTGTGCTAAAGGAGAGATTAAACACCAGGACCAGCAGGTGCGGTTCTACCCAGATTTTGGCCACAGGAATCCAGCAATTGAGAAGCAGTTTGATCCCGTACGTAAGGAGCTGCGCAACCTTGGGATTCGTCATGGTGTAATCTATCCTGCGAGACTGCTGACCACGTATGAGGGCAGAAACCCACATCTTCAAGACCCCAGAGGAGGCGCAGGAGTTCATCAAGAAGATCAAAGAAGAAGAAGAGACTGGTGGGAGCTAAGCATGAACAAAATATAAGGTAGAATAATTAAGCATTTGCACAGGCATCTGACTGACTTGAAGTAAATAGTAAGTTTACAAAATATAGATTGTATTATATATTAAAAAAACAAAACAAACTACACACAAACAAACAAAAAAAAAAACTATGATGTACAAAGTTGTTAAGAAAATTTGGAGTTAAGTTGGAAAACTACAGAGGAGAGTTACTGTTATACGTCATTAACAGCAGTAGAGTTAGGGTGATTTGGGAGGATGACGAAGGAGTGGCTTAGGCTGATCCTCGTGGGTGTGGAACGTGTCGATGGCTATATCGGGAGACAGAATTTTTTCTTTTGATTTTGGGGGTTATGGCCACAAGTGTGGGAAGGGGAAATTTGTTTTTGTGTGTAGTTGGTAGGATGAATGTTCAACCACTCATTGTTTTCGCTTCTCTGTATGAGCATGTTTACACTGCAAGGTAATCCCAAACCCCTATTGATCATGGACCAATGTGTTAATCTTAATTTAACTTCATGGAATTGCAGAGGCTCTACAAAATTTAAAAAACTTAAACAAGTTATGAATAAAATAAAGGACATGGGGTTCAAGAATTGTGTTTTTACAAGAAACTTCATCTGATAGAGGAGGATGTAAAAGAATTAGGAGTAGCTGGCAGGGAAGTGTATTCACCTCTTCATTTTTCATCCCGAGCCAGGGGAGTTGAGGACTGCTCCGATACATAAATCAGTTCCTTTTCAAGTGAAAAATGTAATTGGAGACAAATTTGGAAGATATGTAATCATTCAAGGTTCTTTGCTACTTAGAAAATATAAATCTTGTGAACTTATATGGTCCCAATATAGATGACCAGAAGTTCTTTGCTAATTTATTTCTCATCTTATCATCACTTACAGGGCAACATATAATAGCAGGGGGATTTTAATTGTACATTGAATCCAGGTGTGGATAGATCAACAGGACTGGATTGTACGCACAGTGGATGTAGGATGACTATTAAATCATTTTATGAAAGAATTGAGATTGTTAGTATTTATGGAGAGAAATGAAACCACAAGTTAAAGCCTATTCTTGTTATTGCCGTACCTACAAGACATTCCTCACGTATTGATTATTTTTTGATTTTCCACAGAATTAAGTCCAAGATTCAAAACTGCTTTTATGATAACATCGTGATCTCTGATCATGCACCCGTTGTCTAATAATGTAGATAAAAAATTGATAAAGGAATCAGGTAGATGCAATTTCAGCATAATGGCTTCAGGATGAGGAATTTGTCAAGTATATAGAAAAACAGATAGACGAGTTCTTTGACATCAATACTACACAAACATCAGCATGTGTAAAGTGGGAGGCTTTCAAAGCTTTTATTAGGGGACATATTATTAGTTATACAGGATCAAAATCTAAGAAGACTCGAGAGGAGAGAGCTAAATTGGAACATAAAATAAAAAATCTTCAGGAAAAAGTGTATGCAGGAAGTGACCCAAGGTTGGAGAATGAATTACTGATTTTGAGAGCTGAATACGACAAAAAATCAGCGAATAGAGCTGCCTCGAGTCTTCTAAGATTGAAACAATCTTTTTATGAACAAGGTGAAAAAATCAGGAAAATTATTAGCATGGCAGATTAAACAATTGGAAATTAAAACACCAATTACCAGTATTATAAGTAATGGACAGGTAGTTATAGATCCTTTAGAATTAATAGAGCCTTTAGAGATTACTATGAAAAATGTATATGATACCAAAAATGAACCTGAATTTAACAAAACTAAATGGGTTTTTGAACGAACTATCTATACCGTGTATTCCAAATGAAAACAGGGAGATATTGGAGTCTAAAATTAGTCAAGAAGAAGTTGGGCTCGCCATTGATAATATGAAATCAGGAAAAGTGCAGGACCAGATGGTCTTCCAGTTGACCTTTATAAAAAATTTAAGAATAAATTAATAAAACCCTTTTTTTGGAAATGGTTTTAGAAGCCATTCAAAATAATAATTTACCATCATACATAAATAATGCCTTAATTATACTGCTGCCAAAACCAGGTAAGCCCTCTAATAAATGTGAAAATATGAGACCAATAAGCCTATTAAACGCCGACCTTAAGATAATCTGTAAAATTTTAGCAAGACGAATACAAGAAATTTTACCAAATATTATTAATCGAGATCAGAATGGCTTTATAAAGGGTAGACAAGGCTTCCATAATGTAAGAAGACTATTTAATATTATTTATTTTAATAAAGAAGCACCGGATACAGCTCTCCTATCATTGGACGCCGGAAAAGGCCTTTGATAGAGTTGAATGGCCCTTTCTTTTTGAAGTCCTACAAAGGTTTTGGACTTTGGAAATAATTTCATAAAATGGGTTTCAAATAATATACAATAATGCTACAGCAGAAATCCTAACAAATAACAATATTTCAAAACCAATAAAAATCAATAGAGGATGTCGACAAGGCTGTCCACTTTCACCTTTACTGTTTACTATGGCAATTGAACCTTTAGCGATAGCGATACGTTTACATTCACAAATATATGGAATTAAAGTTGGACCAACAGAACATAAAATCTCCCTGTACGCCGATGACATAATTTTGTTTATGTCGAATCTAAAAAAATCAATTCCAACCTTGTTGAATTTTAATAAAGAATTTTGGGGAAATATCAGGATATAAAATAAATAAAACTAAATCTTCAATATTAATGCTAATGAGACCCAGAGAAATTACCCAGCCCCTGAGGTAAATCAATTCAATGTTGTAAATCAGTTTAAATATTTAGGAATCCAAATTATGCCTAAGCTAGAATCAGTCGCCAGTGTCAACTATGAAGCCTTAATGTCAGATATCAATGAGTTAACTCAGAGATGGATGTCACTACCAATGTCGATGATCGGGAGAATCAATATACTTAAAAGTAATATTTTACCTAAAATACTTTATTTATTTCAATACATTCCCTTATCACCACCTTTAGATCTATTCTCAAGAATAAAAAAAAAGTTAGTGGAATTTATATGGAACAACAGGAGGGCTAGATTACGTTTGTCTTTATTATATTTACCATTTGATCGTGGAGGTCTGAAATGTCCAAATTTTATGTTGTATTATTGGTCGGCACAAACTGAGGTCTATGACATATTATTTTTCATCAAATGATCTCCCTCACTGGACTGAAATGGAATCATACAATTTACCTTTACCTCTTCCCATATTCATATACTCAGATTCGGCAAAAAAATTACAAAAACAAGGTAAAAATCCATTTGTAAAGCATATGATCAAAATATGGTGTGAAGCTAAAAACTATTTAAAAGAACCACAGTTATTGTCACAATTTAGTCCAATATGGGGTAATCAATATTTTAAACCAGGGATGAGCGGACGCTGTATTTAAAGTATGGAATTTAAAAGGGATACAAAAGATTCAGGATTTATTTTTTGCCATGTGCAGACAACATAATGTCTTTTGAAGAGCTGAGGATCAAATTTAATCTCAATAGAACACATTTTTTTAAATATCTTCAACTTAGAAACTTTATTCGATCAAATCAAAATAAAGCTCTCACTCGACCTATTTATTCATCCTTGGAAAAAATGATGATGAAAGATAGTAAAAGAAAGGGTATTATTTCAGAGTTTTATAACTCACTGACACTATCTTCAAGTGAAAATTCACTGAAAAGATTAAACTACTGGAAAGAAGATCTGCAAATTGAAATTTCAGAGGAACAATGGGAATTGGCTTGTACAGAAGCTCAAACCAAATCAATAAATGCACGCCTTAAATTGATACATTTCAAATGGTTAATGCGGATGTATGTTACACCGGAGGAGTTAAATAGATATAACAAAAATATACCAGATACATGCACAAAATGCATGGAAAGTAAAGGAACCCTATTTCATTGTTTATGGGAATGTAGATTAATAAGAATGTTTTGGGAAGAGGTGAGGGTAACAATTGAAAAATAATCTCAAAACAAATCATATGGAATCCTAAACTGTTTTTGTTGGGTCTGTACCCAGAAAAGCATAATTTTAATAAAAGTGAAAGAACATTCATAGACCTCAGTTTGCTTAATGCCAAAAAATGTATTGCACTATTATGGAAAAAGACTCATAGACCAGATGTGACTCAGTGGTTAAGACAGATGTTAACAAACCCTTCCATTAGAAAGAATAACATATATACTAAAATCAAAGGAAATTGTGTTTGAGAATATATGGAGACCTTTTATTGATTATGTAAAAAATTTAAACATAACTCTTGAAGAAGAAGGTGAATGATGTGTGTGGACCTTGTAAATTCCAAACTGGTGAACATAATATGTATACTTATGTATTGGATTGTCTAGACTAAACAGAGGAGCATTGTTGAAGACTTGATTTTGTTGGTGGTTGTTGGTGTTTTTAGTGCATTTTTTTTTTTTGTAGTACTTTAGTGTTAGTGTTTGATTGTTTGTATCATGTTTGTTAAAAAAAAAAAAAAAAAAAAGGTTCAATAAAGATATTGTGGAAAAAACAACAACAGAGGATTAGAGGATATTGCAAATCGGGCAGTGAGAAGAGAAACAGTATTTTAGAGACAGAAGATTTTCTGGCTCAGGACGATGACTGGCTTGTCAGCCAGTTTAGGTTTCCACGGGCAGTCCTTGTGGAACGCGCCTGTGCGGCCCAATTATCACGCTGTCTTCAAGGCTTCATTACAATTCAGTGACATGAGTAAGTGACTTTCTTTTTTTGCTGATTAAACTACAGTTTCACAGCAGTCTACCAAGCCCCCAATCATCTCTGTGTGTACAGTAGTTATGTCAATAAACACATGCGTAAAGATTGAAATGCAAAAGTCTCACCCGTTCCCTGGCGCACTTCATTCATTTAGTAGTGTGTAATCCATGTAAGTTGTATATAACTATAAAGGATGAGATTTGCACTTTGGGCATAAAATATGTACTTGCCGAATCTAATATGATTTGCTTTCAACTGACAGGTGACTGTGGCTAGCTACTAAATAGGTTCATATTGTCTTCTTTTCGTGACTGTTTTCCTTTAATTCAACCAACTGATCGACCCGGCTTGTCAAAAATTGATTGATTGATTGATTGATTGATTGATTGATCATTTAAAATAACATTGTATAAAAGATACAACATACATTTAAAAACAATGGGATGACACAAGAAAGTGTGCACACTTATTTCCATTGTGATCCCTAAAAAAGGTCACAGCTGGTCTTGTACCTGCAACTTTCTGCTTTGAAATCTGGCACTATAACCACTGAGCTATACACTCTCCAGATTAAAGTGATCAGCTGACACTTCTGAGGACGACTGCAGACATCAGTCTAAATATGTCAAAGTTAAATAAACATCTCATTTCAGTAGGAAATCCATGCAAGTTCAGACAAACAGAGCACCCATTTGTCCTATTACAAATGGTTTTAAAAGGGCTAAACAGAAAGACCAGCTGGACAGATGGATTCAAACAAGCAGACAAGCGAACGAGCCCTCATTTGTCACACTACAAATGGTTTACAGGTTCAGACGAGCGGATGAGCCCCCATTTGTCACATATGGGCCAAAGCCAAAACATATAGTTCTGAGTCCAAAATGGTTGGACAAGCCCGGCTCAAGGCTTTGACAAAGAAGTGGTGCCAATTTAAACATAAGGTTATTATTTTAAAAGGTGTCTGTAAAAATTAGTGGTGTGTGAATTGTAGCAACATCTGGCTTTGGCTCATCAATAAAATTATCCTTCATCTTAAAGACATTGCTTCACCCAAGAAAAGTCTGGTCAAAGAATTACTTTTCCTCCCAGGACCACAGCTGAACCAACATTCCTTTGTTAAGCAAACCATAAGGAATGCTTTTAACTGATGAGTCTACCTCATAAATAAATAGACTTCCTTTCTCAAGACCATTTTATTGGCTAATAAAACAATTTGACATCTTCCAAAGTGCCCTGTGACAAAGAACAGACATTGCGATGGACTGGCAATCTGTCCAGGGTGTACCCTGCCTCTCGCCCAAAGATGCTGGGATAGGCTCCAGCCCCCCCCCCACCCGCAACCCGAAAAGGATTAAGCGGAAGAAGATGGATGGATGGATTTTTGAGTACATCATATGTGCACTACAGAATATCCACAGCTCAACAATGCCATCTATTGGCAACTCAGGGACATGTCAGATTTAACCAGCCTTGAAACTTTGTGTGTATCTTTGACTAAAATCTGCTCTCTCGTCAAAGTTTCATTCCTCAGGGTAATTTTCAGGACACCGTGGAAAAGCGAGTGGGACTCTTAGCATATCATTCTGTTGGACAATCAATAATGGGTTTAAAGAATTTACATTTATCCATCCATCCATCTTCTTCCACTTAATCCTTTTCGGGTCGCGGGGGCGCTGGAGCCTATCCCAGCATCTTTGGGTGAGAGGCAGGGTACACCCTGGACAGATCGCCAGTCCATCGCAGGGCCAACACAGACTCTCACAGTCATACCTAAGGACAATTTAGAATCCTTAGTTTGATGCCAATTAAACTAACTTGCATGTTTTTGGCATGTGGGAGGAAACCGGAGAAATCCCAGAATAAACCCACATAGACACGGGGAGAACATGCAAACTCCACCCAGATCACTGTTGGTCGGGGGCTGGGATCAAACCCAGGATCCCCCAGCCAAGGGTGAGTTGCTGTGCTGCCACAGTGCTAACCACTCCGCCACCACGCTGCCCTATGAATGTTTTTAATGCTTCAATATATCTTATTTTATTCTTGCATGTTAATTTAAAAGCACTAGTTATAAGGTTGCATGCCCACTGAAGTTAGTCTGGAATCACTGAAGTAGCTTAGATTTTATACATAAGTATATAAGATAAGATAAGATAAGATAAGCCTTTATTAGTCCCACAACGGGGAAATTCCAGGATTGCAACAGCACAGGGATAGCAACACTCAGAGCAACAATCAGAAGGCAAGAAAAAAAACAAGCAAGCAAGAGCAGCTAATATACATATGTACATATTACTATAAAATATATATATACACACACACACACAGACACACAGTGCAGAGCATTGTAGCTGGATGGAATAAATATATGAATATATGAACACACAGTGCAGAGCATTGTAGCTAGATGGAATAAATATGTAAATATATAAACACCCACAGTACGGAGCATTGCAGCTAGGTGGAATAAATATGCAAGTATATAAACACACACAGTGCGGAGCAATGTAGCTAGATGGAATAATATGTAGATATATAAAAACACAGTGCGGAGCATTGTAGCTAGATGGAATAAATATATAGATATATAAATATAAACACACCCAGTGCTGAGCATTGTAGCTAGATGGAATAAATATGTAAATATATAAACACACACAGTGCAGAGCATTGTTGCTAGGTGGGATGAAACAGCATAACCGTCTATTTAGTTATCCTACATGGTATGATTATGTGCCCATACATATTCTCACCCTCCATAGCGACCGGTATGTTCCTAGTTGTATGCCGGAGAGGACCATTGTGTAAGTCTATTGCATCTTTTGCATTCAAAAAAAAAAAAAAAAAAAAAACACTATTAGTTTGTTACGTCTTTTTGCTATCTCTGCGAGCAGCCCTGCTTAGGTTGTACAGTCTGACAGCCGTTGGTAGGAAGGACCTACGAAACCTCTCGGTTGTGCACCTGGGATGATGTAGTCTGCTGCTAAATGAGCTCCTCAGTGCATCCAGTATGTCCTGCATAGGGTGGAACTCGGACTCCAGCAGAGATGACAGTTTAGCCACCGTCCTTCTCTCTCCTATCTCCTCCATTGGATCAAGGCGCTGCCCCAGGACAGAGCTAGCTTTCTTAATCAGTTTGTTCAGTCTCTTCCTATCGGCTGCAGTAATGCCACTGCCCCAGCAGACCACTCCAAAAGTGATGGCTGATGCCACCACCGTGTCATAGAATGACTTCAGCAGCGCCCCTTGTACACCAAAAGACCTGAGTCTCCTCAGCAGGAACAGCCTGCGCTGTCCCTTCTTGTAGAGTGCGTCAGTATTGTGTGACCAGTCTAGTTTATTGTTCAGATGAATACCCAGGTACTTATAGGATGTCACCATCTCGATGTCTGTTCCCTGTATATTTACTGGTGCTGTGAGGGGCTGCCCATGCCTGCGGCAGTCCACCACCAGCTCCTTAGTTTTCCTCGCGTTGATCTGGAGGCAGTTCCGATGGCACCAGTCCACAAAGTCCTGGATAAGCCCTCTGTACTCAGCTTCATCTCCGCTGGAGATGAGACCAACGATCGCAGAGTCATCAGAGAACTTCTGTAGATGGCAATGTGTTGTGTTGTGTGAGAAGTCCGCAGTATAAAGAGTGAACAGGAAGGGAGCCAGCACCGTTCCCTGGGGGGCCCCGTGCTACTGATGATCGTGTCGGAAACACAGTCCCGGGTTCTCACAAACTGAGGCCGGTTCGTGAGGTAGTCCAGGATCCATGATGACAGGTGCTGGTCCACCCCTGCGCGCAGCAGCTTGTCCTTCAGGATCATCGGTTGGATGGTGTTGAAAGCACTGGAGAAGTCAAAGAACATGATCCTCACCATATTCCCGGGCTTCTCCAGGTGGGACAGAGAACGGTGAAGGAGGAAGATCACCGCATCCTCCACCCCAATGCCATGCTGGTAGGCGAACTGGAGTGGATCCATCGCTGGTTCCACCAGGGGGCGGAGATGAGCAAGGAGCAGTCTCTCCAGGGTCTTCATCAAGTGGGACGTCAAGGCCACCGGTCTGAAGCTGTTCAGGTCTTTGGGGTGGGAAGTTTTTGGTACAGGTACCACACAAGATGTTTTCCACAGCTGTGGTACCCTCCCCAGTTTCAGGCTCATGTTGAAGATATACGTCACAATCCCACACAGCTGGTCTGCACAGGACTTGAGGAGCTTTGCGCTGATGCCGTCCGACCCGACGCCTTCCTCGCCTTGATCTTCCTCAGCTCCGTCCTCACCTGGGTCTTGGTCAGGGTCAGGATGGGGGGCTGTGTGTTGGGAGTGGGGGGGGGTGTCGGTGGAGTGGGGAGTGGGCAGCAGGACTTGATTTCTTAGAGGCAGCAGTGGTTGTTGTGCAGACAGGGGGGAGGGCGGTTGGTCAAATCTATTGAAAAACAGATTCAGGTTGTTCGCCCACTCCCTGTCCCCCGTGGCCTGGGGGGAGGTATTCTGGAGCCCCGAGATGGTTTTGAGGTTTCTCCAGACCCCGCTGATGTCGCTCTGTTGCAGCTTGTCCTCCATCTTCTTCCTGAAGCTGTCCTTGCCTTCTCTGATCTTTCTCCTCAGCTCCCTCTGTACGGACTTCAGCATCTCCCTGTTCCCCGACCTGAAGATCCTCTTCTTCTCTCTCAGAAGTGTTTTTATCTTTTTATATTGATGAATTTTCAGTATTAAGATGTGTGTATCAGGTTGCCAAAACGTTCCTTAAGTCATATGACCGGTATCCGCCAGTCTCTGCTTAGCAACAGCTCTCTCAATATTATTGGTTGTTACAGACAAAGGACTGTTTTCTGATTGGACTAAAGTTCATAAAACCCACCCACGACGGGAGGCAATTGGCTTATTTTCATGTCAATCAGAAAATTCACACAAAAACTTGACTGAATATAAAGGAGAGCTCGGCCATTATGCTCAGGAGAGTTGCAGTTTTTACAGGGAACATGGAGTATTGTGTTTGTGTAAACATCTGTGTGTTTTAATGTTTTTCTTTAAATGTCTGGGAATTAATTATTTCCTTCTTGAGCTCAAACTTCGTTGTATGGAGTAAACTTTAAACTCACCGTGTGTTTTTGTGTTTTTCAAAGGACTGACCATTCGTTATCACACTGGAAGCTATTTCATCCATGTACCACAACGTCAGAGTAATTTGGATTTTTGTGGCTTGAGTTTATTTTTGTCTTATTCCTCTAAATCTTGTTATCCGGATCAAATTTTCAATTATTTCTGAATTTGTTTGGACTCTGGAGAATCTGCTGACCAACAAAAGCCCCCGACGCAGTTCTGCTGGTAAAGCTTCAGAAGGAGCTACGATACCAACGGAGTGAAGACGAAGGAGCCTTATTATCGCAGTCAAAATCTCATCTGGTGACTGTGGACTTTGAAAGCTGCTGTACCTTGTGTGAATATCTGCTGGCAAGATATTCTGGTTCTGGTACCATCTGCAAATAAAGCTTCAGGAGGAGCCTCAACAACAGACCTTCAAGCCGGATTCACGTGAGCCATATTCCTTGTTTCATCTGCTGAATGACTTGTCCAAAATTGGGAAATAATTCAAAATCTGACCAGATACAGAATTAATATTCTCTTTTTCATTAAAATAACATTGTTACTTTCTTAGAATAATTCAGAAGTTTTCTATGATTAGTTATAATTTTCTTCATAAATTTGCGTCCAATTTTATTCTGTCTTCCATTTCAACTGTTCCAAATTCATGCTGAAGTTCCATGGTTTTACCGGTGTTCACATTCGGTTATTCATTATCTCAGTTACAAATTTAATGTGATGGCTTAATGTTGATCATTTCACCTGCTTACAAATCATTTGAATGCAATGTCATTTAATCAGTTTCTTTAAATAAATCTGTAAAATGAGAAAATCGTTAAGTAATTTATTCCTGTCTGTGAATGTTCTAAGCCCCAGTAGAACTCACTAATATTTTGAGACTGATTATTAATTTATTGATTGATTAAACAGGTATAAAATAAAATTAATGATTAATTGTTCACAAAAGTGAGCTGGTGCCCCAAACGAGTGTTTACTATCAACTTTTTCTGTGTGTGTGGACCCAGAATAAATCTCAGGTCCTGATACACCTCTTAATATAAATTAAATAATCTTTATACCTGATCAAAATTATAAATTAAATAACACAACATTATTTTATGGCACTGCCATGTGAGAACTAGGTGTGAACTTCTGAACAGACACAGAAAGGAATATTAAGGCATAAGCTGTGTGTGGTTTGGTCAAACATATTTTTTTTAAAAACAATGGTGAAGTATATTGTGTGTGTGTGACTGCCCCAGAGCTGCAGTCATTGTCTCTGTGCTTCGATGATGATGAGGGGGAGGGGGGAATTCAGCCCACTCTCTCCCCTGCTCACTGTGTGTGTGTGTGTGTGTGTTTCTGTGTGCTGATCGCGGGGGGGGGGGGGGGGGGGGGGTTCCCCAACCGTTCAGTCAATCTCTGTGTTGTTAATGCATGCAAAGTGTTATTAAACACTGAATTAATCAAAATAGAGGCCTAGAAAGGCATTTCTGCGAAGGAAACTAGTTTGTCTTTTGTTAATTTAGCTGTTTGGTGAAAATCCCAAACGGGTAAAACTAAGTCAACCACTTTTCAGTGAGAGATTAAGCTCTCTGGTTTTGAAAAACAAAGTGTGCTTCGTTGTCGCGAGACCAGGTCCGCAAGAACGTACGCGCTCACAATTGCGTTACCAAAATGGCTGTGCACAAGAACTGCGCATGTGCAGAGTCGGCAAGGCAACGCCATCTTAAGTCCACTTAAAGTGAAGTGCCCTTAGCCACCATCTTAGAATATGAGACCTTTAGAGTGACGTCACTGGGTTTCCTCTTCTGGGAGTGCAGACGAGAACTGCCTCCATCTTGTGGTCAGCCATAGGCACTGCATCTTTTATTTAAACTTTTAATCTATAAAGCCATTTTTTAACCAAATTAAGCCTTCAAAGTAGCTTCAAAGCAATCTATATTATTTGGAATCACCCAAATTTAACACCATTTTAAAGTTCTATGCAAAAAGAAGCAAAAAAGAAACCTGTTGGCGGTTGAAAGTTTTTCTCATGTGCTGAATCATTGGCTCAATGTGAAAAAAATGCCAGGAGGAATATTAAAGCATCCACGTTGTATTTAATCACTTATGTAACCACATATTGTAATCTTTAAAGTTAAAAGCACATATATTTACACAATTTATATAACAAATTGCAAACTTTTGAAGCTACAGTATGTGTGTGTTTATCTTGCTGTTTTTAAATGTGGCATTGTAAGATTCCCTCCACAGGAAGCCCATTTTAGCTTAAAAATTCTAACAAATGCTAATGTTTATTCAAGAGTGATCTTAAAGTAGGATTAAACCTGTGTATTTTAGCAAAGAGATTTAGTGATTCACTGAATATTTATCAAAATTTTTCAAATTTAGGAAACCACATTAAGCAATTAACACTTAAAAGAAGCTCTAGGTGCTATTTAAACTCATTCTCCACAGGAAAAGGAAAACACTTAACCAACTCATTAAAAAAAAAAATTCCAGGATTTTAAAGAGAAAAGTCAAAAGGTGCAAACATTGATTATTCTGAAAATCAGAAATTTTATAAATCTCAAAATAAATCACCATTAGCTTTAATTCTAAGAAATCCTTGGTGACCAACATAGATTAGATTAGATTAGATTAGATTCAACTTTATTGTCATTACACATGTATGAATACAAGGTAACGAAACACAGTTTAGCATCCAATCAGAAGTGCAAAGGACAGCAGTGCAGTATATACGGTAATTAACAGTATGTGCAATTTAAGCAAATATATGCAAATATATGCAGCAGTGCAGAAAGTTAAGAGTACTGTTATGTGCAAATAATGTGCAATAAGTTAGATGTACTTATGTAGTTATGCAGTTATGTACAGGTGAGGATGGTAAGAGATGATGGTAAGAGAGTCAGCGAGGAACTAAGTTCAATAACGTGACAGCTGTTGGAAAGAAACTGTTCCTAAACCTGCTGGTTCTAGTCCGAAGGCTTCTGAAATGTCTTCTGGAGGGGAGAAGCTGGAACAGTCCATGAGCAGGATGGTTGGAGTCCCTAAGAATGCTGCGTGCCCGGCGCAGACATCTTTTCCTGTAGACGTCCTCTATAACTGGAAGTGGAGTCCCTGTGATGCGTTGGGCAGTTTTCACCACCCGCTGCAGCGCCCAAATACCCAAAAGCACCCAAATACCCAAAACAATTCACTTGTTTCCTAATCTGTAAATATTAAAACATTTAAAGCTTCAAATGAAAATAAGCTTTCACAAATAAAAACAAAAGGAAAGCCTTAATTTTAAAAGAAAGTGAAAACTTAAAACCTTAAATCTCTACAGCATTTAACCTTTTCTATTTTTCCCACCCTTTGGTAAATAAAATCCCCACTTTAAAGTGACATTCACCAAAGAAAAATTCCAAAGCTAGTTATGGATGAAAAAAAATTCCTAATACTAAGTTTTGAAAATTCTAGGTAAAAGAAGTCAATCCACACAATTTAAGTTTTTGTTTTGTTTTTGTGAAACACAAATTCAATTCAATTTCAATTCAACTTTATTTATCAAAATACAGTTTAAACAAATAACTGAAACATCTCCACATTTCTAAATAATTTCAACATTCTACTTCACTTCTTACAAGCCTACAAGTTAGAACAAGTTCTAAAAAGAGCTTTTAACTAACACTGTTGTAAAATAAAACACTTAAGAGTAACCCTTGACTAACAAATTAACTATAATCAACAAGTTGATTTTTAAGCTAAATGAAAACAAACTGGTAAAACATGGCGGGTCAACAGACAACCAACCAATTTACCCAAATTGGATGACCTTCAAGCAACATTGGAAGGATGGACTTCTGATTTTATTTCTAGCTTCACAACACGGGTCAAGAAAACAAAGCCTGAAGATCTGAAGCAACTCACTGAAGACCTTTTGGATTACCACACTGAAAGGCCACCAGAAGGAAAGGACCTCACCAGTGTGTTAGGTAAGTTCACACTAGCATTAGTCATGAGATTAAAAGTAGCTGAGAACGAGCCTGCAAATCAACAATCAACAATCTTCTCTCTCCAGGAAGAGAACAAAACACTGAAAGGAAACCTGGCCCAATCTCAAGTTAAAAACGACAAAACTGAAGATCAGCTTGACGAAGCATTACAAGATTTGGACCATGCAGAGTCAGGAAAGAAACAGTTGGCGCATGACAATGACTTGCTTCGCCAAGAGAACAATGAACTTGAAGATGTTCTTCAAGACACAAAGAAGGAACTCAGAAGAGTTGAAGGTCAACTTGAAAATGTGAAGAATGACTACAAGGAATGTCAACTGCTCCTAAAGAAAGCACATAAAGACTGGGACATCTGCCGCGCTCCCTCGCCCGATTCCTGTTTCGAGTACAGACCATCACATGGACAGCATGTGTGTGCCCCTTCAGACCATGACCTTGACAAGATCACGCGAAATGTCACGAAATTTGATCCAGGTCCTACGGGTTCACCTGATACCAAAGTCTATTTACAGGACATTGATTACTACCTGCGTAAGTATCCTGATGCCATGGTTGACGATTGCATCTATTTGATTAAACTAACATCTAACAGGTCAGTATCAAAATTCATAGACAGCTGGCAAACATCAAAGCCGACTACATGCTGCTCTGCAGACGGTTTGCCGCTGAGTGTGAAGCAGCTGGGATGAGAATCACTACCTCCAAGTCTGAGTCCATGGTCCTCAGCCAGAAAAAGGTGGATTGTCCTCTCTTGGGTTGGGGACAAGCTCCCTCCCCAAGTGGAGGAGTTTAAGTATCTTGGGGTCTTATTCACGAGTGATCGGAGAATGGAGCGAGAGATTGATAGATGGATCGGCGCAGCATCTGCAGTGATGCAGATGTTGTACCGGTCCATTGTGGTGAAGAGGGAGCTAAACTCTAAGACAAAGCTGTTGATTTACCAATCTGCGTTCCTACTCTCACCTATGGTCATGAGCTTTGGGTAATGACCGAAAGAACGAGATTGTGGATACAAGGAGCTGAAATGAGCTTTCTTCGTAGGATTGCTGGAATCACCCTCAGAGATAGGGTGACAAGCTCAGTCATCCGGGAGAGGCTCAGAGTAGAAGCGCTGCTCCTCCACATTGAAAGGAGCCAGTTGAAGTGGAATGGGCATCTGATCAGGATGCCTCCTGGACACCTCCCACTTGAGGTGTTTCAGGCACGTCCCACTGAGAGGAGACCCCGAGGCAGACCCAGGACTCACTGGAGAGACTATGTCTCTCAGCTGGTCTGGGAACGCCTTGGTATCCTCTCTGAAGAGCTGGAGCAGGTGGCTGGTGAGAGGGAAGTCTGGGCTCCTCTGCTTGAACTGCTGCCTCTGTGACCCGGACCTCCGGAAAAGTGGTAGAAGATGGATGGATGGATGGACTCATCTTGGCTGCCTTTCCGGTCTGCTCGCTCTGACTGATTTCCCTGGCTGTGTTTGCAATGTTCACTCACTCACGTTTTCCCTACTTGCTATATAGTGAATTTAGATATAGTGGACTGTACAGTAAACTCAATATAACAATAAAATTAACCGCTTTTGGACACTACTGTTATATGTGGGATTTTACTCTCGGGGCTTGCCGTACCCTAGCCGAGGGGGTTGGGATGATGACGTCAGGCGGGCTACAGCTGGTGTATATATTCTGTTGTTCACGATAATAAAGGCAGTTCAGTGTTCAGTTGAGAGAGGCTCCCGTCTCATGTTATTCGGACATAACATTTGACGACGAGGATTAAAATGGGGGCGTGTATCAAACAACCACCTCCATTTTTACAGTCTCTGGGCACACCAGCTATACCGTGGGCCCACTGGAGGGAGATGTTCGGCATGTATGTGGCTGCGGCCAGCCTGAGTGGCGCCGATGAGGAGAGACGGAGGAGCCTAATGGTCCACTACCTCGGTGAGGAGGGCCAGCGGATATTTTTTGGGCTGTGTGGCAGCGGCTCGTGGAAAGACTGTTTGGAATTAATGGACTGTGTTTTTGGAGATCATTCCACCGTCACGGCATGGATATGAGTTTTTTGACTGCCAACAGTGAACGGGTGAGTCCACTCAGTCCTTTATTACGAAGCTACGCAGCCTAGCAAGAGTATGCGCCTTCAGACCTATCGAGGAGGAGCTGGTCCGGGATAAGCTAGCCCACAGTACTAACAACGTCTGGCTGAAGAGCAAGCTAAAGCTAACTAAAGATACTCTATTGCTGGAAAACATGTTCGAACTGGTTAGGCAGAGTGAGTCCACAGTTCAGCAGAGTTTACCAGTGTTGGCTAAAGGGAGTGTACCCACTGGTTTCCCCACCAAGCACAGCCGTTAGCAAGGTGGCTAATTCTCCAGGGCGGACCCCCAGGAGGCAGCGGACTGTGGCGCGGGACAGGGCCTACTCTACCACTGCTAAATCATCAGCGGCGGAGTCCAGAAACATGACACAGGTGTGTGTGGCACGCGTAAAGAAGGGACCATTGAAATGGTATGCGCTAAAACTCGACGGAGTCGACATGCTGCTTATGGTGGACTCAGGGGCTGCAGGTCCATTCTAAGTATGGCTACTTTGAAGAGACTTTTCCCAAATAAAACCATCACAGCTGGAACAGTGAGAATGTTTGGATACAACCACGCCGAGATTGAAATGGTGGGCACAGTCGACTTTTCAGTGAAATGTGGGTTGAAGATGGTCCCTATGTTCATCTTCCAAATCTCGCGCCAGGGGGAAGACTTGCTAAGGATAGATCTACTGGGTGAATTGAGATTTTCCATCAAGGACCCAGAGGGCTCAGTGGTACTAACAGTATACCCCAAATGGCATGGCCGCTGGCTGGTGCTGTTCAGAAGCCTGGGATGTATCAGCGCATACCACCACCACCCGCTCATAGACCCAAGTGTGACACCGAAAATTTAAGCACTATGGCGGCTTCCCCTCGCTCTACGGGATGATGTCATGGCGGAGTTGACCAAACTGCTGTAAGTAGGCATCATTGCGAAAGTGGATATGTCACCCTGGATATCAAATATCGTGGTGGCCAAGAAAAAATTGGTTGGCATTCGTCCATGTATCGATCTCAGGATGGTAAATAAGGCAATCGTCCCGGACAAGTACCCGCTTCCAACGATGAAGGAACTTACTGCAACATTCAGCGGGTTCACAAGTGTTCACGAAGCTGGACCTCTGCCAGGGTTACCTGCAGGTGCCCCTCCACCCAGCCAACAGGAACCTGACAGCATTTGTAACCCACATGGGTGTGTTTAGGTGCACCCACATGCCATTTAGTCTGAGTTCAGCATCCAGCTGTTTCCAGAAAATAATGTCCATGATTCTGGCCGACCTCAAGGGTGTGGTGGCATACTTTGATGGCATCGGGGTATATGGCACATCATGTGAGGAACACAATGATCAGTTGGGACGGGTGCTGACGGTGCTGCAGGAACATGGAGTCACCTTGAATGGAGAAAAGTGTATTTTTGCGGCAGACTCCATTGAGTTTGTGGGGTTCCGATTGATGGGGGGGAAGGGGGTGGAGGAGGGGGCTGTGGCCCCTGCATTTGAACATGGAGGCAGTCCTACGCCTCCCAGAACCATCGACATCTGCACAGATTTCCTCGTTTCTGGGTATGGTGAACTGTTATGGGCATTTTATTCCCCGCTACTCGGAAACGATTGGACCCCTTTGGGCATTGTTGAAACAGGATGCGCCATGGCAATGGACCCCAGTCTGTTCAGCGGCGGCTACTAAGCTGAAGTGTCAACTCACTTCCCCTCCAGTGATGGCCCATTTTGATCCAAAACAGTCTACCATTGTGACCTGTGACGCATCTGGCTTGGCGGTGGGGGTGGTTATGTTCCAGGTGCAGGACGGCACGGATCGCCCGGTGGCGTTTGCATTGAGGTCTCTCTAAGCAGCTGAACAAAAGTACGCCGTGGGCAAGAGAGAGGTGCTCACCCGCGTCTGGGCGTGTAAACGGTGGCATATTTACCTCTATGGGCGCCATTTCACTCTATGGACAGACCACTGAGTGCTAACGACATTACTGGCGACATCAGGTTCGGGACACAGACCTTTGCGGTTCCACAGGTAGACGGAACGGCTGAAGGCCTACAATTTTACCACCCAGTTCACTTCTGGCAAGGATAACATAGTGGCAGATCTCCTGTCCCGTGCCATGGCCAACTCCATACAATCAAATGACGATGATGATGGTGATCCAACAGAGACAGATCGGGTTAATATGCTGCACGAGGCCCTCCGGGATATAGTATCCCCCCAGGAACTTTGGGCTGAGTTGGAACCCCCGTGCTGTCACAACTGTGCTCGGTGATTAGAGAGGGTTGGCCTGCAAAGGTGCAGGACGGGCTGGCACCCTTCCATCGCTTTAAAGACGAACTGAGCTGTTGGGATGACATGTGTGTGGCGAGGGGGGCACTTCATGCTAATCCCGGTGTCTCTGAGGCCGCGTGTCCTAGCGATGCTCCACGAGGGCCACCTGGGCATGATCAGGGCAAAACAGCACTGCACGGATTCTGTTTGGTTGCCGGGTATTGATAAGGACATTGAAGATATGGTGAAAAACTGTGTTCAGTGTTTGGAGAGCGGGAAGACTAGCGGACCACCCCTCCATCCCTGCGGCTGCTGTCGTACCCTGAAGTCCCTTGGAAACACATACAGTTGGACATTTGTGGCGAACTGCATGCAGCACCCCTGAACAGTCGGTTCCTGCTTGTGGCCTACGACTTGTTCTCAAAGTGGCCGGAGGTGTTACTGACTAACTCAGTCATGACAGATGTGATTACGGATTTCCTATCATCACTGTTCGCCAGGTGGGGGGTCTTGATTGCAATCACGACTGACAATGGCCCGCAGTTCACCTCTGGGGCGTTTGAAGAGTTCTTGAGCGGTAGGGGCGTAGAACACATTAAAACCATGTTCTACCATCCCCAGGCCAATGGGGACATTGAATGTTTTAATAAAACCCTGAAAAACGGACTGAGAGCCCATTTGGTGGATGGCTTTGCATTTCTGGACACCCTCCAGAGTACATTGCTTCACTACAGGGCAACAGCCCATGCTATGACACAATGCTCCCCGGTGGCTCTCATGCTGGGACGTAAACTGCTTCTACCTTTGGATTGACTGAGGCCGCCCACGACTCACTCTCCAAGGAATATGGGCTCTACATGGCACCGGGTCGCTGCACAACAGCGTAAAATGAAACGACAGTTTGACAGGAAGCACAGAGCGAGAGCCCACGGACTGAAGGTGTCGGACCGAGTTTGGATTAGACACCCTAACCGCACACATAAGCTGCAGCCGCTCTGGATGGGGCCCCTGTGGATCATGGGGCAACAGGGCCAGGACATGTTCGAGCTCGTAGACGGGTCACAGTGGCACTCCAGAAGACTCAGAAAGTCACCACCGGAACAGAGGACTAGAGTTACAACGAGACAGCCTGACGTGAGGTGGGACTGGTTGGACTGGGGTGCTGAGAACTCACAGGCACGGCCGACAGTGCCTGGTGCAGAGCCCCCGCCTAGAGGATGCCTGGTTAGAGTTCATCAGAGGCCCAGGTACCTGGAGGACTATGTATTGAGGACAGCAATAGCTAATGCATTTTGGGACTAACCGGCAGAATAATCCGCTCCAACATGGTGGGGCATTCTGGTAGTCTACCCAGACGCCCATTTGGTTGGCTGAGTTTTGCCTATTTAGTGTTATATATATTAAAAGGGGGAGATGATACTGTGTTTGTTTTTTGTTTTGTTTTTCGTTTTTTTTGGGGGGGGGGGGGGTCTTTGACTTTGTAAAGGTGGGGGGAAATGTTATATGTGGGATTTGACTCTCGGGGCTTGCCGTAACCTAGCGGAGGAGGTTGGGGTGATGACGTCAGGCGGGCTACGGCTGGTGTACACTACCGTTCAAAAGTTTGGGGTCACCCAGACAATTATTTTGTGTTTTCCATGAAAAGTCACACTTATTTACCACCATGAGTTGTAAAATCAATAGAAAATATAGTCAAGACATTGACAAGGTTAGAAATAATGATTTGTATTTGAAATAATAATTTTTTCCAGATACTCAACCTGCTCAAAGGAAGGTCAGTTTTATAGCTTCTCTAACCAGCTAAACTGTTTTCAGCTGTGCTACCATGATTGCACAAGGGTTTTCTAATCACCCATTAGCCTTCTGACGCAATGAGCAAACACAATGTACCATTAGAACACTGGAGTGATAGTTGCTGGAAATGGGCCTCTATACACCTATGTAGATATTGCACCAAAAACCAGACATTTGCAGCTAGAATAGTCATTTACCACATTAGCAATGTATATTAGAAATTAGAGTGCATTTCTGATTAGTTTAAAGTTATCTTCATTGAAAAAAACAGTGCTTTTCTTTCAAAAATAAGGAAATTTCTAAGTGACCCCAAACTTTTGAACGGTAGTGTATATATTCTGTTGTTCACGGTAATAAAGGCAGTTCAGCGTTCAGTTGAGAGAGGCTCCCGTCTCATGTTATTCGGACATAACAACTATTGGGCTTGTTTTCGCGGCATAGTCAATGATGTCATCATGTGAGACAGTAAAATGCAACAGACTAACGGTGGTAAAAAAAAAAAATGAATACCTGCATGTAATTTGTAGTAAATATGTATTAAATTAAATCATTTTTGCTGAATTATTGCATATAAATACCTTCAGGTAGTTTGTGTTGTGATGTGAAGCTCTTCTCTCTCTGCTCCGCTAGCTGAACATTCACTGTATAGTTCACTGTATGGGGAAGGAGTTTCTCTTTTCCAGCCTTATTCCTTTTCTCTTTATACTGTACACACCAGTGAAGAGAGAAAGAAATGCCATTTTAGTTCTCCTGTATGTCCTGTACGTATAGTAGTACGTATTGACAATAAAATCTTTGAATCTTGAATTATAGTTTTATTATAGCTATATTATACCATTTTACTGAGTGGATCTGCCTAAATCAGTGTGTCAATCATACTACATTGATGCTTATAGACATTCAAGCATCCATCCATCCATCCATCCATCCATCCATCTTCTACCGCTTTTCCGGAGGTCCGGGTCGTGGAGGCAGCAGTTCAAGCAGAGAAGCCCAGACTTCCCTCTCCCCAGCCACCTGCTCCAGCTCTCCAGAGAGGACACCAAGGCGTTCCCAGACCAGCTGGGAGGCATAGTCTCTCCACCAAGTCCTGGGTCTGCCCCGGGGTCTCCTCCCAGTGGGACGTGCCTGAAACACCTCAAGTGGGAGGCGTCCAGGAGGCATCCTGATCAGATCAGACCTTGGCGGACATTCAAGCATGTTCAGGACAAACTAGCATGGCTTTCTGGACTTATCTGTTTTTGCATAAAACCAAAACAAGAAAAAAACCGTACTGATAAATTGCCAAAAAAAAAACCAATGAGTTGATGTTTGATTTTTTGCTTCATTATGTCTGAGAAACTCATATTTCGTGTCCACGTCTTGGAAGCTGATTTGGAAATCTTAACACCTATAAACCTACAGATGAAAAAGTGTTTTTTTCTCATTTTGAACTCAACTTGTCTGTTTTTGCAAAAGAACTCTTCAGCTGCAACTTCACCTGTCGGGTATATGATCAGCTAAACACACACGCGCGCACACGCACGCACGCACACACACACCATGAGACGCGCAGCTGGCTGCAGCTCGCTGCCTCATTTCTGCTCTCCATCACCGTGCGTTCGTTCGTCCTGACTCCCCTCCTCTCCGCACTCATTAGGATCAAAGAGTGACACAAATCAGCCTTGCACGCGCGCGCGCACACGCACAAGCCGTACTGTAGCGGCAGATCTGCTGATGCAGCACCGAGGAGCGACTCTGTTATGTCATTAGTTTCTCAGGCAGACAGAGAGAAGGTCCTCTAACCCTCGGCTCTCCTCTGGATTCTACATCCTTTCTAATAAGCATCGGGGCGTCCCGGGGGAGACGTTCTGTGCGTGTGTGTGTGTGTGTGTGTGTGTGTGTGTGTGTGTGTGTGTGTGTGTGTGTGTGTGTGTGTGTTCTCGGTTGCCATGGCAACGAGGTGTTGATGAGGTCCCGCGATGGGGGGAAGATGAACGTGTTCCCTGACCTCGCTCTCCAGAGGGGAATCTCCGTCTCTCTCACACATTAGTCAGATCATTTCATTTAGTTCTGCTGCCACATTTTTAGTCTTTTTTCTCCAAAATCGTGATCGCTTTCCTTCTGTTTCCAGACTCTGTGACCTATTATTACTATTTTTTTTATTTGAAAGGGTTAATTGAAATAGTTCTGAGAAGTCACGTAAACCTTACAGTTCCCACTCACTATACAGCTGCACCTACTCTGTTCACGTCCACTCACCACAAGGCTTGTGTGATGAAACTGGAGGACCGGCGGTGGCCGACATCTTGCCACGGCCAAGATGTCTAGAGTGATGATATAGAGCGAAGTGATGATATAGAGTGAAGTACAAGGAGATGAAGAAGAATGATGTCTGAAGATAGAGTTGAGGTTCGACTGGACTCAGCAATGATGATAGAAGTACTCCAGCTCCTGACCAGATACAGTGATGATATAGAGTGAAGTCATTGGTGGTAATGCACCTGTAAGCTGGTTGCCAACCGCCAATCAAATCTAAAAGAAGAAGAAGAATCATCTCCAGTCTGCTAGGCTCCGCGGTCCCCCTCCCCGGCTGACTGCATGCAGCCCAAATTTTGTGACCGTATTGCCTAGGCACGCTGACTACACATGCGCAGCTTTGAACCTCCCATTCACAATGTGGGGCTACTGACCAAAGTCAAAAGGTCCTTTTCCATTAGCACCTACTCAGCTCGACTCACCGTGACTCGACTCACCCCGACATGGTATTGGTCGTTTTCCATTACAGCTGAGTACCACCTCAAAGTGGGTGGGTTCATTATAGCAAGGCGGCCCGTTATGTTGTTGACATGCTGATGTTTTGCTGTCAGAAGCCAATACTTTAGAGACAGCAAGCACAAAATACAAGCAACCCATGGACTTAGTATTGTTAGCTAGCTAGCTAGCTCATTGTCTGCATACAGGAGACAATGGCGACATCCTTGTTTGTTCAAAGTGAGCTTGCCACCAATGGGATAAATAACATAAAAGATGCTTAAAATCACAAAACACTCACCATCCTCCATCACAGTTTCCAACAGTGCCATGGCCAAGGTTTTTAACGATGCCATGGCTGAGTTGAGGCCACTCTTCCTCCCATTGCTCGCTGATTGGTGCCTGTAAATGGTTGTCCATTTGGTTTGAACCACTTCCAGCCTTTTCTGTTTGACCCACTTTGGCCATTGTGGTCCTTGATGATCCAGTAATAAGCTTTTAATGTCCAGTGGTACCTGTGAGGGGGCATCAGCTCGGAGACTTCCTGTTATTCGTTTTCATTTCAGGTCGCTCTGTCTAGTTCCCTCTGGATTCTCTCGTTTGCCACCAAGCACAGAAAAGTCTAAACCTCATCGTTAGACAATGGTGTTGATGGTGACAATGATGACAATGATGATGATGATGATGATGACAATGGTGTTGATTTGTGTGTAGCCATTTGTCTTGTTGGCTATCACAGAAACAATAACAACTCACACTTGCTGCTGCAGGACTTTACAAATGGCGGGTTTGATTCTTGGGAAGACGTTGCTCCCATGACTCATCCAGTGACTTTATGCCCTGGCCAATCAGTGGCCTGCAATCTGTTGATGTCACATTTTCAGCTCGACTCAGCTTGCTTGGAACCCCAGCTGAGTAGGTACTAAAAAAGTACGTAGTACAAGGTACTACCACCTTGTAGAAAACCCTACAGTCTTTTACTATTTATAGCTGGCAAGCAAACCAGCATGTTAGCACATTTGTGCTATCAATAGGATTGAGGTGAAACTACAAATGACAGTTGTGTGCATGTCTCAACCACTTGGCCAGGTAGACGAAAGAAATGAAGTCTATACACAACCGTGCGCACGCCGTCCTCGTCCAAAGAAGACACGCATCTCAGCGCACCAGAGCGGAGGTGGAGCATGAACAAGGCTTTAAGGTGCATTCAGACAAACCATGCAGCACAAATACATGTAAAGTTACTGGAAATATGCGGAAAATATGTGAATTTGGGCTTTCGTGAGTCTGAGGAATTATAAATTTGGTATTTTTCTTAAAAATTAGCAACTTTTTTCTCATAAATTAGTGACTTTTTCATCATAAATTAGTGACTTTTCTCATAAATTAGTGACTTTTTTCTGATAAATTAGTGACTTTTTTCTTGTAAATTAGCAACTTTTTTTCTCATAAATTAGCAACTTTTTTTCTCATAAGTTAGTGACTTTTTTCTCATAAATTAGTGACTTTTTCCTCATAAACTAGTGACTTTTTTCTCATAAATTAGTGACTTTTTCCTCATAAACTAGTGACTTTTTGCTCATAAACTAGTGACTTTTTTCTCATAGTGACTTATTTCCTCATAAATTAGTGACTTTTTTCTCATAAATTAGTGACTTTTTACTCATAAATTAGTGACTTTTCTTGTAAATTAGTGACTTTTTCCTCATAAACTAGTGACTTTTTTTCTCATAAATTAGTGACTTTTTTCTCATAAATTAGTGACTTTTCTCGTAAATTAGTGACTTTTTCCTCATAAACTAGTGACTTTTTTCTCATAGTGACTTATTTCCTCATAAATTAGTGTCTTTCTCAGAAATTTGCAAATTTTTTCTTGCAATTTTGTGAATTAGTTCAAATTAATTTTGCAACTTCTTTTTTGTAAATTTACAACTTCTTCTCCTCTAAATCTGCAAAGTTTATATGGATGTAAATAAAAAAAAAACATTTCATCTTGACAATAATCCAACATTATTTTTCATTTAAATGCTTCTGTTGGAAGTTCTTTTCAATGCCTGAAATGTCTGCCCCAATGTCTGGGGCCTCGCAGACAGTCTTGCATCAGGCCCCACAGAGCTGGAAACAGCGGCGCTTCTTTGTCTGTGGAGTCAAATAAAAACATATTTGATTGAATGTAGGAAAAAAATGTGCGGCCTAATTTATTTTTTGCCAAGAAAAAGAAAAGAGAAACCTTAAAGGACAAGAAAAGAAAGCGAGGGAGAAAAAGAAAAGGGAAGAGATGAGGGGAGGAGGAATAAAAAAGAGCTGAATGTCAAGCACTAATTGTTTCTATTTTAGAGAGCCCGGTTCCTTTCAGTCTGATTTAAGGAAAAGTGACCTAAAAACAAAGCAGAGAGCCGGCTGAGGCGCACTGATAACAAACACACACACACACACACACGCACGCACACACACACACACACACTGATAACGTTCACACACCTTTCATGACGTAAACGAGCCCAAATTCTGACTGTTTTTCACATCAGTGAACCCCATCTTTATCTTTTTTCCCTCCCCGTTATTTTAAATCGGCAACATTAACAATGAATTAAAATAAAACACAAATAGATACAGGATGATAAAAAAAATTGAAACTTTATAAAGGAGAAGAGTTTGGAATGAAAACTAAAATGAAACTGAGCTGAAATATTATTGTGTGGAGTTATGCTGCCACCTGCAGAACACACCCGGTATTACTGGGGTTTGGTTGAACGCCTGAAAAATGATTTTATGCAGTGATTTTAAAAGCAAAGTTTTAAATCTAAAAGCAAAGTGCTGCAAATTTACAAGAAAAAAGCTGAAAATTTTTGAAGAAAAAGTTGCAAATTTATAAGAAAAAACGCAAACTGGGGGGGGGGGGGGAGAGTTGCATATTTAACCTCTTATAATTCCGGTGTTCCGTCGATGGGATGTTTCAAATTTTCTACTGCCTCTCAGTGAAGAAAGACTTAGATTTTCTTTGCATGTGCTAAATGTAATGGAATTGGCTGGAATGCTAAGGGGTTAAAAAATTACAGGGTGTGGTGTGGGGACCCACGGGTTGGTGACGCAGCCGCTTGGTGACGTCATCACTGTTATGTCTGAACTCGGAGCCAAGGAGGAGACCAGCAGCAGAGCTGAACACAAGTTTATTACACCGGGCACTGTGCACCCAACCCAACCCAACACAACCGCAGCCGCTGGCAGAGCTAAAGGCAGGAGAGACCGCCCCCTGCCTGCAGCCCTTCTTATACCCACGGGGATGGCGGGAGCGGAAGGCGGGAACGGATGGCGGCGCCACCACCCTGTGCCACACAAACAAGAGCTCCATAAAATACAGCACACGAACAATAAATAACTGCATTACACCCCCCACCACCACCACCGTAGAAAAATCCAAAACACACATACAATCAGCCCACCCCAATTTGGAACCCGAATCATCCGCTGAGCATCACTAAACTAAAATCACAAAAGTGACCTATGGCATTCACTCAAAATAACTAAAATTAGGGGGAACAGGTAGAGTGCTGTCCTACCCCCCCCACACGGTGAGGCAGGTTATTCTGCCGCCTATGATACATAAAAGTCCCATTAAAAAAAATTACTGCCGTGTCTCCAACTTAAAACAGAACACCAAAACAATCCCAGAACTATAACTACAAATTAACAACCAACAACAGAAACACATCCATAGCTCGGCAAAGATGACAAGTGCCCCCCCCCCCCGACCCGTCATGATTCAGTCCGCCCCTAGAGGTAGCTCACCTCCCAGGCCACAGCTGGTCGCCTCAGTCCCGGCGCGCCTTCTCCTCCACACCTCCGAACGCTCCAATTGTCTGAGGCCATGCCCAACTGCCTTCTTCGGGGCACGATGTAACTCATTAGGATGATGCCACGAGCCACCCGACAGCAGAAGGTAACCATCCTGCCGCTCACCCGTCACCTGCAGCCGGCCCTGGTACTGCTTCATCTTCCATTTTTCTCTCCGCCTAGACGTCGCCTCCACCCAAGCCCGAACCCAGTCCGTGACTCCAAGTGGGGCCCTGCACAGCCTGCGGTGTCTCCACCTGGCACTCGCTCTCTCAGTGCCACTCGGTCCTGCCCTGACTGCTTGTAAATCCGCTGCAGACCCTGCTGATGTGGCCCCGTGTTCATCGGCCCGCCACAGCCGTGCTCCAGAAACACCTGGGACCATCCTTTGGGCATCGCTCACCACCGCAGGCTCTCCCTAGTCCAGGGTGACTCGGACACTGGCACTGGGGCCCTCCTGCAGCGACCCTGAGCGCAACAAGGTCTGTCCACTCTCCAGAGTGCCCAGCAATCGTTCATCCCACACAGTGTTGTCCCGAACTCTCGGAACCGCTCGGTCCCACAGTCCGCAGCCTGACCACTGCTCCCCAGTGCCGCTCCTGATGGAAAACCCGAGGCCATAGAACAGGTTGCAGCCCATGATGTTCGTGCCGCAGGCCGTCCTGACAAACTCCACATCAGCCATCTCCACCGACATGTATCGAGCCGTCAGTCTGACAGTACCCACCATGGCCAACCGTCCTCCTCCACAGCCGCAAAGCAGCACCGAGTCACCTCCAATTCTGTAGTGGGAAAAACATTGCCTAACTGTAGCCCAGTTCAGCAGCGAACTCTCCACCCCTGTGTCGATCAGCATCAGTACCAGTACTCCATCCAACACTACCGTGCAGAGTGTGTGCCTGCTGGTACTCGGGGACACAGTATGTATTACCATCAGGGCGGGAGGGGTCGAATTTCTGCGTGGGCTATCTTGTTCCACTGACTGGCACACCCTCGCAAAATGATGCAGACGGCCACAATTGCCACAGCGCTTTCCTCTTGCCGCAAACTCTCTGGCCATGTAGCGGTGCTTCGTGGACCGGCAGCCCATACACCCAGGCTTCCCCGGGGCAGACCTCACCCGTACAGCGTTGGCACCCTCGACGTCCTCCTCGACACTCCCATTGCTGTCCGGGTCCACTACCTGTGTAGCCATGGGGGATTGTAACTCTGACGGTGAAGACGCTTGCTCCACTCCTGAGTCACCTTATCCTCTGCCTCCAGCTGAAGGGCCAACTCGACAGCCCCAGATAGCGTCAGTTCACCAGGAAATATGAGCAGCTTAGACGGACCACAGCACAGTTGGTATGTTCCGCCAACTGGTTGCGAACCATTTCTTCCTCCAACAGTCTGAAGCGACACTCGGCGGCTAGCTGCTTCAAGTCCGATACAAACCGCTGGATGGGTTTGCCAGCCTGTTGGTGGCACTGTCGGAACTTAATCCTTTGGACGATGACGTTGTCTGGTGCCCTGAAATGGCGCGCCATCAGCTTGACCACTTCTTCATAATCCTCTGTCCCTCCATTCCCAGGTTGTGCACAAGCAACGCCCACATCCTCAGCTTTTCCATCCTTCCCAGGTCCAACGTCACCATATATGTTCAAAAGGCACCATACCACCGAGGCCACGGTACAAGCGGCTCACCTGGGAGCTCCAAAAACAGCCGAATTGGTGCCCCACACACTGCCATATCTTTGGTATTAAATGCTTTTATTCTTGTCGCCAAATGTTATGTCTGAACTCGGAGCCAAGGAGGAGACCAGCAGTAGAGCTGAACACAAGTTTATTACACAGGGCGCTGTGCACCCAACTGCACCCGCAGCTGCTGGCAGAGGAAAAGGCGGAAGAGACCGCCTCCCTGCCTGCAGCCCTTCTTATACCCATGGGGTTGGCGGGACCGGAAGGCGGAGCCACCACCCCGTGCCACACAAACAAGGGCTCCATAAAACACAACACACGAGCAATAAATAACTACATTACAATCACGCCGATGCACATATAATGTTAGAGTCGGCCATCTTACGGCCTCCCTCTTCATCTCTTGACTCTTGGCTCTGTGGCGCTCAACCTCCCGCAGCAGACCAGTATTGTGAGTTTATGCTGCTTGTAATAAAGTTCCTGTTCCAAACAAACACCACTCTCTGCTGATCATTATCCAGACATAGCAAATGGCAACGAAGAGAAAAATGTGTCGTCTGCAGGAAAACGCAGCATTTTTCCTGAAGACAGACGTGCATCTGAAAGTATTTGTGTCCGTATTTATGGCCAGCACAGCCATTTCTGGAGACCCCAGGTGAGCCGCTCATCCCGTGGCACCGCTGGTTCGACATGTTTAAAGATTATGTTGACGCGGTTGGCCTGAGTGATGCTGACAACAAGAAGCTGAAGAGCGTACTGGTTCTCAGTCTAGGTGAAGAAGGACAGCGCGTGCTCCGTACTCTGGGTCAAGTGGACTCATTTGGCGAATGTGTGACTCTGATGGAGAAATGTTACGGCAATGTGAGGAATGTTATAGCCTGAAAAATTGCCTTCCTCCACCGCAAGCAACATGTAGGTGAGTCAACTCAACGTTATACTACAGAGCGCCGAGTCTTAGCGAGCACGTGTGCCCTCGGGCCCTTAGAAGATGAGCTAACCCGTGACAAGCTAGCAGAAGAGCACAGCACAGAGAGTGAACATAGCACAGAGAGAGAGAGCAGCAACCGGACTCGCCTCGGTTCCTCGCCCAGCATAAGCCTCAGGGAGCCGCTGCAGAGCTGCAGGAGAGGGAGCCCGTGTCTATCAGGAACCCCGGGACACGGCAACCCGGCGCAAGTTCTACCAACGGTGACAGCAACATGTCACCATGACCAGACTTCCCAGGTGAGGGGGAGAACAAACCGGACCCACCTCTGATCCTTGCCCGCCATGAGCTTCAGACAGCCACCGTGGAGCCGCAGGAGAGGGAGTTTGTGGAGAAAGGGGACCCCGGTGACCGAAGACGGCCCGATGCGCGTCCCGTCACCGACAACAGTGACACATCACCCTGGCCTCAACCAGCACCAGGTGAAGGAGAGAAGAAACTGGACTGCTTCTGAATCCATGCCCAGCAACACCTCCAGGAGCCGCCGTTGAGCCACAGGATGAAGACTCTGTGACCCAACAGGACACAGCAGAACCACCACAACTTGGTGGAAGCCCCGCAGCAGATGTGAGTCATAACATCACAACGGTGATGCCGAACGCAGCCGAACAGAGCGCCGCTCACAGTGATGAACTGGGTTTGGGTCCGTAGAACCAAACAACCAGACCCGCTGTCGGCCTTAACAGCGTCACCACCAACGACACCCATGAAGATCGCCACACAGCTGAAACCAGCCGCCGTTCAGATGGTGGACGGATTGAGACGGCAGGCCAGCCGTCTGCAGAAGGTAAGAGCAGCTGCCACGGATCAGGACACAGTGTTGGTGTGGGATCCTGGCTTGGACATTGTGAACGAGCGTGCCGTGGCTCCAGCGGGATGGTGCCCGGGTCTGCTGCAGCATGCGCCTCCAGGGGCACGTCCACCATGAGCTCGCCTCAGGGCCCCTCCAACTGAACTGCCTTCCTCAAGATAAAGAAGGACTGTGTTTAGCTCGGGGCGTGGCTGCCAACATAGTTGCAAAATAAACCACTCAGCCGCACCAGGCTATGCAGTAGTCCACCCGCTGGGCCCAGCTAGTTTTGGGGGTTCTATTGTACCAAACTGGGGAGGGTCAATTCAAATATATACGTGTTTTCTGTTTTTCCAAGAGGGGGGGCACAGATTGGTTGGCATTGGCGTGGTGATGCAGCCGCTTGGTGATGACATCATATAATGTGAGGGTCGGCCATCTTACGGCCTCTCTCGTCCTCTCTTGACTCTTGGCTCTGTGGCGCTCAACCTCCCGTAGCAGACCAGCATTGGGAGTTTATGCTGCTTGTAATAAAGTTTGTGTTCCAAGCAAACGCTGCTCTCCGCTGATCATTTTCCAGACAGAACACACCGGTCTAAAACATTTGTCTCATATCGCTCTTTTGCACGCTGCAGTTTGGGGAAAAAGGGTGAGAGATAAGAAATATGTACAAGTAAAAAGTTTCTAATTCATACGAACAAAAGAAATTTAGTTAAAAAGGTTAAGAAAAAGCCCACAAATTTGGAGGGAAAAAAAAGCAATATAAATGAGAACAATGCTCTCAACTTACAAAACTTTACAAAAAGAAACTGGCAAATTTATAAGAAAAAGGTCATAAATTAAAACCACGGAAGAGAAGAAGTTACAAACTTATGGTTGTTTATTATGATGACAGGCCTGTTTATTCTAAATAATTTAGATGTTTTACATATTGAGCATAAAAGGTGCCTCCTGGGAACCGGAAGGTTCCATAGAAGAACCATTTTGAGTTTCATGAAGAACAAAAATCGATTGCACACCTGCTAAAAAAAAAAAAAAAAGTCCATCAAATTGCAAAACAAAAACTTTGACAAAAAATAGATTTTCCCCCCTCATGAATTTGCTACCATTTACTTCTAAAATATTAAAGTTTTACTTAATTAGAAATGTGTGACTTTTGACTTTTTTTCCTCGAAATTTTCGAACGTTTTACTCCTGTGCAAAAATTCCAAATAACATGAAGGTTAAAACAACATAAATGCAGTTTAAACGAGAGGAAAAGCCGCTGATAATCTGATGCTTTTATAGATCAGCACAGATCATAAACGTCCCATTTCTCTTTTGAGGCTCAGGCAGCGCAGGTGACGAATGTGTGAAACACTGGACCCAAGCTGTGACGTCATGGAGAGCGTGAGGCTGATGAAAAATGGAAAATACAAAAGGAAGAAAAATAAGGACAGCAGCTGGCGCCACCTGCTGGTAATAAGAGATCCTACACTAGGTATTTGAACTCACACGTGACCCTCAATGAAAAGGTAAAAAAAGATGTTTGTACATTAGTGTTTCTTTAATTTATAATAATGGTTTATTTTAATTTTAGATGGCTTTTAATATTTTTTTATAAATAAATGTATAAAATGTGTTTTTGTGGGCTGTAACCTTATAAGATATACTGTATCCATGGGTCACATGTTCATCTCAATATTTCACAAAAATGACATATTGCTTTTATTTATTAAACTCATAATTATGCTATAATTATGTATAACCTACACGAACAATTAAGCATCCACAATTTCCTTCTCTTAAATTTGCAGCTTTACTTTTTTGCAAATTGTTTCTATTTTCTAGTTAAACTGAAGCCTTTTGCCTTTTTTGTAAATTAGACTTTATTCTAGAAAACTGGAGACTCTTTCCCCATAAATTTGCAACTTTTTTCTCATATATTAGTGATTTGAAGTTTTTTCTTTTAAATTTGTGATTTTCTTTCTTAAAAATGATAAACTCTTTTCTCATAATGTGAAATTTTTTTGTAAATTGATTTTTTTTTCATAAATTTGTTACTTTTTTCTTTAAAAATTAGCAACTTTTTCCTCATAAATTTGCTACTTTTTTCTTGAAAATTTGTCACTTTTTCCTCATAATTTAGCAACTTTTTTCTTGTAAATTTTTGATTTTTATTCTTAAAAAATTGCATTTTTTCCCCTCATTTTAGTGACTTTTTCTCATAATTTAGCAAGTTTGTTTCTTATAAATTTGTGATTTTTTAACAAATTTGCAAATTTTTTCTTGTAAATTTGTGACTTTTTGTTATAAATTTGTTACTTTTTTCTCATAAATTACTGAATTTTCCTCATACTTTAATGACTTTTTTTCTTGTAAATTTGTGATTTTTTTTCCTCATAATGTGTTGCTTTTTCCTTAAAAATTAGCAACTTAAACTGAAGCTTTTTTGTAAATTAGAGACTTTTTCTAGAAGAATGGAGACGCTGGGATTTCATTGCTTTGGCAAATGTTTTCCTTGTAATCTTATGACTTTTCTTGAATTTTTTTCAGTGTAAATTTAAGACTTTTTTACTCATGAATCTGGAATTTCTCCGTCACAACGTAGAAACCTTTTTCTGTTGAAAACTTTCCCTTGTTTCCCTCAAAGATTTGTGAGATTTTTCTCATATTTGGAGGCAGAGGCCCATGAGGTCCAGTTGTGCGTCTGTCTTCCACTGTGGGCCCGGGAGTGGAACATGCTTGCAGGATCTGATTTAGTTCTTATAGTCACTATTGTGGAAATGTGAAAATGACGAGGCAGAGTTTATCTCACGAGTCAGGTTTATTCACATCTTCCAACATCAGCAAAGCAGAAAGAGAGATCAAACACAGACATTCGTCCTTTATATATCCAGGACCTTCAAAGCTCACAGTCACATTGCATTTAATGACAAGTAACAATGCATCTTTCCTTAAATCCTATCACATCCTCCTCATAGTCTCTGGCAGACCAGGAAATCCCCCAAGGCCGTCTCTTGCATACCAAAGACTAAATTTTCACATCCTCCTGTTATCTCACAGGAGGCCCAGTCCTTTGTTCTACTCTGAGATGTGAAGCTTAAAGTCATACGTATGTGGCCCACATGACCCCCCCCAAACATCTAAGATGGAACAACAGAATAACAGTCTGCATGTCATGATAAAATCATTACACATCAGCCCATGAGCTGCTTGGGCCTCAGTCTCCTCCCGTATCTGCTGTAAGCGGGCTTCACCACTTCTGCGGCGCCCTCCTGCTGGGGAGCTGCTGTCTGTGGGTGAGAACTGTTTGTCACTCCCTGTGGGTGTTCTGGGGACTGTCCCCGAGGGGGTCTGCCGTGCCGAGGAGCCCTGGCCAACAGCACATCCTCGTCCGCCACCACAAAAGCGGGTTTGAGCCTGTTTATGCCAATCTTTTCCTTCCTGCCCCCCAAATCTAGCAAAAAATGTTTGTCCCCTGTTTCCAGCACTCTAAATGGTCCATCATAAGGTGGTTGCAGTGGTGGGCGATGGGCATCGTGTCTGACAAAAACAAACTCCGCGTTTTTCAAAGCCTTAGGCACAAAAACGCGCGGAAAACTGTGGTGAACGGGGCCAGGCAGCGTGCCCGATTCCGTGCCACTCTGCAACAGCTGAGACGGGGAGCTATCTGGCACAGGATTATCTGGGAGAAACTCCCCGGGCAGCCGAAGTGGCTGCACAAAAACTAGCTCAGCCGGGGAGGCTTCTAAATCCTCTTTAGGTGCAGAACGCAACCCCAATAAAACCCACGGTAGCCTGTCCACCCAATTTGCATCCGTCAGCGACGCTCTGAGAGCCGCTTTCAATGACCTATGAAAACGTTCGCATAACCCATTAGCCTGCGGATTGTACACGGTTGTGCGGTGGATCGTTACCCCCAGGCTGCGGGCCATTGCTGACCAAAGTTCGGAAACAAATTGAGGACCTCTGTCGGACGTAATGTCCGACGGGACTCCAAAGCGCGCTACCCATGCTGTTAAAAACGCGCGCGTCACCTCCTCGGCTGTGGTTGACGCCAGTGGGACCATTTCCGGCCAGCGCGTGGTGCGGTCCACCATTGTCAGAAGGTGTGTGCACCCCTGTGACGGCGGGAGGGGGCCTACGAGGTCCACGTGAACATGATCAAACCTCTTAGCCGGAATGTGAAACGGCTCCAAGGGAGCTCTCGTGTGTTTGTGTACCTTGGCTCGTTGACAAGCCATGCAGGCTGCTGCCCACTCCTTAACTTGTTTGCGCAGGCTCGGCCATACAAATTTCTCTCCTACCATTTTGATCGACGCGCGCACTCCCGGGTGCGCCAGAGAATGAATCAAGTCAAAAACGCGGCGGCGCCACGCGGCCGGTACCACAGGACGCGGTCGCCCAGTGGAGACGTCACAGATTAGGGGGGCATACCATCTTGCAGCACCCTGTTCTCCAGCCTTAATCCTGTTGGTCCAGACTGGAGCGCGCGCACGTCCGCGTCGCTAACCTGATCCGCGGCCATGGCTGCATAATCTATCCCTATGCGGACTGGGGCCGCCACGGCGCGCGAGAGACAGTCTGCCACTACATTCAGTTTACCCGCTACGTGCTGAATATCGGTAGTAAACTCTGAGATGGCAGCCAGCTGTCTCTGCTGCCGGCCTGACCACGGTTCTGAAACCTTGGCCATTGCGAATGTCAGCGGCTTGTGGTCAACGAACGCGGTGAAACGGCGTCCCTCCAGCCAGAACTGGAAGTGGCGAATGGCCAAGTGGAGAGCTAACAACTCCCTGTCGAATGCGCTGTATTTTCGTTCACTATCGCGCAAAGTCCTGCTGAAAAAGGCGAGCAGCTGCCAAGCCCCAGCTACATGCTGCTCCACGACCGCCCCTATGGCCACATCTGACGCGTCAGTAGTGAGCGCTATGCGGGCCGTTGGGTCTGGATGTGCTAACAACGCAGCGTTTGCCAGGGCTGTTTTGACCTCTGAGAACGCTCGCTCTCGGTCCGGAGACCATTCGATCTTATTTTTGGGTTTTTGTTTTTTGAGTGCAGCATACAATTGTTGCATGAGCTGCGCTGCGCGGGGGAGGAAACAGTTATAAAAATTCACCATTCCCAAAAACTCCTGTAACGCCTTGACCGTTTGTGGCTGGGGAAAATTTGCTACCGCACGCACTTTGTCAGGCAGCGGAACCGCTCCTTCTGGAGAGACATGATGCCCCAAAAAATCAATCTGCGTCACCCCGAACTGACACTTCACTGGGTTGATTATTAAACCGTGCTCTCCCAACCTCCGGAAAACTGCCGCGAGGTGGTTTTCGTGTTCGTCTTCAGACGCGCTGGCTACTAAGATGTCGTCCAAGTAGACGAATACGAAGGGGAGATCGTGCAACACCGCGTCCATCATGCGTTGGAACATTTGCGCAGTGCCTTTAAGCCCAAATGGCATGCGCAAAAACTCGAATAGACCGAACGGAGTTATTACCGCTGTTTTGGGTATGTCCTCAGCGCGCACTGGGACTTGGTGGTAACCGCAGACCAAGTCTATCTTAGAAAAAACGCACGCCCCCGCCAAATGCACGGAAAAATCTTGGATATGCGGGATTGGGTAGCGGTCGTGTGCTGTGGCGTTGTTCAACCTGTGGAAATCTCCGCAAGGTCGCCACGAGCCGTCAGCTTTCGGGACCATGTGAAGCGGTGAAGCCCATGGGCTCTTCGAACGCCTGATGATGCCCAACCTTTCCAGGTTGGCAAACTCCTCGTGCACTATGGTCAGTTTAACTGAATCCAAGCACCGAGCTTTTGCAAAAACGGGTGGTCCGGTGGTAGTAATAAAATGCTCCACTCCGTGTTTAGCGACGGCTGCTGAAAATGTGGGAACCGTGAGTGCTGGGAACTGAGTGAGCAGTGTGTGGAACTTACCACTTGCAGTTGTGACGTTGGCTTGTGCTGTTGGCGGGGCCACTCGGGCTGCAGAGGGAATAGAATAAAAAGAAAGTGCATTAACCAGGCGCCTGTTAGCAAGATCAACCAACAAACCACATGAGCACGGAAAATCAGCCCCCAACATATTGAAATTCACTGCAGCTATGACAAAAGTCCACTCAAATGTACGGCTGTGTAGGGACAGAAGCAGAGCCCTCTCACCAAAGGTCTTAATCTCCGAGCCGTTCGCTGCTGACGCCCTGTGACCTCTGGGAACCGCCAGCCGGTCAGCGGAGGAAGGCGTGATGAAACTCACTTGGGAGCCTGTGTCCACGAGGAATTGCCTCCCCAAGCGCGCATCCTTCAAGTAGAGCAGCTTGTTCTCCTCCCCGAGGGCCGCAGCTGCTACCGACCCCCGGTCTTGGCGTTTCCCGAGCGCTTGAACTGGCACGGTGGTATACATTTGCGTGCCTTCTCTGCAAAGCGGCGATGGTAGAAACAGAGGGTGTCTCCTCCGCGATCCTTGACCCCCGCCGCCGCCGTCGTCGGTGGGTCTGCTACCGCCGTCTCTGGCCCCCCGCCATCTCCGGCCGTCGCGTCGAACTCCGTCGCTGCAGCGGCGGCCGCGCGCTGTTTGCTGGCGTTGAGAATCCGGTGCGCCTCCTGGGCCAGCGCGCGGAAGTCCCGCTGGTCCAACAACGGCGAACTGGCCAGGGTCGCTCTCGTGGCCGACGGTAGGGTCCTGAGGAAAATGTGGGTGAAGAGGAAGTCGTCGCCATCTGAGCCTCTCAACCTCAGCATGTTCTCCATCAGGTCAATGGGCGTGCCATCTCCTAAGTCGTTCAGAGCCAGGAGCCTCTCCGCTCTCTCCTCGACTGAGAGAGTAAAACGCTGGATAAGCGCAGCCTTCAACCCGCCGTATTTGTCGTTGGCAGGTGGCCGCTCCAATAGGCTCTCCACATGCCGAGCCGTGCGGTTGTCGAGCTTTGCGATCACATGGTAGAACTTTGTGTCATCTACCGTTATCTCCCGGAGGGCGAACTGTGCTTCGACCAAGTGGAACCAGGAGCGCGGGTTGCCCTGCCAAAAGTCCGGTAGCTGGACGGTAGCGGCATACGCTTGGCTGGGAGCTTCTGATTCGGCTGGCCCGGGGGAATTTCTTTCATCCATGATACGTTTTAGGGTCACCAGTGTGGAAACGTGAAAATGACGAGGCAGAGTTTATCTCACGAGTCAGGTTTATTCACATCTTCCAACATCAGCAAAGCAGAAAGAGAGATCAAACACAGACATTCGTCCTTTATATATCCAGGACCTTCAAAGCTCACAGTCACATTGCATTTAATGACAAGTAACAATGCATCTTTCCTTAAATCCTATCACATCCTCCTCATAGCCTCTGCCAGACCAGGAAATCCCCCAAGGCCATCTCTTGAATACCAAAGACTAAATTTTCACATCCTCCTGTTATCTCACAGGAGGCCCAGTCCTTTGTTCTACTCTGAGATGTGAAGCTTAAAGTCATACATATGTGGCCCACACTATCATAATATTCAGGGAGGTTTTATTTAAAAAACATCTAAAATTGTGCCAGTAAATTTGTGACTTTTTCTTGTATGAAAGTGAAAGTTTTTCTAACAAACTGAAGACTTTTTCTGATCATTTTTAACCCTTTTTTATAATTTGAGATTTTTTTTGCTGTGCCTTGGAACTTTTGTAAAGTTTCAGCTTCTTGCTTGTGAATCTGAAACTTTTTTCTTGCAACATTGTGACTTTTATGTTGAGAATTTTCTTTTTTCACCTCAAGTGGGAGGCGACTTCCCACTTCCCACTTGAGGTGTTTCAGGCATGTCCCACTGGGAGGAGACCCCGGGGCAGACCCAGGACTCGGTGGAGACACTATGTCTCCCAGCTGGTCTGGGAACGCCTTGGTATCCCCTCTGAAGAGCTGGAGCAGGTGGCTGGGGAGAGGGAAGTGTGGGCTTCTCTGCTTGAACTGCTGCCTCCGCGACCCGGACCTCCGGAAAAGTGGTAGAAGATGGATGGATGGATTTTCTTTTTTCACCAAAATTTTCTATTTCAATTAATTTTGCAAGTTTTTGAGCAAGTTTTTTACTTGAAAGTTTACTATTTTTTTGTCCAAATTTAGGAGTTTTCTTTCTTTCTTATTTATCAAAGCTACAGGGACCTTTTTTTGTTTTTGTTTTTTTTTTCACTTATTTTCAGGATCTGGCAACACATTGACGGGTTGCAGGACGTTTGTCCGTTTCTTCTTCAGTTTTTGACTGCCGTGGACTGTTTGACTGCATACAAACACATTTGTTCCAACATATAATACATGCAGCTGCGGCCCGACGTTTTCCCGGGTCATTTAGTGTCAAACGAGGCCGATTTTTTCCTCTAAAATCGGGGAAATGATCCATGTGAGGTCCGGACTCAGGTAAACACCGAGCTAACGTTAGCCTGAGCTAACGCTAATCTGCGGCTTTATTTCCTTTTATTTCTGCCTCCTGCGGTCTGTTTTGGGATCATTTCAGAGGTTATTTTAGGGTTAAGCAGAATGAATAAAGCGGAGGTTTTGCGTGGAGAATAAAAGACGAATAATTAGCTAGTTAGCTGTGTTAGCTTCGCATGCTAGCAGCAGTGGAAGGACAGACACCAAAACATTTTAGTCCAAAAACCTGCAGAAAACCACATTTGTGTCTTAGAAGAAGAATGTATCTGGAATTTCTGAGTAGTTTCTTGTTAAGTTTGCAGCTATTTAATCATAAATTTGTGAAACTGTTCTAAAAAAAATGAGACGTTCTCTGAAATTTGAGACATTTTGTTGCAAATTCGCTGTTTTTAAGCTGTAATATTTTTCTGTAAATTAAGGCTGATCAGTGAAACTTTTGCATAAGAGGTTCGGACAGGATTTATGCACCCAAAAAAGGCCTTGTTCTGTTCAATGTTGGAGCTGCCTTAGCCTTCATTCTCCAGGTCTTTGTCCAGGGAATCCTGTGCAGTACAGGTACATCTGAAAAAAATTAGAATATCGTGAGAAAGTTCAATATTTTTTGTCACTCATTTCAGAAAGTCAAACCCATATATTATATAGATTCATTACACAGAGAGTGATATATTTCAAGTGTTTATTTGTTTTAATTTTGGTGATTATGGCTTACAGCCCATGAAAACCCTAAATTTAGTTTCTCAAAAAATTACAATATTGCATAAAATTAATTTTAAAAAAAGTTTTTTAATAGAAATGTTGGCTGACTGAAAAGTATGTCCATGTACCACTCAATACTTGGTCGGGGCTCCTTTTGGATTAATTCCTGTATCAGTGTGGCATGGAGGTGATCAGCCTGTGGCTCTGCTGAGGTGTCATGAAGGTCCAGGTTGCTTTGATAGTGATCTTCAGCTCGTCTGCATTGTTGGGTCTGGTGTCTCTCATCTTCCTCTTGACAATCCTCCATAGATCGGCTGCACGGTGGCGCAGTGGTTAGCACTGCGGCAGCACAGTTTACCCTTGGCCGGGGGATAAGATAAGATAAGCCTTTATTAGTCCCACAATGGGGAAATTCCAGGATTGCAACAGCACAGGGACAGCAACACGCAGAGCAACAATCAGAAGGCAAGAAAAAAACAACATCTAGTAAACATATGTCCATATTACTATAAATGTATATATATAGACACACAGTGCAGAGCATTATGGCTGGTGAATGTGCAGCAGAAAGTCTAAGTTCTCTCTCTGCGGATGCAGCGGGCCAGCTGGAAGTCTTTGGGCATGATGGTGACCCCCTTAGTGAAGAAGAGACCACCAGGTGGGCCTCGCTGGTCTCCTGCAGAGCCATGACGGCGAAGCTCAGGAAACGCAGGACGGTCTTGAAGTCCTGAGCAATCTCCCTCACCAGGCGCTGGACGGGCAGCTTACAGATGAGCAGCTCTGTGGATTTCTGGCAGCGACGGATCTCTCTCAGAGCCACGGGCCTGTGACGGCGAGGCTTCTTCACTCTGCCGGTGGCCGGAGCGCCTCTCCGAGCAGCCCTGGTGGCTAGCTGTCTCCTGGGGGGGGGGGGGGGGCTTCTTCCTCCAGTAGATTTTACGGGCGGTCTGCTTGGTTCTTGCCATCGCTCTTTATTATTCTCTTATATTTCTTTCACGCCGCCTAAACTCCAGCCCGGCACCCGCGTCATTTTCGCTACAGCTCCCGGTATGTCGAGTTTCCCATTAGCACCGGGCGGCGGCCAAGTGCTAGCTAGCACTAGCTCCTCCCCGCTGTAACGTCTCCCGCTGCAAACCGTGGCTCCGTCCGCCGACCCGGAAGACCCCCGGGGCGATCCGTGCGTCCGTGATATATATACAGAGTGAAAGGTGTAGAAAGAAGAAGGAAGATAAAAAAAAAAAAAAAAAAAAAAAAAAAAAAAAAAAAAAAGCTGTTGCAACAGGCAGCCCACTCGTGTGGCGCCGCCGGTCCGGCGGAACCGGAACCGGATTGTGGGGATCTTGGGATCGTGGGTTCGATCCCAGCCCCCGACCAACAGTGATCTGTGTGGAGTTTGCATGTTCTCCCCGTGTTGCGTGGGTTTACTCCGGGATTTCTCCGGTTTCCTCCCACATGCCAAAAAACATGCATGTTAGGTTAATTGGCTGTTCTAAATTGTCCCTAGATATTTGTTTCCTATAGGCCCTTAGAATAGAGGGTTAGTATTAATGAAAAGCGCTTTGAGTGGTCTTTGTGACTAGAAAAGCGCTATATAAGTGCAGGTTAGTTAGTAGTTAGTTAGTTAGATTCTCTATGGGGTTTAGGTCAGGAGAGTTTGCTGGTCAATCAGACACAGTGATGCCATGGTCATTAAACCAGGTTTTGATACTTTTGGCAGTGTGTGTGTGTGTGTGTGGGGGGGGGGGGGGGTGCCAAGTCCTAGGGATGTGATTTTTCCGGTAATTCGTGGAATTCCGCTTTTTATTTTTTTAATCTTCCAGGAAGATAAAGTACGTTAAGTACGTTAGCGGCTTGTGGTCCATGAACGCAGTGAAGGTGCGCCCTTTCAGGCAGAACCGGAAGTGGCGTATGGCCAGGTGGAGAGCTATTAACTCTCTGTCGAACACGCTGTATTTACGCTCACTGTCGTGCAAAGACCTGCTAAAAAAGGTGAGCTGCTGCCAAGAACCGGCAACGCATTGCTCCACGACAGCCGCTATGCCCATGTCCAAGGCGTCGGTAGGGAGCGCTATCCGAGCCGCCGGGTCTGGGTGCGCCAGTAGTGCAGCATTTGCCAGAGCTGTTTTAACCTCAGAACGCCTGCTCCCGCTGAGGAGTCCAGTCGACTCTGTCCGCCAGTTTCCGTTTCTAGAGTGCGGCGTACAACGGCTGCATCAGCTGGGCTGCGCAGGGGAGGAAACGGTAATAAAAGTTAGCCATCCCCAAAAACTCCTGCCCTGACATTGATGTTGAGGAGAAAAAAATAGCAAAACAATTTAGTTAGATTACTTTTATGATTCCAAACAGTTTGAAATTGACAGTGCACAGTGGACATTGACTCATAACTTTTGAATATTTCTAAGACTTGGCTACATCAGTGATTGTGCAAAATGAACTGCTCAAGACTCAGTGGAGATTGAAACTGGTGATCTCAAATGAATGTTGAAATTATAAAAAGTAATGGTATGAATGAATTTTATTTCTATTATGGAATAGATAAAATTAACTGATTTTGATTTGATCAAGTGTTAAAGCATGTGATGGATAATGCTTGTTGGAATATTTTAGGAATGCTATCTTCTTGGAACATAAGTCAATATTATACAGTAATAAGTGGCATTCAGCTGTTTGTTTTATGTCATTTAAGCACAGTTCTGGTACTTAAAAATCATAAAAACCCAGGAGCTTCGGGGGGGCAAGGGGGGCGTCCCCCAGACCCCCTGCTAAATTTTAGATAATTTCCCCAACCCCAAATCACATCCCTAAAGTCCTGCTGGAAAATGAAATCCGCTTCTCCATAAAGCTTGTCAGCAGAGGGAAGCACGAAGTTCTCTAAAATTTCCTGGTAGACGACGGCACTGACTTTGGTCTTGATAAAACACAGTGGACCAACACCAGCAAATCACATGGTTCCTCAAATCATCACTGACTGTGGAAACTTCCCACTAAACCTCAAGCAACTTAGATTCTGTGCCTCTCCACTCTTTCTCCAGACTCTGGGACTTTGATTTCCAAATGAAATGCAAAATTTACTTTTATCTGAACAGAGGTCATCTGCTGGTGTTGGTCCACTATTATGTTTTATCGAGACCAAAGTCAGTGCAGTCGTCTACCAGAAAATTTTAGAGCACTTCATGCTTCCCGCTGCTGACAAGCTTTATGGAGAAGCTGATTTCATTTTCCAGCAGGACTTGGTACCCCCTATCCCCCCCCCCCACACACACACACACACACACTGCCAAAAGTATCAAAACCTGATTTAATGGCCATGGCATCACTGTGTTTGATTGTCCAGCAAACTCTCCTGACCTAAACCCCATAGAGAATCTATGGAGGATTGTCAAGAGGAAGATGAGAGACACCAGACCCAACAATGCAGACGAGCTGAAGGTCACTATCAAAGCAACCTGGACCTTCATAACACCTCAGCAGTGCCACAGGCTGATCACCTCCATGCCACGCCACACTGATACAGTAATTAATCCAAAAGGAGCCCCGACCAAGTATTGAGTGGTACATGGACAGACTTTTCAGTCGGCCAACATTTCTATTAAAAATTTAAAATTATTTTTATTATTTTATTATTATTTTATTATTTTAACTTTAAAATTAATTTTATGCAATATTGTAATTTTTTGAGAAACTGAATTTGGGGTTTTCATGGGCTGTAAGCCATAATCATCAAAATTAAAATAAACACTTGAACTATATCACTCTCTATGTAATGAATCTACATACGTGGACAAAATTGTTGGTACCCCTCTTAATGAAAGAAAAACCCACAATGGTCACAGAAATAACTTGAATCTGACAAAAGTGGCAATAAATAAAAAATCTATGAAAATTAACCAATGAAAATCAGACAATGCTTTTGAATTGTGGTTCAACAGAATTATTTTAAAAAACAAACTCGTGAAACAGGCCTGGACAAAAATGATGGTGTAGCGCCCATAATTGTAACCTTATGTAGCTCACATATTTGACTGCATAGGCTCAAACACAGAAAGACTTTAAGCTTGCAGTGTGTATTGACATCAAGCCTCAGATGGACAATGGGTCTGGACCACCTGCGGACTTGGAAGGAAGACAGAGGATCGGGGGCGAGATCCTGAAAGGGTTGTCTGACCCCCTGGGGTCAGACTGAAGAGCAAAGAGGACTCTGAAGTGATTAATTGTAAATAGAAGGATTTGACTTGAGTGTGTGATTCTGTCTTTGAGGTGCTGGTATAAATGTGTGGGGGTTTACTGCAGCTCTCCCTCTTTTTTCCTGACTGAGAGAGAGAGCTGAGGACGGGAAATGCAATAAACCAATACTGAGAAATAATCCAGTCTCATCATTTCGTGCTCCCCACATTGGTGACCAAGACGTAAGATGCCGGGGGAACGTTACCCTGACCCGGATTCACCGGAGACCGCCCGCACGAGTGCAGGCTCGATTAAGCTCCCCAAGTTCTGGCAAGACGACCCGCACTCATGGTTCCAACAAGCAGAATCGCGGTTCGTGCTTGGGGGAATATCAGCAGATGACACCAAGTTTCATAATGTCATCGCAAGACTCGACAGCCGCACAGCTCGATGTGTGCGGAGCCTGGTGCAGCAGCCGCCCGCTGCTGGCAAGTACGACGCGCCAAAAGCCGCCCTCATCGAGAGTTTCGTGCCATCAGCCGAGGTGAGGGCCAGGCGGCTTCTGGACCTGCGCGACAGAGGAGGACGCAGGCCGACCGACCTCATGGAGGACATGCTGCAGCTGATCGGGACAGACAACGATGCGTTTCTGTTCAAACACATCTTCTTGAGGACCCTCCCAGCACACATGAGGGGTACCCTGTCCGGCATGAGGTGTGTGACCCAGCAAGACTTCCGCGCGCTGGCCAAGGAAGCGCAGCGGCTCCTCGACGCCTGCGACGAGCAGGAGACTTCCGTGGCAGCAGCAGACCTCGGCGTGGCGGCCGGGGGCAGTGAGGAGCCGGAGGCAGCAGAAGCAACCCCAGCGACGACAGCAGCGGCGCGGTCCCGAAGCAGAGGAGGGGATGGCCTCTGTTTTTACCATCGACGCTTAGCTGAGAAGGCGTACAGATGCATCCCGCCATGCAGTTTCAAGAAACAGGGAAACGCCCGGGCCGGGGGTCGTTAGCAGCTTCGACTCTCGGTGAACAGAACAAGCTGCTTTATCTGACAGATGCGGGTTCCGGGCGGCAATTCCTCGTGGACACCGGAGGACACCGGAGCCCAAAGGAGTTTCATCACCGCGACCTATGCGGATCGTGTGGCTGGGCCCCGCGGAGACGGGGCAACGGCGGCAAACGGCTCGTCTATCAAAACTTTCGGGGAAAGGACTCTGCGCCTGTCCTTGCATGGCCGCACCTATGAATGGACTTTCATAGTAGCGGCGGTGAGTTTCAACATGTTAGGCGCTGACTTTTTGTGCTCACATGGCTTGTTAGTGGATCTGGTTAATAGACGCCTAGTAAATGCACTCTCTTTTTATTCTATCCCTTGTGCAGCTCGAGTGTCCCCCCCCCGCCAGTACAGACCAACGTCGCCACAGCAGGCGGTAAGTTTCACACTCTTCTAACCCAGTTCCCACGTTTTCAGCTAAGGTTGCGAAGCACGGGGTGGAGCACTTTATCACCACAGTTGGCCCACCAGTTTTTGCGAAAGCTCGGCGCTTGGATGCAACTAAGCTCTCCATTGCGCGCGAGGA